>JAGSMR010000008.1:6157500-6812500 GCA_029286605.1 Sericinus montela | reverse complement strand
TTGTCCTGAAAATATTTTTCATTAAAGGTGGGTTGAAGGGACTTAATTGTCTAGACTTGACCTCTGTCTACCCCTGTATAAATAAATAAAATAAATAAATAAATATCTTCACGCAATTCCCAATACAGGGGTAGACAGAGGTCTAGTCTAGACAATTAAGTCCCTTTGACCCACCTTCCACGGAAGATATTTTCGGGATAACGTGACAGGTGGTGAGCCCGTCGCCGGCTTTAAATAGATTTTTTACAAATAAATAAATAAATATAGGTTATAAATATAAACAATGAAGGTATCACGGGTATAATAATCTTCCCTCTAGTAGTATAAATAATAAAAATATAGATGAATTTTTCGTAGCTGTGGGACATTTACCAACTTTACCACTTTTACAATACTGAAAATATTATTTCGCTATTATTTGAATTCAATTCTCTTACAGATAACTGGTGGATAAATTGTTTTTAGTATACATTTATTCTTCTTCATAGTCGTGTGGTTGGGTTGGGTAGGAATTTCGAGTCAAGAGACCCGAGTTCGATCCCCACGTGATAGGCTCGTACCAATGGGTTTTTCAAAAACTTCTTTACGAATTATAAAGACGGCGACGGGCTCAACACCTGTCACGTTGTCCCGAAAATATTTTTCATTAAAGGTGGGTTGAAGGGACTTAATTGTGTAGACTAGACTTCTGTCTACCCTGTATTGGGAATTGCGTGAAGATATTAATTAACATTTATCTAATCTTTTAGCAATAACTCGAAAAATACCGGTTACGTGTACCAGAGTCTAAGGTAGAAAATGTCTGTTAAGGGTAGTATGATGCTGCAGTTAAATTTCACATATTGTTTTGTAATTCCGTGTATAACTGCATAAGAATATTAGCACTCCCTTTCTGCCCGAGCAGCGTCTGAGGTTCGAGTGGTCAGGTACTGCGATCGCCAATCCGCATGCAAAGCGTGACGATTATGGCAAATCCTCCCTTATGGGAGAGGCTTATGTCCTGCAGTGGACTCTAACAGGTTGATATGTATATGTATGTTTTGTAATCATTATTTGCATAACATAAAGTTATTTTATGTTATGCAAATAATGATTTAATAAAAATAAAAATAATGATTTAATAAAAATAAAAAATAATGATTTAAAGTCACGATAGCCGAGTGGTTGGGTGGTCGGAATTTCGAGTCGAAAGACCCGAGTTCGATCCCCAGGTGGCAGGCTCGTACCAATGAGTTTTTCAAAAACTTATGTACGAATTATATCGTTGGCTTGGGCATAAAGGCGGCGACGGGCTCACCACCTGTCACGTTGTCCCGAAAATATCTTCAGTAGAAGGTGGGTCGAAGGGACTTTTCTAGACTAGATGGGACTAGAAGGGAATTGTCTAGACTAGACCTCTGTCTACCCCTGTATTGGGAATCGCGTGAAGATATTATTATTATTATTATTATTATTATCACATAACTGTAGCCTAGCCCCGGTCGAGTGTAAGTCCATGCATAGGACAGATGGCGGGATAAGGATTTTAAAAATACCAGACTAAAATTAACAGGTCGAGGATGAGTAGTAGTAGTTGACTGCGTTAACTGAGTCAATATGCGTAATTCTGTTAATGAAATACTAGGCAAAGTAGTTTATATGCATATACTACATCTGCACTGGCCTGGCCAAGACGCAAATACTAAAGATACTATGGCATGAATTTTGATTTGATTTGACAGACCTTTAAGTAAGTAAGATTGAGTCTTAAAACTAAACGAAAAGAATTACAAGTTATTTACAAAATATTATATCATGCATCTAAAAAGGTAATGTATAACCTTTAAATAATTACTGATTTTTTTAAAAAGTCACGATAGCCGAATGGTTGGGTGGTCGGAATTTCGAGTCAAGAGACCCGAGTTCGATCCCCAGGTGGCAGTACCAATGAGTTTTTCAAAAACTTATGTACGAATCATATCGTTGGTTGTCCAAACATAAAAACGGTGACGGGCTCACCACCTGTCACGTTGTCCCGAAAATATCTTAGGTGTACTGTATTGGGAATCGCGTGAAGATATTAATTAACATTTATCTAATCTTTTAGCAATAACTCGAAAAATACCGGTTACGTGTACCAGAGTCTAAGGTAGAAAATGTCTGTTAAGGGTAGTATGATGCTGCAGTTAAATTTCACATATTGTTTTGTAATTCCGTGTATAACTGCATAAGAATATTAGCACTCCCTTTCTGCCCGAGCAGCGTCTGAGGTTCGAGTGGTCAGGTACTGCGATCGCCAATCCGCATGCAAAGCGTGACGATTATGGCAAATCCTCCCTTATGGGAGAGGCTTATGTCCTGCAGTGGACTCTAACAGGTTGATATGTATATGTATGTTTTGTAATCATTATTTGCATAACATAAAGTTATTTTATGTTATGCAAATAATGATTTAATAAAAATAAAAAATAATGATTTAAAGTCACGATAGCCGAGTGGTTGGGTGGTCGGAATTTCGAGTCGAAAGACCCGAGTTCGATCCCCAGGTGGCAGGCTCGTACCAATGAGTTTTTCAAAAACTTATGTACGAATTATATCGTTGGCTTGGGCATAAAGGCGGCGACGGGCTCACCACCTGTCACGTTGTCCCGAAAATATCTTCAGTAGAAGGTGGGTCGAAGGGACTTTTCTAGACTAGATGGGACTAGAAGGGAATTGTCTAGACTAGACCTCTGTCTACCCCTGTATTGGGAATCGCGTGAAGATATTATTATTATTATTATTATTATTATCACATAACTGTAGCCTAGCCCCGGTCGAGTGTAAGTCCATGCATAGGACAGATGGCGGGATAAGGATTTTAAAAATACCAGACTAAAATTAACAGGTCGAGGATGAGTAGTAGTAGTTGACTGCGTTAACTGAGTCAATATGCGTAATTCTGTTAATGAAATACTAGGCAAAGTAGTTTATATGCATATACTACATCTGCACTGGCCTGGCCAAGACGCAAATACTAAAGATACTATGGCATGAATTTTGATTTGATTTGACAGACCTTTAAGTAAGTAAGATTGAGTCTTAAAAACTAAACGAAAAGAATTACAAGTTATTTACAAAATATTATATCATGCATCTAAAAAAGGTAATGTATAACCTTTTAAATAATTACTGATTTTTTTTAAAAAGTCACGATAGCCGAATGGTTGGGTGGTCGGTGATGAGTCGAGTGACCCGAGTTCGATCCCTCGTACCAATGAGTTTTTCAAAAACTTATGTACGAATCATATCGTTGGTTGTCCAAACATAAAAACGGTGACGGGCTCACCACCTGTCACGTTGTCCCGAAAATATCTTAGGTGTACTGTATTGGGAATTAAGTGAAGATATGATTTTATTTTAAAAAAAGAAGTGAATTCGTTTAAATTATAATAAAGTTCTAAGAAATTTTGTTTAAAACTGTCTTCGTAGACATTTCTCATTAATATTTAAGTAACAATGGTTTCTCGATTCACTTCGGCTAAAAGTTGTAACGGTTTGAAGAATTTTTAACACGTGAAGTTTAAGCCGCAAGGCACTCTCATAAAAACTTTAAACATAATTTGTTTTTTATGTATATCTTTGTAACAAAAGTTCTTAAACCTATCTGCCAAACGCCTCTTTACAGAAACAATGAAAGCTCGGAACTTTTATTTAGCTGAGGAAAACACTCAAACGAAGCCCCACTTTACTAAAGATAAAACCCTACCAGGCAATAATTTGTTTTGTCGGTAATATCCTAAACCACTCGAGCGTTCTGTACACAGCTGAAATCCAAGAGATAAAACTTTACCAACATATTTAATCTATAAAAATACATTAATATTGATTAAATTTATGAATGATTTTATATAACTATTACATTTATGTAAATAATAAATAAATAAATAAATAAAATAATGATTTAAAGTCACGATAGCCGAATGGTTGGGTGGTCGGAATTTCGAGTCGAAAGACCCGAGTTCGATCCCCAGGTGGCAGGCTCGTACCAATGAGTTTTTCAAAACTTATGTACGAATCATATCGTTGGTTGTCCAAACATAAAACGGTGACGGGCTCACCACCTGTCACGTTGTCCCGAAAATATCTTCAGTAGAAGGTGGGTCGAAGGACTTTTCTAGACTAGATGGGACTAGAAGGAATTGTCTAGACTAGACCTCTGTCTACCCCTGTATTGGGAATCGCGTGAAGATATTATTATTATTATTATTATTATTATTATCACATAACTGTAGCCTAGCCCCGGTCGAGTGTAAGTCCATGCATAGGACAGATGGCGGGATAAGGATTTTAAAAATACCAGACTAAAATTAACAGGTCGAGGATGAGTAGTAGTAGTTGACTGCGTTAACTGAGTCAATATGCGTAATTCTGTTAATGAAATACTAGGCAAAGTAGTTTATATGCATATACTACATCTGCACTGGCCTGGCCAAGACGCAAATACTAAAGATACTATGGCATGAATTTTGATTTGATTTGACAGACCTTTAAGTAAGTAAGATTGAGTCTTAAAAACTAAACGAAAAGAATTACAAGTTATTTACAAAATATTATATCATGCATCTAAAAAAGGTAATGTATAACCTTTTAAATAATTACTGATTTTTTTTAAAAAGTCACGATAGCCGAATGGTTGGGTGGTCGGTGATGAGTCGAGTGACCCGAGTTCGATCCCTCGTACCAATGAGTTTTTCAAAAAACTTATGTACGAATCATATCGTTGGTTGTCCAAACATAAAAACGGTGACGGGCTCACCACCTGTCACGTTGTCCCGAAAATATCTTAGGTGTACTGTATTGGGAATTAAGTGAAGATATGATTTTATTTTAAAAAAAGAAGTGAATTCGTTTAAATTATAATAAAGTTCTAAGAAATTTTGTTTAAAACTGTCTTCGTAGACATTTCTCATTAATATTTAAGTAACAATGGTTTCTCGATTCACTTCGGCTAAAAGTTGTAACGGTTTGAAGAATTTTTAACACGTGAAGTTTAAGCCGCAAGGCACTCTCATAAAAACTTTAAACATAATTTGTTTTTTATGTATATCTTTGTAACAAAAGTTCTTAAACCTATCTGCCAAACGCCTCTTTACAGAAACAATGAAAGCTCGGAACTTTTATTTAGCTGAGGAAAACACTCAAACGAAGCCCCACTTTACTAAAGATAAAACCCTACCAGGCAATAATTTGTTTTGTCGGTAATATCCTAAACCACTCGAGCGTTCTGTACACAGCTGAAATCCAAGAGATAAAACTTTACCAACATATTTAATCTATAAAAAATACATTAATATTGATTAAATTTATGAATGATTTTATATAACTATTACATTTATGTAAATAATAAATAAATAAATATCTTCACGCAATTCCCAATACATTGGGTAGACAGATTCTGGATTAAGTCCCATCGACCTACCTTCCACCGCAGATATTTTCGGGACAAGTTGACAGGAGGTGAGCCCGTCGCCGTATTTAGGTCCAAGCCAACGATTTAATTCGTACTTAAGTTTTTGAAAAACCCATTGGTATGAGCCTGGAGATCGAACTCGGGTCTCTTGTCCCGAAAATATCTTAGGTGTACTGTATTGGGAATCGCGTGAAGATATTATTATTATTATTATTATTATTATCACATAACTGTAGCCTAGCCCCGGTCGAGTGTAAGTCCATGCATAGGACAGATGGCGGGATAAGGATTTTAAAAATACCAGACTAAAATTAACAGGTCGAGGATGAGTAGTAGTAGTTGACTGCGTTAACTGAGTCAATATGCGTAATTCTGTTAATGAAATACTAGGCAAAGTAGTTTATATGCATATACTACATCTGCACTGGCCTGGCCAAGACGCAAATACTAAAGATACTATGGCATGAATTTTGATTTGATTTGACAGACCTTTAAGTAAGTAAGATTGAGTCTTAAAAACTAAACGAAAAGAATTACAAGTTATTTACAAAATATTATATCATGCATCTAAAAAAGGTAATGTATAACCTTTTAAATAATTACTGATTTTTTTTAAAAAGTCACGATAGCCGAATGGTTGGGTGGTCGGTGATGAGTCGAGTGACCCGAGTTCGATCCCTCGTACCAATGAGTTTTTCAAAAACTTATGTACGAATCATATCGTTGGTTGTCCAAACATAAAAACGGTGACGGGCTCACCACCTGTCACGTTGTCCCGAAAATATCTTAGGTGTACTGTATTGGGAATTAAGTGAAGATATGATTTTATTTTAAAAAAAGAAGTGAATTCGTTTAAATTATAATAAAGTTCTAAGAAATTTTGTTTAAAACTGTCTTCGTAGACATTTCTCATTAATATTTAAGTAACAATGGTTTCTCGATTCACTTCGGCTAAAAGTTGTAACGGTTTGAAGAATTTTTAACACGTGAAGTTTAAGCCGCAAGGCACTCTCATAAAAACTTTAAACATAATTTGTTTTTTATGTATATCTTTGTAACAAAAGTTCTTAAACCTATCTGCCAAACGCCTCTTTACAGAAACAATGAAAGCTCGGAACTTTTATTTAGCTGAGGAAAACACTCAAACGAAGCCCCACTTTACTAAAGATAAAACCCTACCAGGCAATAATTTGTTTTGTCGGTAATATCCTAAACCACTCGAGCGTTCTGTACACAGCTGAAATCCAAGAGATAAAACTTTACCAACATATTTAATCTATAAAAAATACATTAATATTGATTAAATTTATGAATGATTTTATACAACTATTACATTTATGTAAATAATAAATAAATAAATATCTTCACGCAATTCCCAATACATTGGGTAGACAGATTCTGGATTAAGTCCCATCGACCTACCTTCCACCGCAGATATTTTCGGGACAAGTTGACAGGAGGTGAGCCCGTCGCCGTATTTAGGTCCAAGCCAACGATTTAATTCGTACTTAAGTTTTTGAAAAACCCATTGGTATGAGCCTGGAGATCGAACTCGGGTCTCTTGACTCGAAATTGACTCTCTTGAATCGACCACCCAACGAGTCGTTGGGTATCGTGACATATACAGTTATATTGTTTGTCAATTTATTATGGAATAAAAAAAATATGCAACCTGCCGCTTCCCCATTTAGTTATACATATAAAAAAAAGTTATTAAAGTTATTAAATTATATATACATATATCATATCTTTATCATATACATGCATATTATCATACGCACTTGTGAGATAAAATCGGAAACAACGATGGTCTGATACATTTAAAACCCGACAGGTTAACTTGTTACAATCCGATAATCAAATCTGGATCCTCAGAGCATGTGACACTATGAAAACAGTATGTATGCCACTCTTCAAAATTCATGCGTATCTAATAAAACAATGCATTCAGAGTATTTTTGTAATTAAAGGTTTTCTCTAACGCCACAGCCTTGTTTGCCGAGGCACCGGCACTGGTGCCTCGGCAAACAAGGCTGGCAGTTATTTGGCATTATTTTATGTTGATACACCCGTAATTATATGAACTATGAAAACATTATAGTTACTAAATTGTTGTACTTCCCTTTTTATTACATTATACTTATATTATATTAGACTTAGTTTTTTCGTAGTTCTCTGTAAACGGGAAGGCTCGTAGAATACTTTAATATTCTATTTGCCAAGACCGTCAATGCATGTAGAACGTTCGTTGATTGTGTAACTGACAAGTTCTGTGACTCAAGTAGGCACTTACAATAAGGTTAAAAATAGATCTATTTTCTAATATAAATAAAATAAAAAAGGCAAGTAAGTACACGCAGTTCAATTTTAAAGGGATTGAAATGAGAATCGTAAATGTTATAGCAGTACTTAAATAAATGACCATTCAGAGATCAATTAGGGACCGAATTTATGCACCTGATTTTAATAGAAATAATTTACATTTGACAACCCTAAAGCCTTTTTGGTACCGAAGCAATTAAATCTATGGGTTGTGGGTTCGATCGAATTCGATTTCGAATATGAATATCTATGTTTGCCACTAGCAGGAGCTAGTGGCAAACACAGATATTTATATTTATAATAAAAGTATTAAACAACTTTAAATATATATTATACGTGTATACTGCTAAAACATATGTGTGATATATGTGCCTCACTATCAATAAAAGTGTGGAATCAACAAAATATTTGGGCATTATTTTGGATCAGAGACTTATCTGACATCCACACATGGGGTTCACAAGTAAGATAGTTAGGATTTAGATACTACTCACACATTTGGCAAATTTTTTTCATATTAGATCTATCTACGTTAAAATATTGTATTTCTGTTTGAGGTTGTGCTATTAAACTATTTTTTTAAAACTAAAGCTACGTATCTTTCGCAGACAGAAGCTAATAAAAAGAACAAGACTCCAACAGGACTACAAAGATCGTCCAGTTTATTAGATAGGTTTATCAAACCAGGAACAATCAGTTTTCCTACAATCAAAAACCAAACCACAAACAACCAAAACAACTTACCTAACAAATAATACCAATTGCTGCCCGCTTTCATGGAAAACACAGTACAAAAAAAACCAACTCTATACCACATTTTCCAAGGCGGCTGGTCTACATTGAAGATTATGACCAAAATCCTCCAGAAGAAACGACTAAAATGTACTACTACTATAGCGACTTACAACCCTATCTGCTTATTTACGTTTAGTAGAACTAACAGTATTCACGCCATTTCCCATAAGTCCTTTCGCCCCAGTTTGCACTTACAGTTATTTGGGACAACGTAGCATGCGGTGAGCATATCGCTGTATTAATGACCAAGGTAACATAGTTCATATAATTATGGTAAAATTCATTTACATAGATATAGATTAACGTAGACAAAATTTTATTATATAAATAAATTTCCATAAATTAATATATTAGATCCTAACATATGTCATTAGCGTTTTGTCGTACTGACCACGTTGAATTTATTTAGCTGGCACATCTGAATTTTGAAAACAGTCATTCATTTGTTTTGTCCTTATTATTTTTTTTCTTTGGCGCGGGTTGTTACCGCACAATGAAAAACGTGAAATATCGGTATATTTACGAGTACAAGTTCTACCGTGGCACCAGTGCAGCATAAACAGCTCAAAGGATTAATAGTGTGTACGGCGCTGATGTCGCAAAAGAAATCACGGTAAGGTTTTCGTTTCAACGTTTTCGTTCAGGAAATTTTGACCTTCAGAAACAACCCCGTGGACGGCCGGAGACGAAAGTGGAAAATGATGAATTAAAGACTATTATGGAAGCGGATCCATAGTACTCTATAAATAGCTGCAGGCTTCCATGAAAGTGATAAAACTGCATTAATCCACTTGAAGTAAATCGGGAAAGATTCAATCGTCCGCAAACTAATCTGGGAGAAAGTCGACGTAACATAAACGAACGTTATCTGCGTCACGAATGTTAAATTTGCGGACGATATATGTAATTTTGCTATCAGAAAGCAAAACCAACTACAATAGAAGCTACATGAAGATAGTCCTATAGTTGGTTTGGAAATCATTTTAAATAAAACTAATCTCATTTAGAACATTTCTTAAATACCTATAAATCTCAAAAATCTACCTTAGGATATTTTGATGCCTACATTGATTTGGGAAAGCAATTTTCATTTAAGAGAAAGAGAAAGCTCAATATCACTTGAGAGTTAGAGAGAGCAGAGTCATGAACACTTGGTTCACTAACATACGCCTGTCAAATCTGTAAATTAACTAGAAAAATAAAAATAAGAAGCCAAATGAGTATGGAAAGAAGCATTATAAAATTAAAAAGATCAATGACATCCGCCATAATGCCATAAGATCAATATTACATAATATGAATTGTCAATCTCTACTACAAAGCGAGAAATAAATCTTTAAAAAGAAACAATTAAAACAAGAAAAGAAAGGTCTCTCCCAGGATAGCTAGAAAGAGCAGATTTATTTAATTAGGTTATTTTAAACTTTGAAACAAGTTATTTCTAATAATATACCATATTTATCTGGTTCTTCAATTAATAATTCGAGTAATGTTTATGTCGCTCTGGTATATATATCTGGTATGATATAATATCCTGTTTACCGATCTGGGAAGGTGCTGCTAAGACTCATTTTATTGATGTATGTTAAAATAGTCATAATCTGTTCACAGTTTATATGAAAAAAACTGACAGTTCAGTTAATATTATACATTGCATTAAATTTCGGTGGCTAGTCCTTTTTCAAATGATTTATTATTTTACTTATACATTATACTGCATAATATAATAATCTCCACGCCATTGCTAATACAAGGGTAGAGACAGAGGTCTAAACGACTAAGTAATTTCGAGTCGTCTTCCACCGAAGAGTCTCCGTTTTTATGTCTAAGCCAACGACGTAAATCATACATAAGTTTTTGAAAAAATCTATTGGTTCGAGTCTACCACCTGGAGATTGAACTCGGGTCTCTTAAATCGAAATCTGATCACCGAACCTATGGAGACTCTTTTTTTATTTTTATAAATATATTACATTACTGAATATTATAATAGGCATACGGTAAAATAATAACTATAATGAAAACATAAAATAAAATTAAGTAAAGAAATGTAAATTCTTCTTTCATCCTGATAAGTTTAATCTTAAAATACTCTTTTCTTGGTCCGTCATCATTATAATGAACGTTATTAAAGGAGATGTACAATACTCTCGGGGTTTACGGTAACAGTCATTACGGGGGTCTTGTACTCGGTCTCGTGTTCTTATTTAACTATAGTATAAGTACATATAATGTTGGTTAGAATATCGTTCTATTAAGAATTTGCTTTAATTTAATATATACATACTTTAACGCGCATTTTTTATACCAAACTGATAGTTGATAATAAAAGAGTCAAAGAAGTACACGTTGTTTTAATGACAATAGTCATTGCAAATTATTTACGTTATTTACGTATCTTCCTATCATCTAGTTACTAAGACATAAAAATAGCGCGTGTATGTTTAGTAGATATTGAGAACAAATATAGCAAACATTATTTTAAACGTAACTTGTTCGAAAAAGAACTTTAACTTTTGAAGATATTTGATAAGGCATCTAATCTGTCACACGTCAGAATCTATAATATATTTATGATATGTCTCTTATTTGATTCAAGCTGTACTCACGAGATATGGCGCAGCTTTTTTCTATTTATTCTTTTTATATTTATAGATATTTCAGTCCTTACGATTCACATTTCACTGGAGCTTATTTGAGACAACGTTGCAGGCGCTGAGTCTATCGCTGTCATATTAGTAGTCTACCATTATTTATTTTATTTATTAACACTTTATACACATACATGAACTATGTATATAGGCGTACTTATGCCTGAGGCATTCTCATCCAACCTACCTAAAGGGTGATGCAGAAAAAAGAAGTAGACAAAAATTAATAAATATTTAAATAAAAAATATATAAAAAATAATACTTATATACACGCAAATATATATGTACATATATACACATAAATATTTATATTTAAAATATTAGAAAAATATGACTAAATATTTTGTAATCATATTATATAGAAAGATATTACATGAAGTGAATATTAAGATTAGTTTGCCAATTTATTTAAAAATAAATTTTTTACTTTAATTTTGATGGAGTTTGGACTATTCGTGCCTTCTGCATGAATAGTCCAAACTTTTTGGATTGATTACCTTCCTCCTATGGTTTCTTGGGAAATTTGAGTAACCTGGCTACAGAAACATAATATGTGATGTCTCATTACCCGTAATTACCCAGCATCTCTGTGACCTTCAAGCTTGAACGCAATAGTAGTCACACTGCAGAATTATACAATTTTGGTATGGTACTCGAAAAAGTGTGGTACTCACCCAGACGGTAGCTAATAAAGGACCTTTCACCTCTCCTTACACGTTCCACCTTTATCTACATTTATAAAAATATGTTTTAGCATTTACATTATTATTTATAAACGTGTTTTTTGTCACATTATGCAATAATGTAACAATAATGTGTAAATGTTTTTTAAACATAAAAATTTAATTATTATTTTGCAAAAAAACTTTAAAAAGAGCGTGGAATATTCCAGTGAATGACAATTTGATTATCCCAAAACTCTCTAAAATACCGAGAAGAGGTCTTATCTCGAGATTACATTAAATTACCTATTTCGTAAAAAAATATGTTTTCTTTTAGTCTGTCTCGTCCAGGCAAACATATTTAAATTGAGAGCTACTTTACAACAATACTTTTTACATCACTTCTTTATATTCAATATTGTTTTATGCCCTCTCTTAAAAAATTCTGCCAATACCATGTCAGTCATGGAAGTAACAAGAAAAGATTATTTATTATAGTTATATAAATTTTAGAAAACCCTTCAATAATTGTCTTCTAGTGTCAAAAATTTACATCAAAAGACAACAGGCATTAGTACTTCTAGTGCTAATTAATAATTTAATAGCTTAATTTTATAAGTTTAAGTAAAAGTACACAGAATATTAAAATAGTATACTAACAATAACCAGGACTTTAAGGAGATACTAATACTTTTGCAAAGTGCTTGTATTTAGTGATTTTGTTTGACTCCGAATTGCCTACCATTATGATATTAACAAGGAAATTTTCATTATCATGGATCCTGCAGTAGTAACTTGTGTACGTTTTATATCGCTGGCTTGGACATAAAGACAGCGATCGGCTCACCATCTGTCACGCTGTCCGAAAAAATTTATTCGGTGCAAGGTGGGATGAAAGGTCTTAATTTTCTTGACCTCTCTCTGCCCCAATAATGGTAATAGTGTGAAAAAAGGTGTCTTTTTAGGTTACGGGATATAAGATATTATATGTGTAAAATTATTTAATCCTTACAAGTCTGGTCATGACCAAAGGAAGCAGAAAATTTCTTACATCAAAAGTCAATGCGTAGGTAAGTCTTGATTCGAATAACGTAATCCTTTCAAACTCGTCTAAAGAGAACTTATAGACCTTGACTCGTAATTTGGGCGAAAACTTAGAGTTCTGATCAAGGGATATTCTACTTCATACTAAGCTCCTTACAAATATAGGTATGCGGCTGTTTGTTACTCTATCACGCCATAACGACTGAACCGATTAGAAAAAAATTTGCACAAAAATAGACACTAAAAGAAGATATTGGCTACGTTTTGTCCTAAAAAATAAAACACCTACTAAACATTAAAAGTCTTTGAACTTTCTTTCTCATCAAAACACATACTTAGAGGTACATAGTTACATGAAGTTAGAAAAAAGATTACACTTAAATATCCAAAGAAAAAAAAAGCAAATTCAAATATTTTAGGAAACAATCGAATATAATTTAGTCACATTTACGATACTAAAAATCATCTTTTTTTGGCGGTTTCACTACTGCTGCGTGTAATCCAAACCCAAGGTTTTTAATATATTTTTTATTTTTTATTTAAGTCATGATAGCCGAGTGGTTGGGTGGTCGAAATTTCATGTCAAGAGACCGAGTTTGATTCTCAGGTGGCAGGCTCGTGCCAATGGGTTTTTCAGAAACTTATGTACGAATTACATCGTTGACTTGTACATAAAGGCGGCGACGGGCTCACCACCTGTCACTTTGTCCCGATAATATATTCGGTGCAAGGTGGGTTAAGGGGACTTAATTATAAATTAGACCTCCGTGTTGTGCGTGAAGATATTTATTTTATTGTTATTGTTTTATTTTAATTCACTTAACGTTTAACAATTTAATACATACAAAGGTAAATTAATGTATTGTATTACTATTCATCAATATTTTTACTCTCTTATACAACATGACGTATAAAAAGAAGGTTTCGGTCAACAAAGGTCTGTGGAGTTTTATTGAATTGAACGTTCCAACCCCCGCCCATTTATAAAAACAAAATTTCGCCAAAAACTGGATTTGTTGAATAAATAGGGATTATGCAAATCAAATTTTTGTAACGCTAATGGTTCAGAATATTTTTTTAATTATTTTGAAATTCAAACAAAACTCATTATTAATTTAGTATTATGTAATGTTATTCCATTATCATGTGACTTGACTGGTATACCTAGTCAGGTCATAAATTCTGTCACATGTTTAACCTAAAATAATTAAAACAAGTTTATTCATTATGTAACTATTTATATACCAAAATGAACTTAACAAAACATAGATTCTTATGACACTAAAGTTTATTCAAAATTACCTCTGTGATTTTGAATACTGGCCTTCAATCTGTGCGGCCAGTGGTCTATCGCAGCACGAACGAGGTCCATGTCAATATCGACGGCTGCCTTAATCAAGGATGTCTTGAGTGACTCCAAATTGAGATGAGGCTTTGAGCACGCCTTTTCCTCCAAGTTTTGCCATATCTTGTAATCTAACGGATTCAAATCTGGACTGGAGGAGGGCCAGTCTTCGTGCCCGATGAAGTCGATTTCACGCGCCGCCAGCCAGTCTTGTGTGCTCTTCGCTCTATGAGCTGGCGCCAAATCTTGTTGGAATACCCAGTGCCTGTTATTGAACATGGAGAAACAGGTTCCACAAGGTTCGTCAGGACTGTATTTTTATACGCAACTGCATTCGTTTTTACACCTTTCTCGCAAAAATGTACCTCTGTTAAGCCCCAATAAGAAACTCCCAACCATACCATGAGCGAGGATGAAAAATGACCTCGTTGGACACGCGGAATACGGTTGCTCGCTTCTTCACTACTGTGTGTGTACACTTTATCATTTTGTTTGTTGTAGCTCTCTTCTGCGGTAAAAAATTTTTCATCCGAAAAAAGAATTTCCCGATATTTTTTCCCGCGCACCGCTTAAACAAAGCGCGGTATCTCTTGAGTCTCAGGTGCATTAGACGAGCATTCAAACAATGTCCTGTTTTTCTTCGATATGCGCGAAGCCCTAAGTCTTCATTTAACACCCTTTTCACCGTGGTTCTGCTTAACCCCATCTAAAGGGTCAACAGTTTCTGCTTACGTTTGGGATTTCTTTGAATTCAAGCCTTCACAGCTTTTATCACTGCTGGAGTCCTAACAGACCGAGGGCGACCACTTCTTGACCTGTCATCTACACTAGAGTCTTCATTGTATCGTACGATAAACGAATCTTTTGGTTATATTCAAATTTTCAGTATGTCAAAAACTTGAATTGGCGCGTAACCGCAACGATGCAACGCAATAACTGCAACACGGTCTTCTTAAAGCGTCCACTCCATATTTAAAAATGAGTAAAATTCTAAAAAGTATGTAGTTTTATTTTCATGAACAATTCGAAATTCGAATTCAATAAACTTTTTTGTGGCCAGCATTCTAAAAGAAAAGTTTTTACTGTGTGACCATACTTATGACCTGACTGTGTATAATACTAGAAAGAGTACCTTGTTTTTGCACCTTCTCTGCCTTTCTTGTACCGTATCTAGGATATGTTTACAGTTTCGTAATAAATAATTAAATATGTGTAATGGTTATAAAAAAAATGAAAAATATCTTCACGCAATTCCCAATACAGGGGTAGACAGAGGCCGAGTCTAGACAATTAAGTCCCTTCGACCCACCTTTCACCGAAGATATTTTCGGGACAACGTGACAGGTGGTGAGCCCGTCGCCGCCTTTATGTCCAAGCCAACGATATTCGTACATAAGTTTTTGAAAAACCCATTGGTACGAGCCTACCAACTGGGGATCGAACTCGGGTCTATTGACACGAAATTCCGACCACCCAACCACTCGGCTATCGTGACTTATTGTAATGGTTATGGAATATAAAATATTTAAACATAACTTAAGCAGATGTTTTTGTACTTTGCCTGTCATAAGTCCACTACTGAATGTAGGCTTCCCCCAAATAGAAACAAAGAATGGTACTGAGCTCATTGCGTAATTATGATCGTGGCGTATTGTATGCAAATGATGTTTAGAACTTCCTTTCTGCTGTAAGCCGTCAGGGCGAAAGAATTCGATGTGAAATAAATTAAATTTAATGTTGTGCGCAATTTGTGTATTTGCATTAGTATTTAGTACTATATCTATTTATTAACGAACTGCGCGACGCAAAAAAGTAATATTTAATGTGTTTAGTTTCACATTAAAACTACATTTTTAGTATACAGGCGAAATGCTGATTTTAGTAATTCTTGCGTCAATCAATTTGTTTTAATTTGCGAGTATTTCTGAAGACATGCCAGTAACCAAAAATCAATGTGGTCATCACAAAAAATTAAAATCTCAAACATTGTTTAGTAAGACATTTTCATAATTCTGAGATAAAATTCTTATCATGAGTAACTAAACAGTTAATAACTCTACGCATTTTCCCAATCCTGGGGCAGAGCCATCTCATCAACGAAGATATTTTTGGGACAACGTAACTGATGGTGAACCAGTCGCCGTCCTTATGTCTAAGTTAACGATGTAATTCGTACATAACTTTTGTGATAACTCAGTGGTACGAGTCTACCACCTGGGGACCGAACTCGGGTCTCGCGACTCAAATTCCGATCACCCAACCACTTGGCTATGGTGACTTAAAGAGTACTTAAAGAAACTGTTAAATGAAATGTGTATGTTTATAGTATTAAAATGTGTGATTCTTACATTTTAATACTATAAACATAAAATTCCTTACAAAGTAAATACTACTCTACGGTATCATGTGCGAGACTGGGAGTTGCAAAGCGGGTGATTACGCCAAATCCTCCTTTCAGAGACTAATGCATATATTTAATATAGACTAATCTAGAAATATAGCCTGGTTGGCGGCGATTTAATTAAAGACTTAAGTAAATAAAAGAACAAAATAATTTATGGGTGACATTTTATAATAATAAATAAAAAAGTAAATACATACATATATACATCATAGAACATACATAGTAGGACAACATCACGTACATTGCTCTGATCCCTAAGTAAGCAGATTAAGCACTTGTATTATAGAATCAGAAACCCAGATAGGAGATCATGATCAAAAAATGTAAGTGTTTTCACATTGACCCGGCCGGGAATCGAACTCTGTAACTCAGAGCCGGGAACACCATAAAAACGACAAGCCACTCGTCCACGGAGGTTATATATTGGTTCAGTCAGTAATACTATCAACTGACTGAATAAGGAAGACGAAAAATCGATGTTTCACTGCGTACTAGCAGTGCGTATCTGCAATGAAAACCGTCCGTAACAGAACTAATGTAACCGACATAACTGTAAAGATCAGCTCGCTGAAATGGCACATTTCTGAGCTTCTGAGAGAATCACATTCTAAGAGAATGAAAATTAATAAGAAATAAAAATAATTTTAGTTTAAATTTTTTTCCATTTTAATTGTAAAATTCCTGCAGTAGGTAAAAATGGGAAACACGTCACGTCAAAAGTCCAAAAGTCACGATAGCAGAGTGGTGGGTTGATCGGAATTTGAGTAATGAGACCCGAATTCGATCCCCAGCTGGCAGGCAAGTTGCAATGGTGGAAGGTGGGTTGAAAAGACTTAATTGCCTAGACATTTGTATACCCCTATATTAAGAATGGCGTGAAGATTTTTTTTCACTAATTAGTCATGCTACATGAATTTAGAACGAAAGTTGTACGTTGACTGGCTTTGCAATTCCCACATTATAAAACTGTTGATATCAGTCCGAAACTTATTTTGCTCAAGCCCACGCGTAGAGTACTGTCGGCTGCTTGATAATACTTTTTTGTTTCCATTACTATACAACCTATTCTGGTGAATATAAATTAATTATATCACAAAAATTAATATATCTCATCATTTTAAAAATGCATTGATTTACTTTATAATTTATTTTATAAATCGACGGAGCTGACACGCAATTTTTTACGGGTCCATTAGGAGATAAATATCAAATAAACAAACGAAATACAAATGTTTTTTGCACTCAAACTAATCCCTTGTGTTGTTAGTTAAGAATGTGAACTAGGTCAAAGACATTCTCTTTAGGAGTACGTATCATCGGAGCGAGGACCTCTTGATACCCTGTTACAAAAATATTCTTCATGCAAAGAAACTTTTCTGTTACATTGAGTCAGTTAAAGATGACTAATACAGACTGAATAAATTGGAATTGCAATAAACATATTATTGAAGAACAAATAAGCATATTGCTCGAAGAAGTAAGAATAAAGACTGTCGAATTCCTTTAAAAAAACACTCTATCAAGGATAATTCCTGACATGGTCCTAGAACACGGCAAGAGGAGAGCAGAAAAGAGTGACTTAGGGAAGGAGGACATAAAATAGAATAATAATGACATCAGAAGTAACGAAACTATCACAAACTCCCAAACCGAAGACAATATAAATAAGTGATTATCTACACTGATCCGCCCGAAGATATAAGCCGAGACGTGCCTATTTCACCTTGAAATCCGTCGTTAGAAAGTTTTGAACATTCATTAAAGGTCAGTTAAATAAAATTTAAAAAAAGTTGCCTCTTACACTGTGAATAACGATTGTTACTAATACATGTACATTCAGTACAATCGCTAAGTAAACATCTAGGTTAAAACAAATGCCTTAAAATGCTATTTAAGTAGTTAGTCGCACAAAAAATAAGTTACAATTATGTCATCGGATTCGCAATAATTTCGTAAAATATTCAGCTAAACTCTGTATCGAATATAAGTAACCTGCAATGTCTTCTTACCTTTTGATGAGAAGTTATTAATTTCTGGTTAATGTTATCTTTAGAAAATCCTTCTCTGATTAGTAGTCGTCCGCACTTTTACTTATTTCTGTCGCCAAATATCTTCGTCTTCTTTGTCTTCAGTGGTCCCAAATATCTACCACTTTTTTTACTTTATAAATAGTTTACTGGTGGCAAAGGCTGTGGTAGTCACTTACCATTAAGTGAACCTTTTAGCTCTATTTTTTACATTAGTCCCATAAAAATCCAAGTGCACTTAATCACCGACACTTTACGGATATAACAATCATATTTATTTTGACAAAGGTTCCGTCATGTAGTATATATCTTATCTTGTTTGACCCTCGTTAGATCCTGATTGCATGTCGGACCTTTTTCCACCTACTTGCACATATGCGTAATGAGTTACATCTGAAAAAATAAAAATACTATATTTTGTATTTATAGACAATGTGTACCAAGTATATGTAAATTTATTTATTTCATCAAAGAATTTAATGCCTAAACAAATTTGAATCTAAGGGAGATAATTTCACAGTCCCCGTTATTTGCTCAACTACCCCGTAGTTGCAGCTAGTATTTTTTATGTAATTTTAAAGCAGAATAAAGAGATATTAAAGTCATTCGAACTAGACGTATTACTCGTAAACCAAAAGTACCAGCTTTTTAACTTATTTTTAAAATCTCAGAAAGCACGAGCATTTATTTTTTTGTCTTGTCCTTAACTTGGCTCTCTATTAAGTATTCAAAGAAATTTCAATTTTGTATGAATCCTTTGGATAATTCTGTTTAAAGAAGTGTGTATTTGTTAAAGCAGTATTATTCAAAGGATTCGAAGAAGAGAGCTAACTTATTTATGCCATAATTTTTATTATATAGAGTGCTAAAGAATTTTTTTAGCTGACAAAAATATAACAACTGTACTTTCAACACAACTAGTATTTTGTTAAGTTTAGAAACTATACCATTGTAAAAGAATTAGAACATAAGTCATTATAAATATGACATAAATCTAAATTATTTTTTAAAACTTTGACGAGTTCTGGAAAAAGCTTGTGATGAAATTTGATGTGGAAATTTATTTAATATACAACTATTATAAACTATGTTGTCACGTAATATGACTGTAACAAATAATAAAAGGAGATTTGGAAGGGTATCACTAGAATAGTAAATCATCCTAACCTATTAAATATAATCTTTGACTTCAAGTTACATCTTGTAATAACATAGTTTTCACGCTGTCGACGAGGATGACAAGGGTTCGATGGCAAACCGCTTTACGAGGTAAGATTATTGCAATAGTATGTAAGACAAATGATAATAGATTCTTATTTTTATAACATGTTACAAAGTTTATGTAATTAATAACATAATTATTTTAATGAGGTAAAAGTAAGCTAAAATTAATTAAATAAAGTATCATACTTAAGTTAATTAAATAAAAAAAATTCGTTCAATGAGTCACAGTTATCGCTTAGAATTCTTTTATTTTGTACAAGAATTATTATTATGTTACATCTATATTTCATGAGACGAAGAGAGAACGAAGCTTGAAATATGGGTAAATCAGGAATGTCTAGAACAGGTGAATTGTATACTTAAAGTATACTTTTGGTTGGGATAGAAGATGTAATTAAGGATAAGGCTGTACTGAGAAAAAAGTTAATGGTGCCCTAACTACGTAAGTCAAAAGGCAGGGTGTAGTGGAAAGTGCACATACATACGAGTGACGAGACCAGTAGAAATGCTGTCTCTTCGTTGCAAAAAGCAAATTGCTCAAAGAATGAAGGGCCCAGAGTACTTGGATAACCAAACGTGTTTATATGAAATAATTAATTTAAACGAAATGAAAGTGGTGTGTAAGGATCGTGACACTTTGCAATCCTTTTGATTAAAAAAATTATTCCTTTATATATAATTTCTAAGAATGATTCACAAAATATAACTGATTCAAACATAGAAACACGGTGGTAACTTTTTTGTTTCTGTTAATATTCATCTTACATATTTAATTAAAACTAATTTTTATTTTATCAAAATTAGTTTTTAATAACAATTATAGGATGTTCAGAAAATATTAATAAACCCAAAAAAAAACATAAAGTCTCTTATGAAACACAAAAAAATATAGTATGGTTTAATTCAAAAGCATTAATTAGGTAGAATCGATGGAATGGTTACTGCAGCGAAAGACGTGTGTGGAACTGTGAAAAGAGGTAGTAGTAAAAAAGGTGATGCATGGTGGATGAGAACTCCAAACTCTTCTGGAAAGAGGTTGGAAGACCCGGAGTGGTGCGACGGCCTTAAGAATGAACAAAGTGCTTTCGGGAACTAATGACGTCCTCTCAGAAAAATCGGACGTCATGCAGCGATGCAGCGAATTTTATAGAGAAATGTATGCGTGTGATAATCTTAGTGTGAGATCCGGGGGTGACGCCGTGACTGGTACGCCAGACTAGGACCTCGATGACACTGAGGTCATCAATATGAAAGAGATTGAATGTGCGATTCGAAGTTTGAAATGTGGTAAGGCTGCGGGACTAGACAATAAAAAATTAAAGCAGTTTAAGAAACTAATTCTGAGTTCTCTTTGAAGGCGAGTCGATTAAAAAAAATGTTTTTTAAATTGACGTCACACATTTCAGCGCGGCTCATTAGGCATAATTAGGTTTAGGCATTAGAAACAAATTTAGATTACTATGAAGATCGCTATCGTAAGAAATCAATGCGAATCGAATTATCAGTAATTAATTATCGGCGGTCAGCCCACTGTTTAATTGGCTATAGAATCAGCTGTTTCCATTTGTCTGAAATATAATCTTAATTTTATTGACTTTTTAATGATACTAAAGAAGTCACGATAGTCGAGTGCTTGGGTAATCGGAATTCTGGTCAAGAGATCCCGAGTTCAATCCTTAGGTGGTAGGTTCGCACCAATGAGTTACTTTAAATCTTATGTAAGATTTATATCGTTGGCTTGGGCATGAAGACTGCGACAGTCATCAGTTTTTTTTAATGATAATTACTTCTACAGTTCTTTGAAGACATCACCGCAAGTAAAAGCCGCGAGTAAAAGCAAGTATAATATAAAAATGTTAACGCCGATGATACTCGTAGGCCCTGATCAATAAACAGCGAGTTTGTATTTCGGCGCCTTTGGTCATCACTTTCACATAGTCTAAATTGTAATTCCATAAATTTCAAAAATCACCATTTTATAGAAGTCCCTGCGGCCCCGCAGTGTGAAATTAAGGGAGTAAACAGAGGTCTTAATACAGGAGTAGACAGAGGTCTCGACAATTATAATAATAATATTTTATTTAAATCGAACAAAAAGTTATTCATATTGTAGGGTTAGTAATCCGGTTAATAACAAATTCAATTAAAACTATGTTAGTATTGTTAGGTTGCATCTATTTGAACAAATATCATTTGTGACCTAGTACAATCCCTATCCAGTGGTTCTGGACGTGGCAGTCACTTCTAACAGATATCGCCCTCAGAATGCTATTGCTGCTACCCCTCAAACGCTGCATCAGTGAGGCGGTTTTTTTGTGGATTATCGCTTAAAATGTATCCGTACGCGCCTCCACAAACATTCGTGACGCGCTGCAACGCCAGGGCAGCCGCAATAGCGTCCTGAAAGCGTTGTTGTACTGCACGCGCAGGGCGTTGTAAGCTCGACGCGTATATGCAACCCACAGGCCACTTGAGTAAAAAGATATTGTCAATATGCTTTAATTAAGTCTTTTCGTCCCACTATCCAGCGAAGACACTTTTTTAGGGCGACGTAAAAGGTGGTGAGCCCGTCGTATAAATCGTACATAAGTTTTGAATAAACTCATTGGTACTCGAGTTTCATGATTCGAATTTCGATCACCCATCCACTCGGCTATCGTGACTATTACGTTTATATGCAACAGAGAAAGCCTAACTTCTAGTCCAAAATCTATTCAAACTACTCGTGTGTTGTTGTTTTTTACATTAGCATACACACATTTTCCCAATTTATGGTTATCGAGTAATACTTTACAATTTTCATTGTTTAGATCCATTTATTAAGCTACGACCAGTAACTAACAATAAATAAATATCCCTTAAGTAATCTGCGCTCCAGAGAGAAGACAAAATTTTATTGAATATAAGGCATTTATCAGTCATCAACTTCATAATGTCTTATACGAAGTTATTACATTAAAACAATGTATGAATATAGAGAGATATTTAACCCTTTATGATTGAATTACTTTGGCGAAATTTTAGATATTATTTAATATTAATAGGCGTCTCAGATATGCTTCAATGACGTACTTAATATTCTACTTTTATCTCACGGGTTTACTATTCTTCTTTGATCGTATATCATAACATACTTATAATATTAATATATTTAAGGTATGTGTGTTACGAAAACTTAAACATTTGACAACACTTTACGTTGTTGCGTTATCTAATACTTGCCATGTTCAAATCTTTTGGAGAAAATTGTTGTATAAAATTATTTGTAAAATAAATTTTTTGTTTCGGAAGACTCCTGGGAGCGACTGAGCAACGAGTTTGTAAATGACGTATTACCGTACGTAGTACAATTCCAAAAATATTACGATTGCTCAATGCTCAACTGTAATTTGATCAGCTCAAATACCAGCGTATATATATATATATATATATATATATATATATATATATATATATATATATATATATATATATATATATATATATATATATATATATATATATATATATATATATATATATATATATATATATATATATATATATATATATATATATATATATATATATATATATATATATATATATATATATATATATATATATATATATATATGTATATATATATATATATGTATATAAATTATCGTAATTATCATTAAAAACTGACGACTGTCGCAGTCTTCATGCCCAAGCCAACGATATAAATCTTACATAAGTTTTAAAGTAACTCATTGGTGCGAACCTACCACCTAAGGATTGAACTCGGGATCTCTTGACCAGAATTCCGATTACCCAAGCACTCGACTATCGTGACTTCTTTAGTATCATTAAAAAGTCAATAAAATTAAGATTATATTTCAGACAAATGGAAACAGCTGATTCTATAGCCAATTAAACAGTGGGCTGACCGCCGATAATTAATTACTGATAATTCGATTCGCATTGATTTCTTACGATAGCGATCTTCATAGTAATCTAAATTTGTTTCTAATGCCTAAACCTAATTATGCCTAATGAGCCGCGCTGAAATGTGTGACGTCAATTTAAAAAACATTTTTTTTAATTGACTCGCCTTCAAAGAGAACTCAGAATCAGTTTCTTAAACTGCTTTAATTTTTTATTGTCTAGTCCCGCAGCCTTACCACATTTCAAACTTCGAATCGCACATTCAATCTCTTTCATATTGATGACCTCAGTGTCATCGAGGTCCTAGTCTGGCGTACCAGTCACGGCGTCACCCCCGGATCTCACACTAAGATTATCACACGCATACATTTCTCTATAAAATTCGCTCCATCGCTGCATGACGTCCTATTTTTCTGAGAGGACGTCATTAGTTCCCGAAAGCACTTTGTTCATTCTTAAGGCCATCGCACCACTCCGGGTCCTTCCAACCTCTTTCCAGAAGAGTTTGGAGTTCTCCTTGAAGTTGTGCGACAACCTTTCATCCGCTTCCATTCTACTCCTTTCACGCACTTCCTCAATTAATGCCTTCGTGTAAACCTTCTGCAGCTTATATCTTTCTTTCATTTTCTCTCTCATATTATTATTATTCCTAGAGGCTACGTAGTCTAGCCATGCTTTCTTCTTCTTATTTACTGCTTCTTTTACTTCATCATTCCACCGTGCATCACCCTTTTTTTTTTTTTTTTTGTTAACCATGGAGTAAATGTTTTATGCACGAACGTCCATTGGCCGGGAGGCCACCGAAACGAACAGTGTCGGGCTCGAATCTCAGAAGGAGAAGCATACCGACTAAAACCATCCACGGGATGCTGTTGGCCCGGAGGCCTTTACAGCTTCGTCTAAGGAGACTTGCGAGGAGAGGCTCGCAAGTTAGAGTTGAAGACAATAATGGCTGCTGCTGCGAAGCGCTGCGTCCCCTGGAACGAAAGAGATGACTTCCGACATGGGGGAGGGGCCATGCGATCCGAGGGCCCCAGTTGATCTGGAGGAAAATCTCCTCTCGGATCGCCTTGTGTTAACCTTTTAATGACGACTACGACCACGAGAAAGTCTCGTGCTAGTCGTGAAATTACGACGATGGCGAGGTTGTGTAAGCCGCAGAACGCGGCTTGTGTCTGTGTGTGTGCGAAAGTACGTAGGGGGCGGGTCCTCATACGCATTGTTGACACGGGTGATTGCGTCATCATCGTCTATGATGACGCATTTCGGGCGCCTCAATTGAGGTGGAGTATCGCGCGCGGGTGTGTAATTCCCTAACGCTGCCACTAGCGGATTTGTATGTAAGTTCGTCCTATCGAAGTAGTCGATGGAGAACTTTTTAAATAGCGCTGCCATTGTAGGCAGTTTGAGATCGCGATGCAGATCTACATTCCGCATATATGCGGGAGCGCCGGTTGCGCGGCGCATAAATCGGTTTTGAATCACTTGGAATGAGTTCAAACGTACTTTGGGGCCGTGCGCGAATACTATACTGGCGTATGACATGACGGGTCGTACGCAAGTTGTGTATAGGCGTATTTTGTGTTTTAGCAGCATTTTGCTGCGGCTATTTGTATGGTTAAAGAGGCGGCCGGATATGAAGGCCGCTCTATCCCTGACAATTTTAATATGTTTCTTGAAGTTCAGTCTACGGTCTAAGGTGACTCCAAGATATTTTACTTCTGACACCCAGGGAATGGAGTGCATCACCCTTTTACTACTTCCTCTTTTCACAGTTCCACACACGTCTTCCGCTGCACTAACCATTCCATCCCTAAGGCTCTGCCATATTTCTTCCACACATCCTCTCCTGACATCGATGAAGTCAAGCTTTTCGGCTACCCTTGCTTAATATTTATCCCGCTTATAGTGTCCGCTTCCTGAAGCTTCCAGCCTCGGATGCTACCGACCGACTGTGGTTCTGGTATCGCCGTCCGGTGGCGCCAACCCGCGAACATTCCCCTTAATCTAGTAATCACTAGATAGTGATCCGTTCCCAGGTCAGCACCCCGGAACACTCGCGTATCCATCACCTGTTTGCGCAGTCGGTCATCCACCAGGAATAAATCGATCATACTTCTGTCATTCTCTCTTGTTCTAGTATACATATGGATTGTCTTGTGACTAAATATAGTGTTTGTCACAAGAAGACCCTTTTCCTTGCATACAGCCAGTATAAGCTTGCCAGCATCGTTAACCCTTTTATCACCAAACATTCCAAGCACCGACTCGTACCCTGGCCGAGCTATACCAACCCATCCATTCAAATCACCACATACAATTCTTTCGTTTCCTCTAACCAAATCTAGAACTTCTCTTACATTCTCCCAAAACTCCTCCAGCTCAGCTCTGGACGACGAAGCTACCGGCGCATAAACAGCCAAAAGGAATAACTTCGTCAGTCCCAATTTTAAGCGAACCCAGAGAAGTCTTGAGTTCACAACCTTATATTCAGTCATAACATCGATCAACCGAGACGACAGCAGCCCCTCCACTCCCTGGCAGACGCTCTCGCTCTCCGGGACTCCAGACCATAGAGCTAACGCCCCGCCAGGGAGCTCTTCAGTACCACTGCCCTTTCCGTTTGGTCTCCGACAAACACACGACATCTAATTCTCTTTCTTTCATTATTTCGATCAACTCATTCGTCTTATCTCTCTTGCCTCCTCTAACATTCCACGTGCCAACTCTGCACTCCGTCCTCCACCTTCCGCCGTGTCGGGCTGTGCGTGTCGGGTGACGGTCCCCATCGCCGCTTTGCTCACTGCATTCCACACCAACGGGGACGAACTGGTGTGCGTCGCCTTGGGACGCCCTAACCTTCGTTGACATGGGCCTGAAAAGGGCTCGCAGGGCCCTTCAATAATACTTTGAGGCACAAATTTAGGGAGGCTCGTACAGTAGGTAATGCCGATGGTCTCAACTATATGCTAGCCACGATTTTTTATGGCACTAAGGGATCAACCAATATCTAACAGCATCCATATTGCCAAATCCCTAACTCTTAAGGATTGCAGTGGTTTCTATCATCAGCTCAGTATCCATATATGATAAATCATAGACTCAAACAACATAATAACGAAGGAGGTGAAAATACTCAAAATGTTCGTAAAGTTTATGCAAATTTCTTGATTTTCTTGGAATTCCATCATCAGATCCAGGCGTGTTAAATCGGTTAACTATGAAAGAGTTATGAGTAGGAAAAAGAGCAACAACTGAATTGATGACCTCCTTCTTTTTTTTTTAATCGGTTAAAAAAGACTGTTAAATATATTAAAAAAACACAGAATCACAGTTGATGTACAACGACTCGTATTTTGGGGAAATATTTGTATGTTTTTCATTTCACAGCAAACTAGGCAGTTAAGTACTTTGTACCTATCTTTCAGCGAAGAGTTTTTTGGGACAACCTGACAAATGAGAGACGCCGTGTTTATGTCCAAGCCAACGATATAAATCGTACGTAAATTTTAACAACTCATTGGTACAACCCTAACACCTGGGGATGAATCCGGGTCTCTTGACTCGAATGCTGATCACCCAACCACTTGGCTATCATAACTTAAAAAAATAAAAAATATCTTCACGCAATTCCCAATACAGGGGTAGACAGAGGTCGAGTCTAGACAATTAAGTCCCTTCGACCCACCTTTCACCGAAGATATTTTCGGGACAACGCGCTATCATAACTTCGGTTATTTATTTTTTAAAACAATCGTGACTTTTATTGAATTTCATAGTAGATGTGGAAATAGTTTCTACTTTCTATTGCATAACATAATATAAAATATATATATATATATATATATATATATATATATATATATATATATATATATATATATATATATATATATATATATATATATATATATATATATATATATATATATATATATATATATATATATATATATATATATATATATATATATATATATTATTATTATTATTAATTGACACCCTCAACCAGAGAGTTACTATGAAAAAATCAAGTATCACAAAAATATGATATTCGACTAACAACAAACTACTTTATTTGCTACCTCATACTGATTCAAATAACCAATTTTAAACAAATTTAAATTTAATTTAAACAAATTGAAAGATCATCTACGACCAATATACATATAGTCACGATAGCCGAGTGGTTGGTTGGTCGGAATTACGAGTCGAAAGACCCGAGTTCGATCCCCAGGTGGCAGGCTCGTATCAATGGGGTTTTCAAAAACTGATGTACGAATCGTATCGTTGGCTTGGACATAAAGACGGCGACGGGCTCGCCACCTGTCACGTTGTCCCGAAAATATCTTCGGTGGAAGGTGGGTCAAAGGGACTTAATTGTCGGGACTAGACCTCTGTGTGTCCCTGTATTGGGAATTGCGAGAAGATATTTATTTATATTTTACCAATATACATGCCGGTAATTCAAGTGACAAATTTTGTCACTCTAGATCTTTCATATGGCGTGACCGCGTAAAATATATATATATATATATATATATATATATATATATATATATATATATATATATATATATATATATATATATATATATATATATATATATATATATATATATATATATATATATATATATATATATATATATATATATATATATATATATATATATATATATATATATATATATATATATATATATATATATATATATATATATATACATACATCTGAACCGACAGGGCACATTAATGATGTTCGTTGCAGTTTACAGCCTTGCCTCGTTACGGAGGTAATTTAAAACGGAAACTGTTTACATGAAAATACAAACGATAATGATCGTGTTATATAACTATCATTATGAATACATTTTAAATGAGGATATGTATCGAGAAACATTATAAAAATTATCCGAGAGTTGTTAAAATATACAGTCATTAAGTATTTTTATGTAGTCACGATAGCAGAGTGGTTGGGTGATCGGAAATCGAGTCAAGAGACTCAAGTTCGATCCTCAGGTGGCATGCTCGTATCCATGAGTTATATCAAAACTTATGAAGGATTTATATAGTTGGCTTGGACATGAAGACGGCGACGGGCTCAGCACCTGTCACGAAATCCCAAACGTCAAACTTTATTTAAACATTCGGTAGGTAGTAAGAAACAACACACTGAAGCATGCTTTAGATTAAAATATCACAAATATATTAGAAATACTACTAACACTAGGTAACTGAAGATAGTTATCGATAAACTAGTACCGAGATTAAAGCCAAAGTCGAAATTAATTCGTTATTCGTCATAAATATATATCGGAATATATATATTTAAGACGAATAACGGTGACGATTTTATTTCTGTAGGTCACGCAGACAAATTTGCAAACAAATAAATAGGCAAATAAAAAATTTAATAAAAAAAAACAGCTAAAAAATTCAGAAACATGTTTTTGTAGTACTGTAGCTAACATGATTACCAGAAGATAACGATAATTGTTTATTATTAATTTATCTACCACGCCTTAGAGAAAATATACTAAATGATTGTATATTTTGTCAAAGGAACATCTCACCTTATAAAATTTAATTTGTCACTAATGAGTCAAATTATTAATTTACGATAGAAGTGTTGTCTTTGATTAATTATATCTTGAAATTGATTAAGTAGACAATTTCGTTTATTAATATTTCAAGAATCAATTTGTTTTACACTAATTAAATATACTGGTTTTAATAATTGTATATGCTTGTTCTTTGTCAAATAGGCTACGATGAAAAGTGACCCCCTTTTGTTTCTTAAAAAGTGGGGAGTTTGCTCTATACGTGATCCTGATATGAGTTCTGCGACGTAAATAAATAAAATAAACAAATAAATAAATATCTTCACGCAATTCCCAATACAGGGGGAGACAGACGTCTAGTCTAGACAATTAAGTCCCTTCCACCCACCTTCCACCGAAGATATTATCAGGACAGCGTGACAGGGCGTCTTTATGTCCAAGGCAACGATAGCATTTGTACATAAGTTTTTGATAAACCCATTGATACGAGTCTGCCTCCTGGGGATCGAACACGGGTCTCGCCATCGTGGCATTTGAAAATTTGTTTTACAGTGGTAGAGCCACACATCATAGGCTGGCTCGACCAGGAAGTACCACGAACTCACAGAATACCGGCGTGAAGTAGAAGTCTAACAAACTTCTGCATTTCGTCTGGTGAGTGCAGGTAACCACCCACCCCCTTCCCCAATTCTGGGGGGGGGGGGCAACGCATCTGCTATGCCTCTGGTATTGTTTCACATGATGGTAAGTGATTATCAATCACTTACCTTGATTGATAATCACTTACCATCTCGTGAGCCACTTGCTCGTTTGCCTCCCTTTTCTATAAAAAAAAAGCAACATGGTTTAATCCCATAAAATAAATATTAATCCATAAAGAATGTAAAAGATATACGGTGTTGTTTTTCTTGGACACTAAGACGGCGATAGACTCACTACCTGCCGAGGCGTAAGAGCCGAAAGGCTTAAATAATCTTCGGTGAAAAGTGGGACGAAAAGGCTTCTATTTCTGGACCTCTCCCTGCCACAGTATGGGAAATACCACAATAATTTGATAAGAATTTTTTTTTTTTATTTACTGTGTACAAGTCCGGAAAGACTTTTACGGGCCATTATGACGATTTATTTGTCTTCTTTTATATTACAGTAGCAGACTCGGCAAATATCCTACCCGAACTATGTGTGTGAGGGGGAAGTGAAATTTTGTACGATATAATGAATTTATCAAGCAAAAACCTAACTCGCTCGTTCGGAGATCGATCGGAGGATTTACCAAAATCGCCAGACTTAGCGAGTTGATTGGTAAGTATATTAATATAGAAATTAGGTAACATTGTATTGCAAAATTGTTAACATGTATAATAATTTTAAATGGATTTCTTTGAAAGTTCAAGACATGGTTTCAGTTAACTGTTTTATCCTTTGTAAACAGACGCCTACAAGTCATCTTGTTAGCGGTTGAAATGTGTAATTCTATCGTAGTACATTACGCGGTGTCCGGCGACTATTTTAACCATAAATAACAAGGTAGTTTTTTAAACAAATACAATAAATGAAACTGAACCAATCACTGTGTGAGTCTCTGTGTTCGCACCTGCTTAACCGAATTACTTACGTTGTAAATAAGCTATATGTATTGGGTCGGCGATCGATAACCTCTCTCGTCTTATACTAGTCAGAGAGCTGAACATTCAATAGTAATGGGAAATTGAGCAATAATTGACAGGTGCTGCCACTTTTTCGAGCTGAATGCTATTACTTGCTGTTTTGATGCTGCTATTTTATTCTTACTTCTTGATTACTTCTTAGCACTACCACATATATTTAGACAATAAATAGTCTTTATACTTGCTATAGGAAGTTAGTAAGAGTTAGTAATTGGAGAGCCTTTGGAGCGGATTGTATAAAAAATGGTAAACGACTAAATGCGATACATTATCTGCTACTACTTACTATCGAAACCCATACAATTCAATTTCACAGACAATTACGCTAATCTTACATTAACATTATATGTAAATGTTTATTGAGTTCATTTTGAAAGAACTACTCGAGAAAACATATTTACAATGTACGGAAGACAGCTATACTAAATCACGTGAATTGACTAGTTAATCAAACTGTAGAAAATTGATTGGTATTAAGGCGAGATAAAGACCAAATTTGTTTTGGTAAGACGGCTAATATTTATCAATTTATCCTGATGTTCTCAATTTAAATAAATGGCTTATGTATTAGACCGAAACAAAATATAACCGTAAACTTGTTCAGTTCAAGCGCAAAAACATTAAAAAAAACATTTTTATTGCACAATTTTAAAGGGAAAAAATTAAAGTTTTAAGTAAATCAATCCCTCATTTTATTCCATTTTACATTAAACAGTTTAAAATTATTTGAAAACTTGATGCAAGATCTTCCTATGTAAATTAATTTGATTTTTATGGGATTGTATGTAGTGATGTAAAACGAACTAACTGTCCACCGGATGGTAATTAGCTTCATCCATGGACACCTGCAATTAACTTCAAAGGAAAAACGTTATAGATGAGTTAAAGCCATCGCAGTTTATGATAGAAATCTTCATTGACTGTAGTTACATCTTGTAAGATCGAACTACCTTATATAAGATTTGTATTTCACAATACTTTATCCGTTTAATGAGTCATCCTTTATGATTCAAGCTACACTGCTCTGGTAGTCCATGCCCGAAGACATCAGAAAAGGACCAAGCAAGATTGCTATCAAACGTATGGTACGTGAACACATCTTAAGATCATCTGAAAAACATTATTAACTACGTATATTTATTAAATAGGGGTGTATATGTGTTCGAGTTATATAATTATATTTATTTATATTCTGTACTTATAATCAGTTTCTCCCTGCATATCTGAAATGCAAATTTCAGTATCAGGGCGATTCTCACAACCGATGTATCCGTTTCGCGGATAATCTAACTCTTCATGTTTTCTTCTGTCGCACGGGCTTCTCTTACAATTCTTTTACTTCAAATGCAGTAAGACTGTGGAACATGTTACCCTGAAATATTAAAGAAGCAAAAACTAAACCTACCTTTAAACATTTACTCTGGGAATAATACTTAACGAAGCTGTAGCAGTTTCTGTTCGTGAATATTGTATCTATCGAAATTAACAAAGAAATCTTCAGAAACGGTTACATTCTCAAGTATACATAGTATATAAATATCATATTTATTTATATCATATTTAGTCACGATAGCCGAGTGGTTGGGTGGTCGGAATTTCGAGTCAATAGACCCGAGTTCGATCCCCAGTTGGTAGGCTCGTACCAATGGGTTTTTCAAAAACTTATGTACGAATATCGTTGGCTTGGACATAAAGGCGGCGACGGGCTCACCACCTGTCACGTTGTCCCGAAAATATCTTCGGTGAAAGGTGGGTCGAAGGGACTTAATTGTCTAGACTCGACCTCTGTCTACCCCTGTATTGGGAATTGCGTGAAGATATTTTTTTTTTTATATTTATTTACTATGTATGTATTTATTGTAGGTATTTGTGTATATGTATAAACTACCATTGTATGCATGTATGTAGTGATGTAAATGAATATCTAAGTGTATCATATTTATTATCGTTATATTTTAATTTTGCTTTGTCTTCTTTAAACCTTTTTTATGCACCTATTATTTATTATTTATGCACCTATATCTCGATCTCGATTAACTATATATCTCCACGCTCTCACGGGTTGACTGACAGAGAATGCCAATTAGGCCTTAATGCCTAATTGGCATCCATCATTGGGTCCGCTCATTGTTACCCTTTGGTGGAAAATTAAAGAATAAATTAATAAAATTGGGTCCACACTTTTCACATCAGTTAATACGCTGCTATTTAATAGCAGAAATAGGTAAATGTGGTACTGACACGGCTCCTGGACAGAGGAGTCTACCACCTTTCAAAATGATTCTCTTTATAATATACACATTATGATCAAGAAACGAGATTAAGACACTACCCACTAAATGTATGTATACACCACCTGTATGTACCTGTACGTATATGGCACCTGGTAATTTTTCCGTCGACGCTTTAACTGAGGAGTTTAAATAAATTATTTAATTTATGGGTGATCGGAATTCGAGTCGAGATATCCGAGTTCGATCCCCAAGTAGCAGGCTCGTACCAATGGGTTTTTTCCAAAACATATGTACGATTCATGTCGTTTGCATGGACACAAAGATGGAATCGGGCTCACCACCTGACACGTTGTCCCAAAATATCTTTTGTAGAAGGTGGATCGAAGGGACAATTGTGTAGACTAGACCTCTATCTAGCCCTGTATTGGGAATGACGTGAAGACATTTATTAAGATTTATTTAATTTTTACTGTACATTCTTCGTTTCTATCCTATTAACTCTAAAGGACGTCCCTAGACGTCCAACACTGCATCTGCATGCTGCAGCCCAATGATACCAGAAATCAACATTAAATCGTACTCAAAACATAGGAGTATATCTTGTAGTTTTACCCCACAACTTTGGTGTACTAAAAATATTAATATAATAATACCGAAATACTTTTAATTTCCCGATAAAAAGAACCCAATTTCCACTCTAGTTTCAATCAAAACGACATAAACAAAATACATTTCAAATCTCTCACGAATTTTTTCTAGATAAAAGTATCCTATGGCCGGATTCCAAACTATCTGTGTGCCAGACCTCACTTATATACGTTTAGTCATTTTTCATTTAAAGAAAGAAAGAAACATTTATTGCACAAATACGCCACATACAAAACAAACAGAAACGCAGACAGCATAAATTTCATTAAGCAGTTGGCGAGACAATTAATGTTAATAATAATTATAAATTATGATAAGTGGCGTATATGGCAAACAGACCACACTCAGCTTAATGCTATAGTCTAATTGAGACTACAGCGCTGATTTTCAGTGGGCCTGTATATGAAACGACGTACGGACCACCACGTCGTAAATTCGTATTGATTGAATATCATTAACTGATTACTTAATCATTAACGATAAATTATCTAATCTATAAACATAGATAATATATTCATTTATTGTACGCTTAAATAATCAAAAAGTAAACCAGAACGTTTAAAAAATAAAATAAAAATATGTTAAATATAGAAGTAAAAAATATAGTACAAGTACCTGCTTCCTTAATTTATAACATGAAAAAATAAAATAAAAAGAAAGAGTCGTACCCTCTCCTTTCCAAAGAAACCCTACCCGCCAGTGCTTCACAACTGTAAACTTTAGTTAATTAAACATTACACCATATCTTTTTGAAGTTTAAGAAGATGTTGATGTATATTTTGTTTTAAACGATCCCAATATTTTCAGACTTCGCAGTGGTGGCGGGAGGTTATTCCAGCATTTAGAGGCAGTATATCTAAAACTACCCTGAAATGCGATGGTACGATGGTGAGGCACAGCAAGAGAATAACTTGACGCGCGAGTAATCCTTGATTGTACATTGCGTGACCATACTAATTTTTGGAAAAGATAGGAGGGCACATTGTTTTTGATCAAGCCAAATAGAAGAGTTGCAAGTGATGTTCACGTCGATATTGCATTTTTAAGATGCTGTGTTCGTTTATATTTGGCGTAACGCGAGCGCGCGGCGGTATGTTAAAGCAAAATCTGGCACAGGCATTCTGCACTCGCTGGATTAGCTTCTGACTTCGTTTAAGTAGACGAGGGCCGTAAACTATATCCATGTAATTGAATTTTGAAAGAATTAGTGAATCACAAAGGTTTATACGAATATTCGTGTTGAGAAAATTTCTAATCTGATACAATACCTTAAGCCTGTAAAAACATTTTCTTGCAGTATTTAATATATGATTTTCAAAACGCAGGCAATCATTCATGAGTAGACCCAAATTGCGAGTCTCAGTCACACGTTGAATTTGCTCGCCTCTTATGATAACCTTAACTCCTTGTTTTACTATTTTTGGATTTGATTGGTGGTTCCCAGAATCATATGTTTAGATTTGCGACTATTTAAAATTAATGCCTTAGACTCTGACCAGGTGGCAATGCTTTCGAGGTCATTGTTTAATTTTTCCACAGCTGATTTAGTTTCCTCCGGCTTACAGGGTATATAAATCTGTGTGTCGTTCGCGTACATATGATACCTACAGTGTTTAATGCGGTGTGTTAAGTCTGCACAATAAACAGCGAACAGAATGGGCCCGAGGAAAGAACCTTGTGGTACGTCTCGTTGAACTGCTCGGTAGTCGGATATTATTGGTAATCCATTTTGATCAGATATTTCTACTTGCTGAACCCGATGCATAAATTAACTCTCAAACCATTTTATAACAGTTATGTCGAATCCATAATAATGCATTTTTGCATGCTCTGGAAAAGTCAAGCAAAGCCAATATTGTACCCTTACCCTCATCTAAGTTCGTCAAAATATCATCTACAACTTTTGTCATTGCAGTTGGTGTGCTGTGGTGTTTTCTAAATCCTGACTTAAGGTTAGGGAGTATTTCGTTAGTTTCTATGTAAATTCTAATCTGTTCTGCCACGACTTTCTCCAAGACTTTTGATATACACGGGAGTATACTGATCGGGCGAATGTCGTTTGTGGTCATAAGGTTTGAGGTTTTAGGAATAGGTATGGGATATAATAGATTGATTGACTATCTTTGTAATTACTGGTATTATTTTGGGGAGAGACATTTTTAACATATTAAGAGAAATACCATCAGCACCCACCGCATTGGATTTTAGAGACTGCTTGATTTTCATAATCTCGCTTTCCTCGACAGTCTTAAATTTAAATTTATTTGAAATTGTTACAGGAGATTCAAAAAAAAATTATATATGTGATAGGTACGTAATTATTGCCTGGAACTTCTAAAAAACTTTCATTAATTAAATTGGCGTCGTTGAAGATATGCTGTGGGAGTTCTGGTTTACTAGTTCGATTTATATTGTTTTTAATATGTGACCATAAAATGCGAGAATCCTTTTGGTTATTTACATAATGATTATAGTAAGCCCGTTTTTCTTTTGTTAATACTTCTGCAACATATTTTTTCAAATCTTTATAGAATAGTTTTTGAGCTATTGTAACAGTTCTTGCAACAACACCTGCTTTATCCCTGAGCTTAATCATTTTTTTATATTAAAAGTTATCCATGGAAATTGATTATGTTTTACAGCTTTTACGCGGAGGGGCGCATGAATATTAAACAGCGATGTCATCAATGCGTTGAATTGCGATACCAAGTCATCAACATTATTAATAATTTCGAACAATTCCCAATTTAGCGCATTTAAATCCAATGAAAACTGTTCTGCATCAATCGCAAGCAGGTTTCTACGTGATACCAAAGTTGATTTCAATTTTGGTTTTTTTATGATAACTTCGCAGTAAACGAGCGCGTGATTACTGAGATTCGATAAAGTTCGGTCACCCAACTACGTTGGGTGACCGAACTTTCTACACTGTTTCAAGTCTCATTATTTCGGTTTTGAAACTTTCAACCTGATTTTTGGATTGACTTTTATTGAATAACAAATATCCAAACATCTAAGAATACACACTTTTGCATTTATACTATTAATAGTATAGGAGGATAGGAAAGGACTGACGAGTATATTGATTTATGATATTGGTTTTGATTGAAAAATTGGAGTTGGTACTAGTCAGCTTGCAAGCTCAAATATCTTCACGCCATTAAATAAAAAAAATATCTTCACGCCATTCCCAATACAGGGATAGACAGACATCTAGACAATTAACTCCTTTCGACCCACCTTCCACCGAAGACATTTTTTGGGACAATGTAACAGGTGATTAGCCCGTCGCCGTTTTTATGTTCAAGCCAAAAATATAGTCGTACATAAGTTTAAAAAAAACCATTGGTCAAACTAGGGTCTCTTAACTGGAATTCCGATAATCCAACCACTCGAGTATCGTGACTTTTTGACGTAAATTAAGTAACAGAACACAAAGGGTGTTAAGTAAAACCTTGTAATTATAAAAATTTAGAGGTTATTTTTTTTTAAATTAGCAATGGTGGTGTGGTTTGCGGATGGATATTCACTTTAATAACATAATTTGATTTATTTTACTAATAATTCTATCAATTGGTTAACAAAAATATACTAAAATCGAATAAAGCTTATTTTTTACAATGTTTATAAAATTAGATTCCAAGGAAACAAAAGGTGTTAAAGAAGTGTCACAACGTTTAATTATATGAGAACTAATATTAACGGCTTTACAATGATTTCCTTTGGCAGTATAATTCCTCCTTTAGTCTTATAATCAAATTTAATTATAATTAAGGCATAACTTTCACAGACCGGGAGCGGCAAGACCTCTCTTTTAATCTAGCTGACAAGTAACGTTAATTAAAAAAAAGATATTTTGGAGGAAAGTTGGACGTCGTTTTATCTTTTTAATTATGCAACCTTAAATTATGATACCAATCGACTCATCTTATTAATAAAACAATCTCTAGGGCAATTTCTCTTTTAAAATACAGATTCACCAAAGATAAACTTAGGTGATCACTTTCTTTATTAATTCATTGAGGATAACATATAATATACGTAATAAAAACTGATAAAATCTTTTGTTAGACGTGCTGGCTAAACACAAATAAAAAAAATTAGGTCACACAAGAATTACCTTAATATATTATATGTAATTCTTAATAGTTTAGATAGAGGACTAAAGTAAATACGCCCGCTTAACTACGGATGACATTTTAACCTGTGTGCAATACACATTTTCAAAGGTTTCTCGTGATGCTCGAAAAAGGTAGACAAAAGCCTACAATGAAAACAAATTTCACTCCTTTTTATATTTTACTATAAATATTAATCGTATAATTTGAAATTCATCAAGTTTTTAAAAGTAAAGCTTAAAAGGCGATTAATTAATTGACAAAGATGGAGTTCGACGTTTATACTTTTAATTAAAACAACCACTAGACTTTCTTTGATCTTGTTGTGTGCTGTTTAAGTGTTTTTTCTTTAATTAATAAATAAAATTAAGTAAAAATATCAGATAATAATGAAATATATGGGTTTTCGTGGAACATCGAAATTATTATTACTTATTTATTAATGATTAATATTATTAAGGACTTGGATCGAGGTAAAGTAAACTTTCTAAAGGTTAACTTTTTTATGTTAACTAAGACCATTTTTTAAAATAAAATAAATATCTTCACGCAATTCCCAATACAGGGGTAAACAGAGGTCTAGTCTATACAATTAAGTCCCTCCGACCCACCTTTCATCGAAGATATTTTCGGGACAACGCGACAGGTGGTGAGACCGTCTCGGTCTTTATGTCCAAGCCAACGATATAAAAAGTCACGATAGCCGAGTTGGGTGTTCGAAATTTCGAATCGAGAGACCCGAGTTTGATCCCCAGGTGGCAGGTTCGATCCCCAGGTGGCAGGACCAATGGGTTTTTTCAAAACTTGTGTACGAAGTATATCGTATTCCATATTTAATTTTTTCATAAATATTTATTTACAGAAAAAATTATGTTAATATTTATAATACTTATTAACTAAAAACTATTATAATCGTAGAGCCCTACTCCTCGTGGCATGGTACCAAGAACGCTGGCTGCATTTCCACGTTGAATGGCTAGACTTAACCGTTGAGCGAGAAAAGAACCAGCCCTCTTGTCACCAGCGGCAACGATAAGTCGCGGATACAATTCCTTTAGAAACTGCATCGCGCGGGGACCCCACGGACCGATTGTCTCTACGGCAAATGGAACAAATATATAGTCTCCTTTCAAAGACTCATATTTACGCCATTTACCCGATTCAGCTGCCTCTGATGCCGCCCCGGCTCTTATCGAAGTACCCTTGATATGAGAGGCCGCTAATGTATCGACGCAAGTTGCGTCCCACACAAGAGCTTTGCCTCTCTCCCAAGGGACTAAAGTCAAGCCGTCGGGTCTCTTACCATCCTCCCTAAATATTCCACAAGGCTCTAAAACCGTTGGAATATTTATGGAAACAAGAGCCCTTCGGATGACCTCATTCAAAGACCCGTGACGAGATAGTCTGCCGGCACTTTTTAATTGGTAATTTTATATTTAATTGGTTTATATATTTTTTTGGAAATTATTTACAGTGGCTATAGGGATAGTCTTGTTTTGAAAACATTTCAATGATGAATATGAATGATTGTTGAAATTAATGAATTTTTATATGTATGTATGAATATTTATCTGTGAAATTATATACATAATATGTAATCATATTGTACCATAAGCTTGGACATTAAAACGGTGCTAAGCTCACCGCCTATCACGTTGTCAAAAAATAAGCTTCGATGTAAAGAATGTCAAAAAGACTTCATTGTCTAGACAACATGTCCATTCTGGAGTAGACAGTGTCTGGACACTGGGGACACTGCCTAACCCAGAATGGAGGGAAACCCACATTCACATTCGTCATGCAACCGCTGATGCGGCCCAGGTGGGACCGCGGGTGGAGTAAACTGTCGATATTGCGATGCGCCACTCTGTCTGCCCTCAGTAGCCAAAGTCCAGATCCGCCATGAGATTACAAGTGGGCTAGTGTTCGATACGCCCCGTTGCCCTCGCGAAAGTGTGTAAACGAGTACGTTAGTTATTTTCCCACCTATAAAAAGTCACAATAGCCAAGGTGTGGTGTGAGGTGAGGGTAATCGGTATTCAAGTCAAGAGGTCAGAGTTTGAACACCAGGTGGCAGGGTTACCACCAAATGGTTTTTTCGAGAAAAAAAATTCACGATTTGTATCTATCTGTCACGTTGTCCCATAAAATGTCGTCGGTGGAAGGCGGTTCGAAAGGACATAATGATCTAGGTCTCTGTCTACCGCAGTATTAGAAATAGCGTTGGTAGCAAGGTTTTTCGAAAAATCTAAATTATATTAAGAAAGAATTAGTGTTTCGAAACAATTCGTTTATATAAAGCAATTTACATAAAGCAATGTGTGTAGCAACCCTCTGTAATAAATTTCGTAATTTTAGAATAAGGCTTGTAGCTCACGCTAGTTCTGTAGTTCTGATAGGATTCAGTATCAGCTTGGGTTACAGAAGCTCACTTGATTGCCTTACCGCTGTAGGTGATGGTGACACGAATGAGCTTTTGGAAAAAAACTAATGTCGAATACAAACTGGAACAAGTTCATTTATTTAAATAATTATTTTATAAATCTTACACTTCTAGGAGAACTGTAATAGTGTAAAAAATTAAATAAATTGGGTCTCTACGTTAAAAATCCTCAAAGTGAAATATTGAAAAGTAATATTATGTGAGAGTAAGCATTTGTGAATGTTGAGTGATGTGCATGCGTCCCTGTCGCGTCGCCGGTGCATTGCGAGCTTTTATCTTGCAGCGCAACAGTTCCAAAGTATTAGTCCATAAAAGAGTCTGTTCTTCTACTTCCCCCTGACGAGCACTAATCGCACTTTGTTCCTGGAAAAAAGTATGTAATTTTTTAACGTTTAAAAAAGTAATACACGTTGTATTCTTAAGAAATTTAAATTTATAATATATGCTATCTGTCGGTAGCTATTGATATTGTGAAGGATTTTTTCTTAGTCGCCTCTTAGGACACCTACAGGAAGAAAATAGTAGCATATTCTTAAGCTGATACCACCGAACCACGAATTTATGTTATCCAAAAATTTTTAGTTACTTCTCTTCTTATTAATAACAACAGTAACAAATATTATTAGGAGTAATTACCCATAGCCAAGTGTAGACGGGTTTAACTATGCCTCATTCTAGTTATAAGTTTAAATCATTATTACTCAACAAACTAGACAAGTCTGCGTACTCTTTTTTACTATTTAACATTCTTAAAGCCTTTTTAGTTTAAAAAGAATCAATAATTATAATCATAATAATTAAAAAAAGTTAATAATATGGATATGTGCAGGTAGTTTGTAGTACTACATGTACTTACTTCTTCTAAGTTTTTAACAATTTCCTTTAAATTATCCAATTTCTTTCTCAGTATTTCCATTTTTGAAGGTTTACGAGGAGATTGCATGGAATTTTTCATTTCAAACATAACATCTTCTTGTAAGCTTTCGGCTTTTGTAATTTTTTGCCTCAAATTTTTCCATTCAATTTCCTTACTATTTAATTCATCAGTTAACTCTTTCACTTGTTTTTTTATTGGCTCCATTTGCGAAGAAATGTTTATGGATGTCGCTTCATATATCCTTTTCTTTTGTTCGTATTGTTGCTGCACTGTCTGATATTCGTCTTTTATGGGCTTAATTTTGTTAGCCAGTGGTTGTATTTCTTGACGAACTTGTGACAACTTTTGAGCGGTTTGAGCAACAATCTATAATATTTTTTAAAAAATCTCGTTATTTTGATTGCAATACCCAGCACTACAGACACAGAAACCAGTGATTGGATAGCTTTTGTTTATCAAATTGTTTCAAAGAGATATTTTTAAGAAGTTTCGCCTATGAAAATATATTTCATTCTTTTGTATGTAAGGCGTCTTAGCGAGGTAACACAACCTACTTGATATAATAGCTGAACTAACAAGTGTGTAGTAGTCACGATAGCCGAGTGGTTTGGTGGTCGGAATTTCGAGTCAAGAGACCCGAGTTCGATCCCCAAGTGATTGCCACCAATGAGTTTTTCAAAAACTTATGTGCGAATTTCATCGTTGACTTGGACATAAATACGGCGACGGGCTCACCACCTGTCACGTTGTCCCGAAAAATATCTTCGGTGGAAGGTGGGTCAAAGGGACTTAATTGTCTAGACTAGGCCTCTGTCTACCCCTGTATTGGGAATTGCGTGAAGATATTTATTTATTTATTATTATTATTATAACAAGTGTGTTGTCAAAAAAAATTCTAAATTTACAAATGGAATGTATTTCAAAACTTGGTCACTGATATTACTTGAGATAATTCATGTAAGGATTTTTTCTCCATCTCCGAAATTTTGTTTGTATCTTTTTCAGTCAAGTTATCGTCATCTAATTTCGTTTTTTTATGATTTACTAAAGCCATTTCAATTGTAGGATCAGCAGCATTAAGAATATGTAGGGTTCTCGATAGAATGCCAGCTTCAACCTACAAATAAGTTTTTTTTTTAAATAAACTCAAATAACATCAAATTATGTATGGTCTTATTTTTAATCATGTAAGCCTCTAACCTTTAAAGTAGACAGGTTCGCCCTTTGCCTTTTGTATAATGTACTCTTGGTGCGTAACGAACTTACATATTTTTTTAGTTCTTCACCTCTCAGGACCATATCTCCAAGGAGTTGTTTCACCTTTACATCGTAATAAGAAAAATAAGTTTTTATTAGTTTTAGCAAGAGTTGTTTTGTAACCAAAATATTTAAATATTTAATTAAGCAACTCAACATCGATCGGTTGGGATACATCGGTTTTTATGGGAAATTTCTAAAACTTGATATCAATCATATTGTCAATCTTTTTACTCAAGTGGCCTGTGGGTTGCATATACGCGTGGAGCTTACAACGCCCTGCGCGTCCAGTATAACAACGCTTTCAGGATGCTGTTGCGGCTGCCCTGGCGTTGCAGCGCGTCACGAATGTTTGTGGAGGCGCGTACGGATACATTTCAAGCGATAATCCGCAAAAAATCAGCCTCACTGATGCAGCGTTTGAGAGGTAGCAACAACAGCATTCTGAGGGCGATATCTGGTAGAAGTGACTGCCCCGTCCAGAACCACTGGATAGGGATTGTACTAGGTCACAAATGATACTTGTTCAAATAGATGTAAATTAACAATACTAACATAGTTTTAATCGAAATTGTTACTAACCGGATTACTAACCATTCAATATGGATAACTTTTTGTCCGATTCAAATAAATTATTATTATTATAAGTCACGATAGCCGAGTTGTTGGGTGGTCGGAATTTCGAGTCGAGAGACCTGAGTTCGATCCCCAGGTGGCAGTACCAATGAGTTTTTCAAAAACTTATGTACGGTTTTCATCGTTGGCTTGGACATAAAGGCGGCGACGGGCTCACCACCTGTCACGTTGTCCCGAAAATATCTTCGGTGGAAGGTGGGTCAAAGGGACTTAATCGTCTAGACTTGACCTCTGTCTACCCCTGTATTGGGAATTGCGTGAAGATATTTATTTTATTATTATTAATTGACACCCTCAACCAGAGAGTTACTATGAAAAATCAAGTATCACAAAAATATGATATTCGACTAACAACAAACTACTTTATTTGCTACCTCATACTGATTCAAATAACCAATTTTAAACAAATTTAATTTAATTTAAACAAATTGAAAGATCATCTACGACCAATATACATATAGTCACGATAGCCGAGTGGTTGGTTGGTCGGAATTACGAGTCGAAAGACCCGAGTTCGATCCCCAGGTGGCAGGCTCGTATCAATGGGGTTTTTAAAAACTGATGTACGAATCGTATCGTTGGCTTGGACATAAAGACGGCGACGGGCTCGCCACCTGTCACGTTGTCCCGAAAATATCTTCGGTGGAAGGTGGGTCAAAGGGACTTAATTGTCGGGACTAGACCTCTGTGTGTCCCTGTATTGGGAATTGCGAGAAGATATTTTTTTATATTTTACCAATATACATGCCGGTAATTCAAGTGACAAATTTTGTCACTCTAGATAATAACATCTTATAATAATTTAAACATAGTGAAACTTAATATTATTTCTTAAATTCTGTCTATTGGTTATAGAGACTATATTTTTGATATGGCGTGACCGTGTAAAAATTTAGTCAATATATATATATATATATATATATATATATATATATACATATATATATATATATATATATATATTACCGGCATGTATTTTACCAATATACATGCCGGTAATTCAAGTGACAAATTTTGTCACCTAGATAATAACATCTTATAATAATTTAAACATAGTGAAACTTAATATTATTTCTTAAATTCTGTCTATTGGTTATAGAGACTATATTTTTGATATGGCGTGTTTTTAATACGAACTGTTTATTGTGTGGTGTTAACTAGAACTGACTGATGTCAATTCTTTGCAACAATTATTTGTCTTCATATTTATGTAAAGCTATCTCTGATCTGACTGGTATTCCTTTTGGATCATTAACTATTTTGTTTCGCGATTATTTTGCAAAGTTGTGTAAAATCATGAAACTGTACAATTATAAATAAATAATAGTTAAAAAAAAACTAAAAAACACGCTTTTTTATAGAAAACCGAACACGCTTTTTTTAAAAAAATATATAAAATAAATTGTAATAAATTGAAATTAAGAATAGCGTTAAAATTTTAATAAATTATTAAATTTATTAATTTAAATTAATAATAGTGTGAATAAAAATTATTTTATTTAAAAAAGCGTGGGTGCTTTTTAAGATATTATCAAAATGATAATCACTCTACTGATATCTGTCAATAAAATATTTACACGTTACATAATGACACCCCACGCTTTTTTTTTTAAATAGAATAATTTTTATTCTCACTTAATTTATTTAAATTTATTTTCTATTTTTAGTTCGGTTTTCTGTAAAAGCGTGTTTTTAGTTATAAACATATTTATATAACTATTATTTATTTTTACTTTTTAGTTTTTTATCAAATTAGTGTATTGTCATCGGTCCTCGATAAATCTACAAAGTTTGAACGAAATCTGAATATCAAATCAGTGATTTTTAACTTACTGCCTTAACAAAGATACTACTTATTTGTCTATGTAAATTATTACATAGACAAATAACAGTGTAAAAGTTTAATAAATATAAATTATTAATTTATTAATTTAAATTAATAATAGTGTGAATAAAAATTATTTTATTTAAAAAAGCGTGGGTGCTTTTTAAGATATTATCAAAATGATAATCACTCTACTTATATCTGCCAATAAAATATTTATAACTATTGACACGCACCCCACACTTTTTTAAATAAAATAATTTTTATTCACACCATTCTTAATTTAACTTTATTTTCATTTTTAGTTCGGTTTTCTATAAAAAGCATGTTTTTAGTTTTTTTTAAAACTATTATTTATTTTTACTTTTTAGTTTTTTATCAAATTGGTGTATTGTCATCAGTCGTCGATAAATCTACAAAGTTTGAACGAAATCTGGCCGTTTAAAGTGGGTCAAAATCGCGCCCAAAGAAGTCGGTTACAAACATACATATATATATATACATACAAGGGAAGCTAAAGCGTGTGAAAATAACCATATCCGTCGAGCGGTTTACAATGGACAATGTTTCATACATGCGGCACTCGATGTTTGCATATATGTTATAAGTAATATTAAATCAGTGATTTTTAACTAACTGCCTTAACAAAGATACTACTTATTTGTCTATGTAAATTATTACATACACCTTACAATATAAATGAAAACAAGAAGCATTTTTCCTTTAAAGCACCATCATTTCATCATTCATCGCGCCTTGTTCATCCGATAAGATATTTTTCCCATTTGGAGTTATCGATCATTATTTTAAAGCGTTTGAGATATAATCTCTGATAATTCCTTCGTTATTTATTTTAAGATAGACATCCCTATAATTCATGTCAGGATTGTGATTTACGTTCGGTTGATTTTTTTTCATATCTTTGTTTGCCTTATGCATATAAAATATATGCATATATATATACATATATATATATATATATATATATATATATATATATATATATATATATATATATATATATATATATATATATATATATATATATATATAAAACATATTTTATTTAAAAAAAGCGTGGGGTGCTTTTTAAGATATTATCAAAATGATAATCACTCTACTCATATCTGCCAATAAAATATTTATAACTATTGACACGCACCCCACACTTTTTTTTAAATAAAATAATTTTTTATTCACACCATTCTTAATTTAACTTTATTTTCATTTTTTAGTTCGGTTTTCTATAAAAAGCATGTTTTTTAGTTTTTTTTTAAAACTATTATTTATTTTTTACTTTTTAGTTTTTTTATCAAATTGGTGTATTGTCATCAGTCGTCGATAAATCTACAAAGTTTGAACGAAATCTGGCCGTTTAAAGTGGGTCAAAATCGCGCCCAAAGAAGTCGGTTACAAACATACATATACATACAAGGGAAGCTAAAGCGTGTGAAAATAACCATATCCGTCGAGCGGTTTTCAATGGACAATGTTTCATACATGCGGCACTCGATGTTTGCATATATGTTATAAGTAATATTAAATCAGTGATTTTTTTAACTAACTGCCTTAACAAAGATACTACTTATTTGTCTATGTAAATTATTACATACACCTTACAATATAAATGAAAACAAGAAGCATTTTTCCTTTAGATAAAGCACCATCATTTCATCATTCATCGCGCCTTGTTCATCCGATAAGATATTTTTCCCATTTGGAGTTATCGATCATTATTTTAAAGCGTTTGAGATATAATCTCTGATAATTCCTTCGTTATTTATTTTAAGATAGACATCCCTATAATTCATGTCAGGATTGTGATTTACGTTCGGTTGATTTTTTTTCATATCTTTGTTTGCCTTATGCATATAAAATATATGCATATATATATATATATGCATATATATATATATACATATATACATATATATATATATATATATATATATATATATATATATATATATATATATATATATATATATATATATATATATATATATATATATATATATATATATATTATTATATATATATATGCATATATATATATATATATATATATATATATATATATGTATATATATATATATATATATATATATATATATATATGCATATATATATATATGTATATATATATATATGTATATATATATATATATATATATATATATATATATATATATATATATATATATATTTATATATATATATATATATATATATATATATACATATATATATATATATATATATATATATATATATATATATATATATATATATATATATATATATATATATATATATATATATATACATATATATATATATTACCGGCATGTATTTTACCAATATACATGCCGGTAATTCAAGTGACAAATTTTGTCACTCTAGATAATAACATCTTATAATAATTTAAACATAGTGAAACTTAATATTATTTCTTAAATTCTGTCTATTGGTTATAGAGACTATATTTTTGATATGGCGTGACCGTGTAAAAATTTAGTCAATATATATATATATATATATATATATATATATATATATATATATATATATATATATATATATATATATATATATATATGTATGTATATATATATGCATATATTTTATATGCATAAGGCAAACAAAGATATGAAAAAAATCAACCGAACGTAAATCACAATCCTGACATGAATTATAGGGATGTCTATCTTAAAATAAATAACGAAGGAATTATCAGAGATTATATCTCAAACGCTTTAAAATAATGATCGATAACTCCAAATGGGAAAAATATCTTATCGGATGAACAAGGCGCGATGAATGATGAAATGATGGTGCTTTAAAGGAAAAATGCTTCTTGTTTTCATTTATATTGTAAGGTGTATGTAATAATTTACATAGACAAATAAGTAGTATCTTTGTTAAGGCAGTTAGTTAAAAAAATCACTGATTTAATATTACTTATAACATATATGCAAACATCGAGTGCCGCATGTATGAAACATTGTCCATTGTAAACCGCTCGACGGATATGGTTATTTTCACACGCTTTAGCTTCCCTTGTATGTATATGTATGTTTGTAACCGACTTCTTTGGGCGCGATTTTGACCCACTTTAAACGGCCAGATTTCGTTCAAACTTTGTAGATTTATCGACGACTGATGACAATACACCAATTTGATAAAAAAACTAAAAAGTAAAAAATAAATAATAGTTTAAAAAAAAAACTAAAAAACATGCTTTTTATAGAAAACCGAACTAAAAAATGAAAATAAAGTTAAATTAAGAATGGTGTGAATAAAAAATTATTTTATTTAAAAAAAAGTGTGGGGTGCGTGTCAATAGTTATAAATATTTTATTGGCAGATATGAGTAGAGTGATTATCATTTTGATAATATCTTAAAAAGCACCCCACGCTTTTTTTTAAATAAAATATGTTTTTATTCACACTATTATTAATTTAAATTAATAAATTTAATAATTTATATTTATTAAACTTTTTACACTGTTATTTGTCTATGTAATAATTTACATAGACAAATAATTAGTATCTTTGTTAAGGCAGTAAGTTAAAAAAATCACTGATTTGATATTCAGATTTCGTTCAAACTTTGTAGATTTATCGAGGACCGATGACAATACACTAATTTGATAAAAAAACTAAAAAGTAAAAATAAATAATAGTTATATAAATATGTTTATAACTAAAAAACACGCTTTTTACAGAAAACCGAACTAAAAAATAGAAAATAAAAATAAATAAATTAAGTGAGAATAAAAAATTATTCTATTTAAAAAAAAGCGTGGGGTGTCATTATGTAACGTGTAAATATTTTATTGACAGATATCAGTAGAGTGATTATCGTTTTGATATCTTAAAAAGCACCCCACGCTTTTTTAAAAATAAAATAATTTTTTATTCACACTATTATTAATTTAAATTAATAAATTTAATAATTTATTAAAATTTTTAACGCTATTCTTAATTTCAATTTATTACAATTTATTTTATATTTTTTTTTAAAAAAAGCGTGTTCGGTTTTCTATAAAAAAGCGTGTTTTTTAGTTTTTTTTTAACTATTATTTATTTATAATTGTACAGTTTCATGATTTTACACAACTTTGCAAAATAATCGCGAAACAAAATAGTTAATGATCCAAAAGGAATACCAGTCAGATCAGAGATAGCTTTACATAAATATGAAGACAAATAATTGTTGCAAAGAATTGACATCAGTCAGTTCTAGTTAACACCACACAATAAACAGTTCGTATTAAAAAAACTACGGATTACAGTTATTTGAAAATTATGAAGGGGCATATCATTAATTTATAATCTTACTCAATTTTTTTTTTCAATTTTGCAATAATTTTATCCAACAATTATCCACTGTAGAAGAAAAGTATTTCCAAAAGGAGTTTTCTAAAATTGCCAAGATATACTTCTAAGTGTTGTTTCTAAAGGATTATCAAAACTCTGGATTATGGTGGTACCAACACGGTGGTATTATGTGTAAGATATTATTGTTAATAGTAGTTACGTATTTAATAACTTATTGAATAAAAAGTACTTGAGATTGTAGGTCAGCCAATGCAACTTCATTTTCTTTGAGAGTCGCCGCCAACTCATTAACCCGCTCTGCACTGGCCTCTTTATTACGCTTAATAATAGCTGCTTGCTGCCGAAACGGAGCTAGCTTATCATCGTGAGGTCCAGCGGCTGCCAGACGACGTTGTACCAACTGCTCCACCTCGTCGTTTACAGCTGTTATCTGTATCAAATTCCACATCCGTTGAATTACTCAAAGAAAAATTACAATAGTCAAAAACGTAGTAAACGTTATCATTTGGTTTTCACATTCGGACTCGTTCAAAAAACAACAAACAAAACGAACGAACGAATACTTCCTTTACCTTTTCATTGTATTTTTTTCACAATACTTTTTTATAGCAACCTCCGTAGATGAATGGCATACACACCTGTTTTCATACTCATGAGTTTTATGTGAGTGGAGTGTTCCAGGTTCGATTATTCGGATATCGAACCCGGGACCTCAGAGCTGGGACTCCAATGTCAATGTAAGAAAAGACTTTATTTATATTTTAAAAATTAAATTAAATTTTGTACAATCAGTACAGTATAGTTCAAGATTTTAAGATATTAAATTTTTTTTAAATGGTATAGAAAAATTTTTGACGGATGAAACGCATCTCGTTTGCTACAAATCAAAGTATGTTTCTTTTCATGGGATTCAATTTACCTTATCTTGTACGACATTTATATCGGTGCGAGTAGGATGATTCTCCGTAGCAATGTTTTGCATTATATTCAACTCTTTCTGTAACTGGGCGCTCTCCTGGGGTAATTTTTCCTTTACTAAGTAACTGTTCAGCTAAAAGAAAACAGTGTAATAAGTTTCACAGCTTACAGTTGTATTTTTATTTAAATTTGAAGATTTACCTGAATTTCCTCTTTTAAATGTTTGAGAACTTCATCTACGGATTTTGGAATCGCACTTTGACCGTGAATAATGTTAAGGCACCTCTTTAATTGATCAGTAGCTATTTTTAATTGTGATTGCTGTACCTCAAACTTTAAAAAGATTTTATTAATAAATGAGTACTGTTTTCAATGGCAGAATTCTTAAATATTATTTTATTGGTACAAATTTCAAATAATACGTTTAATAACACATATATGATATTAATACCTGGTTTTCCAACTCTTTTGTTCTCTCCTCTTGCACCCTCAAAGCTTTGCTAATACTTAATAATTCATCCTTATTGCTGACGTCAATTAGATTTATTTGAACATTTTCTAATCTTTTGATAACTAAACCATTGAAAATAATATTTTATTTTAACGTATATCTTTATAATTTAACATTTAATTAACATTTTTCAAGAAATAATAAATAAATTGATGCATAAATTGGAACAATATCACATAAATTGCTCTGATATCAAAATAAGTAACTAAAACACTTGTGTTATGGAATCGAAAACCACCAAGATATAGTTTGTATTCCAGTAATATTATGCCTAACGATAGAAGCCGCAGAGAGTTTCAAATTCATCAAAAATATATAAATCCGTGGACGAGTGGCATAAACACCGGTTTCACCATTGGTAAGGTGTCGCCATATCTGAGGTCTCGGGTTCCCGGTCGAGTGAATGTAGAAAACACTTTTTCTTCATTTTCTCGGGTCTGGGTGTTTGTGGTACCTTCGTTGTTTCTGATTCCATTATACGCTTAAGCTGCTTAATTTGGGATCATAGAAATATAATTATTTATTTATTTATAATTATACAATATGTATTACAAGATAGATTACAAAATACATTACAAGATAGATGTCGAAGTTTTTTTCAACTTTGTAAATTCAGCAAATTTTTAAAATTATGAACTTGCTTTATCTTATATCGACCGACCGACAGTAGCTCGGTATTCAGTGTAAAATAAGTTCATAGTTTAGTTAAATAAATGAGAACCAAGTATTTTCAACAATAATTTACATTAAGTTTAAGTAATTGAAATGGCAACAATCGGAAATATGTTACTTATTATTAGTATAATGTCATTTTATTACCTATATCCCTTTCAACTGCAATCTCTTTTATGTCATTTATTATTTCAGTTGAATTTTCAGACTCCAAAAGTCTAGTTCTCTTATGTACCTCTTTGAATTCATCTATTAGATTATGATATACATCCAATAAATCCCGTACTGTATTGTTTTGTATTACATCAGGAGGGATATCAGGTATTTTTAAATATCTGAAAAATGTTAAATCCAGAGTACATCATAAATATATACGTTTATATTTATTGTTTTATATGTCTTTATCTCTTGACAGATTTTTTCAAACACCATTTTCTTTTTTATAAACAATAACAGCAAGTACAGAGATTTTATTACAACAAAAAGAAAAATAAGCACGTTCAGTTTTTCTTTTTTGAATTAAAGATAAATATTTTCGACGAGATTCTCCAATAGGAGAAATTAAATACAAGGAACTTTAACTAATTCAATACCCGTTATGCAAAATCTTTCTCTTATTTTTCATTTCGTCTCTATTAATTTTGATGAGTAACGCACATAATGGCCTTGTAATGGTCCACTGCTGGACATAGGCCTAGGAGACTCTATGGGAGGGCGGTGGACTATAATTGTCACGCTCGGCGAGCGGGTTAGCGATTGCAGTACCAGGTTTGCATATTTTGGTTTGGTATTTCTTCAACATGGCTTACCCACCCTCTCGGTAGCTATTACTATTTCCAAGGCTTTTTTCTTAGTCGTCTATTGTGACACCCACTAGAAGAAAGAGGGGTGATATATTCTTAAGCCAATTACGGCCTGGATCACGGGTTGAGTAACAATAACATCTACACTACAACTACTACAAACTTAAAAATTGGTGCACATATAGCGTTGTTTATAGTGGGTATAACTATTGTAAGTAATAAACACATACTTTGCTAGATAAGCGGTCTTCTTAACTTGATCTTTATTAGTTAGTATCCAATGCATAACATGATGAATTGTCCTGGAATCACCGGCAAGTAACTGCGTCCTGAACTGAGACGGTTCGACAGCTGCTGGAGGACGATATTTCACATTTCCCAACATTTCCAAAAGGCGAACCGAGACAGTCTCCGAGTCATCATCGCGTACGTCTAGCTGAATTAAGTAATAAAGAACCCAAATACATTTTTCTATCAGATAGTATAATATAACTTTAGTTGAAGCCTAATAACTCAAGAAACCTAATACCACTTGATATATGTATAAGAATAAATTCGGCACGGAAGTGGATTGTAAAAAGGAAACAGAAGCTAAGAAAGATTTAATCTTTAATCAGAGAATCCTCCGTAAAATGGTAGAAGAAGGAGAAAGTTTTTGTGGAACTATGTCTTTACTGTGAACAAAATAGTAGGAAAAAAAAGTCACGATAGCCGAGTGGTTGGGTGGTCGGGATTTCGAGTCGAGAGACCCGAGTTCGATCCCCAGGTGGCAGGCTCGTACCAATGGGTTTTTTAAAAACCTATGTACGAATTATATCGTTGGATTTGACATTAAAACAGCGATGGGCTCACCACATGTCACGTTGTCCCGAAAATATCTTCGTGGGTCGAAGGGACTTAGTTGTCTAGACTAGACCTCTGTCTACCCCTGAATTGGGAATTGCGTGAAAAATAGTAGGAGAGTTCCAAATAAGCTTCAATGAAAATGGAAAGAACTTTATTGTCAAGACCTCTGCCTTTTTCAGTATGTTTCTGTGTGCTGTAGATTTAAAAAAAAAGAAGTATGAAAATTGAGATGCATACTAATTGGCATATAAATAATATTTCATTAATTAATTATAAACAATAAATTCAACAATAATGGAATTAAATATGAGTGGAGAGTAAGGGAATAATAAACACAGACAGAACGTGAAAATGACACTACAATAATTAATAATAAATAAATACACATAGGGACAACAGGTATGGCAATCTGAAACAACGAAGGCACCACACACACCCAGACCCAAAATGTAGAAAACTTGGTTATTTACAATGACCCGTCCGGGAATCGAACCCCAGAACCTCGATGAATGGAAATGGCGATACCTTGAAAACCGGTGTTTACGCCACTCGCCTACGGAGGTCCTCGTGTCAATAACTACTTAATTTTGGGTTTGATGGTATAGAGAAGAAAAGTCAAGCTTCCCAAGGCTTCTTGGGGTGATGATGATGATGAAATATGAAAAATTTATGCCAATTTTCAAATTAAAGAAATATAAAATATAAATAGAATTATCTTCACGCTATTCCCAATACAGGGGTAGACAGAGATCCAGTTTCGACAATTATGTGTCTTCGACCCACCTTCCACCGAAGATATTTTCGGGACAACGTGACAGGTGGTGAGCCCGTCGCCGCCTTTATGTCCAAGCCAACGATATTCGTACATAAGTTTTAGAAAAACCCATTGGTACAGCCACTTGAGGATCGAACTCGGGTCTCTTGACTCCAAATTCCAACCACCCAACCATTCGGCTATCGTGACTTTTTCAAATTAAAGATGGTGAAAATATAATTTTTTGAAAACATCGACAAGAGTATCAATTTCCAATTTCCACACGAAACTATGAGAACTAAACCAACATCGATATTTTATATGAATTCCATATCCATCTTAGATATGGAATATGGAATATATTCATCTTGGATTTAAAAATTGACATCAATTTCGTAATAAGCAAACCATGAAACCTTCAAAATGATAACTCTGACTACATTTTCAAAAATTCGATGTCACCATCACCATCTTGGATTCTTACAACCTTTGCATTAAATGAATATGTACTTGCACATATTTAAAATTAATTAATTTTACAAGTTTATTGAATTAAAATTTTCGCACACAGGACGGGCTCACCACCTGCCACGTTATCCCGAAAATATTCTCGGTGGAAGGTGGGTCGAAGGGACTTAATTATCTAGACTATGTCTGTCTGTCTACCCTGTATTGGGAATTGCGTGAAAAATAGTAGGAGAGTTCCAAATAAGCTTCAATGAAAATGGAAAGAACTTTATTGTCAAGACCTCTGCCTTTTTCAGTATGTTTCTGTGTGCTGTAGATTTAAAAAAAAAGAAGTATGAAAATTGAGATGCATACTAATTGGCATATAAATAATATTTCATTAATTAATTATAAACAATAAATTCAACAATAATGGAATTAAATATGAGTGGAGAGTAAGGGAATAATAAACACAGACAGAACGTGAAAATGACACTACAATAATAAATAATAAATAAATACACATAGGGACAACAGGTATGGCAATCTGAAACAACGAAGGCACCACACACACCCAGACCCAAAATGTAGAAAACTTGGTTATTTACAATGACCCGTCCGGGAATCGAACCCCAGAACCTCGATGAATGGAAATGGCGATACCTTGAAAACCGGTGTTTACGCCACTCGCCTACGGAGGTCCTCGTGTCAATAACTACTTAATTTTGGGTTTGATGGTATAGAGAAGAAAAGTCAAGCTTCCCAAGGCTTCTTGGGGTGATGATGATGATGAAATATGAAAAATTTATGCCAATTTTCAAATTAAAGAAGTATAAAATATAAATAGAATTATCTTCACGCTATTCCCAATACAGGGGTAGACAGAGATCCAGTTTCGACAATTATGTGTCTTCGACCCACCTTCCACCGAAGATATTTTCGGGACAACGTGACAGGTGGTGAGCCCGTCGCCGCCTTTATGTCCAAGCCAACGATATTCGTACATAAGTTTTAGAAAAACCCATTGGTACAGCCACTTGAGGATCGAACTCGGGTCTCTTGACTCCAAATTCCAACCACCCAACCATTCGGCTATCGTGACTTTTTCAAATTAAAGATGGTGAAAATATAATTTTTTGAAAACATCGACAAGAGTATCAATTTCCAATTTCCACACGAAACTATGAGAACTAAACCAACATCGATATTTTATATGAATTCCATATCCATCTTAGATATGGAATATGGAATATATTCATCTTGGATTTAAAAATTGACATCAATTTCGTAATAAGCAAACCATGAAACCTTCAAAATGATAACTCTGACTACATTTTCAAAAATTCGATGTCACCATCACCATCTTGGATTCTTACAACCTTTGCATTAAATGAATATGTACTTGCACATATTTAAAATTAATTAATTTTACAAGTTTATTGAATTAAAATTTTCGCACACAGGACGGGCTCACCACCTGCCACGTTATCCCGAAAATATTCTCGGTGGAAGGTGGGTCGAAGGGACTTAATTATCTAGACTATGTCTGTCTGTCTACCCCTGTATTGGGAATTGCGTGAAGATATTTAATTTTTTGTCATAATTATTACTTTAATAATTAATACGACAAATATTATAAAATATTAGTAATTAATTAACTTAATACAGAAACCTTTATGTTGGATGATTCAGGAAGTATTAATTTCAAATACTGGCAATACAAAATGTTGGTACCAAACTTTCATTCTCGATACATATAAAACGTAGTACTAATATACTCTTTGGTTATATTTTTATTTGTTTATCGGTCTGTCTGGGATGAGACTCTCACACCATCGCATGCAATCGCAGCACCAGACATCGCGAGTAACCTGGTACTGTGATCACCAATCCACTAGTCAAGCGTGGTGATCATGGCAAACACTTCTTCTGGCACTTTGAGACAGTTAAGATTTGGTATTAATTTTTTTTTTTCGACATGTTAGTGAGCCTAACGCTGAATCAAGGCATTTCTGGTTTGCCATAATCGCCACGCATGGCAGTGTATTAGCGATTACTTTATGAGGCATCTTGTACCATAGACGCTGCTGCTCGTCACCGATCTACTGGATTTGGTAGTCATTATTTATTTTATTAGACCTATTTCGCTTGCTACCATAATTTCGAAGGTGTTGGACAGTCTGCTTGATAAGGTGCTTAGGGAATAGTGTTTCAATTTTCATGACGCACAGTTTGGGTTTCGACCTGAACTTTCCACAGAAGTTGCGATACAGGCCCTGAAGCAGACAGTCCAATACTATACTAGCCGAAACACTCCGGTTTATGCATGCTTCCTTGATCTTTCCAAAGCTTTTGACTTGGTCTCATACGATGTGCTCTGGGAAAAGATGGAACAAGCGGGCATGAAGCCGGAGTTGCTTAGTATCATGAAATTTTGGTACGTAAATCAGTCTAACCAAGTTAGATGGGGTAAAGGACTCTCTGATCCGTATAGTTTGGAGTGCGGTGTGAGGCAGGGTGGGTTGACTTCGCCAAAGCTCTTCAACTTCTATGTAAATGAGCTAATAGTCGAGCTCAGCAAGAAGCCAGTCGGCTGCTGGATGGACGGCATTTGCGTTAACAATCTAAGCTATGCTGACGACATGGTTTTGCTGGGCCCCACAGCTGGCTCCATCAGAGAGTTGCTTAAATCCTGTGAGGCATACGCGTCTAAGCATGGCTTAGTTTTTAACGTATCCAAAAGTTAATTCCTGATCTTTGAGGCTCCTGGAAAGCGAGTACAATATGACCCTAACATTGCACTAAATGGGACTGCACTTAAGCGAGTGTCACAGTTTAAATATCTGGGTCACTATGTTACAGAGGACCTTAAAGATCATGTGGACATGGAGCGTGAGCGAAGAGCCTTGGCTATAAGGTATAACATGTTGGCCCGCAGGTTTTCTCGGTGTAGTAAAGAAGCTAAAATAACGCTATTTAAAGCTTACTGTCAAACTTTCTACACGGGAAGCCTGTGGATCAACTACACAAAAAAGGGCTATGGATACCCTTAGAGTGCAATACAATAACGGGTTTAGGATACTGTTGGGTTTGCCGCGATTTTGTTCAGCCTCTGGCATAAGGGCATTGGTCAAGAGCGAACAGATGACATCTATGCCATTTTAAGAAAGAAAACATTATCATTACTAGCAAGACAGCCTTCTAGCTCTAACATTATTCTGAAAATGTTAGCTGAAAAGTTAGATTCACCGATCCTTCGCCGTTTTATAAAAGTGCTAGTTCGGTGGATCAATATGTCTTTATAGATAAATGTGCTTATTATTATAATTATTGTGATTGTTTTGTGTTATTTTGTTTTATCTTTCAATGACTAACTCAATTTGTAAACTAACATAGCGCTTAATTAATTTGTTTATAACTTTTTTTTTGTATACTAACAAGTGGGCCTAGTTGCACCAATAAAGAAATTATTGGTTAAATTATATTATTGGTCCTTTAGAAACTGCATCGCGCGATGCAATTTCCAAAGGAATTGTATCCGCGACTTATCGTTGCCGCTGGTGACAAGAGGGCTGGTTCTTTTCTCGCTCAACGGTTAAGTCTAGCCATTCAACGTGGAAATGCAGCCAGCGTTCTTGGTACCATGCCACGAGGAGTAGGGCTCTACGATTATAATAGTTTTTAGTTAATAAGTATTGTAAATATTAACATAATTTTTTCTGTAAATAAATATTTATGAAAAAAAAGAAATTATTATATTATCATTATTATTTAAAAAAAAACATCAAACATTACCTTCTCGCCAGCTTTGAAACATATTAATAAATCGATGAGTAGTTGTAAAAGCTGTTTTTCATCCAAAGAATCAAACTTTATTAAATCATAATTTCTTCCTAGTGTAGAATTTATTTCTTTAACAATAAACTTAATTTGTTCTGTCATTTTAGGCTTATTTAAAACGAGCCTTATAAATTATTTCTATTCTGTAATACTAAATATTTTACTACTGTTTAGACTATGCATTGCCATGGTTATCAACAGAGTGTAGTAAAATTGGGTAAGCTACAGACCGTATCCGTTATATTGTCTCTGGAGCAGTTGTTTTATTATACTCTATATCGTGTATGGCCAGCTAAATTATAAACAAATTATGACATATAATATTTTGTAAGTTTATAATTCTCGATTACGTCCAATTTGGGATAAGTTTATGGTTCGACTCTGTCCAAAAAATTGCAACTAAATACTATACCGTATAGGACATAACCTAAAACACAGCGAGAACGTATAATATATCAAAGTTTCTGTACTTAATAAATTATTTATAATTTTCAAGAATTGTTGATTTACCTTTTAAAAAAATTGTGCATGCAATTTATTCTCTTTAATATATTTTCACTTAGTTCCCAATACAGGTGTAGCCAGTGGTCTAAACAATTCAGTCTACCTTCTGGGGATCGAACTCGGGTCTCTTGACTCGAATTCCGATTTCACAACCACTCAGCTATTGTGACTTGTGATAGTTACTAGACTCGGGCGTTACTTTGCGGAAATTCATTATCATCGTGTGATCCATGGCAAGATAAGATGGCTTCATTCCATTGTTACGTTAATAGATTGCTAACAGTCCCTCGTAATGAAGAAAATTATTTAAAGGAAATTAAATTAATTTATAAGTTAGTAATAAGTTAGTCACGATGGCCGAGTTGTTGGGTGGTCGGAATTTCGAGTCGAGAGACCCGAATTCGATCCCCAGGTGGCAGTACCAATGAGTTTTTAAAAACTTACGTACGAATTTCATCGTTGGCTTGGACATAAAGGCGGCGACGGGCTCACCACCTGTCACGTTGTCCCGAAAAATATCTTCGGTGGAAGGTGGATCGAAGGGACTTAATGGTCTAGACTAGACCTCTGTCTACCCCTGTATTTTGAATTGCGTGAAGATATATTTTTTTTAAATTAATTTATCAAGTAGCAGTTTCTGTACGTGGTCCTATCCGAAAAATTCCACAACTATGCGGGTAGTCTGATCTACAGAGGTTCATTATCTGATAAAATAGCCACAACTGTTAGAGGCTCATTGTATTTGCGTTACATTCAAGACAGGCAATTCACTTAAGAGTTTGTGTAACACTAAAGATAAGACAGTTAAATTCCAAAGATCAGGTGTTTACAGACTTGCCTGTAGTGAGTACGGTGCGGAGTATGGGTCAGAGGGGTAGCCTTACTACTCGTTATGGACTACTGGGCCGCATACCGCGATAGATCACATTTCGCTAAACATCTTTTGGAAACGACATAGTTTATCTGTTGACCATTCAATTCAAGTTTTACATATATGTGACAATTTTTTTATATAATGGACGTTTTGCACTGCTGAATGAATAAACAAACGTCTCTAAGTCACCTTTTTTTTTAATATTTTTCCGCGTAAGTCGTGACGCAATCGGCGGTTATCAATGGGGATAGCTGCCGGTTACCTCCACTGAGGTTATAGAAGACAGTTCGAGTGGAGGAAGTCCGAAAGCCACCCATGCCAGGGAGGGCTTCGCACGGTAACCCGGAGGGAGGATCTTGACCGTACTCGACCACTCGAGGGCGGTCACGGAGGCCACCGGACTTCAGGTCCAAACCCAAAGACCCACCCATATTGATTTTTTTTTATAGAAAAGGGAGGCAAACGAGCAGGTGGCTCACATGATGGTTAGTGATTACCGCCACCCATGGACACCCGCAATACCAGAGGCATAGCAGATGCGTTGCCGGCCTTAGAGCCCCCCTCCCCAAATTGGGGGAGGGGGGTATGTGGGCCTCCGGTTACCTGCACTCACCAGACGAAACGCAGAAGTTTGTTACTTCTAATTCACGCCGGTATTCTGTGAGGTCGTGGTACTTCCCCGGTCGAGTCGGCCCATTCATGCAACAACAAAAGCTGATGCGTGGCTCGACCACTGTTAAAATACTTTGGGACGACGTTATTATTTATTTATTTCAAGTTTTATCATTACATACACTGTAATTCTACGTATAGCATAGATATACTATATAATATACTATATAGGATAGATATACTAAAAAAATTCAACTGATCTAAATCCGTCCAAGATATGCCGCTATATACCCCAGGAACTTTACTCTCAGGTAAGTGGATGGTGATAACATATACTTAGCTAGATAAATCATAAGCCACAAGTCTCTCTCATGCATATTGAATATTCTTTTTTAGAATATAAAGGCAATCGAGCAAGTGGCTCACGTGATGGTAAGTGATTACCGCCGCGCATGAACACCTGCAATACCAGAAGAATAGCAGATGCGTTGCCGGCCTTTAAGAAAGGTATAGGCTCGGTTCTTGAAGGTCCCTAAGTCGTATCGGTATACATATTGAATAGTCAATAGACGTGTCACCTAGATTTGAACTTGCAATACTAGGCAATAGAATTATTTTTACTTTGAATTTCAGTTTTTCATTAAAAGTTTTTAAAATTTACTGTGTTAAGTTAAAAATTTCCCAGTGATTTCTTCCTAAAAACAAGTTTTTTTAAGAGAACAATTAATTTTTTTAATATTAAAAATTATATAAATATGTTTTACCTTATTTTGGTGTGGAGGGAAGACATACATAAAGGGGGCATACATGGGGCAGGACACAAATAAAGGTTGGGAAACTGAGTTAAGTAGTCATGATATAACTTTGTATCGCCTTACAGGAATATTTGTCGTCATCAAAAGAAAAGAACACAAGTTTCTCTTCGAATAAATTATATTTCTATTATAATAATTTATAATACAATTTGGAGCTACTAGATGAAAATTATTGATTGGTGATTGCCAAATCTCAACTCTTAATACTCTTACAATATACAATTTGTGCTTCTTTGAAAAGTAGGTCTTGTTTCACGACGATCCTATCAATTCCACACAAATGTCCTCTCACAGCCTTTTCATCAACTTCAATCAAAAAATAGTATCGACTTATAATCAATCGAACTGATTGTAGCCATAACAAAATTAATTATAAAAGAAACAGTTGCACCTATTTATTAATTCTACTATATTGTTAGGTAATAACGAAATTTCGTTATTACCTAACATATAGCGATAAGGTAATCGCATATTTTCACTGGTTTAGTATCTATCTAGCACCAATGGGGTGAGGAACTTTACTTCTATATAACCCACTATAGAGACATGGAATCTCTACTGATATGGAATCTTTGGTAGTAAAGCAACGCAAAACAGAGTGTAATTTATTGATTTAATGTAGAATTGTTAATGCCAATATTAAAACGAAAATTGAATTCTTTCGAAAAATATTGACCACGTAATTTTAAATTATAAAATCCTCTCCCCATTAAATAACCTAAGCTTACCGAAAACGAATAAAATATATCTGGCAGCGCGAATAGGAGACAGCTGTGATATTACATTGTGAAAATCCTAATAATATCAGGGACCTACAACAAATGCACTTTATACTACTTAGTCTATGGCATGCACCATTACGCCTTAAGTGACCCTGAATCATTTAATACTACAGAAAAAAATAAAAAAAATGTTTCGTCAGGTGGTCGTTATTCAATTAAATTGTTGCGAAATATAAGACGAACACAATATTAATTCACTTAAATTAAAGAAAATTATTTGTAATTATTCTATACTGATTTCCAATGCCATTCAACACTATTTTTGATTATGAACATAAATAATTTGTACTCTCCTAAATTAATAAAAATTATATTATTTATTTACAAGCATCAATGACTTAAATGATAAGATTAGAAACTCGTTAAATTTTTAATAAAAATTTTAAAGCCAAGTTTAAAGACAAAAATTTATCTTTAAACATCTATCTACCAACCTAAATGAATGTGACGTACTAATGACTAATAATCAAGTGGTATAATGCGAATTTTAGAAGACCGTTTTACATAAAACTATAATAACAATTAAGTATCTATTGAAACAATACTGTTTTATCTCAGTTAATGTGATGTTTAGTTGTAGTTCCTATGGGCAAAAATTATTAAAATAAAAATAAAAAATTCTGCAGATTTGGTCCTCGCAATTTATCTCTCATTTCTTTGTACAGATTTTTAATAGAATATTGTGATTGTTAGGGGAATGTTTATGAGAGAAAACAAAAATGCCATTTTTTTATGAAGCAGGGATTCTTTCAGATCAGCTATTATGGAATTCCACGCTAAAAAAAATACAGAACACAATAAAAATTAAAAGGATACAAAATAAAATGTCAAAAAGATAACATAAAAATAAAAGAAATCAAAATGTAAAAAATGCCTCATCTTAATGATGAAAAATATAATGACTTCTAAGAGCTAATGATAATTATTACCACATATAAAAAATCCTCAAAAATTCGATTCTAAATCTACATCACAACAAAATTTATAGAGCCGAGTACCTGACCCAGTGTCGTTTGAACTGCCTAAAATTATGTCAACTATCTCGAGCGGTGTCATCATAATTAATCTACAGTAGTCCACCTTTCCGTCCGAAGAGAAGGGAACTGAGCGTGCCCAAAGGAGACATGGACTGAGGAGGGGGGCAGGGCGCTGGTGCCGAGCCCACGGTACCGAGATCAGTTCGAGGCCGGGGCGCCCGAACCCTCGCGCGTCTACCGTTCGTTCCGTTCAGACTGTCTAAAGCACTGGGCGAATCCAATGCCCCCTCTCCAGGGTGAGCTGGCACTCCCAGGGGAGCTTCCGCTGGGGCGCAACGCTCCGGTGCCGCAGCCGGGGACCGCAGCGTTCTCTTCAAACAGGTCAGCTGCTCCATGGGGCTACGATGCACCAGCCCGGTGTACAAGGAACCCGGCGTTTGAAGAGCCAGGGGCGCTGGCGAGCCGTCGGCAGCGGGCGAGGCGAGGTACCGACGCCGGAGTATCGACGTTCCGCTCGCGATGAGTGCGTGGAGCGAGGGGGGAGCGTCACCGGGCCGGGGCGTGGAGGGCGGAGTGGACTCGGGCGATCCAAGTAGCGGACTATTCGCCGGGGTGGCGGTTGGTGTGAAGTGCGGACGTGACGGCGGAGCGCAGAAGGACTCGCGCCGCGAGAGCACCGGCGACACGGCCGCCGACGACCGGCGCGAAGTCAGCCGCGAACTCCACGCGGAACCGAACACACTGCTGGACAGGCTGCTCATGCCGCTGCTGCATACACTGCTCACGCTGCTACCGACCAGGCTTCCGTCGTTCGGATGCAAGACCGTGCTGTCGCAGAAAGAAAAACTACCAGGGCTATTCATATACGATAATAAAAAATAGTATATTTGTATAGAGAGTTACGATAGCCGAGTGGTAAGGTGGTCAGAATCTCGAAAGACCAGAGTTCGATCCCCCAGGTGGCAGGATCGTACCAATGGGATTTTTTTTCAAAACTTATGTACGAATTACATCGTTGGCTTGAACATTGAGACGGCGACGGGCACACCCCTGTCACATTGTCCCAAAATATCTTCGGTGGATGGTAGGACGAAATTACTTAATTAACTAGACCTGTGTTTACCCCACATTGGGAATGGCGTGAAGTTATTTATTTATTTTATAATATAATTGTAGCAGAAGAATACCTGTTCGTGAACGTGTATACGTGACTCGAATGTGGTAGACGAGGCATATCATCATCTTCTTCAACATCGGATAATCTATATAATTTCCCGAGTCCCGTAGCTGACCTTGATCCCCGAACGCCAACACCCTCTTGCTCTTCTAATAAACCTATAAATATAGAAATGTGGTAAAACAATAGGTATATAATAAGTTATGACTTAAATATAATAGTTATGATTATATATTAGTTTGAATTATATCAGATATTCATTTATATTTACCTGACATAGTGGGCTTAGCAAGCTGCGCCCAAGTATGCAGGGTAAGGGAGCCTTCCAGTGGTTTAACAATCTGCAATTTGTGAGGTGCGCGAAACCGAGCAAGACCACCGGCCGCGCCTGCGCCCCATACTGCACTCTCTTCACTCAGATCCCGCTCTGCTCAACAATCAAACAAAATATGTATCCATAAAACACGTTTTATGCAAATAAAAAAAACATGAATTTTAAATTTTAATTGTCCCCAACAATTTATTTGTTTTTTGTAATTACATATTATATAACACTTACCTAATCTATAAATACATGTAGAAAATGAAATATAGAACAGAATATAAAACAGAAAATAAAGCATAAATAATAGAATTAAATAGGTGTAGTATGTAAAATGACAATGACACCAATTATATAACCAGGCCGTTAACCAAAGTAAACAGAAACTCAACAACCAAATGCTAATATCGAATGAACTCCAATGAATTGTACTGTGCCACTTAAAAAACAACAACAAAACATTGGAAACTAACTTTTATAAAGCACTAATTGCATATACATCTACTTTTTTTAGATTTTATTTTTTTTAAACAATAAATATACTATTAATTATCATATTACAAAAAGTGATAAATTATCTAACATAATTTAGTGCTTTCAAAACTCATATCACCAACCAAGCGGCCATTGAGGCCTAGGTGAAAGGTGGTGAACCCATTACCGAGGTAGTATCTATAGAAATTGTAAAAAAAACCTTCACGCAATTAACAATCGGTGGTCGGAATTTCGAGTCGAGAGACTCGGCTTCCAATCTCGGTATCTTATCGTGACTTCAAAATAATTATTTAAAAAAAATACGGCTGCATGTGTGATTCTAATGAATGAAATATTACCAGTGTGCCTGCGGTGCCGCAGCACGTGCGAGGCGGCGAGCGAGGCGCGCCGCGAGTCGATCTCCTGCGGCGTGAGGCGACGCAGCGCCGCCGCCAGCTCCGCCGCGCCCGGCGCCCCCGGCACCCCGACGCCCGCGCCGCCGCTACGGCAAATTACGTCACATAGCTTATTATAATACTGGCCAATCAAACGAAACTCCGTTACCACTCCAAAAACAAAATAAAATATAATGATAAACAACCCAAAAAAAAAAGAAATACACTGCTAGTTGGTGCGTTGGGTTGCAGTAATGAAACGGCATCCAACTCAGCGTAGTTTTGTAACACTGAAATAGGCGGTGTTGTTCAATCAATCTTATAAAACCACAGCAATACTGATCTATTGACAAAAGTAGCCGGTTTGAAGGACCCATTCAGTCATCTACTGGATCTTTCCCCATACATTTTTTTACAGTCGACCGTAGACTGCTAAGCTTAGGTCAGCCAATTTTCACTAATAGAGGAGTAGAAGGTATGGACAATTAAATTCCTTCCAACCACTTTTAACCGACGATTATTTTACGACAATTTGAGGACTAAATTTTTCTTTGGACCCGGTTCGTTTCATTCTTGTAGTCACGAAGGAGTCATCTCTAATATACCACGCCACACAGTGCCGTAATCAGTCATAACATAAATGATACATTTGTTATCTCCAAAATGTTTGTGATAACAATATGTACCAAATACGATAATGTACCAAATATGCTTTTCTAAGTAATCATTAAAATATATTCTAGACATTGAATATTTCTCACACCAGAGATAATAAACTGCGGTATAAATTTACGGCGTCCATCAATACCACTTCGAACAAGTGAATTTTTTACACAAAGAGGATATGTGAACATTGGAGTATAGCAAACAATTGAATTGTTTGCAATACTCAATGCACACAGATTATTCTTTGGAAATTTTAATTTTTATAACATGTGCACAAAGAAAATCATTCGGTATCCGACGGATTAATTATCACAATTTGAATAAATTAAAATTATCCTTGCGAACAATTTAGTAACTCCGTGTTAGATGAATTTGAATATAAGTGCAAACAAGAGATGAGACAAAACAATTACGTAAGATTCCACCTACATATATTGTACTTTATTTTTTAAAATTAAAAGCCTGACTGATTTGGCCTTTATGAAATTAACAAATAGTGGAAGCAAATGTTAATGTGCAATAAGATTAAATATTATTTATTTATGTAATTTCATATTGTAGTACTTATCAGTGTGGTATCAGTGTACGAATTATACCACCCTTAGTATGCAATCAGCTGACTGGGATCAGCTGATCAGTGATCACCATCGCAAAAAAAAACAGACCAAAATTTAACAGACCATTCGACAGGTGTAAGGTTTCAGGTACAATCCGCTTGCCAAGCTCCCATATGGGAGACGCCTATATCCTGTCAATGAACTTATTCAGACCGTTATGATGATGGTGATTATAATTTTAATTGCAATTATAATTGTAAATAATTTTAAGTTACCAATTATTTTGAGGGAAAAATTTCGTGGGTAGAAACTCATTAGTTATATTTATTATTATTATTTATCTTCACGCACAATCCCTGACGGGGTAGCCAGAGAGAACAGATCGCCAAGTGTCACGATCCCTACATACTTCTTTCGCTTCTTTCAGATTCATCATCTTCTTCATACATGCACGTCTAGGTATCCGAGTACTCTTGACCCTCCTGTCTTCGAGCAATTTGCTCACATGGTCTTCGAAAGTTAGTCTCGGTCTACCTCGACACCTTTTAATATTAACTTTCGCGCTATATATTTTCTTCACCATTCGGTCTTCACTCATTCGCTCAACGTGCCCAAACCATCGAAGCACGCCTTTATCCATTTTTGAGACAAGGTCATCTTTCAAACCTGCCATATTGCGAATCTCTTCGTTTCGCTTTCGGTCGGCCATGGTAAGGCCGCACATTTTACGAAGAGATCGCATCTCCACTGCATTCAACCTGCTTTAATGCGTCTTCTGGCATACCAGGTTTCGCTGCCATATAACAAAGTCGGTACCAACACTGCGTTATGTATTGCAAGGCGTGCACTTTTCACAACGCCTTGCCTTTTGATTAACGCAGTCAGGGCACCATTGACTTTGATCCCGGCAGCGACACGCCTGTCCACATCTAAATCACATCTTCCATCCCGGCTAAACGCACTCCCCAAGTATACAATTTCATTCACCTGTTCTAGACATTCCTGATTTACCCAAATTTCGCACTTCGTTCTTTCTTCGTCCCTTTCAAACTCATTAGAAATTCCTAAATCATTAGAAGAAAATTTGAACTACCTACAATCCATGTACATACCTGCTGTTAAAATAAAAACCTTTGAAAAACCCAATAAGCGCGAAACTGGACAAATATGGTATGTAAAAGTTAGTTTAAGTTGTTTAATTTTGAAAAGGGTAGAAATGTGAGCATTTGATTAGTTAAAATGTGTGCTCGCGACAGTGTTGGCATTCCACAATGTACTTACGGGTACAGATCCTCCGATTCCGCGTCAGAGCAATCATCTAAGAAGGAATCGGCGGAGGGCGGTTTGAGCGGCGGCTTGTGAAAGGCGGCGGCGAGCGGCGCGTCCGCCACGTCCGACCCCGACAGCGACGCGCCCGACCAGCGCGACGCGCACTGCACCGTTTCAAACACTTTCTGCATGCTTGAACTGCGAACGAATGACAGAATTTATATTCAAATATCGTATGATGAGATGAGGTCACGACATACAGCATGACCTATTTTATTCATGATTAAAAAATAACATAGACGGTATTTGGGCAGTTTCTCAAATTGGTCTATAATGATCCACACATGTCATAAATTTTAACAAAGATGAGAGAATTATTTTTGTGGTCACCGCTAAATGACCATTAAGATGATTGAATTTTATCATTATCTTATATCTAAAATTCCCGTGTTACAATGTTTGTTCCCATACTCCTCCGAAGCGGCTAGGCCGATTCTCATGAAATTTTGTGTGCATATTGGTTAGGCGTGAGAATCGGACAACATCTATTTATCACCCCCTCCCCCCCTAAATGTTAAGGGTAGTCCACCCCTAACTTTTTTTTAAATAAATACTATTTTTTTATTAAAAATACATTAAAACCCTAAATTTTTACCCCTCTACGATCAACCCCTATTTTTACATGGCAAAACAACATTTGGTTGTTCAGCTAGACAGTACATAAGAACTGTTGACAGCATCGCAATTAACAGAATGTAACAGATGAAACGACAAATCTCATCACCGGCTAGTAATAATCGATCATAAGTAGGCGTCGCTGGGAGACGGCGCCCGTGTACTAACTGTGCGAGCGGGTCGCCGATGCCGGAGTCGAGGCTGAGCTCGGAGTGCACGGAGGCGTGCATCTCGCGGTGCAGGCTGGCGGGCGACAGGCCGGCGGCGGCCGCCACGCTGGGCATCAGCCCGCGCACCGGCTCGCCGCGCCGCCGCAGCCGCCGCAGCTGCTCCTGCGCCTCCGCGAGGTGCGCCGCCACCTCTGCGTAACGCTCCTGACAAATTAGCCACACACGTTCTTGTGAAACAAACGGATTTTGGAAAGTGCAGTTGTTATTGACTGAATTGCTAACTATTATACTATTTCTTCACGCAATTCCCAATACAGTGGTAGACGGAGGTCGAGTCTAGACAATTAAGTCGACCACCTTCCACCGAAGATATTTTCGGGACAACGTGACAGGTGGTGAGCCCGTCGCCGTCTTTATGTCCAAGCCAACGATGAAATTCGTACATAAGTTTTTTGAAAAACTCATTGGTACTGCCACCTGGGGATCGAACTCGGGTCTCTCGACTCGAAATTCCGAGCACCCAACAACTCGGCTATCGTGACTAAATTAATTACACCAAAAAAGAAACATTTGATTTTCAGGAAATTACACAAAATAATGATCCGTAATAGACGTACACATACATACCTTAGCGTCAGCCAATTCTGCTGCAAGGGCATTTTGATTGTCTTTAGTGATTTCTAAAATTCGTAACGTGTGCTCGTGTTCGGCCGATAACTGTGAAAAAACAATTAATTATAGAATAAAATTTATCTCGCCTATATCGTGAAGTAAAATACATATCATATTATATTTACACATAATATTTACATTGATGCCTGAATAGATGATATAGAATGTAATGAAAGTTAAAAATATCTTCATGCAATTCCCAATACAGGGGTAGACAGAGGCCTAGTCTAGACTATTAAGTCCCTTAGACCCACCTTCCACTGTAGATTCAGAAGTAAAAAGCACGATTTTCCTGACGGAAAAGGTACAGATCTGTTAAAACTGATTTTACAAAACAAATCACAAAATGTTTTCATTAGATTCGGCTTAAGAATCGGTTCATAGTTATTGGCCTAATATTAAATGTTGCAACGAGCATTTTAACCACAGAAATGTATAAATTTTATGCTTACCTGTTGTAAATTGCGTTCAGTAACTATTAATCTGGAATTTGAGGAATCGAGTTGTTGCTGAAGATCCGCCGCTCGCTGCCTCTCTTCCGCCAACTCAGAACTCAGCGCACTCGCTTCGGAATTGGCGCTGGCTAAAAAAATATAAAAAATATATTCAATAAGTATTTTGATGGACCTGCCACATGTTTATACATCTAATTAGCCACAATTATTAATAACAGTAATATGTAAGTAATTTACTAAGTAACGTCGTATTTATAACAAAACTTTCACACTAATTATTCCACGGCACAATGCCAGATAATATAAAATATATATTGTGTTTTAAACAACCATTACACAGGAGTCATTACAAGTATTGTAGACATAGTATAGATGAGTACAGAAGAGAAACATAGCACACATCAAATAAAGAGTTTATTCATCAACAAATGCACAGCCCGACGTAATATTAAATTTTTATGTATAATAATGTAGTTCAATTGTTCCATTTATAGCCTTTGAGGTCCGAAAGGCTTGTGGTAATATCCTATCATCAAATCTGTTTGTCGCGAGTTCCAATACATTAGATTAGATAAATTCTGTTTTACAGTGGTAGAGCCACGCATCAGCTGCCACCTGCTCTTTTGCCTCCCTTTTCTATAAAAAAAATACAATCCCTTAACTTCGACCTTCAAGGCTCTATGTAATATCAAATCAAATAACATTTATCCGTCTGTGAAAGTCTCAAACAACAGTGAATATCACAATGAATAATGAAACATTCGAAATCGAAAACAACAACCAAATCGTGATTCCAATCAGTAAAATAGTTGATAATGATATTGCACATTGCAAACAATAAGAATGCTGTATCTATGAAGAAAGTGTCCGTACACCTTGCACGCCATCTATTGTTGTAGTGACCTTGATACTTATCAGTTCACCGTTTGCTTCTCTGTGTGAAGTAACAACGTTAACAGAATTCAGCATACAAAAAGATACATAAAGGGTTATTTATAAAGCACTTTGTATTTTTATTTTAATGTGATCGGCCATTACGAAATTTGTTTTATTTTATGTACTCTTTCTAAATTTTAATACGGATATATTTCTAGAACACATTACAATAGCCGAGTGGTTGGGTGATCGGAATTCGTATCAGGAGAACCGATTTTTATGTCCTGGAGGAAAACTCGTATCAATGAGTTTTGAAACCTATGTTAATACTAAATTCAATAAGCAATGAATTAAAAAAAAACATTCGGATAAATTATATAAAAGATTAAGGCGTGTGATAACGGTGTAAGAATATTACCACGCCCTTTCTTCCCGTGGGTGACGTAAGAGGCGACTAAGGGAATCAGCCTAGAACATCGTTATGGCAACCGATAGATGGCGGGATAACCATCTCTAAAAATATCAGACCAAAAGAATCAGACTGAAGATGGGCAGCAGCATCTAAGATGCGAGGTGTACTGATACTGCGATCGCCAATCCGCTTGCCAAGCGTGGTGATTATAGCAAAGCCTCCCTAATGGAGAGGCCTATGTCCTGCAGTGGACTTTAATAGGCCGTTATGTATATGTTATATAAAAGATGGACTGTACAGTCAATACTTATTTCACCAAAGTATTTTAGGTATTATGGTAAAATTACAGGTGGCGTTAGAATAATATAAGCCTCTTTATTCATCCTCATGGGCGTGGAAAAAGCTTTAAATATCAGGTATATTTTTAATTTCTTATCTTTAATTCGTCATCAAAGTCACAGATGTCATACGCATATTAGGTCTTTAAATTGCGCAATATTAAATTATTTAATATAAATACACGGCTGCAATAACAGGGTCAAGTCTAATAACGAAGTTAGACATACGAACTTAACCTCTGATATCAGACATATCAGATTCTAAATCCAACTACTGTAATTGTTTACGTGTTTGGATGTTTGTTCCACAATCACGTTTTAAGATCCAAAAGACATAGGCTGAAATTTGTCACAATTAGGATACTTTTATCCCGGTTATTTGTTCCTATGAGATAATACATATTAGAAACGGCTAAAAACACACTAGACACGTAACGATACTAAGCAGCGGCTTTACAGATCTGCGAAGAAATATTATAAAAGCGACGATACTAACTGGAATAGTGAAATTAGATTTCTTTTTCGTTAATCCGCAGCGCTATAAACCGCTCCATATAATAGTCTCTTTTTTATTTTAATTGGCGTAGATTTGAAGAACTTTTTTTTATTATTTTAACAAAAGAAAATTACTTACGAACGAATTTACTAAATATATACAACATCATCATAAGAGTTTTTTATAATTATTCAATTTCATTTCTCCAATTCTGAAGTCCACGCCGACGCAGTCACGGGCAGAATCTAGTAGTTTACATATCATAACACGTCGTGTCAATTCATTCAGTTAACTTTCGATTTCCTGACATACTGGGTTAAACATGTGCAATTGAGTGCGTCAACCATGTATCCCCCGTTAATCCGAGCCCGTTGGCAATTTCTCTAACTTTAGTCTTCAGTCTTTATTCTTGAGTGCTTCTTTTCTTCTTCACTGACGATAATTGACTCGTTGAAACAAGTATGGTCTGACAGGGTGCAAACCTTAAAGAAAACACGCTGCTAGGCCACCTTGTTACACCGTGTCAATATTTTCCGACTTCTTTTAATATTGCTCATAAAGTTTGTCATATTGAAAATAACTTACAAATACTGGAAAATTGCAACACTCAATTTACCTTTGCGTTAGGCAGGCATGCAAAATTATACATTTATGGACATATGAAACATACTAAGTGATTTTACTGTTTTAATAATTAATTTTGACAATCACCACACTAAACACTGGTTAATGGGATCAAACATATTTTTCCATACAAATATTAAAAATAATAATTAATTTCACATAAAACATGATTCATGTACATTTAAGTTTAGTAAATTAATATTATTAGTAATTAGTAGATTAACACATTGAAAATTTTTATCGTTTCGAAATGAACAATGCAACTCTTACCCCTCCCTTAACGAGTGACGAAGTGTTACTTACAAAGTTGATGGGCGATGTCCCTCAGCAGCTGCCTCTCGGCCAGCTCGGCAGAGTCAGCGCCGGCTGCGAGGCGGGCGGCCTCATCTCGCAACGCGCGGTTCTCTCTCTCCAGCGCGCTGGTGCGTTTCCGAAGTGCGACCGCTGTGGGTGGCTCCTGCTCCTCCGTAGGGCTACTCTCCTCTGTGTCATTTGTTAGCACCTGCGAAAGTTAAGCGCAAAAATTATTGAGTATTATAACAGAGCGATAGATATATCCATCAAAAGTTAAATCGAATAATAAACTATATAATTCTCATACGATAGCACCTGTCATCCAGTTTTAAGATTTCCTGTATTCTAGATTTCAGGTAATAAACGGTGGAAAGGCACAAAACTACATAGACTTAGTAGTCTAAGATGAAAATGAAAATTTACATGGTATGTATATATAGTTAGTACTATATATACATACCATGTAAATTTTCATCTTGAACAAAAGCCTGTATAAAACTTTGGCTTTGACGACAGAGTCCAACTAGGCTAATTAGGCTACCAAAATAATCTAGCAATTTACGTGTGTTAATACTATTTCTATGTAGTTTAACAGACAAACGATAACGACCTGTGGCTATTTATAGCCTTTTTCAATCTTAAATATTACTCGATCGAATGGAATTGGTTATTGACTATCTAGAATAAATCGCTTTTATCCAGAATATCGCCAATTGTATACATATACTATCAAAACTGTATTATGTAAATTGTCTCTTCATCTTTTATACAGCCCATTCTATGACCTGTTCTTTATTGTTTAAATTATAAGAGGACAAATACAAAAAATAAGTATGTAATAAAAAGAGAAATAATAAAACTAGAATCGCTTAAACAAGATTTAAACATAATGTAAAATTACACTGTGAAAGTCGTATGGAAGAGGTTTGTTTGTTCATAATCACCACACTTGGCAAGCGCAGGCGATGGCATTACCAGACACCTAGAGAAGTTCAGTACAACTGACCACACTTCTGTACTTTAAGTCATATATTTTTAGAGATTGTTTTCATCTGTCAATTGCCATCTCCAATTATTATTGCTTTTTGTCTAAGTGGGCTTCTTACGATACACACTCGAAGAAACGGTGTGTTATTTTTTATGCCAATTCCAAACAACACTAAATATCTATTAAAAGGATACAAAACGCGATACGAACAATTGAATGAAAATTATGTTGAATGAATATATCATCTAGGATAAATCTAAAATAAACATCGAAATCGGTTGATTTTTTTTATAGCAGAGGGAGGCAAACGAGCAGGTGGCGCACGTGATAAGTGATTGCCGCCGCCCATGAACATCTGCAATACCGGAGGAATAGCGGATGCGTTGCCGGCCTTTGAGAAAGGTATAGGCTCTTTTCTTGAAGGTCCCTAAGTCGTATCGGTCCAGAAAAACCGCTGACGGCAGCTCATTCCACAAATTTATTACATTATCACATTTTTCTTTCATTGTGGAAACGTGCGACTTCAGCCTCAGGGTGAATATGCCACTGAATAGTCATACTGCTATGTGCAGACTGTTACCTGCAGCAGTTCAGTCTTTGCGTTGAGATCGTGTCGGAGCTGAGTGACGAGGTCGCGCGCGTTGCGCAGTTCGCTCTCAAGCGCCGTCACGCGTGCCTCCAGGCGTCCGTTAGCAGTCAACAGCTCCTTGCCGATGCGGGCCGTCAGCTCCAAATCTTTTTCTTTCTAGAAGTTACAAAAAAGTGCAAGGAAACATTAACATAAAATAGTTAGACATAAAAAAGTAATTAGATTTCATAAAATTAGTGACTTACTTCTTCTAAGAGCCTTGTTACCGCTTCAATATCATTGTAGGTTTTTGTCATTTGGCTCACCCTGTTGCTGCATAGAACTGTAAACAAAATACCACTAATATACTTAGATAAATGTATTGTTTAATTAGGTTGATAACAAAAGATAAATTTATAAAATGTATTCTCAATGATTAGTCTGATAAGGTTTTAAGGTCGATATAATTAAAAATACAAAGTGTGTACCGATGAGCGTTAGTTATAAACCAATACATGGGTATAATTTGTTTTTTATTAATTTATAGGTTATTAAAAATTAAGAAAGCAAAGTACACAAATGTTTCGACTATGACGTATTTATTTACCTAACGACCTTTGCACTACTTTGCAGGATATAGGTCTATCATAAGCGCGTATCAAAGAATCAAATAATCTCCACATTGACATGCGAATTTGCGAACGCTGTAAAATAAACTTCACACTTAGATGATGCTATACGTAAGTGGTCACAATTTTGGTGTCATATTATTCAAGATAATTATATACGTCGGCTAACAACACCCTCACGCCTTAACATTAGTAACTAATAAGATGAAAAATCAGTTTATATTGGCAGAAATATAAATGTATTTCTGATGAAATATATATGTTTAATAAGTCGAACAATTTCTCTTTTTCAAGGAGAAAATCTGAGTTACGTATGACTTTAATTACTAGGAATATATCTTCTTCTTCTTTACTGCCTATCAAAAGTCCACTGCTAAACATAGGCCTCTCCCAAAGATTTCCACAAAGAACGATCCTGAGGCATCTGCATCCATCGACTTCCTGCAATGTTGTGCAGGTCGTCACTCCATCTTGTGGGAAGACGTCCTATACTGCGTTTGCCAGAACGAGGCTGCCACTCAAGAACTTTTCTTCGAGAATATATATAGGACTAATTTTTTCATCAATCAATTTATGATAATAATTAATTTATGGTAATATAGTCATTACTTCCTTTATCATATTAATCAAGTTATAATTAATAGACTGTGGTAATCAATTCGCTTAGAAGTAATAAAAACCCTTAACAAGATAAGCCGATAGATAAGATTCCGAGAGGCCCGTGCCCAGTAGTAAACGATACAAAGAGGCTGATGAAGGTAGTTTAATTTTTATGTTATTTATATTGAATACCCGTAACTTAAAACAATTGACATTTGCGAAAATCGAACCGATGTATTATAAATTATAATATTGGTTCTATCATTGACCTCACGATCTCGTGATGTTCGCATGCAACGACCGAAACGAGAGAAGAACAACGATTTCACATCACAACTTTCTCTCCATGTTTTTATCTAATAAAACACTATAAATTATAGACTAACAATGGTATGTCCAACACTACCCGACATATTAGACAGTTTAAAAAGATTTCAAGATTTCATCCGGCACATTAGATAATAAAGAAAATTATTCGTCGTCTCTTAAGTTAAAACTAAAGTTAAAACTAATAAGATACATAATCGTTAACGTACAATTCTAATAACTCAAAATATATTATTTATGGTAAACACTGACCCGTTAATAAATCGTCGAAATCACTCTGCGCGTTCATTGAAACAAAGTAATTAAGATTCATAACATATCAATACAGATTAAATCAATACAGATTAAATAACACTGTAAATGAAATGAGAAAGCACACCGGCGTGATCAGAACGACATTGTAAGTAACTGCGTACGCAGAGAACGCCGGGCTCGCAGGGCAGGCAAAACAATGTATTCTATTGTGCAACTTGGGAAAAATGGAATACAAGAGACAAAACATGCTTGTAATGTTTTAAGACGATATTACAATGTTTTATTGACAGATTTAAAATTTATCTTGTATCCATATCACATCCATCATACCATAGAATGTGACCTGTGATCATAGAAAGGCTTAAAATAAATGTGATAAATAAAGTAAAACTATTTCTTCTCTTATTATTAAAGAATCGAATCGTATCTAAACGAAATGTCTTACTTTTGACATTTTATTACCCACCACAATGCAAAGAAATTTTCGTGTTCTGGATGATTTAGGCTAAAGAAAAAGACTACCTATTGTAGCATTATATACCATTACATCCGAAGGGTTCTTCCTTGATACAGACATCAAGAGAAGCATAGCTAATATAGATTTGCATAACTTAGTTTCTAACTACTCAAGTCATTATTAGTTATTCAATATATTTTTAGTAATACATAATCTCACAGGGAAAAGCAATTAATAGAAGGTAGTTGATGCGGTTTTTTCCCTCTTACCTAATATATTGCGTTGTGTTACAACGGATATCGATTGTTTAAAGACGCCTGAGACATTTCCGCGTAACTGTTACTGATACTTTGTGAGTTCTTCATACCTTATTTTACGTCTGCAACGTAAAACTATCACTCATGCAGTATGTATGAAATTTACGTCCGCACATAAATTATGTATTCTATTATAGATATTATTGATAGTGCTGAAAATCCTCAAACTTATCAAAAATTTTATATTTGCAAGAAAATCAAACCGCCTTAAGATAAAAAAAATCTTCATGCAACTCACAATACTGGGGTCTTAGATGGAGGACATTTATGTGATAACGTGACAGGTGAGCCTGTCATCATCTTTACGTCGAAGCCAATGATATAAATCCTTCATTACATTTAAAAAAAAACTAAATGTTACGAGCCTACCACCTGGGGATCGAACTCGGTCTCTCGACTCGAATTCAGATCACCCGACCTCTCGGCTATCGTTACCGTGACTTCTTCTTGGTTTTCAGGCTTGTTTCTCAATTGATAAGAACCATTAAAAATATAAAATGACTCAGATTTTTTAGCAAAACTCCGGCAAGATGAGCCATAAAGCTAAAAAAATTAAGATTTATTTATAACTGCTGTTTCCGTAACCGCAACCTTTTTCTGGGGTGTCCCTTAATAAAAAATAAGCTTCTTGTTGTGATTACTATTCCAGTCTATTTTCTCCATTTTCTAGTTCTACCCTAGTTTCGCTGGGAATAATGTCGTGGTAGGTCTTTCATTCAGTGAAAGCCTGGTCTTTACACCGCGTTAACGCAACTGGTATTTGAGTTATGTTCGATTAAAAAACTGTAGGATAGGTTCCTGTACACTGCGCAGCCAAACATAATTCGTCCGTTGACCTATATATTGATGTTAGATACTTAGACAATTTGTTACGGGTACCGAATGCATGTGCAACTTCGGGTGTCGTGTTCCCAATTGGCAGCTTTGGTCTGATATGGACGTAAAGCATGATCTTAGCCGATCTAGTTAACAATAAACGCAAAAGGGCTCATTGAGCATAGTGCTAAGCTCTTCCTAGCAGTCCCGCCATCAAGACAATACTCGTAATAAGAAGGACCCGCTTTTGCGAATCCGTTCCAGTTTAACTGTTTGAATACATCTTCCAATACAGTGATGATGAGTTCCTTCTGCAATTGAATAAGTTTCATGCACTAATTCTGTGCTTGGAAACGAATCGAAATACCAAGATTATATTAGACACCGCTGAAAGAATAGCCCATCAGCAAATTTCAAAATCACTAGCTTTGTGTGGCGTTATATGGTCCCCTTACTCCGGACAAAATAAGGTTGTATTCTTCTGCACAATCTGGCGAATAGTGTAAATGTGGTCTATGATACTGTAGCCCTGTTTTGTTTCAGTCTATAGACTAATATTGTTGAAGTTGAATACTCACGATTGATGTCTCTTGGTGGAACTTCATCTTAAAACACTATAATTATTTATTAATTATTGAACAGCCTCTGATGTTACTTGCATTTTACTAGCGCAGCCGCAAAGAATGTTATGAAATATGTTTTCATTTGTTACCAGAAAAGAAGGTATTTTTATTTTCTGGAAATGAAATAATTGTAGGGGCAAGATAATTCTTTTAACTTCTCGCATGTTCCAATACAGATAGTCAGAGGTCTAGAGAAATACGTTTGATCTACAGTTCCGTCCGCTATTTGGTATACCGTGACAGGTAGTGAGCCAGTCGCCATTTTTGTGGCATTCATGAAAGATAAAAACGATATTCAATTTTCAAAAAAAACTGTCTATTACTTGCTTTCCTGCTGCATTTTGATCACCGTAATCCACAGTTAATAGCTTTTAAAATTCTAAACCATTTAAGAATTTTATCATAATAATAACTATGAAAACAATATGTTATATACATAAATGGACTAAATAATTTACGCCGAACAGTACGGGAATAGCTTCGTTATTCATGTCAATTCGGCCGCATGCCAAACGCGAACCACATGTCAAGGCAAGCCCGTCGTTCTTTACTAAACTCGAAACTAGATGAAAATTCGGTCATTGACATGACATAAAAATGGTATATGCACGCAAGTCTTTCTTTGGCAAAAAAAAATCAAAAATTTTAACTATTCATCATACTAAAAAAAGTCACGATAGCCGAGTGGTTACGTGATCGGAATTACGAGTCAACAGACCCAAGTTAGATCCCCAGATGGCAGGCTCATACCAATGGGTTGTTTCTAAAAGCTTATGTACGAATTTATCGTTGGCTTCGACATAAAGGCGGCGACGGGCTCACCACCTGCCACGTTGTCCCGAAAATATCTTCGGTGGAAGGTGGGTCTAAGGGACTTAATTGTCTAGACTAGACCTCTGTCTACCCGTGCATTGGGAATTGCGTGAAGAGATTAGTTATTTTATTTATTTTTTAACTTAGTTAATTGACTCAGGCGTTTCTTTGCGGAAATTCATTGTAAAGTTGTTATTGAAAAAATTACTTCGCAACCCTCCGCATGCGAATATAAAAAGGTATAAGGCAAGGAAGTTTCTATATATAATATATAGTATTGAAAATTATAATAATAATGAGAAAATATAATTTAACAATATAATATTAAACATTGATATTTCAGGCGAAGTAATACTACTAATGGAAGACCGGGGAAATAATATGTATGCCTACAATACAAATGTTTTGTTTTTATTACAACCTGTTTGAATGTTGAAGTTTTTACAAATTACCACCAAATTGTGGAAATATAATAACTCTTCAACCTTACGTTATTATTTACAACAAGTGGATGACTTCACAATAACAATCCATTATTTTGCTTAAGCATCTATTGTATCTTCCTCATAGCTTAGTAAAAAAAGATAATATACATTGCATTGTTTGCTCGATACTAGAAGCCGTTTGAGTTGAAGCGGTCTTAAGGTCGATTTTCTTGTTGATGGATGAGAAAAAGAATGAAAGCAAAAGTATTCATAATATTGAAGCACGATAGTTTAGCGTGACATGTTTAGAAAGCGAAAGAATATGAAGCACCAGAAACTGAGTGAGAGCAATGAAATGACCCAAAAATCAGTGCTTGAGGATCAATCAATGGCCGTACCTCGATCAAGGAGCAATGTTCGTATCACGCGAAAGTAGAGCCGTCCGAACCTGTCCCGCGCCACGTGGTACAAGAAGTCTGGATACTCGCCGAGGCACTCGCGAAGTTCCGCGTCGGGGAGGAAGCTCAGCTCTTGGAAAAGCTCGCGATCGAAGCCGGGCGGCGGCGAGGCGCGCGAGCCGCCCGCGCACCCCGCGCCCGAGCCCGCACCGCCCTCCGCCGTGTCGTGCCCGAGCCGCGGACATCGGCCCCGCCCGCCCCGCTCCGCCGATGCACCAGTCTCTCTTCACAAGCTCTTATTTCACTTATATCCACTAATCTCCATCAACGTTCTAACTCGACCGTCTCCAGACGACGACTGACACATGTATGGATATCATACCACACCACTAATCAAATTGTTTTTATAATATGAACGTGTGAATTACTTTATGAGTCGTACCGTATTTATTTATTAGTTAGGAAAACCTAGTATGTACCGAAAATTTAGTTGTTAAGTGTTAAACAAATGGTAAAAAGTGAATTTTATACAAGCAGTCTCGATCCCAATTAATTTCACAAGAAAGGCTTTTAAAAGTCAAACCTATCAAACCGCGTGGCGTTGGCATAAGAATATACCACTCAATTTCTTCCCACGGGTACAGTAAGAAACGACTAATAATCGAGAATAAAACGAGGGATAATCCAACTCAATAAAAATTGGAGATGGCCACCGAATGACGGCAGAATAGCCATCCAATACAAATACCAAACTAAAATTAAACACACTTGTGCCTGGTATTCAGATTGCCACTCAGCTTACCAAGGGTTGCGATTATGGCTAACCTGTCTGTACGAGAGGAACCTGTCTGTGCGAGAGGAACCTGTGCTCCAGGGGACTCTCAAAGGCCGTTATATGATAAATGTTCAGTCAAATTACTGTGTGCCTTACTTTTTGTTTGGTATTTTTACGAGATGGTTAACCCGTCATTTGTCGATAATTATGGATAAAACCCAAATAAAAAACCAAACGACTTAGCACTCAGTAGTAATTCTAAACAAATTCAAGAGATACGTCATTATAAATTAGTACATACATCTTTAAAACATTTTATGACAAAAGCAAACCTCTATTATTATGAAACATAAAACAATGTTAACAAACATACATAATACAAAAGAAATAACTTGATTAAAAAATCATTGCAAATATTTACACCTTGTTTTACTACACTTTTATGACAGATTTGATAAAAAAAAATATATTAGAACCTTTTTTGATAATAACGTATCTTGAAAATTTTAAGAAAATAAGTGTAATCCATCCTGTGTCTACTACATTTTATTAACATTTATTTAGTTATACTTTATTCGATACTTTAAAACTAAAGTAATGGGCGGACTTAATACCCTTAGGCATTCTCTGCCAGTCAACCCAGAGACTACAATGCTATTAAAACAAGTTTGTAATAAGTCTAATGCTATTAATATAAACTTGTGATATATTTAACTGTTCCGTTTTCACTGCTTCTATAAAGTTCAACCTATGTTGAAATGTTGGAAGCGTTGTTAAAGGTCGACTCGCACGTGACTCAGCCATTGGTTGACGTCAAACAACCTTGTCTTGTCGTACATTACTTTTTAACACAAGTAACAAATCCTTCTATATTTATTTGAACATTACGAAGTTTTAATACTCTGCGTGAAATTTAAATATACAAAAGAAATTTGAACAAAATTAAATATCACTCGAAGCATGATTACAAAATCTTCACATTTCAATCCAAGTAAATATATCCGAAAGTTTAAAGGAAATTATTTCATTTTATGCACTACAAAATTTAAAAAAGGGTTAAAAAATATTTATACGGCTACTTTTATTTACCCAAATGCTACTAATCTAAAACACAACTAAAACCCGAAAAACTGGTTTTTATAACAAAGCAGTAATCCGATTATAGTAATAATTTGTTTAATGCGTAACAGTAAATTATAGGAAACAGTATATGGTGAATTTTCGTTTCTTTTCTTCTAACACTTACTTTAAGATTCCTCTCTAAGAAGACAACTTTGGAAGTAGATATGATCATTTATTTCGACGGTGACGCTAGTCATAGCTGTGCGAAAAACTGGAGTAACAGTCAAACCAATAGAATTATGACCTTGAAATTGTGTCCCTTTTCGTTTGTGGGTGTAGGTAGATAAAAAGATTGCGACATTAACCGTAAATGGCAATAACAATCGACAAAAATAACTGATACATGGTGGGCAGGACCCTCAGAAGTTGCGTATAGTCTGGTAATATGATCTTCAATTAGTTCGACATATACATCGATAATGGTAAATTTTCGGCTTACATCCCTAGGTTTTAGGTAATGTAGAACCACAATTAAACACAAAAACCGACGAGGTATCTTGTTAAAGAGACGTTAGTAGATACAATGGAAAACTAAATTTGTAATTTTTTTAATATATATTCATTTTCATATATGTATAACAATTGAATTAAGTATTTATTTCGATTTACTATCGTGTCATAATTAATTTAATCAGTTCCCCTATAGTAAGAAATAAATCCTCGTTATGGGTGAGGTCTGTATACCACAATAGATTTGACATGCTGTTATGTAAATAAGCATAGTAATCAACTTAAAATAACTAATTTAAAGACCACTTAACATTGAAAAAAGCAAATGTAGTACTTATTAGAACATTTCATTTTAATTAATAAGTATCATTCTTAGCTAATAAGGTATAATTTGCCTTTTGTTTTTGAAGGCGGTTAAATTTTTCCTCACAAATATTTTTTAACCTTAGTTCAGAAAAAGGTTAGTACGTACGAAGTGAATACAATAATACTTCGAGGGAATAAACTGAAGGACTTACCTAGCAAAAAGGGAAATCGGTACCCTTAGGATACATTCATAAATAACGTCACACGTTAATGGGGAGGAGGATATCGTCGAAATGTGACATTGCGTGATAAAGGGCAAGGGGGATCAATAGTTTTGTGACATTACATGTATATTTTAAATACTTAAATGCGAAATTTAGATGTGATTTAACAAAATTAAAGTTTACGAACTTGATCTACATTTGTTAATATATACATTACTTGATACATATTTATAAGTACGGGGGGAGAGGTTCAAAAGCCCATAAATTCGTGTAAAGTAATTTAGTGATGGCCCTATATATGGTGGAGTTACGAGTGCATCACAAACATTAAAAAAAACATACAACCTAATTGAAAACCACTTCCTTTTAAAAAAAATAATTAATCATGAATTTTAAAAATCCTCGTTCGAGTTATGGACGTTCTGAATAAAGGTCATGTCGGTAAAGGAAAACACCGTAAGGAAAGCTCCCGTTCGGGAAATAAATAAAAAATATTGTTTCGAGGACATGCAAAGTTTGCTAATACGCACTGGAGCAGACGTTCACGTATTCTAATCTCTCACAAATATTTCACGGAATGTCTTTGCCCAGTTTCAGTTTGCATTTACGACAGGTATTTAACTTATTTAAGCGTGCTATCAACCGCCGCGAACGTATCGAAAGACTGATGAAAGTAGACGAAGAAGTATGTCAGCATCGAAACAAGTGGAGAGATGTGGTTTCTGTCTCTCCCTACGGAAAAGGACAGCGTGAAAATATACAATGGCTATTGTATTAGCCTTGTTTGAGTTGCGTAACTTTATAATAGAAATTAAGGTCAATACAGGCGTGAAACCTCATCAAAGCGAATACAATACACTGATTAAATCAAATAAAAATAATATAGACTAAGCTGCTTCGGTTGCTAAAGTTTAAGTATCGACATAAACCTTGGCCTGTATATGATAAAAGCCTCTCCCATGAATTCAATATGAATGCTACTTTATTCTGCAAAACTCTGATTTAGCTCTCGGGGCCAACGATATTGATACACGACAGGTTATTACGGTGAAAGTAAATGATACGTGAAAGTTTCAAAAGCATCTGAATTATAAGTTTACAAAAAAATTATTCACATGGGCAAGTAAAATATTAACTAAATATGACAAACATAAAGGGTACTTAAACAAATGTTACAAGAATCACCGACGTAAAGTATAAGAATGGTATAGTTTTTTATTCATCTTTTATATGATGAGATGGATATACAGAAAATAATATGAGCGAGAAATGTATGTCATTTAAATTTAATTTACGTGTATTGTTTGATTAACAATACACGTGACAAAGAGCGATAGCTACGCATAAATTTGGAATGAGTGATAACGATAAGACAGTCTCAATAAAAAACATGCGTAGGTAATTAAAACTTCTATTCAATGTAGTAATAATACCATTAAATAAGCAAAACTTGAATAATTTTATAAGCATTTATACTATTGACTTACGGTGAAGTCGAAAAGAAAGACGTTTTATGAATACTAATTTACTATTTCTGCTTGAATGCGAAGCGATTTAAAGTTAGCAGTAGCCGTGTGGTTGCGTGTTAAAACTACGGCGTTGTGAAATTCAGCCAAATGACAAAAAATTATTAACTTTTTCCGAAATATTGCTTAATAAATATATGTATTGTTTAAAATAACTAATAAAACAGCGTTGTTACGTTTAAATGCAGTTCTTAAAAATAAAATGTTTCAATCTTTTCACTGTACACTAAAAGATGAATTTTAAAGACACATTGAAATCAAACTGAAAAAAAACTACACTGGCAATTCAAGAACATAAATATTACGAGAACCACAAGACGGGAATACCGAACGTCCACTTCCGTCCGCAACGCGGCCTTAACTAATGTAAGTACTAAGTACCACTAGCCACGATTTACTGTTGTATGGTTAGCAAAATAACTGTTAAGATCGTTTATACTATTACAGTTCTTATTTAGAAAGCAATTTAATCGATAATAGCATACTTTATTATTATGTACCCACACATTTTAACTACTGACTATGCATCGCCTGTGCGTAATATGTGGTAACATCCTCAAACGTTTACTGACAAAGGTAAATATCAACAATTTCTGGAGTAGGGATCGCAGTGTCGACAGACGCTGTCGGTTCCTTTACATAGATACATACATAACGACCTGTAAATGTTCATTTCAGAACATAGGCCTCTCCAGGCTTAGCAACAGTACCAAACACCTCGTGTACCATAAATGCTGTCACCGGTCTGCTGTGTTTTCGGCTAGAATTTTTCGAGATACCAGCACATGTCGGTCGCCAATGGAATTTTTAAGTATTTACTTTTAGTCACCTCTTTGGACGCCCACGCAGACAGGTCCGTGGGTGTGGAAGATATGTTATAAGGCTGATGATACCGTACGGCCACAAACGCTACAACTAATAGCAAAATAAACTCGTGAAAACAATAATATTATCATAATTTAGACCATAATTCACGATACACACGGTGTGATGATCGGAATTCGAATCACGAGACCCGAGTTCGATACCTAAGGCTCGTACCTATGGTTTTTTTAAACTTATGTACTATTTATATCGTTGGTTTGGACATAAAGACGGTGGCGGACAGGCCCCACCTGTCACGTTGTCCCGAAAAATTTTTTCTGTGGAACGTGGGACGAAAAGACTTAATTGTCGAGATCTCTGTCTACCCCAGTATTGCGAATGGCGTAAAGATATTTTTTTATTAATTTAAACCAATTCTAATCAATCATCACTCATTCTAATCAAATCTAATCAATGTTTTTTTTCTAAAAAGGAACTAAAGTTGGTTACAAATATCATTTAATAATATGCACAAGAACAATAACGGCATATACAATAGAAATTATTATTGATAAAAAATGAGAATTTCATCCATTAAATAAATTGAATATATACATATACAATATATAAAAGATAGCATCATCAAATTGCTTACTTGTCCATTAATCGAAATATTATGCTAATTACTGAAAGCCACTAAACGAAAATATATGAATTTGCACATTATACTATATAGAAAGCTTACACGAAATTGATAAGCAGTACAATTATTGTAATATATATACAACAATATGTAGAAACTTTTATAAAATCACTGAGAGGTAACATTAAACATGCCTCAGATAAAATAATATAATATTATTACCTTAAATACAATATAGTATATACATATATTATATTAGTTCCACTAAATAAGAGGCGAGAATATTGGACCAAAAAAGCAAAAAGGTATGAATGATCTCACGGTCAATATAACAAAATGTCTGGCTGAACCACAGCTGATGGAGGCTAGGGGCGGCGCCGTCGTCGGCGTCTTGACGTTATTCTCCCGACAAGAATCCTGAACACACATCAATAAGCAAGCCGCCAAATCGGCATCGCCAGTGACTTTTGTAATATACAATTACTAAGGGACCCTTTAAAACACGATTTCGTCCGGACAAAAATAGTCGCCATGCGGTTATTTGCACCTTACGTAAAGTGCGTATCCGAGCGTTCGATGATCTATAATACACCAATGAGTTGCGTGAGACGTTTCGTTTTAGTTTAGCATTTAGCAGATGGAGACTTGTGTGGCATGAACTACGAATGTATGTCGGTCAGTGCAGCGGTGCACCATTGCTATTTAAGTGTAGCGTAGCCCGTCACCGCAATGCAAGGGGCACTCCGTCGGTGTTGTATCGATCGCGAAAAGTACGCGTGTCGCGTGTCTACCGGCGCGGTCCGCACTGGGATCCGTGCGCCTCGAGCGCCGCGCATGCGCCTTGCGCACAAATGTAACTGGCGTTCCAAGGAAAATCAACGAAATTCTTATCTCATTATCAAGTAGATTCAACTATTGAACTAATGTAATGTTTTCACTATTAATTACTAAAGAGTCGAATGCCTGTTAACGTCGTTGTCATTAAAAACTTAAAAGCAGGAAACCATACCTAATTGAATGTATCGAACCCTCTCTTTTCGACATCAATCAATACTGTTTCATATAAGTGAAGTTGATTTCAATATAGGTACTTTCATATCTCGCTCCAGTGCAAACTTACTAATTCCGATATCACAATAGCGAAGTTATTGTTGCAAGTTGCTCTAAAGGTCAATATGATAAAGGCAAAACGTTTGTCCAACGAAGCATAAGTAACGTAATATATAATATAATATTGTGGCTTAAGTAGAATGACATGAGTAAGCTTCTTATATATATTCTTATATACATATGCGTGCAGATATTATTTATTTATATATATATATATATATATATATATACATATATATATATATATATATATATATATATATATATATATATATATATATATATATAAATAATATCTGCACGCAATTCTCAATACAGGGGTAGACAGACGTCTTGTCTAGACAATTAAGTCCCTTTGACCTACCTTCCACCGAAGATATTTTCGGGAGAACGTGACAGGTGGTGAGCCCGTCGCCGTCTTTATGTCCAAGCCAACGATATAATTCGTACAGGGTTTTTTTTAAAACCCATTGGTACGAGCTTGCCACCTGGGGATCGAACTCTGTCATCGTGCCTTTTTTTCCAAATTATATAAATTGAACTATCACATTATTACATTTAAATTTAACAAAATATAGCAATTGGCGCATAGTTAATGCTCTCATTATATTAAAATAATCTTCTATGTTCGATGTGATTTCCTTAGTGTGATTTTGCAGTTAACACGAAATTCATTTCATTCATTTCATAGTCTCACAATTTAGTAACGCGTACAAGGTTCCAGAACATTTTCCTACTTTGTTTAAACAGACACGGTCAACCGAATCATGTTTGTATAAAAGAAGCTTCCATTAAACTATTTTTCGAAGGGTATGTAGTAAGTGATTTTAGTTGTGAAGTGTATGTACTAAGTGATTTTTACAACTTTTAGTAAAATATATATTTTTATTTTTTATATTAAAATAAAAATATATATTTTACTAAAAGTTATAAAAATCACTTAGTACATACACTTCACAACTAAAATCACTTACTTTTAGCAAAAGTTATGAAAAATCACTTAGTCCATACACCATAACGATATTTTCAACAAAAATAGTGAATCATCACTATATTTAAGTTAGTTTTAAGGAAATATTTTAAAATATTTTCAATATGCAATATATCAGAAAATATATGTGACATGACACATAAAGCAAAGACGTGAATATATTGGTCTATCATTATTATTGTATATATTTTTCTAAAGATTTACCACATACACTGACAATCGCAGTGCACCACTTCTCGCATTCTAGACGCTGCTCGAACATACATAGGTGAATAATCTACTTAGTTTCAGCTTGACATTGTTAAGATGATAGTCTCGAGAACAGCAGCCACCACTGCAATTGAGGATTCCCTTATAATATCTTATAATAATCGCCTTATACGATATCCATGGGAGATAGAGATATAGAATAGGGAGGCAAACGAGCGGGTAAACTGGTAAGTTTTTCAAATATCATGAATGGTCACGATAATATAACCGAGAATTGTTAAGAGTAAATATGTACTTAATGGCATGCTGATATTAACACATATAACATAAATAATAATACCCATGTAAAGATCTATCAAAATAAATACCTTTTGTTCACTATCCATTGTATACATTTTATATATTTTCTTTTAGCGAAGTAGAAACAGGATGAATTAAAAGAAGGTACTTACGAAAGTAATTGAGCGTTTCCCTGATTTGATCAGGAGTTAGGGCCAAGTCTTCGGAGCTGACAGGCAGCGCCGGCGAAGGAATGAACCAATCTTGATTTTCGTACCCTAAAAATATTAAGCAAATTAAAATACGGAAGGAATCATATGTAGTAGCAGACCGCCAATTTAATTCGAAACGCCTGGTAACAAACATGAGTCATACAATGTGCGTGTCCTATTAATTCTTGTTAGTAAGCCCAGAATAAGTTTATACTGGTACAATTTTCATATTTTACTAACTTGTAGTTATCACTTATTAAGTTCAAAGTATTTTCAACATTCCAGAGCAAATATTTGATATTGCACTTATGTAATAGCCACACGAAACGTAATTATTGTAATATTTATCAATGTAAGTTACCGAATCGATGCCGTGAAACGTATACTACGTATCAATAAGAAAACCAAAATAAGGTTTAGAAGCCGCCCTACGAGACTTAAATTTCTAGTTTCGATCAATCTTACAAAGGGCCTTATAAACCGGTTCCATGGAAGCAAGTGGTACTTAATGTTTATTAGGCTTTCTCTTGATCTACTCGATCATTTGTCTTATATGTAAATATCCTACATTCCATATGAATTAACATTTACAATAAATCTAAAAATAACCGCATATGTGTGGAACTTGAACGCACGTAGAAAGGTATACTTCTTAAGTGTAACAAAACAACTAAAAATTTTCATTCTGCGTCCCAGTAACTTACATTTGTAACAAGTACTTCGTTATAAATTATAAATGATTTATATCATTACAATGTATAGCATAATAGTGATATCTAACTTTTTCGTAACGAGCCAAAAGAAGTATAAATCCAAAACGAAACCAGGAGAATGTCCAATGTCTAGGCAATGCCCAGCTTTTTTCATCTTGCTTCACACCACGAATTTAAGTTAAACTTAATAGGTAGATTTAATATAGATGTGTCGCCACTATATATAAACTATTTAATTTTTCTGAAAAAAAAATCATGTTCCGAAATGTCTATAGTAACTACAACCTTAAAAAACTTTAAAAATATTCCTTTATTAAAAAAAAGGATTCTTCAGCTGAAAATTTACCAAAAAAACTAGTTGTTTTTTTTTGGAACAACGTTCCTTATGGGACGATACGGAGGAGCACCCTAACCGGGAAATACGTTCGTAACGTAAGATTTTTATTATTTAATGTATACTCGAATAATTATTTTCTTTATACCTTGAATAGTATTTAAAATTAATATTTCTATAATAAGGAACTTCGTTCCTATCCGGTGTCCCACGACACCACGCGTTTTTTTTTATTTTGAAACACTTCTAAATAAAATTCCATCAGAGATTCCTAATTAACTCGCAAAGGGAACATAACGGCTGAAGAATGCGTCCCCGCGCAAATACAATACGCATGTTGACAGATCGCACATAGACCGGTCGGGTGCATGCTGGTCAGCGGGCGATGACTCGAATGATGAGACATTATTATTTATAGTCATCGGAGCGCTGGCGCCGGAAGCCCGGCCTCAAACACTTATTTGGATGGAACAGAGCTAGTAATTTTATGCACGTTTTCTTAGTAGAGATGTGAAATTACGTAACACAAATGTCGTTTTTTCTAAGGTGTTAGGTTTTTTGTTGGATTATACAAATTCAATAGATAAAAAAAATTTAGATCAAATAGTGGTTCCGGCTTATAATAAACTTCACAGCAGTGTTTTGAAGTTTGATAATATACAAAGTAATTATTTTAGACAGAAACCGATTTAGTTTTAAAACCCACTTAACGGAAGCTTATTTAGGACAACTTGACAGGTGGTGAGCCTTGCGCCGTCTTAATGTTCAAGCCAACCGAAATATATTCTTACATAAACAAACGTTAATATGAACATCCATTATTCTAAAACAAACGTTCATATATTAAAGAAATTATTAAAGTTTTATTAAAGTTGGTTTTTGCATAAAGATCTAGACGATTTAATACCTTTTGGACTTGATTTTCGCCGGCTATTATTTGATACAACGCGACACGTGGCAAGTATATCGCCTCCTTAGTATTTAAAGCCACGGAACAATATACTTTTACGTAGAAAAGAAAAATTAGAAGCATCAATAACTTGTTTAAAAACGTGCATAGTCTTCACATAAATGTTTGTCCCTTAGCTACGAAGTCAGGGTTATTACCCACTAGAATATTTTACAACCCGATAGTCTAGTGAAATAAATGCAATCAAATCATTTATTAAAAAAATTAAGTAACAACCCGATAGTCTAGTGAAATAAATGCAAGCATATAATCATTTATTAAAAAAAAGTTAAGTAACAACGTTAAATTATTTTAATAAAATAAAATCCAATCAAATAAATAATGTAAAGGAACAAGGTCGATTCCCTTTTATTTTAAAAATAATAGTTTCAAAAGAGTAAGTAATTAGTTTGCTTACAAACAGGGGCAAATGACATTATCGGTTTAAAAAATGCAAACAAAAGCAGATCAAAGTTTACGGTTAATTGCGGCATTGATTATAAATATCTTATGATCTTAGTTGACATCGATTTCAGTTCAAGTTAAGTGCAGTGCATGGCATGATTAATTAACAACCGTCTTACTTTTACAAAGAAAGAAAGTAGCAAACAAATTATTATGCAAATTAGCATATAGTGAACTGATGATCTAGTATTAGATCTAGCTCATTAGGCTCTTGTAAAAGCTGTCCTAAATTCAGATTTCAGTGAAAGCTAGTCATCAGCTATTAACACTCCACAGCTCCGCATAAGCCTTCATTTTAGCTCTATCACCACGTTTTGCAATTAACCGTGCAAGGAACACGGTATTAGATACCTCATGACCTATTCTTAAATATGACAGACAAATTATTTTCGTACCAAGTGACATGCTGTAGCCATATGTTTTTTTAAAGGAACGTTATAATGCTCATGTAATTTTTTTTTTCATTTTTATGGGAAAGGAAAATTTATGGTGAAAAACGAGCTAACAGTATCTACTGCAGTCCGTAAGCACTTACAACCAATTTCAATATAAGAAGGTCAGAGACGTGTTGTGACCGCGGTGGAATGCCTCATACATAGCCCGTGATTACACCGACTTACTACACTCTTTAAATCAGATCGACAGCTGCTACACTGCTTTTTAAAAGCATAAATATATGAGAGTATGGTACCGACCTAGAAGACTCCTAGGCATCAACCGTCACACCACTCTCATCATCAATGGGGCACTGTTCAGACTAAAACAAGTGTTCTTAAAAGAACATATTTTCATATTTTATCTTCGAGTTTCTAGTTTTTTTAGTTATTTAATATACCTATAAATAGAGTGCCCCCCCCCCCAGAATTGGAGGAGGGGGGATGTGGGCCTCCGGTTACCTCACTTACCAGACGAAACGCAGAAGTTTGTTAGACTTACGACGTACGTTAGACGCCGGTATTCTGTGAGGTCGTGGTACTTCCCCGGTCGAGCCAGCCCTTTCATGCACAACAAAAGCTGATGCGTGGCTCTACCACTGTTACCACTTCCCAGTAATAATCATTTAATTACAGTGTTGTAAAAATAATCCACTATTTTGTAAGGGTGACCAACTAGATTATTATATCTCTTGAAGATGTACATACTATATTTTAATATAATATGTAATCCACCGATTTGTTAAGTACATTATTGGCCCAATATGGCGCTTCTTTTCTGAATTTCTGAAAGAAATCTGAAACGCCTCTCGAAGTTGGGTTGGTTGGTTACAGCTACGTCGTCAGAAGGATATATAAAATTATTGCTTCATTAAACGGACAAGATCCGGTTACGTTAATAGTTACTGAATACAATCTTAATGTTGATGAAAACATAAAATTTTACCTCCAAATTGAGTAAGACTGTCGGCTCGTAGGCGATATTTCGGAATATGTTCTTGCAAGAGACTGACGATTTCTACCTCGGGCACCTCCTCGTTATTGCAAACCTCTGTGGACCAAACAAAAGGGATACATAAATTGATCAATGCTACTAATAAAAAATTATAAAAAGCAGTGGTGGCAATTTAATTCACGCTATACCCATTACTGGGGTAGACAGAGGTCCAGATAATTAAGTCCTTCCGATCCAACTTTCTCCGAAGATATTTGTTGAGACAACGTGACAGGAGGCAAGCCTGTCGCCGTCTTTATAGCCAAGCCAACGATATAAATCGTACATAATATATCCCGTTCCTTCTAAATGAATTAAACTCCTTAATTCTCCTTAATTCTCAAGACCAAGGTAAGAGGATCGAACTCGGGTCTCTTGACTCGAAATTCCGACCACCCAACCACCTAACCACTCGGCTATCGTGACTTTCAGACAATTAAGTTCTCTTGACCCACCTTTCGCAGCAGGATTTTTTTGGGGCGACGTGACAGGTGGCCCTTATGTATAAAGACCACCTGTCGCCGTTCTTATGTAACAATATAAATCGTTCATAATTTTTTTGAAAATTCTCATAGGTACGAGCCTACCTACCACCTGGGGTTCGAACTTAGGTATTTTGACTCGACTTTCTCGAAGTTATTTTTATCTGTTAAAAATTTTCAAATTCATTTTAGGTTCGCATTATTTTACATGACACATTACTTTGTTCATTTTTATGTGAAAATGTAACCAGAACATAAGCAAACTGATTAAGAAAATATATTATATAACGGCAAGTAACGGTACATTTTGATACTACATTTGGACTTGAACTTGAGTGAGTTGAAGTATCTACATGTATACAAGCGTATTTAGCGCAGGCGTTTACTTTCTGTATTTAGCTTTGAGGTGGCAGACGGAATCGATATTGCCTCCCTCCCGACGCGTCGCGGATGAAGCAGCTGACCGCGCCATCTACACGGCATGCAACGTAATGATCTCAAAGTTTAAAGACACCGTATTTCCGATTTCTGTCTGTCCTATTTTTTGAAGAAAACAATTTTTACTGCACAAACGTTTTTCCGTCATTTTCTTAGAGTGACTTAAGAGGACCTATTCGTCTTCTCGCCATCTTTATAATTTTATTAATTATAGTGCAGGCCCGAACATCAAATCTGGGTCGCTGCACAATCACATTTCAAGGAGCACGACATTCCTCTTCTTTGTCGGAATAATAGAATGTCAAGAACAAAATATTTAAAAATTCCTAATAAATTAAAAACTAAATTTAAAAACCTAAGATTCGATGCTACACATAGAACTTGTTATCAAAGCAAATATTAACATCAGACTTTAAACTTCTTAGATAAATATATCATCGGCATATACTGCATTCTTATGTAAGAGACACTCCCAAAAACTATATTCTTATAGCCAATATGACCTCAGTGGCCTTAAGTCATGTTTAAAATATTGTAGAATTTTTACCACTTTAAATTTTTTTCATTTTTTAAGTTAACTTAAGGATATATGAATCTCGGAAAGGATTTGCCATAATAATTGGCGATCGCAAACACTTTGCTCCTGCCTTAGAGGCTGCTGCCCGTCACCAGTCTTCTTCTTTTTAATGTGATTTTTTTTGAGATGATTATCTTAGTATATAGTAGTTAAATCTTTACATTAGATTCGCAATTTGCAAATTTGAAAAATGATCTTATTACTAAAATTGATAAAGGTAGGCTTCTATGGTTTGGGCACATTAAGCGAATGAGTGAAGACCGAATGGCGAAGAAAATATATGGCGCATGCGAAGACGTGCATATATGAAAATGATGAATTTAAGGATCGCGATACTTGGCGATCTGTTTTAACTGGCTACCCTAAGTAAGTAGATTCTTAGTCGGTTCTTACGACACCCATGGAAGGAAAGGGCATATTCTTTAGCCGATACAGAGCATCACATATATAAAATCTATACGACATTTTGATAAACACAAACAAATATGGTTTTTGTTAGTTTGGAAGCCAGATCTATCTCACATTTTTCGTGTTATTTCGAGCCTGCCGGTTAACTAAAACGTGACATTTTGCAATGTTCATTAGACATTCAATCGGTAAAGAGTTTTCTTAAACGATCCATGCGGTAACTCTTTATAAGTGATTACAAAGAAAATACACTGTACGTTTACAGTCTAAGCACGTTAAATAGATATAAACTAGAAGGGTGATTACGGCCACTGACCGCTTTATCTTATAGTATCATTAGAATGTTAGAAGTAACCGCGTACCATGGGCATACTAATACGGCTTCACCCTCGTTTTCATTAGCGTGGCGCCTAGCTCTTTGCAACGAATGTAGAAAGTGACATCGCTTATCTCGGCCTAATTAAAACGCAACCGATTTAAATACATGCACGATTCGAGCGAGGTACTCAAGAGTTCACATATATCTTTGCTGTTATCTCACGTCCGCAATTTCTTATGAAAAAGAGAATACTAATTTTAGTTTTATTTGATAACGCCTCATATAAATCATTGTGCCGTGCATCACGTTACCATTTTTACATAAGGGGACTAGTGATTAATGAAGTACATGTAATCAAGCATATATGCATTAATGAGACAAAAAAGAAAGTCACGTCGTACTGCCGGGAATTCTTTACAATAACTCTTACTTCAGGAAACAGCCATTAATCGTTTAAAGAAAATTAAAAGAAAAAGTATCACATTGTGGATGTGGTCATCAAATATTATATATATTTATCAGGTAAAAACTCAAACACAAAAAGATATGCGTTTAACTAATTGAGCGTTCACGGAAAACGTGTCTACGTGACATATAAATTAACAAGCAAATAAAATACACAAACATGAAAATCGACTAAAAAATGGTATTACCCGCTCCGCCAAAAGTCCCCTCCCCCATCTAATAAAATCATAGAAAAATCTCCTTTAAGATAATATGTATTTAGAATAATGAAATATCAAGGAAAATGAATCGTACAACAACAAACCAAAGATTATAAATAAAAACTGTATAAAACTCACCATCACTCCATGCAAAGAGTACGTCCTGCTGTTTTTCATGCAATTCGCTTCGCCGCCGCGGACGAGGCCGCTTTCGTTTTTCGTTCATTTTAGTACTACATAAGCAACCGACGCCGCTGCTCGGACCGAGTCCCGAAAAAATACCGCACATGGATGGGGATACACAATCATCAATATACAATCACAAACACTCCCTCTTTTCGTACAACATCAGCGGACGAACACTGAATAATAGTTCCCTGCATATGATTACATTTCCGTAATCTTGATACCCAACAGATAAAAATACAAAACGTCATAATAACCGATAATAACAACGATCAAGACCGTTGGCAACTGTTGTGGAAATTTACTGTGTTTCCTATGACATATATGTGTAAATGTTGTGTGTTTCACAGCGACAAGTAAAAAATCTAAAAACCTAAGCCCAGTTTAAAAAAGGGCGGTATTGCCGCACTTAACGAAGTTTAATCTTAAAGACTGATTTACAAATAAGAAATGATCATGTTGTTTACATGCAATAAAAATTAACAACGTCAAAATTGTTTGAATCTAGAAAATTGAAAACGAAAGAAACATACCTCACATTCTAATTAGGTGCAAATTTTTCAATACTGGATAGATTTCTCAAATAAAGATTATCACGCTCGACAAGCAGATTACCGATTGGAATACTCTAGCATGTCCAATTTAGGTATGTAATTCTAAGTTTAATTGCCGGTAGCCACAAATATTTTCAATGCTTTTTTCTTTATTCCTTTATCCGAAAGACCGTGGCAGATAGGCCACCCGCGGAAAAAAATGGTAATTTATTTTTGAGACCATCTCGGAACCAGGTTTAAAATAGCACCAAGTCAAATTATTTATATAGGCTCAACTGTTTCGAGAAATTACTACAGATACCGAATCGCACTCATTTTTTAAACGAGTTTAAGAGTAAAAAAATTACGTACAACTTTTTAGGTAATATTACGTAACAACACATTTACCACCAATGATTGCACAGTTGAATTGTTAACACTAACGCCTTTATAAGAACAAATAGTCTTATACATGTTATAAAGTATTTTTTAAATATTAAATTTTCTGGATATAAAGTGAAGAAATATTAGTATTCATAATTAGTGTTTGCTTCATCCGCCCATTATTAATATATGCCAATCTAGGTTAAGCTATCCAGGTTATGTTATGGTGCAGCTATGTGACAAATTTAATTTAAGTCTATTCAGTCGTTCAGATTATTTCAATCGAGAGACATTATTAAGAAATATTTAATATTCAAACATACAATCTTTCACATGAATAGTAGTAGTATATTTTTTCTCCTTCATAAGCTTAAGTTAGAATGTATACTGAAAGTTACAAACGTAGCTTGTTTTTCGAATCCTGTAAATAGAATAGTTACGAGGCCACACGCACAGTTCAGCAGTGGAAGCGGTACGGTCGACGCATTCGCTTAAACAATTAATAAAAAAAATAAGGATGTCGTCAATGTTTTGGCAACGATGTCGTAATGGTCGCCTCCGAAATGGGTTGCAAGCTACGCTTCTGTAATATTACATCTCGAGGCATTTTAAAAAAAAATTCAAATGTCTATACATTAAAAATATATGAGAAAAAAGGAATGATGTTTTTTTTAACTCTTGCCTACTTCTCATTGTAACATATTATGTGGAATCCAAATACAATTGAACGGGTTTTAACTGTTCAATGTCTTATTGTCCAATTTAAGACTACTGCAAATTATTAAAATAAAAGATGAGGCTTAAGCTTTCTTTGGTATGAAAAGTATGTATTAATTAAAATGGACGCCTTATTAGTTTGTAAATTTACGTTAGTTTATCGCGGGCAGAAACCAGAACGAATGTATGTACAGTAGTAGTTGTATTATACTAGTAACTATGCATACTCTGGCCCTTAATAAAGACGTTAAACAGTAAAGTTTAATTGCGCACCTAATTAAACATTATAATGCAGTCCAGGCGTGAAGAGTTTACTAATTTAATATGTTTAAAAAAATAAGAAATTGGTCAATATATAATCTCCTGGCACAAGAATTATTAGTTTATAGGAAAGTTCAGATATAAATTACAAGTATTTGTAGCGTTACACATATTTTTTACTTTATTTTTATATTCTTTTTTTCTTATAGTCTCTCAAAATTTTGAGAAATCAAAAATTTAAAAATTTGAAACTCCTTATAGTATTGACTATCAGAAACGTATTTCATCCAATAATCAATATAAATTTCCATGGTGAAAGAAATTTAATAAATACTAATGTAATACATACTGAAACTAGTGAGAATAGTGCAAAAATGCGCTAATGCTAACTTGTTACGTAAACATAGATTCAGAGTAAAACGTCTTCGCTTCTTTCTCGTTTATTTAATAAACCTTAGCAGTGGGGAATAAAATCCTATGAAATTTTATTGTATAAAATTACTAGTCATTTTAATAGTACTATTTCACACACACATTTACACTTTTAAAATATGAGTCATTGCACGTATGTATGCACCAGAACCTGATTAAATACCGGCTTTGGAACCTTCAATGTATGCAATATATTGTTAATCACATTACGAAATGGCGCAACGAAATGTTCTAATATTGCAGGATTTTAAAACTTACGAGTGTGTGTGTGTGTGTACAACAGAAAAAAAACGATTACAATAAAACTACTTTTTAGAATTATATTGAAGTAAAAAGTTTTTATCATGCAAAGACAGTTTAAAAATATTGACTCAAATATCAGTTGTACCTTTCATTACTCTTTTTTTCTTGGCAATAAAAACGCCGACAACTCCACTCAAATTTTCTTAATCTATTAAATATTTTATCTTATGAGTAACTGTAAGGAATAATGTACAATATTTTTAAAAGGAATCTTTGATTCAAAATTTCCGATTTTATTTTCTGTCTTAGAAAAAAGAAGTATTATACAGTGTTAAATAACAAATAGAAAGCCCCCACACGATTAAAACTTAACGAGCGCACTGCGAAAGTTCAGTAGCCGCCGAAGGAGGATCGGCGCTAGACTGGTTCTGCGCTCACGCCGCCCGCCCGCCCAGAATAGACACTGGCCTGCAGCCAACCGGCACCTAGTTATACCCTTCATTCATAAGCCCTACACATTAAAGCCTTATTGTAAACGTATCGCCAAATTCCACGCAAGAATATAAATTAGTTCGTATGTCAAATTTTGTTGACTCAAAACGATTCATTAATAAACAGAAGAGATTCCTCAATTCGGTATGGCCAACTTTTTCATGTAGTAGGAAGTATATATTTATAATTTATTTCGAATTCCGTGCTTCCTTCCTTCCATGATTAGATTCCGTATTTCCGTATTGTCTACCCGAGTATTGAGAATGGCGAGAAGACCGGTGCTTCAAACAGCGGTCCAAGTACTGCAATAATGACAAACCCTTCTGTACGTGAGAGGCCTTTTTTTATAGTGGACTTTTACAGACCGCTGTGATAGTGATGATAGCCAATATTTATAATGTGTGTACACTTAAATATAGTTTATTCTATATATTTTTCCTAATAATACCACAGGTATTATTAAGAAAAATGTATACAATAAACTATAAGTGTAAATTAAGGTGATGCACGCTTTTAAAACTTTTAAAGATCCCAATTTTTTTGTAGATCCGAATTCCCTTCAAAACTGAGATCTACTTTCGTTATATGCAACATGTTACGAGGCCGTATTTAAGGTATAACAAAAATATCCGTTTTAATTTCTTTTTATGGTCATGCATTTTCCCAATACGTAGTACAAGTTTTTATGGTATTTTAAAAAATAGTACTGGAAATACATTACAAGTATTCCTGTTAAACATTCCATTTTTGTTGTCTGCAGTGGTTTACGTAGATAGTCGAAAGGCGACCTTGAACCTCCGACTACAAAATTCGTAGTCCACCATTTAAGTCGTTATTTACTGAAGCGTATTTCAAGTAATTGTAAAGAAGTAGTCATAAGTTTGTACATCTTTATGTCTAACAGTATTGCCTGGATAATGAGTCATTTTCGTACTATTTTGCATATTCAATTCATGTGGCGAAAACCGGTTTTACACGAAAACTTGTTATATTTTTGTCTGCTTCATACTTTACACATGAACATAATATCTAGACAGTTAGCATATGTGCAAAACAAAATAATGTAACGAAATAAATATAACTAACGAAACATTTATAATAAAGTAGTTTTTTTAAACAAAAAGATCAAGTCAAGTTGCATTAACACTTGCGGCCAGTCTCATTTCACTTCATTTTTCCACCGATAGCTTAAGGGATAAAGGGTTCTAAATCTATTATTTAGCGACAGAGGTTTCTTTTAGACACAATTTAAACATTCACTATGTTAGATATTGTCTATCGTGTAGTTAGCAGTAAGCCTGTTGCCGTAAAAGCTCCACTACCCAAATGCTTTTAACGGTATGGGTAATTTGTCAAATGGCTCGTCCTTCAACATAGTCCTGGATGATGTGAACGGTAATGTGTCTGTATTCAGACAGTATAATGAAAATAACTAGCTTCGGCCTCTGATTTTATCAGTTTTTTTATAGTAACGTCTGTGTATTTCAAATAAAACGCATCCGTAGTCACGGGGGACTCACCCCCGTGACCACGGATGCTGTAAAGCATTCGAAACGTCGGGAAATAAAAATAGTTTGTAAAAACTAATTAAAAAACGCGATAAAATCCGAAAATCGTTTTATTTGAAATCTTTTGAAGTCTGTGTATTTTATAGCCACGACAGACGAGTGACTGGGTGGTCGGAATTCGAGTCGAGAGACCCGAGTTCATTTAAAAATATATATAATGTAACTTAATTTTTTATAAAAAAAAAACCTGGAAAAAACAGCTAAATCTGGTATGCTTGGCTGTGATTCAGTCTGTTAATAAAATTTGTTTTTATAATAGTAAAATTTAACATACTACCCTTTAATGCTGGCAATGGATAGACTAATTTTATATCAGATAACAAAAACAGTCATCATCGTAATCTATAAAATAAATAGTATATTTTTAGAAATATCAAATGTAAAGTCTCACCTGTAAGAGTAGCTACGGTGCGCACAGAGCGCGGACCTAGCGGAGGCGCACAAACCGCATCCTGTAGGGCCGCCAGCTTGACGAACTACTGCCCTGCAAAAAAATATTATTAGAATAGTGGACTTGAGAACTTCTTTTTAAAAAAAATAACTCCTTCATATCCAAAACTGCTGTAAACTCTACAATAATTTAAATTAAAGCCACAGAGACACGAATAAAGGGCAAAGATTGAATTGGATGGCATACATTTGCAAAACGATAATGAAATATCTCTCTTAAAATTACTCTTTGTTACGACATTATTAAATGAATTAACATTAGGCTTTTTATAACAGCTCTTATCAAATGACTTCAAACTTCAGTCTCAGAACAATAGAGTTGCATTATTTTAGCTATAACAGGAGACAGAGATAGTCTTCTATAATATACTCATTATTAAAAAGTTATAAAATTACTGTTGAAATAAGTAATGGTTGACACTAGCAGTGAAATATTGCCTTTTTTATAAACATTATTTTTTTATAATCAGACCAGCAGTGACTGTTGTAACTAAATTAAGTAATACAAAGTTATAAAGTACAATTCTAAGTCAGTCTTTTGCAAGGTAATTTTTCCTTTTTCCTATGAAATGTATAATTCTTATTTAGACACTTTTTGATTAGTGTATTTACATTTAACTTCAAATCAGCTCTGGGCCTCAAAGCATGTTTCATCATTCCAATATATAAAAATTGTCCATCAAGAATCCAATCATCACAGAAGACCCAAGCATTTAAGAAAAATAAGGTATGTGCTTTGGTAGTGTTTAAAATAATAATAGCACCATATTAATAGTCCAAAGTTGTTTCTATCTGTATGTTGTTATAAATTTTTAATTCAGATTGATAGTAGAAATTATCCTATTTTGTAGTTATAAAATGGGATTGATGTATGGATATATATTCATTCATTCATTCATTGTAACAATTACACAATTGACAGTCAAATGCTGTTAAAGAATTTAAAACAATCTCGATAAAGATTATTAATGCAACCTTTTTAAGGATAGTGAATATGTTTTTTTCTAGGATATGCGGCCTAGATAACAAGCAAAGCTATAGTGACCAACAAAGTAGAAATTTTAAATAAATTCCATAAAATCAAAAGTTGCAGACAGGTGAAAGGAAGTAATTTTAAACATCACTTCTGTAAGGATACTATTATGTAGGGCACTAACACATAAAGGTATGTAATGAATAAGGCACTGAATGTGCCTTCTTAAATGCTATCTATACAGATAAAAGCAAAATACTACTCTTTCATACACTGACTAATTTCAAAATCTCTAAAACTCTTATACCTAAGACAATGAAATTTAATACTAACATGGATTATAAGTGAGATATAATCCAAGAAAGAATTTTAAAAAACTCCCTCCCTACAGGGGTAGACTGATGAGGTGAAAATTGATGTGAAACTTTGTTATTTTTAAGTCATCATAGCCGAGTGATTGGATGGTCAGAATTTCTAGTCCAGTGACCCAAGTTTGATCCTCAGGTGGTAGGCTTGGACATGGCGATGGGTTCAGCACCCGTCATGACGTCCCCAAAATATCTTAAGTGGAATGTGGATCAAAGGGACTTAATTGTCTAGACTAGACCTCTGTCTACCCCTGTATTGGGAATTGCGTGAAGATATTTAGTTACTTATTTGTTTTTATTACATATAATTGGTATGTGGGTTTGGAAGCATGAAAAAAAAAACACTATTATTCAGGTTACATACAATCTTTACTACATTAGAGTTCTCTTTTTACTCTATATATTCTGGGATATTTTTATGTTAGTGGGTTTTGAGTTTCCTTTCAGGTGTTGCTAGTTAACTGTAATCTATCACAAGAAATATGCTCTATATACATATAAACTTGGGGGCTCAGAAAGTATCAGTTCAATTGCTTTTGCTAAAACTACAGGTATATAGAATAGGAATTTAATGGTGACCCAAGAGCAAATGTAACAACAGTAACATACTTACAATTCTAATTTATGGGACTTCAGTCGCCTGATTTATTAATATTTCCTGGAACCACAAACGTGAATAAAATTAATCACAATATCAGTAGTTTTTTGCCTTATAATATTAAAAAATTTTTCATTATGCTCTAATTTATCTTTGCTTTTCACTATTTAAATTTCTACCACATATGACATTCGTTTTTTAACCTTGAGTAAATATATTAAAAGATTACAAAAGAAATAGGTACCGATTCTTACAATCATATTTACATCATCGTTGCCACCATGAACTTTGACCTTGTCCAAGATACATTGTAAGTTTTGTAACAGTCACTATTATAAAATCAAACGTTTAAAAAACTTTCAGATCACTTGCAGTCCTTTACCATTTTACCAAATCCGATTTAATCCACCTCAAAAACCATAACTCAAAAACTAGTGGTGGGAGAGTAAGAGCCGAGCTGTGATGTGAGAAAATGAAATATAGACAAACAATAGTATATATTCGATACAGAACATACATCGATTTATTTCGATAAAACATTACTTCTTTAAAAATGCTTTTATCTCGTGATTTATAATAAATAAATGATGAGATAAAAGCATTTTTTAAGAAATTGTATAGCAGATTCCAAAAAAAAAAAACAACTTTTTAATCTACTCCTTATTATTGAAGAAACGTTTATAATTAGAAATACGTGATATACAGAGAAACTTAAAACATTATACTTTTTAGGCTGTAAACAGGGTGGACGATTAGAAAATATATCTTCTGGTCTATATATATAGAATTATAGTTATTTATACTTTAATGAACCTTACAAAACAGTAAGGGAACATAAGGCGGACTTAATGCTAAAAGCATTCTCTGTCAGTCAATCTTAAGGTACAGGGAAAACATTGAAACTTACCTTCGTTGTTTCTGATTTCCATACCACAAGTGCTTAACCATTGGGATTGGAGCAATATTTAGTATGACCCCTATCGGTTTATACAATATGAAGGATATAAACTTAATAACATATGAAGCGAATGTAAGTAACTTTAAATTTTCGTAGTCACAAATAATGTACTCTGTACACTGGACATCAACGAAATATTTTGATTATACTGATCATTCGTATCGATCATATATATATATATATATATATATATATATATATATATATATATATATATATATATATATATATATATATATATATATACATATATATATATATATATATATATATATATATATATATATATATATATATATATATATATATATATATATATATATATATATATATATATATATATATATAAACCCATTATAAGACAAAGGTTGCTCACTACACAAGACAAAGGTAGTCACCATAAAACACAGAAAGCTTGAGAAGCCAGACAAAGGGCCTAAAAAGCGGCAGCTCCCTGAGAAGACGTACGGTTAAAAAGGAAGCGTAGAGAGGAAGGGACAGGTTTCCTAGGCAGGTGACCCAGTATATACTGCAGTACTGTACATTAGCAGTAATGGATATACCAAAGAAAACATAATAATGTGCAATTCAATAAATGTTTTGAGTAACATCATAAATATTTGTTGCAAGAAACTCTCAGTTTCCTGAAGCATGGAAAAGTGTAGTAGTAACCCCTCTTCCCAAAAAAGCTCATGCCTTGCACTTTTCTGTCTTATACTATATCCATTCTACCATTTCTGTCCAAGGATTTAGAGAAACTAGTTTTCTAACAGTTAAGCCTCCATCTAAATAAAAATTGCCTACAGCGCTGATTAAGGTCTCTGACGACATTCGACGAGGCAAGGACAATAAGCAGCTTTTGTTGGTATAGTTGGATTTCAGCCATGCCTTCAATTCTAAATAAATAAATATAAATATCTTCACGCAATTCCCAATACAGGGGTAGACAGAGGTCTACCCCTGTAGTCCCTTTGACCCACCTTCCACCGAAGATATTTATTTTCACTGCAATTACTACCATTAATGGTGACATGACTATAAGTGAATGGAGTAAGAGCTATGGACTAACGATTAATCCATCCGAGTCACAAGCTATTATTATTGGTTGAGCGGGCTGGATTTCAAGATTTGACTGGGTTAGTTTTCCCTTTATAACACTAAATAACGCTGTGAGACCTTACAGCAAGTCTGTTAAAAAGTTTGGGGTTCACTTTGATAATACTTTATCGTGGTATCATCACTTAAAGGAATTGATCAGAAAATCATTTGCTGCCATTGCTTCTTTGCAGCGCTTACGTTCTTTTCTCCCCATTCCTACTAAAATTATATTACCACAATCCTTACTCTTTTCCATTCTCGATTATGCTGACGTAAGCTTTCTTGACTTAACCGAAGTTCAACGAAACAAGCTTGAGCGAATTCAAAATGTAGCTTGGTCTACGCAAATATGACCATGACTCCGAATTTTGTACAAAGCTCAAGTGGTTACCCATTCGCTTTCGCCAGAATCAGCACACTGTATCTGTTCTGTACTGAGTATTGTTCAGTCCTACGACACCAAGTTACTGAAAGAATAATTTTAAGTTTCTTGGTCATGACATACCCGATAGTGTTTTACGATCAGCCGGAGCATTTATTTTCGCTCCTCCTTAACGGTGAAAGCCATTTGTTTATGGAATGAGCTTCCTCCGCATATCCATCGAGCGAAAACATTAGAAAAATTTAAGACTGAAATTTGAGACTATTTAATTATAAAAAACACTATTTGTCCTTATGTTAACACTCTGATCAAATTCGTTTTTTTTCCTTCCCTTTTATATTATATTATTTATTTTTATATATTTTTTTTTATCAAATTGTTAGTATGTCTATTGTATAACATGATTATTTCGTATATATTAGTGTATTATTGTTATAATAATATTATATATAGGTTTAATTTATTTAGATATTAGTATGTATGTCTATTATTTGACCACTTACTATTGTTCAATAATATAATTTTTCCTTAGCCTTAAGTTTGTGTGGAACAGATTGGAGAGCTCTTTAGCGATAAGACCGCCTTTTTGTATTTACTCATCAGATTTTATTCTCTTCTGTATCTTTTATTTCTTTGTTTTACTGCGTGGCATACAATAAAGCATATAAAAAAACAAACATTACATCATACAAACATTTTCCACTGGCGGGATTCGAACCTGCAACCCTTAGCTTCGAAAACAGGGTCACTACTAACTAAGCTAATAAACTAGGACAGATTCCTGTGCCAGCACCGCTGAATCTGTTAGTATTAGTTAATTTTAAAATGTTCCCTATTAAATTATGGAAAAATTAAAGGCGTGGCACAATAAATACATGTATAGATAGGGACAACATCACATACATTGTTCCGATCCCAATATAAGATGCTGAAGCACTTGAGGTATGGGAATCGGAAACAATGAAGGCACTACAAACACCCAAACCCGAGAAAATGTAGAAAAAGTGGTTTTTCTACATTGACCCGTCCGGGAATCGAACCCGGGACCTCAAGATGGCGACACCTTGAAAACTGGTGTTTACGCCACTCGTCCACAGAGGTCGTCAGATGAAGTCATGTAATTTGATTGTTATTTATAGAACAGAAACTTCGCTTAAAATTATCACTAATTTTATTATTATTTTGCGTTGAACAGATTTATACTTACTAATTATTATGATTGTTTACACACCAATGTAGAACCGCATATAACAGTTACGATAACTTTATATTGTTTTATAAAATTATGAACTATTGAATATATCGAGTTATGTTCCAAACATTAAATTAAATTAGTTTCTGTTGCAAAGGATATCACGAAAAGAATAATTATGCTTCCGTATAGAATCGCTGTTATTATTATAAAAATTACAAGTCCTGAAAAAAATATTAAGAGATAAATTATTGAGAAAATATAAAAGTAATAATCTTTAAGTTAAATTTTTACCTTCCAACATTAGTATTGCAGCGGTTGCTACTAAAACTGAAGCAAGTATAACCAGGGACGTAAAAACTGCTATCATCAAGAAACATGTTATAAATAAAGTAATTAATGTAGTTACTAAAGGCTTTTTTACAACAATAGATAAAACGTGTATAGTTGTATTTTGTACGTCGCTAACTAATTTATCATAATACTTATAGAAAGTCCCTGTCAAAAAAAGAGATGAGTAAATGTTATCAGGATCATTAATATAAATAAATTTTAAAATAAATGTGTCATACATAGAGGTAGTTTCGCAGCAATTATAAATGATTTCCGTATGTTTAATTCCATTATTACTTAATTTGTTTTTAGTAACAATTTGAAAGATTTAAATATTTAAACAAATGCTTCGACTTTACTTCTGCTAATGAAATTAACCTACTTAGTTTATTATTTTTCAGGTGAGGTTATTTTAAAGTACCCTCTTTATTTCATTCGACAAAAGACTGAAACAATGCGTAATTCTACATCGTGCTGAAAAAGATTTTTCGATGACATATTTGTAGGAACTCCCCCGTAGTCACAGTTAATAATTATAAAATTAATGCGGAATGAGATTTTATTTAATGTAAAATAATGGCTCCAATTAAAAAATATACAATAAAGGGTGCGTTATTAAAACACATGACATAAGCGATAACCTCATCAAGGCCAAAATAGTATAACCAAAGAGAATATAATTACTACGTTATAAATACAACAAGTTTGTTCTACGTTTTATCTTTTCTTATATTTCCTTTTCGTTCTATATTTTTCTCGCTGCCTTAGCCCTTCAGTTAAATCGAGCCAACTTTACCTGAATGAGCATTAATTACTGTATATAAGTTCGTGCATAGCGGAGACATGATACCTAAACATGAGCTATTTTTTTTACCTTTAGGCCAAAAACATGAGCTAAGAGTGACGGCAGTGTTCCTAACTCTCGAAAATTTTTCTCCCCAAAGCATAAATCAAATATCCGTAAAATCATAACAATTACAAGAAAATCCCCCTAAAATATTAATAGTAATAACAAAATTATCCAATGCAAATTTATTTTCTTCTGACTCTCGATGACAGGGGGACTCACCGCCGACCATCCCGTGCAGTGAGAGCTCTATGCCGGTCATTCGGTTCTTTCAGAGCTCAGTGCGAAAAGCACTCCTCTCCCTGGACATCCAAAAGTCGAGTGGGCCCCATGGTGTCACCCCTATTGTGCTGAGGATGTGTGCTCCAGAGTTGGCACCGGTTTTCTGAAGCCGTCGTCCCTATGACATGGAAGTCAGCTTTGGTGCACCCGATCCCTAAGAAAGGCGATCGCTCAGATCCAGGTAACTACAGACCGATTGCCATCACTTCCTTGTTCTCCAAAATAATGGAGTCCATTATAAACTGCCAGCTCTTGAGGTACTTAGAGGAGCACCAGTTGATTAGTGACCGCAAGTACGGCTTCCGTCGGTGTCGCTCGGCTGGTGATCTTCTTGTGTACCTCACACATCGATGGGTGGAGGCAGTAAATAGCCAGGGTGAGGCCCTAGCAGTTAGTTTGGACATTGCGAAAGCCTTTGATCGGGTATGTCACAAAGCGCTTCTCTCAAAGTTTCCGTCATATGGGCTTCCCGAGAAATTTTGCAATTGGGTCACTAGTTTTCTCACAGACCGGAGCATCAAGGTCGTAGTTGACGGTGCATGCTCGGACTCCAAGTCTGTGAATGCTGGTGTCCCACAAGGGTGTGTGCTAACGCCAACGCTGTTTCTTCTGCATGTCAATGATTTGTTACAAATTAGTAACATCCATTGGTATCCAGATGACAGCACTGGTGATGCCCTTTATACCGGCCGTGCCAATATTTCTCGGGAACACGTCGACGAGTACCAGAACAAACTTGTGTCTGAAGTCGAGATTCTGTTGGACAAAATCTCGGACTGGAGCCGACTAAATTTAGTCCAGTTCAACCCTAAAAAGACACAAGTTTGCGCGTTTATCGGAACAAAGAAACTCTTCGTCGTATCACCTCGTTTTGAGAGCACTCCCCTAGTTACCTCAGCCGGCATCGGAATCCGTGGCGTCGACATATCGGGCAACGTTCAGTTTCGCGGTCATTTGGAAGGGAACGCCAAATTGGCCTCTGAAAAGCTTGGCGTGCTCAGTAGAGCACGACAGTACTTCATGCCGGCCCACCGCTTGCAACTTTATAAGGCGCAGGTTCGGCCGTACATGGAGTACTGTTCTCATCTCTGGGCGGGGGCACCCCAGTGTCAGCTCATTCCATTTGACCGTATCCAAAGAAGAGCGGCTCGCATTGTCGACGACCATACTCTATCCGATCGGCTAAATCCCCTGACTTTGCGAAGAGATGTTGCATCTCTTTGCATTTTCTATAAGATCTACTACGGGGAGTGCTCCGAGGAATTGTTCGGATTAATCCCAGCCGCTGAATTTCACCATCGTACCTTACGGCATAACCAAAAATTTCATCAACACCGCCTTGATGCTTGCCATTCCACCACAGTGCGTTTTTCGCGGAATTTTCTGCCACGCACTTGCACTTTGTTGAATGAGCTGCCGTCAGCGGTTTTTCCGGACCGATACGACTTAGGGACCTTCAAGAAAAGAGCCTATAACTTTCTCAAAGGCAGGCAACGCATTCGCTATTCCTCCGATATTGCAGATGTTCATGGGCGGCGGTAATCACTTACCATCACGTGTGCCACCTGCTCGTTTGCCTCCCTCTTTTATAAAAAAAAACAGTCACTGACGGGGTAGCCGGAGAGAACAGATCACCAAGTATCTCGATCCTTAAATACCTCTTTCGCTTCTTTCAGATTCATCATTTTCTTCATATGTGCACGTTTAGAAATCCGAGTACTCTTGACCATCCCATCTTCGAGCAATTTGCTCACATCGCCTTCGAAAGTTAGTGTCGGCCTACCTCAACCCATTTTAGTATTAACTTTCACGCAGTATATTTTCTTCACCATTTGGTCTTCGCTTCGGTACCAGCACTGTGTTATGTATCGTAAGGCGTGCATTTCTCACTACAACTTGCCTTATCACTCACGCAGTCAGGGCACCGTGAATGTTGTTCCCGGCAGTCACACCCATATCCACATCTATATCACATCTTCCATCCCGGCTAAAAGCGCTCCCCAATTATACAACATCCCAATTATCCAATATACGCTCTACAATTTAAAGTATGTGTCAGTGTTCCGTATACTCCGATTCCTAGGATTCCGTTAGGTTCCCTCTTTATTAGAACATCCAAAAATGTGAGAGTTGCCGTAGCGTACAGTAATGTCTTTTTCTTCCTGTGTGGTAAAAAATATCTTCGGGTGTATTTTGTTAAAATGGTCCAATATTTGCCTTACCGCTTGACAGATAGAAATCCCCCCGCCAGAGAATATAACTACAGATAAGACAAAACTCTATCAATTTCAGGTTATCAGTAGGTAAATTGTACTTAATTAATTGTTGTTTTATCATATCATTAGTTTCGAAATTTTGTTTATTTTCTATTATAAGTATAATCATTTTTAATATTTAAAAAATCAATAATATTGTATAACGAAATATTGAGTAGCTGTAATATTAATCTTGAAATAAAACTAAAATATAAATTTAAGAAAATAAATTTGTATTTCACGATAAGTCACGATAGCCGAGTGGTTGGGTGGTCGGAATTTGGAGTCAAGAGACCCGAGTTCGATCCCCGGAGGCAGACTCGTACCAATAGGTTTTTCAAAAACTTATGTACGAATTATATCGCTGGCTTGGACATAAAGACGGCGATGGGCTCACCACCTGTCACGTTGTCCCGAAAATATCTTCGGTGGAAGGTGGGTCAAAGGGACTTAATTGTCTAGACTAGACCTCTGTCTACCCCTGTATTGGGAATTGCGTGAAGATATTTTTTTATTTTTATTATTCTTTTTTTTTATTTTTGCATTTATTTAATAAACATAAAACTGGCTACAACTGAAAATTCGTTTTTTTATCGATGTCTGTCCTAGTTTGAGTTATTGATAAAATAGTGACTACGTCACTATTTTATCAATAACTCAACCTAGGAGGTTTTTTTGTAAACTATTTGCAATATTGGTATTTGTGATTATATACTCTTGACATTATGTATTACTTGTAATGTTGGTGATATTTTGATTTAAGCTAACAAAGACAGTAGTACAATTTTTTAAAACGTGGTGATTTATAGTAACGATAAAGTGACGAGAAATCATTCCATGTGGCTGCCGGATTCCGTATGGCTGTCGGAATTAAAAAAGATGGGCAGCAGCATCTTCCTGCGTAATTTAAAAAAAACTGCGATTGCCAATCCACTCACCAGGCGTAGAAACTATGACAAAATCCCCTTATGTGATATTAAAAACCGGAAAAAGGAAAAAGCCTCCAGTACCCGACGGCCCGTAAGTCCTGATTAAGGTGGCTGTCATAGTGCTAAAAATTTCTGGATAAGATCGTGCTGCCAACCCCGACGACTGGACCTGGCAACATACAACGCACGCACTCTGTGGACCGATGAGAAGATCTTGGAGCTGGAAGAAGATGTGAGCAAGATGGACAGGAGCATCATAGGATAGTCTGAAGTCCGAAGATAGGGTAAGGACTGAGAGCGCGACGATATGTCCCTAAGAGGTGTCGCAATATTCGTCCCCAAGTCTTTCGTCAATAATGTAGTTAAGATCGAAAGTATGTCGAGTAGGGTCGCGTACCTTATACTCAGAATAACCAAACGGTGATCACTAAACAAGAGGAACACTAAACCTTAACATAAAGTCTCGAAAGTCCCTAGATTAGGATGGCTCTGAAACAGATTAAAAAAAGGCAAGGCGTCGGGTGAGGACGAATGGAAGAAAGAAAGAAACATTTATTGCACATAATACACCACGAACATAGTAAATTGAAAACAAAATTAACATTGAGAAAAAAAAATTTCAAACTTAGAGACGAAACTAAAGTAATGAGAATACCTATAAATAAAACATAAAAATGACATGAAAAAATAACAGGTGTTTATCGTTGTGATATTAGTCGTGGTGCAATGGGAAAAAAAACCGACTCAGCTTAATGCCGCAGTTCCCTCAAAACTATAGCGTTGGTTTTCAGTCGGCCTTAGTAGCGAGTGACTTACGGACGTCTGTCAGTATTTAGTTTAACAAAAAAAAAAAAAGAAAGCGTATGTATATAATAATTAAAGACAATCTAAAGTGTGCGTTTTCATATACAATAACAAATTTAATGTACAATATACAGAAATTAAGTAAAGAAAAAATACGGAGAGTGCTTTACTTTTTTGTTATATTTAATAACTAATCAGATTTGCGAGTTTAAAGTACAACCAGTACCAGTGCTGTAATTTGTACTGACTGTCAACGCCATGATGAAAGATTGGACGAATTACGATTGAGCTTCTAAAAGCGGGTGGGAAACTTGTAGTCCTTCAGAAGCTGTTTAATTCCGTCATCCACGGCCGAAAACGTGGAGTAGAAGCGTGGTTGTCCTGTTCTTTAAGAAAGGGGATATCTGCTTATTGAAGAACTATAGGCTAATCGCACTTCTAAGCGTTGTCTATTGATTTTATTTATCTTCACGCATAATCCCTGACGGGGTAGCCAGAGAGAACAGATCGCCAAGTGTCACGATCCCTACATACTTCTTTCGCTTCTTTCAGATTCATCATCTTCTTCATACATGTACGTCTAGGTATCCGAGTACTCCTGACCCTCCCCTCTTCGAGCAATTTGCTCACATGGTCTTCGAAAGTTAGTCTCGGTCTACCTCGACACCTTTTAATATTAACTTTCGCGGAATATATTTCTTCACCATTCGGTCTTCACTCATTCGCTCAACGTGCCCAAACCATCGAAGCACGCCCTTATCCATTTTTGAAACAAGGTCATCTTTCAAACCTGCCATATTGCGAATCTCTTCGTTGTCTACTTTCTGCCTGTTTTCTAAGCGTTGTCTACTTACTGTTTTCAAGAGTTACCACGAATCGTCTAGCAATTAGACTTGACAAACAGACAGATTTAAAAAGCCGGTTTTCAAAAAGGCTATAGTACCATAGACCACATACATGCTCTTCGCCAAATTGTACAAACCATCACATTTATTTATCGACATAAAAAATTCGTTTATCGATAGTCATTTTTAATCTACCGTTTCGTAATGAGAACGGAGAAGAACCAGGCGAAAGAAACTACGTAGGTATCCTCTTTTTTGGTCAATATTTTTTTACCAATATAATGTATCATAATGTGTAAATAAAACAAATGTGATGTGATATTTTCTACAAATAACTTGGGAACGATCACCTCATTACCAGGGGTTACTGTCGTTAATATATTCATTTATATTATTATAACCCTTCTTATAAAGTTTTTCTTTCATAAATTTCTTAAACCTGATAATAGACAGGCTTTGCACTTTTAGCGGGATTTTGTTGTAGAAGCGTATACACCGCCCTATGAACGACTTACTTACTCTATGGGAGTCTAGTTACCGGTGTTACAAGCTTGTGTTTGTTCATAGTATTTACATTATGAACATCAGAAGTCTTGCCAGAAGTATTAATGTTTTATGTTCATACATTAAATTTTCATATGTTGAGAGGCCAGTGTTAAAATATTAAAATTTTATTATCTTTAAATTTCTCTCTAAGAAATGCTCTGGAATGTATAAAATATATAGCTCGTATGGCCTTCTTTAGTGAAACAAATACTGTTTCTATATCAGCTGCATGACCCCATAGCAAGATACCACATGACATTATGCTTTGGAAGTAACTAAAATAAACAAGTCTAGCCTTTTAACCTATTAACCTTATTTTTATTTACAGCATATGCTGCAGAGCTTAACCTACTCGCAAGTTGGGATATATGGGGGCCCCATTGAAGCCTTGCTACAAGTATTATTCCAAGAAAAACAGCCGTATCTACAAAGTTCAACTCTTCCTTATTTATTAGTACATTGGTATCACCCAAATGTTTAACATTACAGAAGTCCATAGAGTACAATCAGCCATTGTGTTTGGCGTATGTGGACTATGGATTTGCCTTCGATTCAGTCGAAATTTGGACGGTATTGCAGTCCCTTCAGCGGTAATAAGTAGACTCCTGGTATATACTAGTGCTGAGATATTTATACGATGAAGCCTCAATCTGTATCCGAGTATAGAATCAGAGCACGAGACCTATCCAACTGCAGATAGATGTAAGACAGGGTGATGTGAAGTGGAAAGAATACGATTTTAACAATGGCGGAAACATAGTTCACCTTCAATTTGCCGACGATATAGTTTTAGACATACGTTCATCAGGATGTGGCAGGATCGCTGGATGAACTTAGTGCTATGCTCAATAACCTCCATAGTATCACTCAATAGGTTGGTCCGAAGATGAACATGCACAAGACGAAGATCGTGTCTAATGTCCATGTCAGACCAATGCCGGTTGTGGTTACGAACACTACACTGCCAATTTGTCCCAGGTATACGAATACTTTACGTATTCGTATAATGGGACAAATTGTCAGACTCAGGTCAATCGACAAATCCAACTCGGCCGGCCAATGTTTGGAAAACTGCACCACATCTTCTCGTCGAGTATACCTCGTGGTAGACGTGGTCCTTCTCTGCATGCCGTATGAGGAAGCTCAAGTTGCTCAGCGTGCTATGGAAAGGACTATGTCTATGATAGGGCATTCGCAGTAGAACCAGGGTAACCGACATTTCCGTAAGGATCAGCACTTTAAAGTGGCTTTGGGCTGGCCACAGGGCGTGTAGAAATGACATATAAAAGGGTCTCAAGTGGCAACCTCGTACAGGCAAACGCGATGTAGGACGACCCCCATAAGATGGAGCGACGACCAGCGTAATGTTGCGGAGAGGACCGCTCTATGTGGAAATCTTTGGGAAAAGCCTATGTTCAGCAGTGGACTTCTGGTAGGCTGTCGGTGATGATGATGTGATTCATTAGTTTTTCAAACTAAATTCGCATGGCAACCTGATGAATCGATTCAAAAGAAAATCGAGAAATATATCGATTTCTCAAAAATCCACTTGTTTAGATGTCTACATTAAGATCTAAATATAAACTAACTACCGACAAAATAAGAAGGATGCCATAAAATGTTTTAATCAGGAAAACTTTAAAAATTAGGTTACTTTTTATTCTGAAACAAGTACCACACAAAATTCAAATTTATTTTCCAAACAAAATATATTACAAGAAGAGTAAGGACTAGACAAATAAATTATGAAATAAATAAAATAAATACAAAATTTAAAGATAACCAACGTAATTAATTAAGAGGCGAACCAGTTTCTGGGTTTTTAAATAATTTTGTTTATACGTGCTAAGTACTGCGGAGAATAAAATAGTTGAGTTAGCGAAAGCGATACTTGTTATTATTCTCTATGTTGCGTATACATCAAAACATAAAAATTTATATTTATATATATATATATATATATATATATATATATATATATATATATATATATATATATATATATATATATATATATATATATATATATATATATATATATATATATATATATATATATATATATATATATATATATATATATATATATATATATATATATATATATATATATATATATATATATTTTATGTCAACACGACACTGTACATCACTTAAAAGTCGACATTTATCGGCCAAAAAAAAACGATTCTTTGGTTAATCGATGTCAGGTCGCCATCCCTACTTTTTGTTTAAAAACAATATAACATATAACAGAAACTGTTCCCTTACTGTTTAGAAATTGATAATAAACTAAGCTTAAAGTGATTTTGTAGAAATATTTGTATAAAACTACTCTAGCACAATTACAATGGTTAATAATCCAGTTTCTGTATTTTTTAAAGAAATTCCTTGCCGTATTATTTAGTTATAATAGGTAGGTTATTTATTCACAAATATCAGCAACCGATATAATCAAATCCTTTCTTATTTTTAGGTGGGAAATTATGATGATAATTTACTATCGGACATGTTGCCGGTGTATTATACCCGGCTTTTTCCACAAAACATTCTTTGTAGGTGGCTAGCTTGTGGTAATAGTCCACAGCCGCTTTCTAACAGAGAATTATCTTTTACACTCGCTGATGATGTATACATACGTTATTTATCCATAAGCAACCAGAAGGAATTTCAGGCTCTGCTTCAAAAGAAATGTCCATACAAATTGGATATTGGTGCTGTCTATAACAATAAGTACTGTTTTCATTTATTTTATTGTCTCATTGTTCTTATTACTTTCTATCATTGATTATAATTCTGCAAATAATTATTACTAAAAATCACTAGAACTACAAGATTATTCCATTACCAGTAGATGATTGGTATATGGAATTTGCACAGGATACAAATAATGAAGTCTTATCAGTCATTGTGGAATTGTAGTCAGTGTTATTCATACCATGCCATTAAGTTATTAGTGAATTAAAAAAAAATAATTAGTGAATATATATATATATATATATACATATATATATATATATATATATATATATATATATATATATATATATATATATATATTAATTATCTTCATGCACAATCCCTGACGGGGTAGCCAGAGAGAACAGATCGCCAAGTGTCACAATCCCTACATACTTCTTTCGCTTCTTTCAGATTCGTCATCTTCATACATGCACGTCTAGGTATCTGAGTACTCTTGACCCTCCTCTCTTCGAGCAATTTGCTCACATGGTCTTCGAAAGTTAATCTCGGTCTACCTCAACACCTTTTAATATTAACTTTCGTGCTATATATTTTCTTCACCATTCGGTCTTCACTCATTCGCTCAACGTGCAATAAAAAATATTAGTGAATATAATTATAAATATTAAATCTAGTAAATAAAGTGTAACATTACATCATATGAATGTATATATACCTATATATACCTTCAAGTATTTTCCGATTCAGTAGTAGACAGATGATTAGACAATTAAGTCCTTTAACCCACCTTCCACTGAAGACATATGTGGGACAATGTGACAGGTGGTGAGCCGATGGTGCCTTTATGTCCAAGCTAATGAAATAAATGGTACATATGTTCATAATCATAATGGTAAATATTTCATTCATCAGTTCATAATCATACATAAGTATTTTGAAACTAAATAGAGAATATAATATCCATAGTTGGGTAATCTGAATTTGAAGCAGGCATTTAAGTTTAATTTACAGAAGGAATTTTTTTACTAATTAGTACTTCTGAACCTTGTACAATTTGTATTGTTTTAAGTACACTAAGAAGATGACTGACATTCTCTGGTCACATTGTCTCAACATGGTCTCTAGTGAAATGTGGGTCTAAAGGACTAAATTGTTTAAAAACAGTCTTACCTACTCTGTATATTGAGTATTGGAAATGTGTGAAGAAAAAATAAATGTACTATAATGCTATTATACAGACAAAGTATATGTAACATAAGTGTGATGTAGCCTCCCCACAATTTATGTTTAAACATTAGGTTTGGGGTTTAGATCAGTACTAGTGCAAGTTAGTGTGTTAAGTGTTTACATTTCTCTTGTTACATATCTCTTGTTTCTGTTTAATGAGATTCACTGTATCATTAAAAGAGAACATTTTGAGAAATTTAGAAAGTTATGTATACATATGTTATGTAAGCATAGATTATTTTGAAAGCCTAAAGTTCTGTTGTCACTCCATATTGTCGGGGGTGTATTCCTAAATGTTTACATAATTTCAGACCCTCTATTTCACGTCATGATGCAGTAGTCCTAGCAAGAGAGCTTGTATTTGATATAGATTTAACAGATTATGATGAAATCAGAACATGTTGCCAAGAAGCTAAAGTTTGTGATAAATGCTGGAAGTTTATGGCTGTTGCTTGTGAAATCATACATACATCCTTAAAAGGTACTTACTCACTTAATGGCCTTTAAAAGACTACTTCATGTCAAAGACTTCTCTTATAAGGAGATGCTATATTTGACAATTGGATTGGCAATCACAGTACCAGAGACTTTATACCAGATCAGATGCCTAGTTATCCCACCAACTTACAACAAGGGTTACCACACGCACTATTTATGATCACTTGCATTGTCTATGCTCCATTGGAACAAGCTGGACTATACAGAAAAAATACTCTTAATACAATTGTACATATATTGACAAAGTCATCATCATCTTAACTGCTGTAAAAGTCTCCTGCAGGACATAGGACTCTTGCATACATGAGGGTTTTCCATAATCACCACTCTTGGCAAGTGGATTGGCGATCGCGGTACTATCCATTAATGGTCTGTTTTTCTGTTTTTCAAGATAGTTATCCCACCATTTGTCTATACCAAAAATTGCATATTCAAGGCTTTTCTCTTTGGCGCTTCTTGTGATACCCACAGGAAGAAAGGGAATGTTATATTCATACTCCATAACCATGCATAGGTTTGCAGGTACACTGCTGTTTCTAATGTTTGCAGCTGATGTACCTTACCCATTACTTACCATGGTACAGTAAAAAATAATTACATAATATTTCCTTTTTATTTTCATAAAACAAAGACGATTTTGGTTTTCAAAACATACTTTGGGTGTTTTCTGGAAGGCGCGGAATTCATTGTTGGATATCAGATTATGAAGCAAGAACTCTAGACAGCCCTGGAAGAGGAGCAATAGCCGACTATCTGTGTTTGATAGTTGGTGGGGATAATCAGAATAAAAAAGTTCATTTAGGTGTAGATAATCTACACTCCAGTATCAGGTATACAAGTTTCTTTTAATTGATTTCTTACAATGATTACACTAATTTTCTTAGAATGATTAATACAGGAGAGGTCTGTCACTTGCAGTGGACTTTAATAAACTGTATTTATTTATTTGTTTGTATGTATACATTATATATGTATTTATGTATGTGTGTTTAAGTCATGTAAAATTTTTGGCATTTGATAAGAGGCAAAATAGGTGAGTGGTTGGGTAATCGGAATTCCAGACAAGAGATTGATTCCTAAGTGTTGTACAAATAAGTTTTTTCCAAAACTTATGCACAGTATTGTTGGCTTGGACATAAATAGGGCGAAGGTCTCACCGCCTGTCACATTGTCCAAAAAAAATGTTTTCAGTTCCACTGAAAGGTGGGTCAAAAGGACTTCATTGTCTAGACTCCTGTCTTGCTCTGTTTTGGGAATGGCGTGAAGATATTTATTTATTTATCATCTGAATATAAAGATATTTTTTTGCTTTTTTTTCAGGCGAGCTGTTGGTATAATTGACAAATATTTTGATGAAATTATGCAAGACCAAGAGTTTTTAGCCACTCAAGAAAGATTACAAAAATTTTTAAAAATGATTCCTGAAGAAACATTGAGAGATCAAGCAGAAAAGAAATTAGAAAGAATACCTGGAAATTCATTAGATAGATGGCAAGAATTTGTTAAAATATATGATACATATTTAAGAGAAGTATGTTTGTATCTATTCAATTAATATTATATCTTGATTTAATATTAACATAGTCACGATAACAGAGTGGCTGGGTGATCCGAATTAGAGTTTGTTGGGTTCTGCTGGTGAGTTCCTACAAATAAGTTTTATCAAATAACTTACATGCGATTTATATATTGGTGGCTGGACAGCTCACCACCTGTCACATTCTCCCAAAAAATGTCTTCGATGGAAGGTGTCCCTCAGTATCGGGAATAGCGTGAAGATATTTTAAATCTAGATCTAATGACTAAAATTTTGACTGAAATCTTATTGTGTTCCATCATTGTCGCATGTCAGCAGAATTAAGGGCATGCTTTTCTAGTCTCGCCTTTCTTTTTCCTGCTGCTTGTTTCCCAATAGCATAGATTTTATAGTCAATTCTGGTATGATCTATAGAAGCAGTATCAATTTATTTAATTCAGGTCGTTAGTAAGAAAAAATATGTAAGTACTTAGTCATAGGATTTGTTTTGCGGAATAAAAAGTTTTATTCCACTTCCACCACAAAGTTCACTTCCACCCAGCGCACACCCTAATCTAGGATCTCTATGTACCAACCATTGATCCATTGCAACCAGAGGATTAAGCTGGTATTCAAGCTACAGCTACATAGTCTGTGATTACACTGTCTATACTTTCAAAACAGAGCACAATTGTTGTGACACTGCCATTTGCTAGAAATAGTTAAGCATATTGACCATGTCTAGTCATAACGCAATGGCGTCTATAGCCTTTCAATGTTTGTTTTTGGTTTAGTGTATTTAGAGATGACCATTTGAAAGTTGCATTACTATTTTCTATTATCTGTGAAGGAAACGAGGGCGAATCGGCTAATTATTTAGAGGTTAGAGAAATCTTATTTCTTTTCTTAAATAAATTAAGTTTAGTTATTCCTTTTAACTGGTGTCTTACACCTTAAAACTCGTAACTTATGTACATACATAAGTTACAAGGCCTTATAACTTTTTAAAAATATGTAATAAGTAGTAGTATTTCATTATTTTTTATGTACTGTTCATACTTTTAATAATATCCATTTAATAGTAAGATGTTATTTTTACACACTCATTTCTTTTTTTCATTTCAATAACAATCACACAATATTTCAGCCTTTTCCCATAAAAGAAAGCATTCAAAATACCTTAATAATGATATTAGAGAGAAAACTAAATATTAATTAACTTAAAACATCAGTATGAAATGTTCTTATTGTATCGTTTTCAGAATGGCAATGCAATTCGCAAAATAAAGTATTTATTAGAAGAAATCAAAATACAATACTGTTATCCAAGGTTGGATGTGAATGTTACGAAAGGATTTAATCATCTTCTGAAATCACCCTTCAGTATTCATCCAAAAACTGGAAAAGTATCAGTTGCCTTCAGACCAAATAATGCAAAAAATATGAAACTAGATGAAATACCAACAATTTACACTCTTCTTGATGACAGTTCCCCATACAATGTTCAACATCAAAATAATATGAGAAGTGCAGTGAAAATTTTTCAGGAAGTAGTGTTCTCATTGGAAAAATCTGAAGCTCAAAGAAGAAGAAATGATAATAGTAAGTAAAATGAACTTAGTGCTGTTCTAAAGTATACATTTAATATTTGATGAATTAAAAATTATGACTAAAATATTAAAGAAAAAAGAGTAGTAATACACATAAGGGGCGAACAGTGTGCCATGAACCCTCACAAGATGGAGTGACAATGTTATGGGGAATCAATGGCTATGGATGGTATAGAACCATTTTGTGTGGCAATATTTGGGGAAGTTTATGTTCAGCAGCGGACATTTAAGATATCTAACAAACCCAATATATCAAATGTACAGTAATGGGCTAGACCATAAATGCGGGTTATGACTAAGATTAATTAAGTATATGTAAGATATATTATTTTGTAGATCCAATGGATAATATAGTAAATCCTTCTACTATATTATCCATCGGATCTACAAAATCTTGCATACCATATAGACTGTACCTTGAATATATTATAAGAATGAATATAATAATTAAGATATATTCATTCTTCTTCATTGAGTCAGTCATACACACCTTATTCCCATTTTAATTCAAAACTTTAATTACTTTCCATACCAAGATTGTTGTTCCAGTTTTTAAATATGATATTTTTTTTTAAATGACGTATTTACGTCTAATATAAGGAATATTTTAACAACTATCTTATACAAACTCGTACTTTTTGTAAGTTATACCTAAAGTACAGGTACCTAAAGTAAAGGTTGTTTTTTTTTTTTCAGATACAACACTGGAATTCTAAGTAGATAATGGATGATAAAACATATAAAATAAATATTTTCAAATAAAACTCATAATCGGTGTCAGATCTTGTTTTTATTATACATAAAAAATATAAAAATAATTATTACAATCTCATTTAATATTGGAATTATTTATGATTTAATGCAGGATGATAACTTTTTAATGAAAATATATGCGACATAAATGCATGCATGGTTGATGCTTTTTCTTTACTTTTAAAATGAATACTACCGTATTCTATAAAAACAAAAGCTTTCCCCGCTTGTCCTGTGCATAAATACTGAATTTATTTTTAACAGCTTTAAATTTATCTACAATAAAATATATTCTAAGGTAATATTGGCTTCAAAATAAAGTCATTTATAAAGGCAGTAACATTGCAGCCATAGAGATTACTAAGGTACTGTATTTGTTGAAGCAGAAATTATTTTGTTTTCCTGATTCATTGTATTTCATATTGAACAACTTAGTGCTACATTTAGAAAGTCTTCAAAACCTATAGTAACTGTGCCATTTTGCTGAGTGTCACGAACTCTGAATGCCTCTGTAAAGCGTTGAATTTGAACGCACAATACTATAAATTGATCCACAGAAATTCTTCCGTCTTTTGGGTTATTTCTTTTAACCAAGAAATTTATGAAATCAGGCGAAAACCTAAATCCCATTTGCGTTAGTGCTGAAATAAAAAAATATAATAAAAAAGGCAACTATGAGAATATTAAAGCTCTTTCTGCTTTAATATTAAACAGCAAATACAAAATAATCAATTTAAATGATCATTTGGTATCAGTTGTTCTACTGAACTAACAATAACAACTTGTACATTTAAAATATGTATATAGTAAAAATTACTTGAAAATTATCTGGGCAAAGCTAGAGTGTGTTATGAATATTTCAGCCTTTTAGAGTTCAGTGAGCATTAATAACCCCCTCCGAAATCAGAGGTTTCCAACAATGAACAGATATAACTTACCTTTAGACAATTCTTGCTCTTCAATGTGTCCAGATTGGTCAACATCGTATGTTTTAAAAACTGCTAACCATTGATTTATGTAAGTGTAAAGTTTATCGAACTCTTCAACATTTATGTGCCCAGAACGATCATTGTCAAACATTCCTGAAGATTTAACGAAGTTTATTTTTAAATTGAATTAAAAACATCAGTTCTCGATATTAGTCACGATAGCCGAGTTGTAGGTGGCCGGAATTTCGAATCAAGAGACTCGAGTTCGATCCCCAGGTGGCAGTACCAATGAGTTTTTCAAAAATTATGTCGAATCACATCGTCGTTATCGAATTACATCGTTGGCTTGGATATAAAGACGGCGACGGGCTCACCACCTGTCACGTTGTCCCGAAAATATCTTCAGTAGAAGGTGGGTCAAAGGGACTTAATTGTCTAAACTAGACCTCTGTCTACCCCTACATTGGGAATTGCGTGAAGATATTTATTTTATTATTATTATAGTTCTCGATAGTTTAATATCTGTAAGTTAAGATTAGAAATTGAAACTGGACATGGAGCTGGAGTCTGATCTTTTTGACTTATTTTAAGTTACATCCTTGGGGACTAAAATGACGATTAAAAATCGGATCGGAAAATCGTATTTTTTTGCAGTTTTTCGCATGGCAGTTTGTTTTTGATAATCCCCATCACAAACGCAATTTATGGAGTACTCCAGACAGGCAAATATAATTAAATACTATTATTGAATACTAAAATAATAACATTCGCAAATCTTACCAATCATCAAAAGACATGCCGTATCGGAGAAGTGCTGGCCCTGGGCATTAACTAATGCAGATTTTAATTCGACGGCTGATATAAACCCTGAATGATCTTTATCCACCGCAGCAAACCACTGTTGAACTTGTGGAGAAATTCCTCCTCCAGCGCCAACTGATGGATATGGTCCATGCCCAATTTCCAATTGTCCACCTTGTTGATTCCCATAGGTTGGTTGTCCGTATCCTGGCTAAACAGAAGAAAGCATCAGTATCTATGCTAGTAGTCTAACATTTTTGGTGTCTGTATACTGCATGAGTTAAAGATAATTAATAAAACGCATTTTAAATATTTTTGTCTATTTATTTGCCTTTATACCACACCCGAAAAAATATGTTTTTATACTCGGTGTGGTTTAATCCTTACTTCATCACAATCTGTTCATCTTATACGGAGCTGTTTCAGTTACATCAAACGAACTAAAAACCACATACGAAATGCATAACAATTGTTGCTTGTATATTTGTGTTCTATCCAGATTGACTTTGTGATTGTCTTTTATGCGTGATGCAAACGCAATCTGCTCTACTGACCACAGACTCCTCATCACTAAACTGAGACTCCGCCTACACCCTCTTCGGAGATCCCAAATTACGAAGCCTAAACGCCTAGACTTTGGGAAACTACAGAGTTCACTAGTGCGTGAGACTTATAGTCAGTTAATTGGTAATACTCTCCGATCGTTGGAACTTGAGAACGGTGATGCTGTTGCTAACTGACAAACACTCTCGTCCAACATGTCCTCCGCCGCCTCGGAAACATTAGGTATTAAACCCAATGTTTACGAGGATTGGTTTGATGATAACGACGAACTTTTTCCCGGAGCTATTCAGAAACATCTGTCTCTTTTACGCCAGCATACTAATGACATCCAATCGGAGCAAGTGAAGGCAAGTGGTGTGGAGTTGCGTAAGCATGTGAGGCCTTGTCTTGCAGAAACAAAAAACCTTGCTAACGCATGCAGTGGCTTGTTGACACTAACCAACTGGGAGCATTTTATGATGAGGTCCGTAAAAACTTGTTGGTACTGCTAATCGCATCAGAGTGCCTCTTAAATCACCCGACGGCACTAAACTGCTTACCAACAAGCAAGATGTTCTCAATCGTTGGGGAGAACACTTTAACAACTTACTCAATGTGGACCGAGCTGCAGACCCCGCACAAATTAGCTCGATATCTGCGTTGTCCACGATGGTTAACGGTCATCGTTGCGGTACAGAAACTAAGGAACAATAAAGCGGTCGGTGTTGACTATGTCCCTGGGGAATTGCTAAAGTATGGTGGCTCAGAATTGCATCAAGCTATTTGGAAAGTGTTCGCTCGAATGTGGGACGAAAAACGTGTCCCTGATGACTTTAAAGTTTCTTGTATGAGTCGTGTCGAAGATTTGGCCTGAAAATCAGTGTAAAGAACACCAAAGTAATGCTTCTGGATACACTGCACAGGGTCCCGTTCGACATCAAACTCGGTAATGACTCGCTTAAGCTTGTAGACAAGTTCAAGTATCTGGGCAGCACTGTATCATCAAAGTGCCTCCTTGATGATGAAGTCAACAGCAGAATTGGAGAGGCTGCTGCAGCCTTTGGCAAACTTCGTCCCAAGGTATTTCGTTCTCTTAAACGTGGGTCCTATACCACATGCATAGCCACATATTAGACAGATTCCATCTTAGATGCCTACCCGATATTATGAACATGAATTGGCCACACCGTGTTCAAAACACGGAAGTACTTCGACGCGCTAATGTCAGCGGTATAGAGGCGTATCTAATGAAGCGGCAACTGAAGTGGTGGGGCCATGTGTCCAGGATGTCTGATAATGCTGTGGCCTAGCGCTTCTTCTATTCTGGACTGCATAATGGCAAGCGAAAACAAGGTGGCCAATTACTGCGGTTCAAAGATGTAATTATGCGCCACATGAAGAAATGTGCCTTAGATCCGTCACAATGGGAGATAATAGCTGCGGACAGATCACTGTGGAGGCGGATTGTGAGCACTATGGTATTAGAGTATGACAGAGTACATGTGAATGAGTTCGATGTCAAACGAGACGCGCTCAAGGCTCGATCACCTGCAGCCATCACTTAAAATTATGTCGGAGGGGTGCTGACTTGCGCTCAATGTGCTCGCACGTTCAGCGCCAAAATCGGTTACGTCAGTCGCCTGCGAGCACACGAACTCGCAATAGTCCAAGTCGCTGTGGCCGAAATCGGTCGGGATACTACATATATATACTTACGAGTGTTTGGACACTTAACATGGATGTTAGGTAATGCCCTACTTGCACACAGGGTTTGCAGTCACAATAAAGTCACAGCACAGACCTTAGCCGTAGGCCATCTTCACCATATTCCGGCAACAGTACAGTTGATCGCCCGATAACACGCGCAGTCAAAAAAGTGCCAACCTTTATTTTTATATAGAGCCATAATGAACGCGGATCGCCAATCATCTGGGTTCTCGCCCTTTCACTAGCATAAATTGAATACCGTCTTGACCATTTTAGCTGCATCTCTATCTAGTTCTGTAGCCGTACCATATTTCAAACTTCGAATCGCACGTTTAATCCCTTTCACTAAGATCATCGCACGAATACATTTTTCTCTAAAACTCAATCGCTGCATGAATGCCTTTGCGGGCGATTGTTAGGTAATAAATAAAAACAAAACATATTAAGTCAATTTTATTCTATAAAGTATATAAATAGTAGTTACCTTACAATTTAAGACATAAATAATACAAAACTGGTTATTTTCACTACAAAATGCTTATCGTTGTAATTATCTATATAATTTATTTTCATTATGTTAAAAGCACGCCAAAATACCAGCTATACGTATATATATAGGAAAAGTATTACCAGAATACACGTTTTTATTCATTTCTCTAATAAGAATCGTTATTATGTATAGAACGAAACTGATCTAACTAAAATAATTTAAAAGCATTTACATGCACTTTATGAAAGTAGTTTATATTTGTTCTTGCTGTAAGTAATAATAAAATCATGTAAAGAGTAGTCAATTGTGCGTCTTTTCTTATTCATTCTCACAACTGAATAATATAATGGTCATAACCTATTATTTGTAAAAACTAAGGAAATATTATTTTAGTTTTAAATAACAATAACATTGAACATTAACACTATGGTTTTTTTCGATTCTTATTAACAATGGAATTTGTGTTGTTTCAATATGACAAACATTTTAGCAATTATTTATTCACAGGAATGAAGGCACCGATTATAATGGCATATTGCAGAAGCATAAAAATAAAAAAAAGCAATTGTACACCCCAACTACCATTTTCTTATATCATCTCATATTATATTAGAAATCAGAGCTGATAAAAGATCGCAACCCTGATTCTATGTGGTACCACCCCACCTTTAAATTATATATTTATTTTAATTATTGTTTCCTCGCGATTTTATCTTTTATCGCCGAGATCGAAGCGTGTTGATAGCCCACGGATCATTTAACTCACATATAAAAGCCAACATTATAACCAAGAGGCAACCACTGTCTGCAGATAATAATACAGAAGTATAACGATTATTTTCATTATAATATTTAAATGTTAAATTTATTATAAATTTTTACTTTTCTTCTTTGAATATTTTTTTTTATTATGTAAGAAAAAACTAATTTGAGTACATAAGATTTGCCCATAATGCCATATGAGGCAAATGGAGAAGTAAATGTAGGTAATGTCCACAACAGTCTTGCAGTTATACACAGTTCAACTTTAGGCACTCATTTATCTGTTTGAATTAACTGAAATACTAATTAAATTTCTGATTCACAAGATTAAATTTTGTCTGAATACCATGCCAAAGGTTCAAATATTTGGTATGTACTAAAATATCTAAGCTTTTTCTCAATATAATCATTCTTTGTGCCCATATTCTATAATCTCACTCATTAACATAGACTTGATTTACTACTTATCAGAAAAATTTATCTAAACATTAATATTACGATTATTAATTCCTATTAGTTATTGTTAATTGTTACCTTGCATTATCTTCAAATAATAAATTTAAAAGTTTTTACTTTTGTTACTCAACCATAATAAAATTAAAAGGTTTTGAATGAAATTTGACAAACAAATAGCCTTGATTAATTAAATTATTAGACACATACATTGAAGAAAATTGAAGAACATTTTGATTTGAATTATCATGAATGGTCTGGATAGGCATGGAGGTAAAGATAAAAAGAGAAATTCAGAAAAGGATAGGCAAGATGGGGAAGTACTTTCTTAAAGTACTATGTTTACTTTTGTAGGAAAACTAGGGGTTTTACCTTGAGAAATTAAAGGGTTGAAAACTGACTTGAACTTGAAAACTGTATGCAGAATATAGGTCATTGATAAAGGATTATCAAAGCTGTATATTTACTTTCACAAAAAGTTACTAATAAAATTCATAAACATAATACTTCTATAAATGGAAATTAAGGTATAGTAAGAATCTACATTTAATTACTATTAATACCATAGATAATCAAGCTACCATATTGATCACAAAGGTGTCATTAAAATGTAATTGAATTCTTGACACTTAAGCAGTTAAACTTAAATTATACTATTTTATTATTTATTGCCTATCAATATTATAAAATAACAATGACATACAAATAAATGACATTCAGTCTTTTACATCAAACCAATACTGGCAAGTTTGTTACATTTTGTACTACACAATCTAAGGTAATGCTGTTTCACTATCTTGAAATATATATTTACACAAATACAAACCATATACACAATAATTCTCGAAAAAGTTATTTTGAGATTCAACTAGGTCAATTATTGAGATGTTGAAATATCCATATATTACTGGAGTTGTAAATTTAAAAGTAGCTGATATAAAATTTCTGTGGTTATAATTATTACTGCACTAATATTAAACATTTCAGGCTAATTATACGCAAAATACGCGCTAGGATGTGGAGTTGCGGAAATCAGCCCATCTAATCTAATCAGGCTAATTATCTGCTTGGTATTGATGTGCTTATATGCCGATTTTATGAGTGTATTACACTTGAACAATATAGTTTCAATACACTTACGATACAAATAGTGAAACAGCAACAATAATAACAATAATGTACCTTAACATATTTAAAATAGAATACATAATAAAGATAAATTATTTAAACATTACCACTGTGACTAGAAAAACTATAAGTAGCTGGTGTAACAGATGTATTTACACACACTTGAATAGAAGGTTTGAATGAAGAAGGCAATAATTTGTGTGCTTCAGGCACTGGGGAGTAACTTCTGCAAACAGCAGTCTCAAAATGCACTTGGTCACTTCTGTCTGTAGGTACTCCATCAAAGCTTGTTTGCTTAGCTGAATCACCCGTACCACTATCTTTACATGAAGAATGCTCAGATACATTATCTGGAAACATTTGAGGTGAATCACAGTCACTATGAACTTGGGTCATTTTTACACTTTCACCGGCAAAAGTATGCACACCTCTTGCCATACGCCTACGAGTGTGATATATTATCACCACCCAAATGATAGATGTCCCCACTGCACAACAGACTACAGTTATTATAATTATACCAGTCATGTCTTCCTCATTCACCATGATTGCCACTGGTGGTAAAACTTTTAATTCTATCATATCTTTTTTAGTACCCAACTCATTAGTAATCTCACATTCATATTTACCAGCATCATTGGTTTCTACACCAACAATTATTAAAAGTTGATCATCACCAGTAAAAAAGTGCCGATCTGTGTGAACAACTGGTATTCCATCCTTAAGCCATTTCAGAACTGGTTTTGGAGAACCTGATATCATACATTGTAAAACAACAGAATCACCACTTATTACTTCTTTGTTTTCCATCACACGTATGAATGATGGTTCTTGTAGCACAGTCAATGTAGCATTTGCTACAATGGTACCAGCATGGTTTTTAGCAGCACAGCTATAAATACCCATATCTGTGGTTTTTGCATTTACGATAAAAAATCGCGGATCTGAAGGCATTACGTTCATTCTCCTCTCCCGAGCCGCAGGGAAATCATTTCCACCATCTTTTTTCCATGATATTTCAGGTGGTGGGTCTCCAGATGCTGCACAATCCAATGTAACAGTTTCTCCTGTCTTAACCGTTACATTTGTAGGTGTTTTAAGGAATCTAGGAAAAGTAACAATATTAACTTTTGCCTTTGATGAATATGTTGTTCCAAATTTATTGCTTACTACACATTGGTATCTCCCAGAATCCCCATTGGTTACATTAGGTATAACTAGAACTGATGTGGCTTGTGGTTGTCCCTTTTCCAACATAGTAATATTTTCATACACTGTAGGATTACTAATATTACCATTGTTTTTCCTCCACAAGAATGTCATATTACTAAAAGGATTAGATGTTGCAGTACATATTAAATTTGCAGATCTACTCTTAATAGCAAGATGTGATTTAGGATGCGCAACAATTTTTGGCTTAGGAGAATCCCCACAATTATCTTCTTTTAGCTTTGATATTAATACACCTCGAAGTTCTGATGGATAAGCACAAGTAGCAGTAATAAATTTTTGTTCTAGTTTATCTCTAATCCATTTTACTATCCATAATAAATTACAGTCACATAATAAAGAAGATGAATCAAGATGAAATTTCTTAATTTTTGTCATACTTTCAAATGCATGCTGCTGTATAGATGTAATATTATTCAAGTTTAAATCCAATTCTAAAAGACTTGATAAACCTTCAAAAGCTCTTGAGTTTATTGATTTTATGTGGTTAGCAGAGAGATTAAATAATTTAAGATTATGCAATTTTGAAAATGGCCCAGACATATCTTCAACAGTCCAAGATATTTTATTATTATTTAAAAACAGCATTTTCAACTTAACCATGTGACTGAAGGCTTCTTGTGATACAGCAGAAATATTATTATTACTCAGGTTTAATGTTTGAAGATTGATCAAATATTGAAAAGTATTCCCTTCAATCTCCATTAAGTAATTGTGTGACAAATCTAGCATTTCTAAATTACTGCAGAGTTCCCAGCTTCCTAAGTCTATTTTAGATATTAAATTGTTTGATAATGACAGAGTAATCAATGATTCTAATCCATACATCCATCCTTTTGAAATAGTTTTAATTTTGTTGTGATCTAATTGCAATAAATTCACAGATTTAAACCCATAAAAGGCACCATCCATTATGTTATCTATATTGTTGAATTTTAATTTTAAAGTAGTTAGACTTGATAAACCTTGGAATAAAAGTCCATTAATAATATGCAACTTATTATGATTAAGCTCTAATATTTCCAGCTTTGACTGATGTACAAACAAGTGATTTGGCAATGATGATATTTCATTACGGTTCAGTTTAAGGACTACCAAGTTTGTTAAGTTATCTAGAGCTTTATCATTAATAACTTTTATTTGGTTACTATTTAGGCTCAACGTCTTAATAGTATTATTCACTGGAAAGTGTCCTGTGTCAATAGACACAATATTATTTCTATTTAGCCGTATTTCTTCAATTGGGTTGCTATTAATAAAGCTAGGTATGTTATGCAGTGCATTTTTATCTAATTTAACCACCTTCAGAGCGAGTAATTTATAAAAATCCTTTGTAACACCTTCGCTTAGTCTGTTGAAGCTCAGGTCTAATTGTTCCACCCACTCAGGAATTCTTGGCACAGAATTTAAATTCTTCTTTGAACAATCCACATATTGCTTTAGACAATCACATTGTGGGGGACATTCATAATTTTCAATTTGCAGGGAAAACGAAACTAAAAACAATAACATAACAAGCGGCGCTAAATAATGGGAGTCTCCCATTTTTTTGCATTTGGATAGCTGCTCGAATCATCGAAAGAATTGCGTCTTTATCCTTACATAATTGAATAAGTTTCGTTTTTAAAAAGTCCACGCACTTCAATTTTTATTTCCTTTCACAAGTATTACATTTTTCACTTGTATTAGTCAGTATAATCAAAAAAACAACAGTAACTTGAAATCTTTGACACAGACTCGACCGCCATTTTCTTTACACCAGTTTATTTTTTTTATGGCAACAGCAAGGCAAAGGCTATGGAAAATTGACCAGTGATCCAATGCTATTCAAGGAACAAATTAACAACGGTTTATTGAGTGGTCAACTTATTAAGCCGTTGAGAAACTAGTGACGCATGTTGCCAATAGATGTTACTTAAATAATATATTTTTAATTTGCCGTTTTTCGATGGCAGGAAACGTTGGAAATGAATAAATAAATCATTCAGCGCTAAATGTAATAAATAATAACATGGGTCGAGGGTTCTCATTCAAGAGTCCTCGAATACCTTGGGCATGGATGAAGAAAATGTTGAATTTGAAAGATGCGAATAAAGGATCTAAGCACCGAAACTTTTAGCTATCTGTTTCCTGGCAACCTCGTCGTAAGACAATGGGTAAATCTAAATTAATAATAATATCTTCTCCTCGGCTAACAAGGGCTGTTCAATTCGTCAATCTGCGAGTATTGTCTTATATAGAGAGATTCGCTCTTTCTCTAGATATATTTATCCATGATTAGTAAATATACATATATCTACAGATAGTACATACACTCAATCTAAACAAATTATTAAGAGGTACATCTGTCATTTTGTGACAAATGTTTTTCAACTCAATGCATACGCAGTGGTTAGTTGTTGATTATTGTATCGAAAAACTATGTTTCGCTGTAACTTTTTTACACATAAAAAATGTAAATGATTTCTTGTATTTACGCGAATACTACACATTTTAAATAAAATGATTTTCGGATTTTATCGCGTTTTAATTAGTTTTCACAAACTATTTTTATTTCCCGACGTTTCGGAGTCAGAGACAAATAATTCTTTAGCTTTCCTAGATGTTCTAGTAATTCGGAATCCTGATAACCTTAAGCCACACTGTATATAGGAAAAAGACCCATACCGATCGTTACTTAAACGGTGAATCTCACCATCATTCATCACAGCTATCTACCGTGGGTTTACCCACGGTAGATTCTTGTTTCAGAGAACACGAAGGATCTGTGACAGTAAACACTTGGCCGCCGAGCTTCAGCACGTCAAGCAAGTTATGCACGACAATAAGCTTCGGGTTCCGCGCCTACGTCACAGTGACCGAGTGAAGCCGGCCACAGTCGAACGAGTGCCTGCTGTGTTACCATACATCAGAGGAGTCACTGACAAGATTGGCTATATCTTAAAAAGCGCTTCCATTAAGACATTTTACAAGCCTCCGAGAAAGATTGGTCAGTTCTTACCATCTGTTAAGTGTAATATGACGAACAAAAAGATCTATAAAAACTCGCGTTAAAGAACACATGGGTGATGTTAAACATAGACGCTCTAGGGAGTCTGCAGTCTGTGATCACATTCTAGATGGGCCCAACCATTACATCAGATTTGACAAGCCACATATCCTCGCGAATGAACTCCAATTCCTACCCACGATTATCCGTGAGGCTAATGAAATTAAAAAACATCCTAATTTCAATAGAGAAGATGGTTGGGTACTACCACCTGCTTGGTATACAGTCATTAATAAAATTAAATCCAAGACCAAGCATACCACTGCAAGACCTCAAGATAGTGAGCACATTCTGCGTAAATTGGATCCAAAATTAGTAAATAAAGTTGACTGTAGCCGAAGGTGTGACAGTGGGACATTCAAGACCTCAGTCTCCCCGTGACCATGTTTGCTGTAAAGCATCCGAAATGTAGGGAAATAAAAATAGTTTGTAAAACTAATTAAAAACGCGATAAAATCAGAAAATCGTTTTATTTAAAAAAATGATTTTTTTGTTTATAATATTCCTTACAATTATTATTTTAATATACTTTTGATTTAGATAAATAACGTTTTAAGCGCTGATTTCTTTGAGATTTTTCTGAAGATAATTTTAAAATTAGTTCTTTTAACAGTGGTAGAGCCATGCATCAGCTTTTGTTGTTGCATGAATGGGCCGACTCGACCGGGGAAGTACCACGACCTCACAGAATACCGGCGGAGGCCCACACACCCCCCTCTCCCATTTTTTTTTGGGGCGGGGGGGGCACTCTAAGGCCGGCAACGCATCTGCTATGCCTCTGGTATTGCGGGTGTTCATGGGCGGCGGTAATCACTTACCATCACGTGAGCCGCCTGCTCGTTTGCCGGCCTTTTCTATAAAAAAAAAACGTCTTAGAATGAAACTGCGGTGTACGTGATGATCGGTGCAAGTAACTTCGTATCTGTTCGTTTGATGTCAGCGCTTGTTACAAAGCTTTGATATTGGCCAAAACTTTAGCCTGTTTTGACAGAAGCCTAAGATTATAATACATTATTATACCTAATATTAGACCTCACTTACGAAATTGGTATTATACATGGCAAAAAACAAAACGAAATGTTCAAACTTAATTTGTAATTTTTGATTTTCTTTGATTCCTTTGAATTAATTTTCTTTCCTTGCTTGAAGGTGTCTAAATTCCGAAAAAAGCGGTAATCAAAATCAGATGATTACATATTTTTCCAAACCGTTTTTTTAAATAGCAATATAAAATTATTCTTTAGAACATATTAGATTATACATTATAGAAAAGATCTACGTTTCATTCTTTTTTTTTTACATACATGGCTATCCATGTTGAAGTATAAGTGCATTATGATTACTATATATTCATTTTAAGACCATAAAATTGCTTTACCTTGATATGTCGGGAGTAATATATGAAATACTTTCTCTTATAAGACATATAATTTATACCATGTTTAAAATTTCTGTTACATTTTAAGAATCACAAAATACCATCCCAATCTTATGGTTGTTTATTCATTATAGCTACAATGGGTGATACCATAAATTAAAAACATACTTGAAATTTGTGATGAAGATTAGATGGGATGAAGTAATTGGATGACAATTAAAATTTCTCAAATGAGACCATTTAATCAAATCTATTCTATTACTTATATTTTTCACATCAACCCTAACATACATATAGATATTCCTTTACAAAAATTTCGAATTTTTGCCTGTGTATATAAGATTTGCCTGTCTATCTATCTGTTAGTTCCGGCTAATATCTGAAATGATCTTAATGGGACTGTCACTTTCAGATAGGTAATGTTTAAAGGTGTAACTTAGGCTTATTTAATTTAAATAAATAATTAGAGTTTTGTATTAATTATTTATTATATCATGCCCTTCAGAGAGCCTTCTTGCATGATTGTGTAGCCTCTTTAAATGTTTTATTCCATGTTTTTTTCCTTACTACTTTGGACCACAAACGGTAGGTTAGCCTTAGGTTTTAATCTTTCACACTCCCTACATTCGGTTACAAACAAGGAGTGATAATTTCCAGATAAGTTGATTAGCTCCTAAAGAGTCACAAACATGAAGCTGAATATTTATTTTATTTATTATTTTATTTCTTATTCATATAAATATTGTATGTTATGTTCCTCTGTTCTATTATATCACTAGCTGTCCCCAGTAGCTTTGCTAGCAGTTTAACACTTAATGCAAAACCCTAATTATTTATTTAAATTAAATTAGCCTAAGTTACACCTTTAAACATTACCTATCTGAAAGTGACAGTCCCATTAAGATCATTTCAGAGATTAGCTGGAACAACAGATAGATAGACAGGCAAATCTTATATACACAGGCAAAAATTCGAAAGTTTTGTAAAGGAATATCTATATGTATGTTAGGGTTGATGTGAAAAAAATAAGTAATAGAATAGATTTGATTAAATTGTCTCAGTCAAGTATTTTCTGTTTGCAGAGAAAACTTCACAAATTTTACAGACTTTTGGTAAATGAAAATTGCCATATGAAGTTTTTTAAATCATGCAGACAAGACACTATTAATTTTGTTCCCAAGAGTTACATATATCTATGTCACAGATCTAGAAGACATTGACCCAGTGGAATAACATAAAAATTTTCAAACAATGAAGTTATTGATATCACTTTTCAATATGAAATATTTAGTAGTATAGAAAATTATGAATACAATTTAAAGTTCCATAGAAACAGCTCCTGCTTTCCTACACCTCAATACACACTAATTTAAATTTTTGTTCGAGTCAATCATTTGATATTGGATTGAGAAATATGAACTATGAATGATGAGATGATAAGAAAAAATAATTTTACTTACATTATATGCCATTTTAATAAATGCTTGAGATTCCTGTAATAAAAACAATTAATAAAGTAATACATTTTGATTGGGGGAAAGAATTTATTATATACTCATATGTACTTACTTAAATCAGTTTATAGAATGAGAATTAATAAAAAAAATATCTAATATTTAATTAGATAGGCACTTTTATTTAAAAAGTGTATGAAAAATACAAAGTATTTAATCACTACGTTTAGTAACTATGTCAATTTGAATTTGTCAAAAGTATAAAGTAGTGATGTGAATATTTACTCGTTGGTAGTTACTATACTCTGTATTGTCAAAGCAAATCGTAATTATGTCCGATGTGTATCAAAGAGTATATAGAATAATTACTAAAAGAGCATCGTATGGTGTGACGATAATTTAGTAAACTGTAAAGTTATTTCTTTATTAGCTAAACTACTTACAGTTTAAAACCGAACGCAGCCCAGTATATAGTCATCAATTTTTTTGCCGCACAAATCTGCACACACACATATATATGTGTATATAATGTTTTCTCACAACAGGATCGATGAGGGTCGCGAGGCATATATATTTTATACGACGCGAAAATGGCGGGGGCAGCTAATTAGAATATAAATGTACAAGTTTCCTGATCTACATACATACATAACACACATAACGGCCTGTTAAAGTCCACCATAGGCGTCTCTCAAGGGGAGGATTTGCCATAATCGCCACGCTTGGTAAGCGGATTTGCGACCGCAGTACCAGATCACTCCCACTTCAGACACTGCTGCCCATCTTCGGTCTGATTATTTTAGTCAGACATTTTTAGAGATGGTTATCCCGCCATCCATCGGTTGCCATTAGGATATTTTAGCCTTTGTCGCCTCTTACGACACACACGAGAAGAAATGGAGTGGCAATATTCTTACCCCGTTTCCACACGGATATCCTGATAACGTGACAGGCGGTGAGCCCGTCGCCGTCTTTACGTCCAAGCCAACGATGTAATTCGTACATAAGTTTTTTGAAAAACCCTTTTTTGGTACGAGCCTGTCAACTAGGGATCGAACTCGGGTCTATTGACTCGAAACTCCGACCACCCAACCACTCGGCTATCGTGACTTATCTACAAGAAAACAAATATAATATTGTGTAATAATGTTGTATATAAAAAAATAATATTCAAGTCAAAAAGGGATATAAGTCAAGAAGTATACTTGAAAATAAAAGTATTGTTTTTATTCCGTGATCATGTTGAGAAAAAACATTTGATCTTTACATCCACTTCCAGGTTTAAATCCCTTACGTTGTGCCTCTCATAAAAATCTTTCAGATTTCTTTCCTATCTTACGAATCAAAACTTTCGAGTATACTTTACTTGCTAAACTGGACAAGGTGGTCGCTCCGGACTTGATTGTCAAGCTGCATAACAGATAAAAGTGTCCCAAACGCGCACTCCATACTTAATTATTTCAGCTGTTATACTACCTGGTCACGATTTCTTTCATACTGATTTCAGTGACATCGAAGTCCAAGTCTGGTGTAGCGGTTACGGTGTCACCTCCGAATACTTCGCTAAGATCATCGCCCATATACATTTCTCTATAAAATGATGCATAACATCCGATAATTCGTGAATTGTTCTTGTAAGTATTTTGTTCATTTTTAAGATTGTCGCACTGCGTCGGGCCTTTCTTATCTCTTTACAAAAGAACATGGTCCCGCTAAAGTTATGTCCGCACTTTTTCCACACGTTTTATATCCGCATCTATTTCACACCTTTCACGCACTTCTTCAATCATCGCTTTCGTGTGAACCCTATGCAGTTTATATTTTACTTACATTTTTTCTCATATCCTTAGCCTCCTTATCCTCTGATAACCAGAGGTCAAGTAGTCTAACACGCTATCTTCTTCATTACGTATTCTTTGACTTCGTCCTTCCACCATTTACTATTCTTTTTAATACCACCTCTTTTTGCAATTCCAAAATCATCTTCTGCTGCTCCTACTAGCTATCATTTACCATACTCAACGTTGCCATATTCCTGCCATCGTCTTTAAAAGTCATTTTACGTTTTCGTAAACTTAACTAGATTCATAGTTCGATCGTATTTCGAACGATATCTTCTAAACTTAACAGTAATATCGTACCTTTAATAGCCCTGGAGAATATCATTGCCGTCCTCAGTAATATGCGTATTACCATGATTACGTTACATTATTCTCACGTCATTGTCGTCCAACTCAATAAATTGTCAAATAAAATGTCAACTTAGGCAATACAATTTATATTAAATAAATTTACTTCTATTTTTTTTACATCTACTCTTTATGTCTCATTGGCTTTCAACAGCTTTTTAATATATTGTGCATTATTCACCAACTTTTGCATTAGTTATATGGGATATTTATAAACTGTTTAAAGATGGATTCATATGAAAGTGTTATACTTGTAAAGAACGAAGTATTCGTATTTAAGATACCTCCACGAACATCAAATAGAGGGTACAGGTGTGTATAGAAAAACGATTAAAGGTTTGTTTAAAATATAAGTACTTCACTTAATAATTAAACGATAAAATTTTAGGGCGGCGGATTGGAATTTGCAAGAACCGCAATGGACGGGGCGTATGCGGTTAGTTTCGAAAGGCGATGATTTGATAATGAAGTTGGAGGATAAAACTACTGGTGAATTGTTTGCCAAATGTCCTATTGATAAATACCCAGGAGTTGCGCTGGAGTCTGTAACTGACAGTTCACGTTACTTTGTGGTGAGAATTCAAGATGATAATGGTATGTATTTTTTGATTTTGATAATGATGTTGAAAAAATGCTTATTGTACAACGAAATAACTTTTTTTTCAGGAAGAACTGCATATATTGGCCTAGGGTTTGGTGATAGATCTGATTCATTTGATCTTAATGTTGCATTGCAAGACCACTTTAAATGGATGAAGAAAGAACAAGAAGGGGAGCCACATCAGCAACAGCTGGACCTGGGTTTTAAAGATGGCGAGACAATTAAAATCAACATGAAAATTACAGTAAGTAGGAATTACTGTAATTTTCTGTAGGCAGATTTTATGCATGCATCCTTATTTTGTGTATTTCATTTGGTTATTGAATTGTGAAAATATTTAAGTCTATAAAAAGTATTAACTGGATTTAGATGGACTGGATTAAGATAGTAAACAAAATATTGTAATTTTTATGGTGGTAAAACTTTCTTCTTGATTATCAATAATATAAATAGAGAATGTAAATTTGTTATTGTTTTGTATATGTGATCTTTCTGATACAAAGCATGTATGGTTGACCTAATATTATATTATTATAATTTTTCCTGTTAAATATGTAAAACATATATTGCAATATATGTTTAATGTTTTTCATCTAGCTAGAGAATTGTTTTACTGACAAATAACTATTGAAAAAATTACTGACAATAATTGTTTTTTCAAGGTAGTACAGTAATAAAAATGTAAACTAAGTAAGTACTTAGTTTAAATTTTTATTGATCAGTATAATTAATTAGAGTACATACTTCTTACATTAACTAACAATTATTTTTTTAATTTAATAATGGTAAAAGTTTGACTTTTGTCATGTATGAAGGCATAGGCTATGATGGAGCAAGTTTACTTGTGTGAAGTCTCATGAACCTTTAAGAGGTTAAGAATGTAGGCATTCAGAAATATGCTGGAAGTGCATTCCACTCACATATAAGTCACAATAGCAGAGTTGTTGGGTGGTCGGAATTTCGAGTCGAGAGACCCGAGTTCGATCCCCAGGTGGCAGTACTAATGAGTTTTTCAAAAACTTATGTACGAATATCATCGTTGGCTTGGACATAAAGACGGCGACGGGCTAACCACCTGTCACATTGTCCCGAAAATATCTTCGGTGGAAGGTGGGTCAAAGGGACTTAATTGTCTAGACTTGACCTCTGTCTACCCCTGTATTGGGAAATTGCATTCCACTCCTTGACTGTGCTTAATAATTTTTTTTAATTAAATGAATATTGGAAGTGCACAGTGCAAATGTCGAGAATATTGACCAGACATGGGTGTTACCTCACAGTTTAGGACACAATATCCCTTTTATTTCCCCTTCTTTTATCAAGTTATTCTTTCACCATGAGTGAGGCATTTGCTCATTTTCTCGGTGAGCAACTTTTATTTTTACTATTAATGGATCTAGAGAAAAAAAAATTTTGAATTCTAAAATTCAACATTTCAGAAAAAAGATGGTAGTGAAGGGAGCCGTCCACGGCGTGCTGGAGCTGCTGGTACTGGTGGCTTATTGCCACCTCCTCCTGGTGGCTCTCGTCTTCCTCCTCCACCTTCACCACAGCATGTTCCAACTCCAGCTGTTCCAACATCTGCTCAAACTAATTCAGAATGGGGTGACTTCAATTCTGCAAGGTATTATAGTTATTGTATTTACTATTGCTAAATTTTATGGTTAAATTTTTTTTTACCTTATCTTGATTTAATATCACAGAGACTATTATCCTTATCTATTATAGTAAAATATAGTATAGTAATATGTAGAATTAATACATATTTTGATGCCTAATCTCTGAAGGTATAGCCAGAGAGAACAGATCTCCCAAGCCTTTCAGCCCTTAGAATAGGTTACATTAGACAGGCTTGTTTCCGCAACTCTGTGAATAAGTGCGTATTTTACGTCTGGGGAGGAATGTCTATGATTATTAAAGCCAACCCAACTCCACAAGGAAACCTAGCAGTCCCTTAAAATTACCTGTTACCTGGGGTAAAAAACTCAGAAAGCTGAAATGCTAAGCCCTGTATACTGTGACTGTCGGGCATATTAGTAGAATGTAGATTATTGATTAAACATTGTAAAAGCATGTGTTGAAAGGGTTTGTTTTGACTGAGGCAGTACCATGGCTTTGTATTGTGGGTAATTACTGAAACACTATCTTTTGTTGTCATAATCATACCCTTATCTTTGACGGCATGGTCACCACCAACTAGGCGATCCGCTCATCTATTGAAATTTTGCCAAATGGAATTCCAAAGGTTAAAAAAAGTAACTTGAATGTTTTCAGTACTCCGAGCCAGAAACCAGTTACACCAGCAAACCAACAAAATTGGGTACAGTTTTGAGATATTAAAGTGTAAGTAATTGTGATTTGGTGTCGGTAATACTTAATACAATGTTGAAAATAGTTCATTGCACAATACTTAATGTTATACTTAAAAATTAAATACTTAAGAATTGTAAAATTGAACCATCAAATTTAAAAACTGTAATATGTTTACTATATAAAGCAACTACTTTAAAATTATAATGTATGATACCAGATCACAATGTATTAAATGCAATAATATTTTATGAAATACCTTGTTAATGTCTGTATATGTTGTAACTCTAAATTAATTAATTTAATATTGTAGTTAGAGAACTGTTTTTGCCCCCATTTAAATGTACAATATTGTTAGGAATATTTAAGTCATGGAAAGTCTGTGTGTAAACAGCTGTTATGTTGTAGCAGAGCTATGTACAAAAACCTTTTTGCAATACATTGTGTTACTTTACTCTATTTTAAAAAAATATAACCTCTTTTAGCGCTTTCTTAGTAGGAAAGCATCAAGAGGAGGGTCTTTTTTTATTCTTGGTATTGTTTTTAAAATTAGTCATTCCAATAAAGAACCAAACATGGAATTATTTTCTTAAAACGTGATAATAAACATACACTTTTTTAAGTTAAAGCTGCTTGTAAAGCTCCATTGTGTTTAGTGTATTTAAAATAATTTAAAACTAATATTTACATTAAAATTTAATTTAATCAACTTGTTTTTGAGTGTCTTAATATTTTAATAAAACCATTTAAATGTAAAGAAAATCTTATTTACATCATCCTACAGCATCGTTTTTGTTACAACTTTAAATATGGTCTTTGATTTTTTACAACAACTTAAATAAGGTTAACACAGTGTTGATCAGCTCATAGGAGTTTGAATTTAGCTGCAGTACTAAAATGGCCGTGTTTCTGTATATTAAGTTAGTATCGAGTTGGACAGCTATTTATTTATTATCTTTAATTGATATGTATATTATACTAGGTAAACTCAACCAACCACCCTTTCCAGTGGATTTATTTGAAATTATTATAAAGCAAGAAAATAAACAAAGGCTTCTATTCCCTTTCTAAAGGGAACCTTTAACTTAAATAGTTTCAGTTTTGTTAAGTGGGATTCCTTGCACCCTTACTTCATTTAAGTTGTAAAGTTTATTGGTATTTCCTACCACCAGTTATTGGTTGGTATGGTTGGTTTGTAGTTGGTAGGTAGCTTGTCTTAAATCATCCTCCAGGCTTGATTTTGACTGTAATTGAATTAATAGCATAGTTTATATTGCTTAATCATTATAACTTCTATTTAGTTTGTATGAATATTATAATTGATATAAACTTAGTTCAACAATTTTTAAGAAAAGTACACAATTGTTATATCATAATAAGCATACATGTATTGGTATTAAATTTTATTATGTCATAATTTAATATTCATATTTTATTATTCGATGCACATAAAGAAAAGCAGTAATTTTTTGGTTTGTTAAAAATTCGCTCTAGTGAACTTGAAATACTTCAACTATGCATATTTCTTGATATGAAATGTTTTATTACTACATAGTGGCATATGGCAGTGGTACTGAACCACAGAAGTTATCTAAACATTGTTGTATTTTGATTTGATTGAATAAAAAATACTTAACTGAAACATACACACTTTGTTTTTTTGTGTAAGTTCCCTATCCAATATTCATATATATCTCATATGTAATAGTAAGTCATTGCGTAACCCGTGCATAGTATCATTACTTATGTACCGCATTTTAAAAATATTTTCACGTCCTTCTCAATACAGGGGTAGACAGAGGTCTGGACAGTTAAATCTTTTCGACCCAGTGTCCTCCGAAGACATTTTTTGGGACAACACGTCAGTTGGTGAGCCTTTCGTCGTCTTTATGTCCAACTTTCAGTCTTTATGGCCACGATAGAAATCGTACACATACGTTTTATGAAAACATATTGGTACGAGCCTACCACCTGGGGATCGAACTTGGATCTCTGGATTCGAATTCGATCGATGACACAACCATTTTTATGATTTATCACTCACTTTAATAATCCGTAAAAAGTACTGCAGGTATAAGCAGCTCTATAATTGTTTGGTGTATTTAAAAAACATCGGTGATCGGAGTTCGGGTCAAGAGACCTGAGTTCAATCCCCATTGGTCCCCAGGCATGTATTAAATGGATTTATTCGAAACTGATATACATTTTATAAGTTGTCTTGGACATAGGGACGACTAAAGGCTCACCACCTGTCACGTTGTCTCAAAAATGTTTTCGGTGGAAGAAGGGTCGAAAGGATTTTATTGTCTGACCTCCTAGCTGTCATCTCTATCGTTCATCCATCTTCATATAATTTTTTATTTTCATGGAAGAAGTAGTGATAGGTATTTCGAAATAATAAATAAATAAATAATAAATATCTTCACGCAATTACCAATACAGGGGTAGACAGAGGTCTTGTCTAGACCATTAAGTCCCTTCGACCCACCTTCCACCGAAGATATTTTCGGGACAACGTGACAGGTGGTGAGCCCGTCACCGTCTTTATGTCCAAGCCAACGATGTAATTCGTACATTGGTTTTTAAGAAAAACCCATTGGTACGAGCCTGCCGCCTGGGGATCGAACTCGGGTCTTTTGACGACCACCCAACCACTCGGCTATCGTGACTTTTTTCGTAATAATAAGTGTAGCATAATCTAGATTATTTGTACATAGCTCCTTGTATACCACTAATACAGTATCCATACTATACCATACAGCACCACAGTACTGTGTACCCTGTACTATTTATATATATCATACAGGGAACTGTAACTAACGAGTATATGTATATGTATGTAATTGTACATAATATATACAATATATGTCTATTATATATTGTTATGCATCAATATATACCATAAAAAGTTTACTTTTTCAGTTTTATTCATATATGTTTTCAAAAAAAAGTCACGATAGCCGAGTTGTTGCGTGGTCGGAATTTCGAGTCGAGAGACCCGAGTTCGATCCCCAGGAGGCAGTACCAATGAGTTTTTCAAAAACTTATGTACGAATTTCATCGTTGGCTTGGACATAAAAGGCGGCGACGGGCTCACCACCTGTCACGTTGTCCCGAAAATATCTTCGGTGGAATATGGGTCAAAAGGACTTAATTGTCTAGACTTGACCTCTGTCTACCCCTGTATTGGGAATTGCGTGAAGATATTTATTTTATTTATTTATATATGTTTTCGCTGTATTCATATAAAATTCTAATTAATAGTGTAAAGAAAAAATTTATTGAACTATATATAATATACCTTACGATAATGATTTTCGCGGAAAAGACGTTTCGATGAAAAGAAGGTAAAAAGGTGATGTTAAAATTCTCAAAGTATAAGCGAGCGTGGCATCGCTTTAGCATTTATATTTTGACCCTTTTCATTCATGTACATTACAAAACCGATTTTGTGTAAATCCACTGAGAGTGAAAGATAATTTCGTGTGTGTGTGTGTGTTTAAAGCGTATAAAAAATGACCATGTATTATACAAGAAAACATTTAAGGCAAAAATAACCGTCCAGGTATAATGTGGTTATCAATTTAAAAACTAGATATTAATTTTAAACTCATTTTAATTAAAAAACTAATTTAATTAAAATGATGAAGCGACAAGTATGACATGGAAATTTGGGTCGGATAAAATATTTTTTTGCTTATATATTTTTTTTAAAAAGCAGGGCGAGTCCATCTAGTCCTTTCGATCCTCGGCAGAGGATAAGGATGATGGAAGAGGACATATTTTTCTCCGCATGGCCACGAAAAAGCTTTTGGCTGCTAACCATAATTTTTTCTGTGGATTTGTGGACCTTGAGTGTGCAATTGATGATGTGGTAACTGAAAATAATTAACTAAATATCTTAATGCCTTTCCCAATACAGGGGTAGACAGAGGTTTAGACAATTAATTCTTTTGGACTCACCTTCCACCGTAGATATTTTAGGACAACGTGACAGGTGTTGAGCCCGTCACCGTCTCTATGTAAAAGCCAACGATATAAATCGTACATTTTTGGTTTGAAAAAACCCATTGATACGAGCTTGCCACCTGGGTATCATGATCGAAATTCGAGTCAAGGAACTCGAGTCCTTGACTCGAATTCCGATCACCCAACCACTCGGCTATCGTGACTTTATTATAATATGATAAGGTAGTAAGGAAGAAAATGTGGGTTCTGTTGCCGGGGTATGATGTGGATGGCCCACTGCTATAGGCAGTGTAGTCACTTTATTGTGACAGTAAAACCTATGTGCAGGCATGATCTGCCTCCCATGTTTAGCGTTCAAACGAGCGTAAAACGGGTTTGTGTTGTCTTCCTGGCTATTCATATTGTATCTCGATAGCTGTTTAGAAAGGCTGAAAGAAAGTTGTTTGGGTGGAAAATTCGGTGAACTGAAAGTAAATTGCCTGCGGTATGCTGATGATGCAGTGCTTATTCCACCATCAGTGGCAAAACTGCAAGCATTAGTCACATCTATAAAAGTAGAATATGAAAATAAAGGTCTTTGTTTGAATGCTAATAAAACTAATCTCATATTTGAAAGGGACGATGAGAGAACGAAGTGTGAGATATGGGTAAATCAGAAATGTATAGAATAGGTGATTATAATTGTATACTTGGGGAGCGCTTTTAGCCGGTAGGGAAGATGTGATTTGTCTGGGAAATGGGGACAGGCGCGTGGCTGCCGGGAACAAAGTTAACGGTACCCTGACTGAGTTAGTGAAGAGGCAAGGTATAGTGAAAAATGCACGCGTATCGAGTACTCAGATAGCTAGACGTGCATGTATTAGGAATATGATGAATTTGAATGAAGCGAAAGAGGTACGTGAGGATCGTGACACTTAACGATCTGTTCTTTCTGGCTATCCCGTCTGGGACTGTGCGTGAAGATGCGGTATCTTAACCATTGACTTCAAGGTTATTACTAACTAGGCTAAGAGGTCATAACTACTCTTCACTCAATTTCGTATACGGGGGTAGGCAGAGGTGTAGAAAATGTCCTTTCGAAACAATTTTCACCGAAGCTTATTTGGGACAACTTGACAGTTTGTGAACCTATCGCCGTCCTAATGCCGTCGTCTATGACTCGAGTATAAACATTAAATTCATCAATAAATGTTTGTCCCTAGCGGGATTCCAACCCGCAAGTCTAATGATCGAAGCATGGTCACCACCAACTCGGCCAACTTATCAAGAATTAAATCGTATTATTATATGAGTACTGTATGTACTTATAAATTAATATGCATGTACTTTTTGTATTTTTCACTAATGCACCGAATAATTTAGTCATACAAGCTAGGTAATAAAGGTTTAGTGTATATTAGCTGAAATGTGACGATGATGGTTGAAATTATGTTATAATATAAAGTAACCTCAACGCAATATACTGAAACGACACGTCTAGCCAAGAAGGAAAAGGAGATAATGCGTTCCCTCGAGAAGGGGCTGCCTAGGGTGAGCCATGTTGGAGTGACAGTGGATGTGTGCGAAAGCGTTCCCATGGTCCTATAGATATGTGTCAAAACTTCGTGGTGTTAGTTAAGTAAGCAGTATAAGTTTGCCTCGTGAGGGTGGGCATGCAGCTGGTGATTCCCCATGTAGGAAAAAGAGATCTAATTGAATAATACGTTGTATCATTTAATTAAAGCATAATTTGAATATTTATTTCGTAACGCGTAAATGAAATGACTGATATAATCTCAGTTATTTCATATACACTGAAGATATGACATTATTTTATATGGTGTGATAAATTAGAGCTTATGATGTTGTATGAGGGCCAGCACGGTAGGGACAGGTATATAGCCCTTTAGGATACCGGCGTGAAGTAGAAGCATCTTCTACATCTGTATTTCGTCCGGGACGAGAGATCTGTGGAGGCCCACGATGCTACCTCGTCTGTTTTCCTATATTAATTGTTCTAATTCTATGTTAAGGATAGGCAACGCACTCACAACCCTCTACGAATGTTAATCTCTTAGCATCAGGTGAACCGATTGAGCATTTACCAATTTCTCCCATAAAATAAAATGATCGGTTTTTCTCGCATTTGGCATTGTTTAATATGTAAACAAAGATATCTTCACGCCTTTTGCTAATATTGGGACAGAGAAAGTAGACAGAGGTTTAGACCGTCTATCGACCCACCGTCCACCGACGGCTTTTGTTTGTTACAACGTAACTGGGTGTGAGCCCGTCGCCGTCTGTATGTCCAAAACAACGATATAAATCGTACATAAGATTTTGAAAAAACCCATTGGTACGAGCCTGCCAACTGGGGATCGAACTCCGGTCTCTTAACTCGAATTCGGAACACACATTTTAACAGTGGTGGAGCCACGCATCAGCTTTTGTTGTTGCATGAATGGACTGGCTCGACCAGGGAAGTACCACGACCTCACAGAATACCGGCGTGAAGTAGAAGTCTTACAAACTTCTGCGTTTCGTCTGGTGAGTGCAGGTAACCGGAGGAGTTTTAAAGGCCGGCAACGCATCTACTATGCCTCTAGTATTGCGGGTGTCCATGGGCAGCGGTAATCCTTACCATCACGTGAGCCACCTGCTCGTTTGCCTCCCTTTTCTATAAAAAATACCCTACTATATGTATATTTCATATGTCATGATCATAATAATTCAAAAATCGTTAAGGCAAGCGCTACATATGCCTGTTCCTGACGGGATTTGAACCAATCTTATTATACTTTCGGGCACCCGTAAAATAACCACTGTTTCGGAAACCAAAAACTTCCTCGGAGGACGGGTAATGTCTGGCTAGCACAGACTAAAATGCCTCTAAGCAACTTGAACTCTATCTTACACTTCCGCGACCCCATAGCCTTTGGGTGCAAATATGTAGAAATTACAGACAGCGCTCTGGTGTTGTCCCTGTACAAAGGCGTCGTTAATAGGTAACTTAGATTACATGTCTTCCACGTGTATATATATATATATATATATATATATATATATATATATATATATATATATATATATATATATATATATATATATATATATATATATATATATATATATATATATATATATATTTATTAAAAATAATACCGCTGTTTATCTGTAGCCATTGCACTTGCACTTTTTTTTCACACTACACACATTATTACACCGATGCAGCATGGCAAAAATGTGACAGTTGTATAGTACTCGTAATAGTTACGCTTTCTGTTGTACATTTTTGCAATATTTCTTTTTGTAATCATCTGAGCTTCTAACACGCCTTTGCCTTGAATCTTTGCGTTTTTAGTAGCAGCCCTTTCCCACTACGACAAGTTACAATTAAAAAACAGCTATGGACAAAATATGGAATATTAAACATTTACTTCTACTTGTATTTTAATTTTTACACTGCGTATTTATTTATAATTGGTTGTAATACTTTATTTACAGAAAAAATTAAGTTAATGTTTACAATACTTATTAACTAAAAACTATTATAATCGTAGAGCCCTACTCCTTATGGCAGGGTACTAAGAACGTTGGCTGCATTTCCATGTTGAATGGCTAGACTTAACCGTTGAGCGAGAAAAGAACCAGCCTCTTGTCACCAGCGGCAACGACAAGTCGCCTTTAGAAACTGCATCGCGCGGGGACCAAACGGACCGATCGTCTCCTCGGCAAATGGAACAAATATATAGTCTCCTTACAAAGATTTACCCACTTCAGCTACCTCTGATGCCGCCCCGGACTTATCGAAGTACCCTTGATGTGAGAGGCCGCTAATGTATACACGCAAGTAGCGTCCCACACAAGAGCTTTGGCTCTCTCCCAAGGGACCAAAGTCAAGCCGTCGGGTCTCTTAACCATCCTCCCTAAATATTCCACAAGGCTCTTAATTTTTCAATGCTTTCTTCATTTTCGCATAAATTATTAATATAAATAAAAAAATATTGTGTAATTATAATTGAATCATCAGATATATTGACTGCCAGCCCTCTTGTCACCAGCGGCAACGATAAGTCGCGGATACAATTTCTTTAGAAACTGCATCTCGCGGGGACCCCACGGACTGATTGTCTCTACGGCAAATGGAACAAATATATAGTCTCCTTTCAAAGACTCATATTTCCGCCATTTACCCGATTCAGCAGCCTCTGATGCCGCCCCGGCCCTACGGAAGTACCCTTGATATGAAAGGCCGCTAATGTATCGACGAAAGTTGCGTCCCACACAAGAGCTTTGCCTCTCTCCCAAGGGACTAAAGTCAAGCCGTCGAGTCTCTTACCATTCTCCCCAAATATTCCACAAGGCTCTAAAACCTATGGAATATTTATGGAAACAGGAGCCCTTCAGATGATTTCATTCAAGGAACCGTGATGAAATAGACTATAATCAGTAACTCAAGAAACCATTACAACCAACACCTATGTTGAAAATATCTTTCAAAAATCCAAAGTCCCCCCTTTCGATTTCAAATTGGACATAAATTTACTTGAAAATGAACACAGTACAACTTTAAATTTTATTCATCCTAACTATCTTCACCTCATTTTCCCCAAAATTGTGAAATGTTCATTGTAATTACTTTTTCTACTACACGCGCACAACCGAAAAGGGAGAATATGACACTAACTCACGCATACTTAAATATGACACCTGGCCACTTTTCTCTGTGACGTTCTGCCATAAACGCTCTTAATTGAAAACATGCGTAATAATGGGAGAAATTCACAAATAATACACTAATATCGGTCAAATTCTACTCAGTTAATTATCCACATCATTATCCCCAAATCCTGATAATGTTCATTGTAATTATTTATCGTATTGCCTTATGTACTACACAGGCACATGACCTAAAATAGAGAATAAGATATAAAAATAAGAAACTTGGTATTACGTGATTCCCTAATATTTCTTCTCGATGTTTGATCAGATAGTAAACAGATTTGTGTTTTTCTGTCGTTGTTTATATTTGGTTTTCTATGATGTTTTTAAAAATGATACATTTAGTTATGAAATTTCTCACAAACTTATTAAACATATTATTTGTTATGTGAAAGTATGAAGAACATTTGTGATGGCGTTCAGCAGAAACTGCCTCGCGACTCTACTGATCAAGCATATATTCCTAAGAGTAAGTCTAAATGATTAAGTTTTATGTCATTTTAACTTACTTTCAAAATACAATACGACTTTGACTTGAATGCCTGTAATTCACAGAAAAGTAGCAGTTTGTTACGGCATTGTTAGGATGCATTGCTTAATTGCATTCCTTTGAAATTATGGAATGAGATTTCCTTTTCAACTTTATTAGCTACTTCATCTTAGTTGAAATATTCATTTTCTACTAAAATTTTATGGAATTTAAAAATTTATTTGACTTCAGTTCCGAGTTTTAAAATTTATTTTCATATAAAGTGTATTCTCGTACAAACTTCTTAAGCCTCGTTTAGAAATTTGTTGACACCTGAAAAAGGGTAGGCGATATACCCGTACATTAGGATAGGTGTTGCCTGGGTTTTGGAATTAGAATGAAGAGACCAGGACTCGAATTCTAGGAGTTAGGTCTGTGTAATTGCATTTGTTTTCGAAGCTTATGCGAAAGGCTTATAATTTGAAACAATAAGAGTAGTCATAAGCCTTTCGCATAAGCAACTGTAATGCAAAAATTTCTTGTTTATTACAAGAAAAATTACAAGAAGATTATTACAAGAAATTTAATTTCATAAAAAGGAAAAATTTTCTCTGTATTAGCCTATCACTTTCAACACAAATAAATTTGCTTACTACAATACCTTCCTTAATTTATTGTCACTGTGTGGGTTGTCAATTGGATTAACTAAAGGCAAGATTAATTATCAAACGGTGTACTTTACGTTATAACTACCAACAGCTTTGTTTAACTTTCTAATCCAATTCGCGTCTTCACGAAGTTTCGATACGTTATGAAACTTCTAAATGACTGTAACCCCATGATGTTGATTTTTTTTACTAGAATATATTTTAGAACTGAAAAAAAAAACACTTATATTTTTTGCCCGTACCTGACATGCATTCTTTAACAAAGTAGGAACTGTAGCCAATTGTTAATTTTACTGTATTATTATGAAGTCACAAGCCTCAAGCCTAGTGGTTGGGTGGTCGGAATTTCGAGTCAAGAGACCCGAGTTCGATTCCCAGGTGGCAGGCTCGTACCAATGGGTTTTTATCTTCTTTGGGTCACCTTTTCTGTAGAGCAGAATTATTTCTGATTCAGAAATATTTAGATGTTTTTCAATGATATGGGCTCGATAGTTCTTATAGTCCCTTTTCATGTATTTACTTATAAGTTTGTATAGAACTTATAACTCATTTCTTATTATTGTCGTTTTAGGTTTTATTCTGTGTAGTTCTCGTCTTCGAAGCATTAATTTTCTAGTATGGTCTGAAATGATACAGCGTGTAAAATTGTTTGGTACATATGCGTTTCTCAAACTTACTTAAATTTGTCATGATAGAAAAAAAAAATTTTTTTTCTACCTATAGGTATTTATGAGTTGAGATGTTCCGATTTAAATCCCATTAATTCACGTTAAATAGTATTTGATATAATTGTGCAAATAAATATCTATAATTTCAGTTACGTGTTGAATTATCTATTATACTGGTGTTCCAGTTGATCTCTGCCTGTTTACGAGGGGAGACATGCGTGGGAACTGATATGTTCCTTAAGCCTAGTATAATTTATACTTTCTACTATTTTTTCATTTCGATTGAATCATCCAACAAACAAAAAAGTAGCCAATTCAAAGGTTTTTGAAAAGATTGTAGTGAACGTAGGTATTATTTTTAGATCGTCTAAACGGCATATAAAAGTCCCTTGCTAAAGGATATAGGTCTCAACCTCAAAGAAGATGTTCTGTAAGCGGATTGGCTTTATGCTACATTGTACTTTATGCGCTGGTACCCTTCACGGCCAGTTTAAATTTGATATAGTATTATTTTTAATATATATATTCGTCAAACTGGGGATATACATCTTAAAAATAAGAGGGAGGCATATTTTTACGCCATTACCACACGTCCCATAATTATTAATCATATAAATTAAAATTATTTTAAACAGTAATAGCGATTTCAAATATCAAAATTCATTAAATTCACTATATTATTACATTTTCTTTACTGTACGGTATTCGACGTTCCTGGGCCAGCGGTGCGTGAGTGAAATGCGATTACGTTTTACGGTACGAGTAATTCAGATTCAATTTTGATTTCAAGAATTATTTACAACAGAATTTTGACATTCATCACATTCCTATAACTAAATACAAAGTATTTAGTTATAGGAATGTGATGAATCTAATATCAAATCTAAAATTGTTATGCGCAGTAGTTATACGTCAAAGATTTAAAGAAAAGACATTTGAATAAACATATTGTATTTTTATATACTATATTTTAAACCTTTATCAAATGAAACTAGATAATTTCTGATGCGAATTTCGGATTTATAAAGTTATCATAGAGGCGATATTACGATGTAGTTTTACCTTACTAATAATTCACTCGGGGTAAAGAGGGAAGTTTCTTATTAATCACTTTTTACACTTAGCTAAAAAAACAATAAAAAGCCAACATGCGTTAAAAGTGGATTGCCGTGGCATTTAAATTAGTGCCCCTAGACATAACTTGATACATCTGGTATTAAAGTACCTAAAAAAAATTCCTGACCCATCATAGGCCTATCTGAAATAGATGATGACTTTGATAATAATCTTTACATGTGGAAAATTCACATTGATACTTAACTTTTACGTGGTTAAAATTAATTATGTTAAAAACTAATGATAATATAAATAAATTTAACACCAACAAGAGTTTCGACGTACTAAACGTACAAACTATGGTTTACTTCGCTTACTTTAAGTGAACTAGTTTAGTATTAGACACTAGTTCTATCATTGTTCTGTTACTTTGATCTTCTGAATGAAACATTGTAGTAACTACTTTAATGTCCCCCAACCATAGTAAACTATAATTCTGAAGATAAAGTTTGCTACAAATGCTAATGTAATTACAATCATGTTCTGTATGAGTAGATAGATGTTAATTATAAAAAAAAAATTATTCACCCCATTCTCAATACTGGGGTAGATAGAGTTCTGGGCAACTAAGTCCTTTCGACCCACCTTCCACCGAAGATATTTTGGCGATGAGCTCATCGACGTCTTTATGTCCAAGACTACGACTTAAATCGTACAAAGATGTATTCGTACCAATGGGTTTTTGGAAAAACCGTTTGGTACGAGCCTGCCACCCGAAGATCGAACTTGGGTTTCTTGACTCGAATTCAGATCACCGAAACACTCGACTATCGTTACGACTACTTTTAATTAGATAATTTTTAAAGACTTGTTTAAAAGTTAAATCTAGAAAAAGTAAAACTGGAAGTATAATTTTTTCTTTATTAGCCTACTTCAGTTTAGAATTTCCACAAAGATGCAAGTAAAAGCCATATTACGTTAAGTTTAAGCTGAACATGTAACTTTTTTCCAAAGTGCCATATTGCGGACCTTCCTGCAAGGTGTCAGGAAACACTAAGCAATCAGCAATTGGCATAACTAAGGTCAGCTAGGAAAAGGACTTTTACATAGATGTTTTGATGTTCCTTGTTCATCATAACTTCATTATTATAGTGTTTTTTTTTTAAAAAAAAAATTCTAAGACATGCAACTTTGGTGACATCTACTAGAGGCTATTTTAACTTCTACCACAATGTTCATAACTTACAGCTATGAAATATTATTACAATATTCGCATCTATGAAGCGATTTTTATTGAATTTAAAAGACTGCAGGTCATGTTGGACTTTTTATTATAAAATTAATGCTTTAAAAATCCCATTAGCTATCGACAGAAGGCGGAATAACCACCTCAAAAAATACCAGACGCAATTTTGGTTGACCGTTGATGGGCAGCAGAATCTCAGGTGCGTGTCTGGTACTACGAACACCCGCCCGCTTGCCAAGCGTAGCAAATCCTGCTTTCAATTAAAAATTAGAAATAACTAAGAATAAAATTTATTATTAAATTTTTTGCAATATTGGTTAATATATAGTAAACATAATGAAGTAGGTTGTATTTGTAATTTGAACGTTTTAATATTTATAACAACTAAATGAAAAATAAAAAAAAGTCTCCAAGTTTTATGTATCACCAATATGACACTGAGAACAAAAGGACCGTGTTCATGTCAATAGGATTATGCATTTAACAATAGACTATGTAAACTTAGCAGACATTTACTACAAATGATACTTTATAATTGTTGCAAATCAGTACCTATGTAATCGTATTGTCTTGTTCGCCATATATGTCACATGAAGTCTTTATCTCCTATGCATACATACAAGCACTACAAACGGCGTTAGGAATAACTATGTGTTAAAGTATATCCTTTTTTTTTTAGGGATAATAACGACTTCGCACATTGTCATATTGGAGATGTAAGACCACCGAGAAGCATTTCGTCCGTCGTTTTAAGTATTGACATCGCTTGCACGTTATTACGAGTATAGTAAAATAGTAGGTGGTTGTTTCTTGCTCGTACAAACGTATTGTGTTAGATGTAAATAAAGATTTCTTGTATTTACGCGAATACTACACATTATAAATAAAACGATTTTCGGATTTTATCGCGTTTTTAATTAGTTTTTCCAAACTATTTTTACTTCACGACGTTTCTAAACTAGTCTTAAAATAACATAAATTTATTCTTTAACATCCAAATGATAGAATCGCCTTAAAGTATTTATAAATCCAATTCCATTATCTGTAAACACAACCAGATGCGAGGTACAAATGTAGTGATCACAATGACAATATTTTCCTGCTAGCACGTTACCGGATTAACTCCTCAGGTGTTACCACTATAAATAAGAATTTATTAAGTTAAAAAACTTCTATCGAAAGAACATATTTTTAAATATAATATTTTTAATTTTACAAATTTGTGCACTGTTGAAAAACTTAAGGAAAGGAGCTTTTATGAAATAAATATGGTATATTGACGACAAATGTTTTAAATCTATAAAATAAATAAAGGCTTTAAGTGTGTTTAAATGTGGAAACCTTTAACCGTATGTCATTTTAAGTAAATCTTATTGCTATTATTTTTCATGTAATAAACGCTGGTGAAAATCCTTTCACCGCCGACTGCCGCGCTACGAGAATAACAACGTTAAATTATTCTCAAGGGTACGTAACCCTCTCAAACAGACAAACGGGGAAACTTAACAATGTTAAGTGGCTCTATTGTGTTTAAAGCTTTACACGTATCCAATGGATTTGGAATTTTTGCTCTCTAAAAAATTTAATATTTATTGAAAGTTTGATATTCCATATCAGTTATATGAAAGCAGATCAACTATAATAATGGGTATACAATGAAATTTGTAAAGATAAAACAAATAAATAAAAATCATAAATATAGTATTCAAGTACTTGAATTATTCACTCACCATTATTTTGCAGGTCTAAGATTTTTTATACATATACGCCTGTTAAGTCCACTGCAGGACATAAACTCCTAAAAAGGGAAGACTGACCATAATCGCCCACTTGATAAGCATATTGCCGATAGTAGTATCAGTCTGTTGAATTTTGGTCTGGTGTTTGTAAAGCTTGGTAGGTTTCCTATCTTCCCAGACAGCCATTGTATCTATACCATATACCTGTTTAACGACCTGTTATGTCAATATATGTTACATATTTAACATATGGAAGATGAAGTCTAAATCTTTAGGCGACCGGATTTAAGTACAATGTAGGTTGAACTGCAAGGGGATTTAACTTAACGTATTATTTCTTTACCCCTCCTGGAAGGTTGAGCTAAGATTTATTATTATTTCCCCTAGAAGATAAGTAGGGAAAAGGTCAATTTACTAAGTTCATTAATTTCTGAAATAATACGAGTAGTTGTACCACAATTTGATCGCGTTATTGGTATGAGAGTGGTACTTACTTATATATAGCCAGATACCTTTAAAACAAAGACAAAATACAAAGCTTAAAACAAATACAAAGCTTGGTTTTTAAAGAAAGATCACGAATAAAAGGGATAAAATGTATTTATAATTTTTTTAACAAAAACAATCATCTAAAGCTATGATCGTTTCACGGCAGATGCACAAAGAGCGTTCGTCTCCGCCAGACTTGCCCAATGAAATATTTCGAAGACGAGACGGTCTGACGACGTTATCTTCGTGCTCAATACGACGTGTTAAGTGACTTTAGACGTTAAGTTAGATTTGTTTCAGTCTGTCTTTACCAGGTGCTCTTGGTATTGCGATCATAACATAAATAATTAGTTCATAATTTAAGAAAAGGTTTTCTTTGGTTCTTTGATGTCGTCGTGTCGATAAGGTAAACTAAAATAGATTTTATTTAAACGGCGTTGCATATATTAATACTAATCGGCTACTAGTTATTGACTATATAGGTAAGGTTTACGGTATACCGTATTATTACAAACATATAAGGTAGCTTTATATTTTTTTTACATTTTTCTATTTGTGTTTATGTGTACGTATGTATTTTTATACCTTTACATGTATATATATATGCGCACACAGACGAGAACATTTATAAATATTCTAAATACATACACATGTCCAAAAATAAGCCCCGGTGAAACGCGGGTAGAAAGGACTAAAATTTTATAAACCTCTGGCTATCAATTCATTGGGAAACGCGCAAAGAAAAAAATGCATTAAAACATACATGGGTATAGACAACATCACATACATTGCTCTGCTTCTAACGTAAGTAACTGAAGCACGTATTATGGAATCGGAAACAAAGAAGGTGCCATAAACACCCGAGACAATGAAGAATAACAGGCTTTCTACATAGACCCGTACAGGGTCATTGTACATTAAAGGGTGTTGGAAAAAATGCATGCCTTGATGAAATGCTCGATACATAACGCAATGCTGGTACCGATTTTATTATATGGCGGCAAACATGGGTCTGTCAGAAGAAGCGTTTCTTCTTTCAAGAAATGCTTCTGAAATTTAGAAGGTTTGATGGTTTGGGCATGTTGAAAGAATGAGTGATGACCGAATGGCGAAAAAAACATATAGTTCGAAAGTTACAATAAAAAGGGTTCAAGGTAGACCGTAGCTGCCTTTCGAAAACCATGTGAGCAAATTTGTTGAAAAGGGAAGGGTCAAGATTACTCGGATACCGATAAGAAAATGGTGAGTTTGAAAGAAGCGAAAAAGTAAAAGTATGTAAGGATCGTGACACTTGGCGATCTGTTCTCTCTGGGTACCCCACCAAAGACTTTCGTAAGATAAGTAAGTACATTGAATTGTTCGGGCATCGAATCCGGAACCAAAGAGCTGACGATATCAGGAATAATGGAACATGCTGGTGAGTTTACCACTCTTCCTCAGTGATCTTATTATCGACTATTTGGAGCTTACATATTTATGTTATTGTTACAGTTTTTACATTATAATAATATATAATATAAACAGATTTATAAAACTATTATATAAACATAATTTTATGGAATTCCTCTCGGAAATATGTTTTGTACCGTTATAAGTCACAGACAGTATTGATCGGGGACAACTTGCTAGGGATAGCAATTTGTGCTCTAACTTTAAACAAGCGCAGTTTCAGTTTGTCCAGGGCTACGAGTATATTGACAAATATATTCGTCCTTTAACTCAAGTACTCAAGGTACTCGACCTTGTTGAATTGGGCAACTATCTATATTTCACCATATACATTTTATATCAAAACTTTGTGATGTTATCAGTTTGTTTAATATTGGTTTCATTATGCGAATTATAAAAGTTTTCTGCTTTACAGATTAATAATTTTAAATAGCATAATATAAAAAGCATAAATATGCTTTAAAAATCAATAAAATTGTATAATGTAATATCTTATTTAACCTTCTGATAGCCTAGTTTATAGCGTCTCTGCCTGCGCAGTCAGGGGTTACGGATTCGAATCCTGCTAGAGGCAAGCATTTGTGTAATGAATGTTACACATAGACAATTGTATGCATAAATAAAAACAATGATAATGAAAAAATGAAAATAAAATGTTCACGCCATTCCCAATACAGGTGCAGATACATTTTCAATATAAGGAGCTATCGTGTATATATATATATATATATATATATATATATATATATATATATATATATATATATATATATATATATATATATATATATATATATATATATATATATATATATATATATATATATATATATATATATATATATATATATATACATATATATATATATGTATATATACTACTTTAACTACTTTAAGCTATGTTTTGGCTTCGATACGTTGTCCTAAATAAGATTCTCTGAAAATCTGCGTTTACTACACGTCTGTTTACAACAGGATTGGAAAAATGCGTAACGATATAAAAAGAAATTTATATTATTCTGGAATGATACTACCGCAATTAAAAAATATTCAGGATACTGCATTTAATTATAGCTAAAGCGTTTGATTTATTGTATGTCAAGCAATTTACTAAAAGGTTTTCTTTATATTTTATAAAAATTAACTTTATATTGAGTAAATTTTTATGTTAAAAATCATGATTGAGAAAATCTTACATATACAAAAGGATAAGAAAAATCATTAACCCGATCATATGTATAAGCTAACGATATAAATTTAATTTTCAGTTTTTATTGTGGTAGAGCCACGCGTTAGCTTTTGTTGTTGCATGAATGGGCCGGCTCAACCGGCGGCGGTAATCACTTACCATCACGTGAGCCACCTGCTCGTTTGCCTCCCTTTTCTATAAAAAAAAATAATATGATTTATTTTTTTTATAGAAAAGGGATCGAATTCGGGTCATTTGACTTGAATTCCATTTACCCAACCACTGGGTTATCGTGACTCGCAACCTGCTTTAAAGTGGTCTATGTTCCACTACGCTTATCCTACCATTTTTTGCTAGCCACCAGTATTTTTATAATATAAGTATATTTTTATATTAAAAATGTGTAGTGATTAGGTTGCCAGCGTAGCTTTGCTTTTATTAGTGTCAAAATATCTTCTATCGGAATTATACCATAAAATTTAAAACATGTTGTAGAATTAGTATTCCTCTAAAACTTTACAAAATATACGTTAGTAAAAGCAAATGAAGTTTGTAGCCCTTTGTTCTTAACTCGAAAATTGCTGTTCAGAAAGTAGCGCCACAGCGATTAATCAAATAACTTTAACTTGTTCTTAAATTCTTGAAACATTTTTCAATTATGTTCCAAAGTGATACAGAAACGTGCAATATTAATTAAATATATTTCAGAATTTTTCATGCGATTCTTTGTTTGTCAATAATTTAAGTTAGCAAAATATTCATAAGTAATTTTTAATGATTTTCTTACTACAGGAAGTTCCTGTAAACGACCTAGCTTAGTGCATACGGGGCAGGGTGAGCCTGCCTTCGAAGCTAAGAGTTGCAGGTTGTATGTAATTAATTTTAATGTTTGTACTGGATGCGGGTTATGGATGTTTAAATATATATAATTATTTATCTATGTAAATATATTTGTATTACTTGGATACTGGGCTATAATAGGCTCACCAATTCTTAAGTAGTCCCAAATTAGCTTCGGTGAAAGTTAGATCGCAACCTTCATTGTCAGGGCCTCTGCCTTCCTTTTGGTATTGGGAATTTGCGTGAAGATATAAATAAGTTATTATATAAGTGAAGCGTAAGCATATACGTATATTTACTTGAATTCTAAGAAATCTATAAAGCGTCATAAAAAACTATAAAACCTTTTTATTGAAATGCATATGCGTGTATATTGATTTGGCATTTTATGTTAGTTAAAAGAAAACTCAACAGATCCGTAATGTTTACTACAGCTTGCTACCACGGTGTTCCGCGTATTGCTCTGTAAACTGTACCTTTTTACTTTTTACCCTTTTGGGTAAAAACGGACACTTTGGGACACTTTTCTTACTTCTCTATGTAGACAGCACAGTTATTTTACACGAACACTTTTAATGAGCAGATGTTAAATCAACACATTGATTAATACATGAATTTTAAGACAGAATAATACTATGTATTATTCTGAATACAGTATTATTCTGTCTTACAATTGATTCTACACAGATCCCGAGTTGAGAAACGTTTTGTGATAACCTTTTCTTCAACGCCATTACAATGAAAGCACGTATTGTTCATCGTACCTTAAGAGTTACAAAGCAGATTAAGGTTTAAATTACGATATTTTATACAAAAGGAAACTGAATATTTTACAGAATACGTTATGTTATAAAACAAGTTTCACAATATCACATCAAGTTCACCTGTATATGTTCAGAATCATCATCATCACAATCATCATCCCCGTGAGATTTTTTAAATAAATGGCGTATATGTATTACATAATCACACAAAACATCATATTTTATTACCAGAATAAGTTTCCTTATAATATTTCTACCACTTACTTCTTTTAACTCATTATTTCATTGTTTTTTCATTCACTGTTTCATTATTTATTCAATTCATTAAAATCAAATATTTCCATTACTTTACAGAAATTACGATTTCGAGTTTTTCTATTTCTAATTTCTAGTATTTTTTAACCATGCTAGTTTTAAAGCAAATATATCAAGAAAAATATCTAAATTGGTATACTCATTCTCGAATATGATATTCTCGAGACTAAGGCATGAGATTAATTTAATTTATATTGTAACTTGGGGACATTAGTTAAGACTTATTGGCATAAATGTATTCTTCGGAATGGCAGAAATGTATATAAATCGTGGATAAATAATGAATGTTATGTACGTTTGATATAATTTCAGATGCCCTTTTCAAATTTCTTGAACAGGCGGCTCACTTTTGGCATTTAATCATAAACTCACGATTATCCCATACCTTGTCTGATCCGCCCTCGCTTTTATAAATTAAATACTAATTTTATTCATTTTATTGACGTCAGAATTATTACAAACCTTTTATATTTTATTTAAATGTAATATATACACAGTCAAGTCATAAGTATTGTAACACAGTAAAAACTTTTCTTTTAGAATGCTGGCCACAAAAAAGTTTATTGAATTCGAATTTCGAATTGTTCATGAAAATAAAACTACATACTTTTTAGAATTTTACTCATTTTTAAATAAGGAGTGGACGCTTAAAGAATACCGTGTTGCAGTTATTGCGTTGCATCGTTGCGGTTAAGCGACAATTCAAGTTTTTGACATCCTGAAAAATTTGAATATAACCAAAAGATTCGTTTATCGTACCATCAAACGATACAATGAAGACTCTAGTGTAGATGACAGGTCAAGAAGTGGTCGCCCTCGGTCTGTTAGGACTCCAGCAGTGATAAAAGCTGTGAAGGCTCGAATTCAAAGAAATTCCAAACGTAAGCAGAAATTGTTGGCTCTTCAGATGGAGTTAAGCAGAACGACGGTGAAAAGGGCTTCGGGTATATCGAAAAAAAAAAAAACAGGACATTGTTTGAATGCTCGTCTAATGCACCTGTGACTGAAGAGATGCCGCGCTTAAGCGGTGCGCGGGAAAAAAATATCGGGAAATTCTTTTTTCGGATGAAAATTTTTTTACCGTAGAAGAGAGCTACAACAAACAAAATGATAAGGTGTACGCACACAGTAGTGAAGAAGCGAGCAACCGTATTCCGCGTGTCCAACGAGGTCATTTTCCATCCTCGCTCATGGTATGGTTAGGAGTTTCTTATTGGGGCTTAACAGAGGTTCTTTTTTGCGAGAAAGGTGTAAAAACGAATGCAGTTGTGTATCAAAATACAGTCCTGACGAACAGAGGAACCTGTTTCTCATACCATGTTCAATAACAGGCACTGGGTATTCCAACAAGATTCGGCGCCAGCTCATGGAGCGAAGAGCACACAAGACTGGCTGGCGGCGCGTGATATCGACTTCATCGGGCACGAAGACTGGCCCTCCTCCAGTCAGGATTTGAATCCGTTAGATTACAAGATATGGCAACACTTGGAGAAAAAGGCGTGCTCAAAGCCTTATCCCAATTTGGAGTCACTCAAGACATCCTTGATTACGGCAGCCGTCGATATTGACATGGACCTCGTTCGTGCTGCGATATATATATATATATATATATACATATATATATATATATGTATATATATATATATATATATATATATATATATATATATATATATATATATATATATATATATATATATATCGCAGCACGAACGAGGTCCATGTCAATATCGACGGCTGCCGTAATCAAGGATGAGATGATGTGCCGTAATCAAGGATGAGGATGAGAGTTACAAATAAGAGAAGGACGCTTGACAAATCTTAAGAAAACTAAATACAAAAAAAAATAAAGATATATGTTTAATGAATATGTATTTAATTACATTATTTAATTTATGCGAGAATCATTCACGCGCATACTAACAACTACTATACAAAGTTTATTGTCTTTTTACGATGCATAGTCATAACAAACAATTATTTGTTTGTTATGACTATTTATATACCTGATAATAAACGTTTATTGAATTGAATAAGTGACAATAGTTAAATATAAATATAGGTAAGTTTCAAGTTCTAGAGTTGCATATGATGTTAATTAGGTCTCACGTTCGTAGCGTTGCATGTCATAGTAATGAGTAAGATTGTATCAAGAAACTGTGTTCATTCTTAAAATTAGTTAAATTGAACGTTTTTGATGAATAAAGAGTGTTTTATATTTTGTTAAGAAATTATAATAAAAAAACGAGTTATTAAATAACGAAGCTATCCTATAAAGTTGAGAATATTCTTGAATTGCAATTGATTTTGTTAAGGATTTTGTAGTGTCGTTACCGCCTTGATATATATTCCAATTCCTTTCCTCCTGTGGCAAGAAGTAAGTAAGCGACAACGAAGAGAAAAACGTTACGGGTGTAGATCAGATGACAAAAGTCTTTTTTCAACATTTCAATATGAATATAGTACGGCTGCAGTAATAATTCTTGCACTATTATAACGCTATAGTCAAAAAAGTAACTTATACAATTCTATTACAAATTTATAAATATCTATATCTAGATACTAAAAGACGGTACTCTTTTCTTTTACAGAAGTTGCCCCAAACATCATTAATCCTGCGAGTCGTTTCTGTAGCACTGGTGCAACGGCGAAACTAGTAATTGTAAATAACACGAACTTAAGTAATCCATATAGTGAACAGAATAATATGCAAGAAAAACAAATGACATGACAACAAATTTCATAACCACTGATTAATAATACCACATTATTCTATATATATCTGATCTAAACATGTATACACAAATCGAAATATTTCAGATATAAAAATATACATTGTTATAAGGATTGTACGTAATGGTACTAATACGTAGATAAAATTTTGTTGTTATGTTTTGTTATAAGAAAACAAAAACATGGTATTAGATTTTATAGTAAAATACAGCAAGCAGAATATGATATTTTGTAACTAGGAGCTTTTCATAACTCATATTTACACTCCATGACTGCGTGCATATTGGCCTAAGAACATATCATATAGTAACAGACAAAAAGATTGCTGATGTTGTAAAAAGAATGTATTATCCTGCGTATCTCTAGAGTCTTTTTACATACGTTTATAAGTTTTAGTGCATAATTTTTTTTCGTAGCTTAAACATAAAACCAGCTTCAGAAATTCTATTCAGGGCGAGTTTCGAGAACAATAACTTTAAATAACGCTCAGGCGTACATGACGCTTTGTTAGAGACAAAGGAGCAAGGATAAATTAGCGATTTCATTTTGTCTTAAGTGCTAATAAATAACATTTTCCTTTACCACGCAATTTGTATGTATAAAAGCAAAATACCACCTAATCATTAATTACTCAGAATGTATAATTCCGGTCAGGATTCAGACCATATGACAGTATTATAACAGCTCTTCTAAAAGTTACAGATGAGTTACCCACTGACACGGCTGCCTACAGCGTTATTAATATTAATTGATTTTTATAACGTTTTTAATGTTCTTGATTAAAATACCCTCCTTGCATTACTAACGAGAGGGACACCTAAGTGAGTTACAATTAGGTTTCCCTCTTGTTAGAGTACTTCTCACCTTGTCTCCGTGCTCGTCAAAAGATAATTCGCATGGACAAGGCTCTTTCAAACTGGTGAATGCTGGACTCTGGTTTCATAAATCTAATTGTATCTCAAATTTGCAATTCTTATTATCTGTATGCTAACTAATAAATTTATTCGTAGAATGAAACAAAAAAAAGTGAAAAGTGAAAAGAGAAACAAAAAAAAAAAAACTGTCAAAGCTATAATCAGATGTATGGTATTAATAACTTACAAATCTTTCATTGAACAAATGAAGGCATTTTTTTAGATCGCCAACGTCTCAAAGAGGCGTAAGGAAGCGAAATTTAAGATTTCTACTGATAAGTCTAACGCATCCTAAGGCATTTATAAATTTCTCATTTATTTAATTGCAAATGTCTTTCCAGCTTTTAAACTGTATGTAACAAATATATTTTTAAGAATGAGTAATAAACACATAAACATTCGAACTTTCACATTATTAGCGTAAGATTTATAACAAACTTATGTCTAATCCAATTTAACAGATTAGGAATTTATATGCTTTATTTTAATAAATTTTTGCGAAATATATGAATCATATAGTAAGCTTTAAAAGTGAAAGGTTCATCACATTTTTACTTACCACATTACGTTGTCCCAAATAAGCACCGGCGAAATACGTATTCCTAAATACGTAAGTATGTATTTTACTTAAAGGATTGCGCGAAGATGAAACAAATTATAACAAATTTTGTTATAAGTCCCTCTCTAATTATTGTCTGCCTTAATATATCAATAATTTTAGTTTGTAAGTCTAAGTTGACCTAAAGATTTCTCAACAACAATTCATAATATTTTAACAACATTTTATCTTTAATAACATCGTAAAGGGATAATGAACGACATAAATAAACCGGGTGCTTCGTTGACATCAACACCTTCATTAAAATAAAGTAACCTTTTTTAATGAAGATCTTGTTATCGCACTTACAAGTTTCTGGTTAAATTTTTATTTTGTTTAAACGAAATTAAAGGTACAAATTGAAATCAGATTGTTTATCAGAGGCATTCATTCAGAGGTTTCATTCATAAACACCATTTATGTTTTCAGAATATATTTTGAGAAAACCGTCCGAAAATCTGTTTGGTAAGACTTTGAATACGGTGTGTAATAGAGTATTTCATGCACAGTTTCCAAAATTTTGAGAATTAATCTTACAATATTTAAACGACACGATCCATGATTGGTTGGTTGGAAGTAGAAACAGGATACTCGAGTTCGATGTCGAAAAACAAGAAATTAGTTTTTTTTTGAAACCTATGTACGAATTGTATCGTTCATCTTTTCCCAAAATTTAAAATCAATTACGTAACTATCTTTTCCAAAATAAGATCGAAGAAGCTAAAAGTCGTCTTAACTTATGATTGTATTAGACTCTCAGTATAAGGGATGCGTAGAGGTAAAATATACCTCGGTTTGAATATTTATTACATATTTGTACTTATAACCGCTAAAAGCAGTCAATTTTTCTTTGGGAATATTGTTAAATGGCTAGTTCTAAAAAATTCATCACCACCTTGGTACAGGATAATTTACTTTTATCTACAACTTTTATATACAAGTAAGTATAAAATGTATGTTGTCAGCACGTCTGGAATATATTGCATTATGTCTGGCGGAGATAGCTTTCGCTCGGTGTGCACCTACCGTATAACGATTATTGAAAGATGCGAGACGAATAAACTTGATCGCCGCCTAATCACTAGTGTATCTATATTAGTTATTTTTAAATTCCTAGTTTCTATAAAACCCGTCCGTAATATTTAGAAAAATCAAACAACTTTTGAATTTATATAAAAATCTTAGTTGTGTCTGATCTATAAGTTTTTTTTTTTATAGAAAAGGGAGGCAAACGAGCAGGTGGCTCACGTGATGGTAAGTGATTACCGCCGCCCATGAACGCCCGCAATACCAGAGGCATAGCAGATGCGTTTCCGGCCTCGTTATTCACTAAGGGCATCGTTATTCACTAACTAACATAGACTAGACTCGTTTTCGCGTACCACCATTTTAGCGCAAACTACTTTCGCACCTGTTTCATTGAATTTATGTAGATATGTTATTGGTATTTTTTGTCATTTGCAATGCTATAATTGTTGCTATGCTATAAAGGTTCACATTATGACTGCGGGTGCTATCGGGCGATCAACTTGACCAGTTTAGCAAGTAAAGTTTACTCGAAAGTTTTGACACGTAGGATGCAAGATAAATCGGAAAGGGAGGGAGGCACAATGCGGATTTAGACCTGGAAGAGGATGCACGGATCAAATGTTTTCTCTCCGCATGATCACGGAGAAGCTTCTGGCTGCTAACCAGAAGATTTTCTGTGTTTTTGTGGATCTTGAGAAAGCATTTGATAAGGTTGTAAGGAAGAAAATGTAGGAACTGTTGCCGGGGTATGGTGTGGATGGTCGATTGCTAAGGGCTGTGCAGTCACTTTACTGTGACTGTAAAGCCTGTGTGCGGGTAGGGCATGACCTGACACCCATGTTTAGCGTCCAAACGGGCGTAAAACTGGGTTGTGTCATGTCTTCCTGGCTATTCATAATGTATCTCGACAGCTGTTTACAGAAGCTGAAAGATAGCTGTTTAGGTGTGAAATTGGGTGACATAAAAGTAAATTGTCTGCTTTATGCTGATGATGCAGTGCTTATAGCACCATCAGAGGCAGAACTGCAGGCATTAGTCACGTGTATGAAAGAAGAATGTGAAATTAATGGTCTCTGTTTGAATGCTAATAAAACTAAGGTTCTGGTATTTGAAAGGGACGAAGAAAGAACGAAGTGCGAAATTTGGGTAAATCAGGAATGTCTAGAACAGGTGAATGACATTGTATACTTGGGGAGTGCGTTTAGCCGGGATGGAACATGTGATTTAGATGTGGACAGGCGTGTCGCTGCCGGGAACAAAGTCAATGGTGCCCTGACTGCGTTAATAAAAGGCAAGGCGTTGTGAAAAGTGCACGCCTTGCAATACATAACGCAGTGTTGGTACTGACTTTCTTATATGGCAGCGAAACCTGGGTATGCCAGAAGAAGCATAAAAGCAGGTTGAATGCAGTGGAGATGCGATCTCTACGTAAAATGTGCGGCCTTACCATGGCCGACCGAAAGCGAAACGAAGAGATTCGCAATATGGCAGGTTTGAAAGATGACCTTGTCTCAAAAATGGATAAGGGCGTGCTTCGATGGTTTGGGCACATTGAGCGAATGAGTGAAGACCGAATGGTGAAGAAAATATATAGCGCGAAAGTTAATATTAAAAGGTGTCGAGGTAGACCGAGACTAACTTTCGAAGACCATGTGAGCAAATTGCTCGAAGAGAGGAGGGTCAAGAGTACTCGGATACCTAGACGTGCATGTATGAAGAAGATGATGAATCTGAAAGAAGCGAAAGAAGTATGTAGGGATCGTGACACTTGGCGATCTGTTCTTTCTGGCTACCCCGTCAGGGATTGTGCGTGAAGATAAATAATAATAATATAATAAATTATTGTTGCGATATTTTTATCTGATTTCTCTTGTATTTTACTTGCTTAATTTGTGCAGTTAATCGCACGATAGCACGCACCTTCAAGGTGTCTTGGCCTTTATTCAAAGGCATAAAAAATAAGATCGCCGATCACTCTCCTAAACGCGAGGTCCACCATACTAATCAATTTAGCTGTAACGCTATCGAGTCCCGCTAAAAACAATTTAATTATACCGTTATAAATTATATATTACAGTGTATTAATAAAACATCTTATATTTAAAAAAAATCTTCACGCTATTCCCAATACTGGGGTAGATAGAGGTCTAGACAAATTAGGTTCACTGAAAACATTTTTGGGACAACGTGACAAGTGGTGAGCTTGTAGCCGTCTTTATGTCTAAGCCAACGATGTAAATCGTACGTAAGTTTTGAAAAAACCATTGGTACGGGCCTATCCTGCAGCTTGCACCTGCAGATCGAACTCTGGTCTCTTGACTCGGTTATCGTGACTAGCACATTCAATCTGCCATATAGATGATCGCAATTTTATCGAAGTCCGGGTCTAGTGTACAATCACCCCCGAAGTATGAGTAATACCATCACCCCCGAATACTTCACCAAGATCATCAATACCATCACGCAGGCATACATTTCTCTAGAAAACCCTCCATTGTTCGATTTTTCGTAAATATCGGCAAACTACGGCAATTAACGGCAGTGGCGGACACACCGTTTTTCAGAGTCTCTAAAATCAAGGTTCGTTTCCCGGACGGTTTAATGTAGAAAGCTACTTTTTCTTCCTTATTTAGGTTTTTGTAGTACTTTCGTAGTTTCTGATTCAATGAGTTACTTTGGGATCAGAGCACGTATATTAGTTATCAAAAGCGCTCAGTTCAATCTAAAAGTTGACGCACAGTTTCGGTCCCTTCCGAGCACTTTCTAAAAGAGCGTGGATTTCTTCTACAGAAGTGGTGTGACAATCTGTCTTTCGCATCCACTCTAAATTTTATACATCTGTAGTCAGGGCTTTAAAATAAACTTGTAGCTTATATTACGCAATTTTATTGATTTTTAAAGCATATTTTTTTGAACTTATATGTGATTAAATTTAAGAGCAAGAATGTTTTCAAATTTCTACACGGATTCGAATCCGCGACCTTCACCGATCCGTGGCAACGCTCTTACCAAGAACGCTGGCTGCATTTCCACGTTGAATGACTAGACTTAACCGTTAAGCGAGAAAAGAACCAGCCCTCTTGACACCAGCGGCAACGACAAGTCGCGGATCCTTTAGAAACTGCATCGCGCGGGGACCAAACGGACCGATCGTCTCCTCGGCAAATGGAACAAATATATAGTCTCCAAAGATTTCAATTCTCTTCTTCTTCATTTCTTCTTCAATTCAATTCTTTTTTTCCTCAATCTTCAAAGATTTACCCAATTCAGCTACCTCTGATGTACACTTGTACCCCTATCGAAGTACACTTGATGTGAGAGGCCGCTAATGTATACACGCGCGTCCCACACACGAGCTTTGGCTCTCTCCCAAGGGACCAAAGTCAAGCCGTCGGATCTCTTACCATCCTCCTTAAATATTCCACAAGGCTCTTAATTTTTCAATGCTTTCTTCATTTTCGCATAAATTATTAATATAAATAAAAAATATTGTGCAATTACAATTGAATCATCAGATATATTGAACAATTTTAACTTCCCTTCATAAGTTAGTAACGATAGCCGAGGGGTTCGGTGATTGGAATTTGAGTAACGATACCCGAGTTCGATCTCCAAGGCTCGTACCAATGGGTTTTTTCAAAACTTATGTACGATTTATATCGTTGGCTTGGACAAAAAGATGACGACGGGCTCTCCACCAGCCACGTTGACCTGAAAATATCTTCGGTGGAAGGTGAGTCGAAGGGACTTAATTGTCTTGACTAGATCTCTGTATTGGGAATGGCGTAAAGATTTTTTTCCTGTATACCTTTTTAAGGACTTATTACAACACTCAATATTTCCAACTTTTGTTTATTAATGGGTACTGAAACAGTGTTAGTCTTTTTAAACAAAAAAAACTAAGCATTTCCCCTTTATTTAACTGATTTCAATCTGTAAGTGTAATTACATAAAAAAATCTATTTTTTTATGTAAACTAATTTACATAAAAAAATCTTTTTATGTAAATTAATTGCGGTTTTAGAATTGGATGTATTATTATTGATACCGTTCCTGTGACTATCAGGTATTAATATATCATATGTCACTATCTGGTAATGGCTTGCTTTAAAAGGATAGTATAAACCCCTTTATTAAAAGAGAGATTAGTCAATTAACTTGATATAGGTGCAAGTTCATTTGGAAGGTAAAGAAGTCTATTAATAAGGGTTTACTATCTGAATTCATTGACAGAGTAATATCACTTGAATACTTTACAGTGCTAGCAGTGATCCAAGAATTTATTACTTAATATTTTATTTCACATAAGTATTTTTATACTTGAGAGCCTAGTGAACTCTCTTTTCTGCCTGAGTTATTGTTATTGGATACCTAAGAGTTTTTTTTTTTAAATTACTTAATAGCGACTCGAACGCGAGTCTTCCGCCGCTGCTTAAGGTCGCTAATACTGTTTTAGATATTGTGTTTAGATGTTTTTCAGTGTCCAGCTCTGAGATAGTAGGTTTGTTTCCCGGGCGGGTTAATGTAGAAAACATTTTCTTTAATAGTTCGGGTCTGGGTTTTTGTAACACTTTCGTAGTTTCTAATTCAATAAGTTACTTTAGTGATATAGTAAATTTTTATTTATGTATTTTTTTGTTTCTGTCATTGCTTTTTGTTTGACGTTGTGTCCTTTTTTAAGAGAAATTTTATTCTGGCAGTCTATTAGAATATGTCTGGTTACTCATAGACGTTAAAAATTTAGGGAGTTACAACACGTTTTTTATTTTCATTCATATTCACATAGACAGGTAGACAAATGTATTACTAATATTAGTGTGCGCTGTCAGTTTTATTGCTGCAAACATATTCATATAATTTTGTTTTCGTGAACTATAAAAAGTTTTATTCTTCAATAATGTCTGCTGCTTCATTGCCCGCTTCCAGTCGTAGACAAACCATTACTATCTTACTATAACTAAACCCTACTGTTTAGTATAGCAATTACTTTTTTAATGATTTTAGATTGTTCTGGAGACTATGTTGTCTGGAATTTGTGGAAGGTAATAAAATGCACGGATTACAATACTTGTTTTCTTTCTATGACAATAAATGTAATGTAAAAAAACTATTTTTTTTATAGAAAAGGGAGGCAAACCAGCAGGTGGCTCACGTGATGGTAAGTGATTACCGCCGCCCATGAACACCCGCAATACCAGAGGCATAGCAGATGCGTTGTCTCCCTTACAGTGCCCCCCCCCAGAAATGGGGAAGGGGAGTGTGGGCCACCGGTTACCTGCACTCACCAGACGAAACGCAGAAGTTTTTTTAGACTTCTACTTCACGCCGGTATTCTGTGAGGTCGTGGTACTTCCCCGGTCGAGCCGGCCCATTCATGCAACAACAAAAGCTGATGCGTGGCGCTACCACTGTAAAATTATAGTAATATATTGCGTTGCGTGAAGATATTTATTTTTATTATTTATTTATATTATAGCAATATAAATAAATAATAAAAATAAATATCTTCACGCAATTCCCAATACAGGGTTAGACAGAGGTCTAGTCTAGACAATTAAGTCCTTTCGACCCACCTTCCACCGAAGGTATTTTCGGGACAACGTGACAGGTGGTGAGCCCGTCACCGTCTTTATGTCCAAGCCAACGATATAATTCGTACATAAGTTATTGAAAAATCCATTGGTACGAGCCTGCCACCTGGGGATCGAACTCGGGTCTCTCGACTCGAAATTTCGACCACCCAATCACTCGGCTATCGTGACTTATTAAAGTAATATACTATTTGCAATTAAAATTTTAGGAAAAAGATACGATATTTACAAAATACAATAATTCTGTAATGTTCACTGCAGAGTTTTGTATTATTGTACTTTTGTATTGCCTCTGCAGAAGAAGGATACTGAACAATTTAAAAGGCTTGTCAAGTAAATTGGTTATCATAGTATCAGATACTTTACGGCATAGACGCCGTTGCCCGTTGCCGTTCTGTTTGATTTCGCTGTGGTTTTTGAGATAGGTTATTTTAAGACTTTCCTTTGAATCGCAACTCGAATAGAAATGAGGAGGCTATTGATTTTTAAAGCATGTACTGCTTAAAAAATCATCATCATCTGCTGCTTTAAAAATCATCATCAACATCTGCTCATGGTGGACTTTTGTTATAAAATCATTCGGTTATCATAATGGCCTGTAAGAGTCCACTGTATTGACTATATGCCTCTGCCGTACGTTTTTCATAAACGCCACATTGCGTCTGTTAAATTTTGATCTAGTATGGACGACACCATACCGACAATAATATTTTTAATTCATATTGGAACATATTAAATATTGAATTCTATATGTGACATGGATTTTATATTATATTATAATAGTCATTTTCAAAGCTATACAAACAAAAGTTATTATATGTAAAAAAATATACTTATATGAACAACCTTAAACTAAAAAACCTTAAAAATATAATAAAATAACTAAAATGTATTATTAAAAGGAATCACTTTAGGTAAGGTTCCGAAGATACTGGCAGCGTTCCCCCATTGAATAGCAAGACTAATGTTTTGACTACTAATTTGTAGCTGCCTGCTCTTCGGTCTCCTGAGATGTCGATTACTCTTTTTGCTATTTCCTTAAAAGCCTTATAGCGCTGGGGCCCCATAGGCCACTGGGCTCGACACCGAATGGGACAAAATCGTTTTCAGAGCCTAGACCCCTATATTTGCATGCTTTCACTTTTTCACCCGCTTCACAAGCCGCACCAGCTCTGTTGTTGGTTTAATGTAGATGGGAAGGGGCCAGCGAGTCTGAAAAGGTTACATCCCATACCAGCATTCGGCCCATCTTCCATGGAATCAAACTCATACCGTCCGATCTCTTGCCATCGTCTCTCGCAATACCAGTCGGCTTAAGTAGATTTGGGTGATTGATAGTGGCTAGGGGCCGGCGTATGATATTGTTAAGTGCGGCATATCTCGGAGAATCGGCCTGCACTCTTTTGGCAAGACAGTCCCTAATGTCCTAGCTATATATACCTAGTCAGGTTATAGATTCTGTCACATGTTTAAACTAAAATAATTAAAAGAAGCTTATTCATTATGTAACTATTTATATACCAAAATGAATTTATATAACAAAACATAGATTCTTATGACACTAAAGTTTATTCAAAATGACCTCCGTGATTTTGAATACAGGCCTTCAATCTGTGCGGCCAGTCGTCTATCGCAGCGCTAACGAGGTCCATGTCAATATCGGCGGCTGCCTTAATCAAGGGTGTCTTGAGTGACTCCAAATTAGGATGAGGCTTTGAGTACGCCTTTTCCTCCAAGTGTTGCCATATCTTGTAATCTAACGGATTCAAATCTGGACTGGAGGAGGGCAATTCTTCGTGCCCGATGAAGTCGATTTCACGCCGCCAGCCAGTCTTGTGTGCTCTTCGCTCTATGAGCTGGCGCCGAATCTTGTTGAAATACCCAGTGCCTGTTATTGAACATGAAGAAACAGGTTCCACAAGGTTCGTCAGGACTGTATTTTGATACGCAACTGCATTCGTTTTTACACCTTTCTCGCAAAAATGTACCTCTGTTAAGCCCCAATAAGAAACTCCCAACCGTACCATGAGCGAGGATGAAAAATGACCTCGTTGGACACGCGGAATACGGTTGCTCGCTTCTTCACTACTGTATGCGTACACCTTATAATTTTATTTGTTGTAGCTCTCTTCTACGGTAAAAATTTTTCATCCGAAAAATTTCCCGATATTTTTCCCACGTACCGCTTAAACAAAGCGCGGCATCTCTTCAGTCTCGGGTCAATTAGACGATCATTCAAACGATGTCCTGTTTTTCTTCGATATGCCCGAAGCCCTAACTTCTTCATTTAACATCCTTTTGACCGTGGTTCTGCTTAGCCCCATCTGAAGGGCCAACAGTTTCTGCTTACGTTTGGGATTTCTTTGAATTCGAGCCTTCATAGCTTTTATCACTGCTGGAGTCCTAACAGACAGAGGGCAACCACTTCTTGACCTGTCATGTACACTAGAGTCTTCATTGTATCGTTTGATGGTACGGTAAACGAATCATTTGGTTATATTCAAATTTTTCAGTATGTCAAAAACTTGAATTGGCGCGTAACCGCAACGATGCAACGCAATAACTGCACCGCCGTCTTCTTTAAGCGTCCACTCCTTATTTAAAATGAGTAAAATTCTAAAAGTATGTAGTTTTATTGTCATGAACAATTCGAAATTCGAATTCAATAAACTTTTATGTGGCCAGCATTCTAAAAGAAAAGTTTTTACTGTGTGACAATACTTATGACCTGACTGTGTATATATAGATCTAAGAATATTTCATTCATACTGTTACAAAATGATTTTATGATACTAATTAGGAATTTAGGAAGGCAAATGAACAAGTTGATCTACCATTTCATATTTCATTTCTTTTCTATTTACCTCAGGGATAAATTTCAATATCTTACTGTTAAAGAAATGTATGTATGTATTTGATTTTTTTCTAAGTGACTGAGTGATATATTTGAGATATATAATCTCAAATAAAACAATATAAAGTTTCCATTTCGAGTTGTTATGAACATACATATATAAACTACAATGTGACCGGTCTGTCAGCGTTTCTTATGCAACGATATAAATCGCACATAAAGTTGTTGATAAAAAACCTTTGGTCTGTGTCTACCTCTAGGGAATCTAATTCGGGTCTCTTCACTCGAATTCGGATCACCATCACTCGGCTATCGTGGCTCTTTGCCGGGTAATAAATACCGTTTATTTATTTTTGCAGAATGATGCAACATAAAGTTATAGTACCATAATTGTTTCATAATGCTGTTTGCTGATACAGTCCAGTTCAGTATTATAGTTATTATTCCTAATATTACAGAATCGAATGCCACGGAACAGAAAACAATTCAAAGAGTTGCAGTGATGCAACCTAATGTTAAATTCCTTAGAAAGTTTGAAATAACAATTTCTTTGAAGCGAGTCTGTTACTATAGTGTATTGTACAGCAAACAATCAGTTATTTTAATATCAAAGACAATACTGAGTTTCTGGAGTTCTAAACTAAAATAAGGAAAATAAATTGTATACTAAATTCGCAACATACGACACATACGACACGTCAGCGAAAGAGGTATTAGTTTCTTTCAGATTCATTATCTTCTCCATACATACTCATTCTCTCATTCGCTCAACATGCCCAAACCATCGAAGCACGCCCTTAAAAATTTTTGTGATAAGGTCATCTTTCAAACCAGCCGTATTGCGAATCTCTTTGTTTCGCTTTCGGTCGGCCATGGTAACGCCGCACATTTTACTAAGAGATTGCATCTCGACTACATTCAACTTGCTTTTTTGCTTCTTCTGGCATACCTAGGTTTCGCTGCCATATAACAAAGTCGGTAACAACACTGCGTTATATATATATATGTATACATATGTATACATATGTATACATATGTATACATATGTATATATATATATATATATATATATATATATATATATATATATATATATATATATATATATATATATATATATATATAGCTGATGATGCAGTGCTTATTACACCATCAGAGGCAGTATTGCAAGCATTAGTCACGTGTATGAAAGTTGAATGTGAAATTAAAGGTCTCCGTTTAACGTTAACTAAGGTTCTGGTATTTGAAAGGGACGAAGAGAGAACGAAGTGTAAATTATGGGTAAATCAGGAATGTCTAGAACATGTGAATGAAACTGTATACTTGGAGAGTGCTTTTAACTGGGATGAAAGATGTGATTTAGATGTGGACAGGTGTGGCAGTACCAATGAGTTTTTCAAAACGTATGTACGAATTTCATCGTTGGCTTGGACATAAAGACGGCGACAGGCTCACCACCTGTCACGTTGCCCCGAAAATATCTTCGGTGGAAGGTGGGTCAAAGGGACTTAATTGTCTAGACTTGACCTCTGTCTACCATTGGGAATTGCGTGAAGATATATTTGTATATATATATATATATATATATATATATATATATATATATATATATATATATATATATATATATATATATATATATATATATATATATATATATATATATATATATATATAAAAGCCAAATATGATAAATACTAGGTACTTACACGTGTAGTCGTGTTGTATTCTCGTCACACAATACGCCAAACAAAAGACCCTTGATTTTCAGGATTTTCAAGGCCAATACAGTTATATAGCTTGAATAGTTATTGTATATATAAATGTTACTCGTTCATTAATATGACATAATTATTAATTCTATATACACATTTATTCACATTGTTATTTACGTTTATTTACGTAGTTTAATCTTTAGTGTAGGAATTTAATTACAGTTTTATTTTCTTTAAGGCATGGTACCGATTGGAAACCTATCAATAGGTAGTACATATAAATAATACGATTTTATTAATAGATCTATCTTATTAAAATTTTATTATTTTAGGTTTTTGAAGTCGGTTTTTAAACGTATTTTATTTATATTCCGCTTTAATCGCCGTGCAACCGCTGCCTTCTTTAGCGGTCTATACAAAATGTATGGTTTTTGTTTCGGTTTCGTTTCCGCCCATCTGTTGGTCAACTGTAAACCCGCTCCCCGCCTCCGTTGTAACCATGTTTGCGGCTTTACTTTAACATTAAATAAAAAGACAAGGCGTTAAGCTTAAAAGCTTTCCACAATAAAGCAACCATTACTTTTTCACTTCAGCGTTTTTCTTGGGATAGTCTAGTTGATGTAGTAGATGTTTTTTTGTAATGCCGTTTATATCGCAATGCTTATGTTATTTATATTATGTATCATCAGTACAAAATCTTCAATCTTCCCGATCTTCATTATAACATATTAAAAGTACACTGGATATAGATCCCGCCATATTGTGCAGGTCGCCGCTTCATCTTGTAGGAAGTAATTCTTCACAGCTGTTACTGTGTTAGCCTTTACGACGCTACCACTCGAGTACAGAATCAGAGTTCGAATTTGGAAAATTCTCAGATAGGATGACATGATATTCCTGAAACTCTTAGAAAAGATGTTTCAACATCTATAGCAAAAATACAACTGACCTTCGGTTTGCCGACGGTATATCACCATTCGAGGAATTTATTACTATTAGTCAATGACGTATATTATCTTATTTCAGGTTCGTCTTATGATGAACATAGACAACACTAAGATAATGTCTACACAGACAGCAGAATAAAAAGTATCGTGAGGGATCGGTTTAAGAATATATCAACTTCTTTCTTTTTACTCCCTTGACTATTTAAACAAACCAATTAAACAGCGGAAATCGGAATATCACCTGTCAACTTGTCCCAAGATGGACGAGTGACGATCAACTTAGCCGGAGTCAGTGGATGCAGGTAACTTGGGACCGTTCCTCGTGGAAATCTTAGGGGAATGCAAATGTTCAGCAGTGAACTTTTGACAGACTAAAAAAGAAGAAGACATCGACCCAAATAGTCTCCGTTGAAAAGTAGATTCTCATCTACTCCTCTCCTCATTTACTATACTATATTGACTCTCCTCATTTACTATACTATACTATATTGACTAGACCTCTGACTACTGCAAATTTTGAAAAGCGAGTATTTAAATGCCTTGAATGCAATTGGCTACCAAGATATGGAAACACCAGACCAAAATTAAATAGACCGATGACCGGAAGTCACGTCTAAGGTGCGATGTATCGGGAACTGTAATCGCCAATCTGTTTCAAGCGTGGCTCTTATAACTAGAAAATTACTCAGATGAAAGCTGTCCCAGACGCGTGGCCAACCATACTTGACCATTTCAGCAGTAACCTGTCTAGTCCCGCAGCCTACCACATTTCAAACTTCTAATCGCACATTCAATCTCTTTCATACTGATGACCTCAGTGTCATCGAGGTCCGAGTCTCGACTGATCGAGGGCCGTGATTGGTCAGACGTACCAATCACGGCGTCACCCCGGATCCCTCACTAAGATCATCATTATCGCATCGGAATTAATGATCACCAGAAAATCGATCGTCGTACGGCGATGGAATTTTATAGAGAGATGTTCTCTATAAAATTCCATCGCTGCATGACGTCCGATTTTTCTGAGAGGACGTCATTGGTTCCTGAAAGCACTTTATTCATTCTAAGGCTGTCGCACCACCTGAGTCCTTCCAACCTCTTTTCCAGAAGAGTTTGAGTTCTCCTTGAAGTTGTGCGACAACCTTTCGTCCGCTTCCATTCTACTCCTTTCACGCACTTCCTCAATCAATGCTTTCGTGTGAACTTTCTGGAGCTTATATCTTTCTTTCCTCTTCTCTCTCATATCCTTATCATTACTAGAGGCCAAGTAGTCTAACCATGCTTTCTTCTTCTTATTTACAGCTTCTTTCACTTCGTCATTTCACCATGCATCACCCTTTTACTACTACCTCTTTTCACAGTTCCACACGTCTTCCGCTGCACTAACCATTCCATCTCTAAGGCTCTGCCATATTTCTTCCACATATTCTTTCCTGACACCAATGCTGTCCAGCTTTTCGGTTACCCTTGCTTGATATTTATTCCTAGTGTCCGCTTCCTGAAGCTTCCAGCTTCGGATGCTACCTACTGACTGTGGTTCTGGTATCGTTGTCCGGTGGCGCCAACCCGCGAACAGACCCTAAATCTAGTAATCACTAGATAGTGATCCGTTCCCAGGTCAGCACCTCGGAACACTCGCGTATCCATCACCTGTTTTCGCAGTCGGTCATCCACCAGGAATAAATCGATCATACTTCTCTCATTCTCTCTTGTTCTAGTATATGGATTTTCTTGTGACTAAACATAGTGTTTGTCACAAGAAGACCCTTTTCCTTGCATACAGCCAGTATAAGCTTGCCAGCATCGTTAACCCTTTATCGCCAAACATTCCAAGCACAGACTCGTACCCCGGCCGAGCGGTACCAACCCATCCATTCAAATCACCACATACAACAATTCTTTCGTTTCCTCTAACCAAGTCTAGAACTTCTCTTACATTCTCCCAAAACTCCTCCAGCTCAGCTCTGACGACGAAGCCACCGGCGCATAAACAGCCAAAAGGAATAACTTCGTCAGTCCCAATTTAAAGCGAACCCAGAGAAGTCTCGAGTTCACAACCTTATATTCAGTCATAACATCGACCAACTGGAGACGACAGCAGCTTTACTCCTGGCGGGCGCTCTCGCTCTCCGGGACTCCGGACCATAGAGCTAACGCCCGCCAGGGAGCTCTTGAGTACCGCTGCCCTTCCGCTTGGTCTCCGACAAACATACGACATCTAATTCTCTTTCTTTCATTATTTCAATCAACTCATTCGTCTTATCTCTCATGCCTCCTCTAACATTCCACGAGCCAACTCTGCACTCCGTCCTCCACCTTCCGCCGTGTCGGGCTGTGCGTGGCGGGTGGCGGTCCCCATCGCCGCTTTGCGCGCTGCATTTCACACCAACGGGAACGAACTGGTGTGCGTCGCCTTGGGGGGACGCCCTAACCCTCGTTGGCATGGGTGCGCAGCTGTGTAGAATTGCAGCCCTGAAAAGGGCTGGCAGGGGTCGCGACGAGCACGCTTCTACAATGACCCCCAATTTCAAGATTTTCAAGGCCAATACAGTTATATAGCTTGAATAGTTATAGTTACTCGTTCATTAATATGACATAATTATTAATTCTAAATACACATTTATTCACATTGTTATTTACGTTTATTTACGTAGTTTAATCTTTAGTGTAGGAATTTAATTACAGCTTTATTTTCTTTAAGGCATGGTACCGATTGCAAACCTATCAATAGGTAGTACATATAAATAATACGATTTTATTAATAGATCTATCTTATTAAAATTTTATTATTTTAGGTTTTTGAAGTCGGTTTTTAAACGTATTTTATTTATATTCCGCTTTAATCGCCGTGCAACCGCTGCCTTCTTTAGCGGTCTATACAAAATGTATGGTTTTTGTTTCGGTTTCGTTTCCGCCCATCTGTTGGTCAACTGTAAACCCGCTCCCCGCCTCCGTTGTAACCATGTTTGCGGCTTTACTTTAACATTAAATAAAAAGATAAGGCGTTAAGCTTAAAAGCTTTCCACAATAAAGCAACCATTACTTTTTCACTTCAGCGTTTTTCTTGGGATAGTCTTGTTGATGTAGTAGATGTTTTTTTGTAATGCCGTTTATATCGCAATGCTTATGTTATTTATATTATGTATCATCAGTACAAAATCTTCAATCTTCCCGATCTTCATTATAACATATTAAAAGTACACTGGATATAGATCCCGCCATATTGTGCAGGTCGCCGCTTCATCTTGTAGGAAGTAATTCTTCACAGCTGTTACTGTGTTAGCCTTTACGACGCTACCACTCGAGTACAGAATCAGAGTTCGAATTTGGAAAATTCTCAGATAGGATGACATGATATTCCTGAAACTCTTAGAAAAGATGTTTCAACATCTATAGCAAAAATACAACTGACCTTCGGTTTGCCGACGGTATATCACCATTCGAGGAATTTATTACTATTAGTCAATGACGTATATTATCTTATTTCAGGTTCGTCTTATGATGAACATAGACAACACTAAGATAATGTCTACACAGACAGCAGAATAAAAAGTATCGTGAGGGATCGGTTTAAGAATATATCAACTTCTTTCTTTTTACTCCCTTGACTATTTAAACAAACCAATTAAACAGCGGAAATCGGAATATCACCTGTCAACTTGTCCCAAGATGGACGAGTGACGATCAACTTAGCCGGAGTCAGTGGATGCAGGTAACTTGGGACCGTTCCTCGTGGAAATCTTAGGGGAATGCAAATGTTCAGCAGTGAACTTTTGACAGACTAAAAAAGAAGAAGACATCGACCCAAATAGTCTCCGTTGAAAAGTAGATTCTCATCTACTCCTCTCCTCATTTACTATACTATATTGACTCTCCTCATTTACTATACTATACTATATTGACTAGACCTCTGACTACTGCAAATTTTGAAAAAGCGAGTATTTAAAATGCCTTTGAATGCAATTGGCTACCAAGATATGGAAAACACCAGACCAAAATTAAATAGACCGATGACCGGAAGTCACGTCTAAGGTGCGATGTATCGGGAACTGTAATCGCCAATCTGTTTCCCAAGCGTGGCTCTTATAACTAGAAAATTACTCATATAAGAAAACGTGCTAGGAAATTATTTGTTCCGCTTCATTCGAATTTTAATTAATTAAAACAACGGTATGCGCTAATTGGAAGTCATTATCGAGTTATCGTTCCACTGAAATTACAGCTTATAAATGATTAAAAAATATAGAATACGGGTTGGTTGCAAGTACTAATAAATTTCATGTCAGTGCATATTGCATAATAAACCATGTCGAAAAATACTAGACCAAAACTAAGCATATAGACGACGGACGTCAGCTTCAAGTGACCTGTCACCTGTTACCTGTACTGAAATCGCGAATAGACTTGCAAAGCGTCTCGATTATGGAAAATACCTTCATTAAAATGTATAATTAATATAAATAATTTGCATAAATAATTAACCAATTAGGTTAAACATAAGAGAAATTTTAAAAATAGCTTAAATAATATTCTAATGTTTTATCCGTAGCGTTGGATTATTTTCTATTTGAGAAGGAACAACAAAAACATTAAAATAAACAATGAACATTGTTGTTGTTTTGTTTGTGAAGAAAACTTTCTTAATAAACGACGATAACGACGTGACCTCCTTCTTAGTATTATTCGTGACGTTTCTTATTTAATTAACTTATTTATTTAGTATCTGTACATTTATGTACATTATGTTCTCGTAACCCATTGGTACGAGCCTGTCACCTGGGGATCGAACTCGGGTCTCTTGACTCACAATTCCGACCACTCAACCACTCGGCTATCGTGTGTGAAAACTTATGTACGAATATATATAATTTATTTATATAATATATCGTTGCTCACCACCTGACACGTTGTCCCGAAAATATCTTCGGTGGAAGGAGGGTTTAAGGGACTTAATTGTCTACCCCTGTATTGGGAATTGCGTAAAGATATTTAAATTAATATTTATTTAGATAAGTACTCGTAGTACATGGCGATAAAAGTACGTATTAAGTCGTATTAAATTATGTAACAATAAGTTTGTTAGGATAGAATTCCATAAACCAAAATCTTCCAGCAATGCCTCATAGGAAAATTTTCGAATGACTCAGGACTATTGAGGAGATTACTATTTGATTACTACTTGAGGTAATTATAAAAGACTAGTGAAGAGTTGAAACGATAACAAAATGGTTTATTTTGGTTATAACGTCATCTTGAGATTCGATTATTACCACAACGTTAAGAGATATTTCATACCTTATTAGGTAACGCTAATCTCGGTCGCTATAATACGTTTTTGAGGCGTAGAGGTAAATTGGTTTGATATTAGCAGGTATTTTAGGGCATTCATTTAAAACATGTCTCTGGCTTATAAACAGTCGTTATTAAAATTATCCATGTCCCTTTTTTGACTTTTTATGTGTGTGTTGTATCTGGAATAAATTATTATCATTATTTATTATTCCAAAATATATACCTATAACTACGTGTACACATATACGATACTCATATATTGAAGACCTCCGTGGAAGAGTGGCGTTAACACCGGTTTTCAAAATGTCGCCTTCTCTGTGGTCCCGGGTTCGCTTCCCGGACGGGACAATGTAGAAAGAACACATTTATTTATTTACTTATTTATTTATTTATATATACCTATATATGTGTGCGTATATGAAGAATTTGAATGATAAATTTGAAAATAATAAGGGGGTATGTAAGAATCGTGAAATTTGGAGATCTATTCTTCCTGGCTACCCCTTCAGGGACGTGAATAATTTATTTATCATTATTATTTATTGTGCTAAAACAATGTAACTCACCAGCTTCTGTATGTGCATACATGGACCTTGTAGTAGGCATTATGGAGTGAAGTGAATCCTGTGCTGCCGCGTTAAGCATAGTAGATGAAGCAACCGGCGACCTCCTTCTCAAACCTTATGTCCCGTTTGTTCCGCAAAAAAAAAAAATTAAGGATTATATCGAACCTGCCCCTTCCTTAGTATAATTAACTAACGTGGGCGTCGGTTATCACTTACCATCATTACTAAAGAGGACATCTTTTCCTTTGCGTGCCTTTCATCTATTCCCATAATATAAGACATTTGACATTCTTAAATGGCCTTCAAAATTGAGTCCTGGCCTACCTCGCCTACTTTTCTTGGCATTTTCTGGCATTATAAATAATATAAACGTTATTACGTCTAAGTTATATAAAATATTAATACATTATTACGATGAGGGAAAGGTAAATTTGAAAGACTTTGTCCTCTCTACACAAAAGGAAGATCATTTATCTCTGTCAGTTGCATTGAAACTTTGTGTTTAATCTATTGTTAATAATTCATTGACCAAAAAAAAATTACAATAGAAAATGTTTTATGTAAAGGATAGTTGTGTCATAGTTTACCCGTAAGTTACGAGTACATTGGTCACGGGCTTTAGCACTGCTAAATTGCAGTTTTAATACTGATTGAGATTAATTTAAACTCTCATCGCAAGTAATTATCGAATGTAAAACTCGAAATTTTGACTCCATAGATAATAATATCCTATATATAAATATCCCAAACCATGGTAATTTCGTTGGGATTACCCAGTATTTATATCTCAAATTGTAGAAAAGACATTTTAATGTTTTTTTATCAGTATTATTACACGACTAACTAAAATTTCGATGGTTTTAACTATCTACCGAAACAGTTGAATGTTGGGGCAGGAGGAAGATTCGTACCCATGAGTTTTCGAGACTTACGTACGGTTTATGTCGTCATCTTTGGCTGGACACTAAGTCAGCGGCATGCTCACCACTTGTCACCATTAGCCCAAATACTTTCGGGTGAATTAAAGGCTTTGTAGGACTGAAGCTTTAAAGGACTAAATTGTCTCGACCACTCTGACTAACCTACTTTTTGAAAATGCGTAAAGATAAAAAAAACTATTTCACTATTTTACATTAAATGATAAAATTTATTAGATGGTAATTATGCTTGTGTTTTTTTTAAATATCTTCACGTTCGTACTAGACTTCATTGTCTATACATCTAGACAATTAAGTTCTTTCCATCCACCTTCCACTTAATAAATTTTTTTAGACAACTTAACAGGTAGTGAGCCAGTCACCGTCTTTATGCCGAAGCCAATGATATAAATCTTATATAAGTTTTTGAAAAAACCTATTGGCACGACTCTACCTTCTGGCGATCGAACTCGGGTCACTTGCCTCGAACTCCGATCACCCAACCACTATTAAAGAAAGTAACATTCTCATATATTATGTGAATGTTAATAAATTTTGCGTCTATCCGACACGGACACTTGCTTGCTTCCGCCTTTGGGTAGACAGTTTATGAAAGACATATAAAGATACCTAGTACGTGTAGCATTTTCTATTTAGTTAGTTTAGTGTTTTTCTATTTAGCATTTTGTAGTCACGATAGCCGAGTTGTTGGGTGCTCGGAATTCCGAGTCCACCAATGAGTTTTTCAAAAACTTATGTACGAATTTCATCGTTGGCTTGGACATAAAGACGGCGACGGGCTCACCACCTCTTACGTTGTCCCGAAAATATCTTCGGTGGAAGGTGGGTCAAAGGGACTTAATTGTCTAGACTTGACCTCTGTCTACCCCTGTATTGGGAATGGCGTGAAGATATTTATATATTTTTATATTTTCTATTTAGAAGTGATCATAAGATTTTACATGAATACCCAATAGCGTGACAAACACGTTTTAACCTTTAAAACCACAAATTCGCGCATGAGTTATTTGCTAAATGTGTTGTAGACGATAATGGGCTGGTAAAAGACATTATTGCGGGTGATATATTAGATGACATTTAGATGAATATCAATTGTTGAGTTATTATAAAATTTAATTATATAAAATAAAAAAAAATAATCGCTCGCTTTTTAAAATAGATGAGGGAGGTAGGCGGAAACCCTATCATTTTACGGTCAATAGTATCCTAATCAATAACATCACATAATGAAATGTAACGGATATTCCTTACTCTTCAACCTAATAAATTGAAATTCGGGATTAAAGGTATTTTTCAATCTAACCCATGTTTCTTTGATACTCGTAGCATATAAGTACAATAATATAAGTTTCTCCGTCAGTTACTTTGCAAATATTTCATATATTCAAAATAATTTTGAAACTATCAGATTTTTTATTTATTATTTTACACATAATTCTTCTGTAGGAAAACAACAAGTATAAAATTGTGCGGCATATGATTTCCAACAAATAGAAAAAAAGGGTAACAAAGAAATATAAAAAAAATATTTCCAGTACATTATCAGTACTACCACCATCGAAGTGTGAAGGACCGCATTATTTGTGATGCGACTTTTTGCCTATGATAGATATTAAATAGTCTATTCCTGCCTTACTTTTTACTTTAAATCTTTTTAACAAAAACAACTGAACCAAAAACAGTACTACTATATTCATCAAGATTTTAAGCATTCGCGACGCTCAATGGTTGCACTTTATAAATGTGAAAAAATCGTGAACCGTGTACAGAAATGTTTTTTTTTCGAATAACTTTTGATGAAAAACTTCAATGGGGCAAAGTTCTTCATATATCTTATCAATATATTTTAATTGGCAAGCAGACTAAGCTCTACAGAATATTGTGTAATGAAATTAAGGTCCCTAACTGATGTAAATACAGTTACGATAAGTGTAACGGAAAATAATAAAAGAGCTCACAACAATTTAAGGGAAACTCTAAGTAGCTTGGGCTTGTATATCAGATTGTATTCTAGATATTCTACATGGGGTCTTAGTCTATTTTCCAAAAAAAGAAAATCGCCATTTTGATATTATACACACAATTGTATATTTTTGGCTGACCTTTGTTGACACTGATTTTAGGCTTGCTTGCTCAATGCTTGGTCTATTATTGTTAATATAAACCTTCCGACGAAATTTGAATAGTCTAAGTCAGGCAATACCTTTTTTATTTTTTAAATTCTTAAAAATCTTCTCGGTATTTCTCTGTTAAATGTTGAAATAAAGTGATTATTCATATAATCTCACCTATATGTATGATTTGTGTTAAATTATACCAATGACCATGAAATGACACTAATGAGGTGCTGATTATGCCGAAACACGCCTAAACTTAATTTTAGACTCTAATATTCCGCCGCCGCGTTAAAGTGGCACTTTTTCTATTTAAAAGGGACCGATAAAATTATATTTCTACTCAAAATCTAGGCAAGCAAAATTTTTATTTTGGAGGATTAATAAGCATATATTCCAATAATAATTAGACAATGAACTCCGTCAAACGTTTTTGGTTTGTACATTTTAGGCATAAGAATTGAGAAGACAATATCTACATAAAAACCGGTGACATTCTTATTTATGTGGTACATTGTTAAGGCTCCTCCAGCGACATCGTTTTTAATTATTTAGGAAATTATTAATGAGCGTATTGCATTACAAGTCAAATTTAAAAGTATTATAATCCCTTTTTAACTTTTAATATTGTTAATTTTTATTACATTACTTTACAAGTCTCCATAGCCGAGTCACTCTTGACTCGGCTATCGAGTCAAGAGTGACTCGGCTATCGAGTTCGATCTACCCACCCGAGTTCGAACCCCCCAGTGGCTGGCTCGTACCATTGGGTTTTTCAAAAACTCATGTACGAATTATATCGTGGGCTTGGACATAAAAACGGCGATGGGTTCACCACCAGACACGTTGTCCCTAAAATATCTCCGGTGGAAGGTGGGTCGAAGGGACTAAATTGTCCAGACTAGACCTCTGCCTACCCCTATATTGGTAATTGCGTGAAGATAGTTTTTTTTTATTATTTTATAAGTTTCATAAAATAGTTCTAACATATAAAACATATAAAACAGCAGACAATAGCTCGAATATAATACCTATTGTGAACAGAGAATAAAGTATACCAATAAAGTATGCTTTCATTGTGTCAGACTAGCTGCATTTTGGACTTAGCCCGTGTTTAATAGTCAACATCTGACGTAGCGGATAATACCCTTAGATCCTGCTACCAATCATCTGGCTTATATACACTTACCAATACCATATATAATAAATAAACTTTTATTATGTTGATGATGGTAAAAATTAGTTAATTTAAAGTTGGCGAACCTCTTTGCCTAGGAGTGAGTATCACAGTCTTAATTTCTGGTGCTAAATATAAGTCTAACCACTGATGTGTTTGGGTAGTTCTCTATGATGAAAACACATCAATTACCTTCTTTTAGAATAATTGGCAGGTGTTGTGGGCAGGAGTAGGAACTCTCCATCAGGTTATCTGTTAGATATTTTTGTACACTATTTTAATAAATAATGCAAAATTAAAAGTTTAAATTTGTTCAATTGAAAAAGGTTACAAAAAAATTTAATTAAATAATTCCTGATTGACATTTGATAATTGATGATTGATGATTACAACACGCCACCATTTCATTAAAAGTCTATTTTTATAAATAATGAAAATATTTTTTAACTTAATATTGTCTTCAACCATAGATGTACCTGAATTATTGTACTCTATAATAAACTAATTCATCCATCGAGATACGATTTAAGGAATGTGTGTAATTAACATATAAAAAACTAAATTATAATGTAGTTGTTAGTACTTTACTACATTTATGAAAATTAGATCGTTTATCAATATAAATAAAAGTTTATGAAAATTAGGTTATTCAATTTAGCTGAAAATCATTAGGTATTTCTTAACGATGTTAAAACTTCGAAATTGATTAGATATTCAACAATATTGTAGTTCATAAAATAAATGAATATTCTTAATGAATATTACTTAACTTAGGTACCAAAATCATGTTAAAAGAATTTTAAATTCGCTGGAAATTGTTAGAAAATTATAATGAGAACAGATATACTCGTACAAGTTACATATTTAGGATACAAGTTTCACTCGCATCAATAACACGTAATAGTGGTGTATGCTAACTCGAGTATAGTGCCTGCGTAGTAGTTGGTGGTGGTGTATTCTTTCTTTTTAGTTTACGCTGTGTATAGAAGTGGTTATTAATACTTAAACAGGAGCAAAAAAGTATAAATACTTTCTACGTGGTAGAGCCATACAGCAACTTTTGCTACCGCTTGCGAGAACCAAGCAAGGTCTTAATACTTGAGGTAATCACAGTTGGGTTAAGACATCTTGTCTTACTACATGCTTGCAATAAGCAAACACTTATGCTCATAGGCATCGCAGGTTTTAATCTATTTACGTTTTATGGTTATAAAGTTATTGTACTCTATAATCAACAATGCTGATTTGTATTTGAGGATTATTTGAATTATTAAAGCTCATGCGGACGAAGCCAAAACAAATCTAAGCCATTGTGTAGTAGTTATTATCCTGTTTTTAAAGTATTTTCCTCCTTCTCGCATTTCCAAAAACTTCGGTATTCAGAGGTCTAAATAATTTAGTCCTGTCGACGCCGACCCACATTTCACAGGGGATTATTTGACAGGTGATGAGTTTGTCGCCATTATTTAGTTGATATTATTGTCATATTCATGTCGTAATAAATAGAACGAAATATCCAAAAACCCTTTTCTGATGTATTGGTTGTAAACGCAGAAAATAAAATTTACGAGTCTATATCGAATGACAATTTTTCAGGTGAAATGCATTATTTTTAAAATAGTTTTATGATATATCGTAAAAATCGAAAACTAGTGTTGGCTTAAAAGCATTGAAATATCCACTCAGTTCAATGACAGATTCAATGAACAGAATTTACCAAAATAACTTGCAATACTTAATGCAAAAACTCAACACAACGCAAAATGAAACAAAATATTTGAGATCCGACTTTAATCAGTTTGTGAAGAAGTATCGCGAGCGTATGATATGAAATAACTTTTTGTTTTATTTTCAACTTTTATTTCCAGTTTTTAAAACTACTTGGTATTTTTTCAAATAAGATCTATTAGCTATGATAGCCGAGTGGTTGTGTAATCGGAATTAGAATCGGAGAGAAGAAAGAAATAAATTTCTAAACTTAATTACGATATATATCAATGTCTTGAACACAAAGACCGCGAAAGGAACACTACATGTCTCATTGTCCAAAGCTTTGGGGTCACATATTTTATAAGTTGAAAGCCTCAAGTTGTCTAGACCTCGGACTACTCCAGTATCGGGTATGTGTGAAGATGTATGTAACAAAGTGATAATAATAAGTATATAAATATAATATATAAAAATATCTTCACGCAATTCCCAATACAGGGGTAGACAGAGGTCTAGTCTAGACTATTAAGTCCCTTCGACCCACCATCCACCGAAGATATTTTCGGGACAACGTGACAGGTGGTGAGCCAGTCGCCATCTTTATGTCCAAGCCAACGATGTAGTTCGTACATAAGTTTTTGAAAAACCCATTGGTACGAGCCTGCCCCCTGGGGATCGAACTCGGGTCTCTTGACTCGAAATTCCGAACACCCAACCACATTATAAGTATAAAAATGAAAAGTTACAAAAAAAAAAACATAAACAAATACATACCTGAATAGGGATAACATCACATACATAGAAAGGGCTAGCCAGGTGGAGGACATTCGAAGTTTCTATCTTACTATTTTCGTTCTGTGGAAGTGCTGAGTTTACCATTATCTTTATAATGAGGTAACCTCTATGTCCCAATAAGAACCTTTCGTTTAGTTGGGGTTGCAATAGGCAACTATGGGACAAGGCTTGACAAGACAAGACATTGCATTCTTATACCTACCTATAGATAATATATTAGATATAACGATCTCGAAAAACATACCAAACCAAAATGCAGGCCGGTGATGGGCAGCAGCTTTTAAGATTCAAGGTGTCCAGCAATAAGCTTGCCACGCTAAGCGTAGCAACTATGGTATTTTACAGGATCCCTATTTTTATATGTATGTACGAACCAACGTATCGGACCTTCCCTATCACCGAACCATGTCATAGAAGGCATTATCTCTTTGACAATGCTGATTTCTTTTCTGGCTGCTGCTTCAAATTTTTACGTATCTATAAAGTTGAAGCTTAAATATTTATGAAGATTTTACTTATAATTAGTATGTAGTATAGACGGAGATACATCCATTGCCTACCTAAATTGTTTCAGGTGGAAAGCCAATATTGAAATTACACTTTTATTCTTTGCGCGAACTGTAGTTCTCATCTGGTAATGGAAAACCATTAACTATATTACTTCGTCATATGTAAAGGCTCAAACTGTTCACATATTTATAAAATGTCTACAACAGTATTTTTAATATTGTGTACATAAAGGAATATATATATGAAAGCGAAAGATCAGACAAAATCATATAATGTTTAATAATAATAATAAAAAAAGCCTAAACCACGTTACCTAAATCTTGAAGACTAAAACTGACTAAGCAAATTTTGAAGAATAAAAAAAGGTAGAAAACTAGTTAGATGTCCGAAAATTGAAATGAAAGCTATTGGTTATAGTTATGTTGGCCAAGATTTTCGAAATTACATTCAAGGGGATTACAATAGGAATGAAAGTTTACATATGAATATATGTTCTAGAAGTAGACTTTGATGCTGCAGGAATGGTTCAGTTCGACCTTTTTGAATTAGAGAAGTCTTGTGGTTTTGTTTTTGTCACTGAACCAACGATAGGCTCACGCTATTCACTATCACTTGACTTGTGAATTTCGCCTCATTCTCAGTGTTGGTAATTATTTTCCATAAGTTGAATTGATTGTCAGTTTGCTACTTTTTTTTAATTTTTTTTTGCAATTTTTCCATCCCATTACTGATATTACGATTGTCAATCGCTTGCCAAGTGTACTAATTATAAAAAGATCCCTACGAGAAAAGTCTTCGTCCTGCACTGGATTTTGTGGACGATTAATTAGAGATTACAGACCTTAATTACCAGTCAAAGTTCAAAACGTATATTCCTTTGAAGAATATATATTGTACGCTATTAAAGAAATACAGATGAACGAATAAAGGGGCGGATAGACAGCAAAAAAGGTCATAAAATAAAAATAAAATTCAATGTTCTCTATAGAAATAAAATAAACGAGTCTTTTAAATAACAAACGCGATTCATGCTTTAATGCTTAATGCTTTGATACATTTAATTATATATATAGTAAGGTCATAAGTACTGTCACACAGTAAAAACTTTTCTTTTAGAATGCTGGCCACAAAAAAGTTTATTGAATTCGAAATTCGAATTGTTCATGAAAATAAAACTACATACATTTTAGAATTTTACTCATTTTTAAATATGGAGTGGACGCTTAAAGAAGACCGTGTTGCAGTTATTGCGTTGCATCGTTGCGGTTACGCGCCAATTCAAGTTTTTGACATACTGAAAAATTTGAATATAACCAAAATATTCCTTTATCGTACCATCAAACGATACAATGAAGACTCTAGTGTAGATGACAGGTCAAGAAGTGGTCGCCCTCGGTCTGTTAGGACCTCAGCAGTGATAAAAGCTGTGAAGACTCGAATTCAAAGAAATCCCAAACATAAGCAGAAAAAGCCCTTCAAATGGGGTTAAGCAGAAACACGGTAAAAGGGTGTTAAATGAAGACTTAGGGCATATCGAAGAAAAACAGGACATTGTTTGAATGCTCGTCTAATGCACCTGAGACTGAAGAGATGCCGCGCTTAGTTTAAGCGGTACGCGGGAAAAAAATATCGGGAAATTCTTTTTCGGATGAACAATTTTTTACCGTAGAAGAGAGCTACAACAAACAAAATGATAAGGTGTACGCACATTGTAGTGAAGAAGCGAGCGAGCAACCGTATTCCGCGTATCCAACGAGGTCATTTTCCATCCTCGCTCATGGTATAGTTGGGAGTTTCTTATTGGGGCTTAACAGAGGTATATTTTGCGAGAAAGGTGTAAAACGAATGCAGTTGTGTATCAAAATACAGTCCTGACGACCCTTGTGGAACCTGTTTCTCATACCATGTTCAAAAACAGGCACTGGGTATTCCAACAAGATTCGGCACCAGCTCATAGAGCGAAGAGCACACGACTGGCTGGCGGCGCGTGAAATCTACTTCATCGGGCACGAAGACTGGCCCTCCTCCAGTCCAGATTTGAATCCGTTAGATTACAAGATATGGCAACACTTGAGGAAAAGGTGTGCTCAAAGCCTCATCCTAATTTGGAGTCACTCAAGACATCCTTGATTAAGGCAGCCGCCGATATTGACATGGACCTCGTTCGTGCTGCTATAGACGATAGGCCAAGTGTCAAAAGAATTTTTTGTTAAGTTCATTTTGGTATATAAATAGTTACATAATGAATAAACTTGTTTTAATTATTTTAGGTTAAACATGTGACAGAATTTATGACATGACTAGGTATATATGTAGTTTAACACTAATATAATGTTTAATTACGATAAGTGGACTCAACAGCCTCGCCTATTGTACTTTTTAATTTTTTTTCCCTACATAATCTTCTTAACCAAGTCTATGTCAGCTAAACGATCGACATTTTGCATGCTTTTTTCGTTTTGGGAAACGAGTTTATTTATTAATTGGACATGGGACATGGTTGAAACATGGCTCATATGATTCAAGTGAGTGGACTTTTTATTTTGTAAAAGGCTATTTTTTTAATCTCCTGGGAGATTAAGCAGCTCCTTGCTCACCTTTTCCGACCTTTTTATCTCTTAGATCGAAAATATAATCATATTTGAGTCGATGATTAAATCATGAAACGAAGTTAATCTCCTTGGTTTCCAAGAAAGCGGTACCCACCTCAGTCGTAATTATGAAATGTAATTATTTTCATTTGTAGCAACAAGCATTTTAGCAATTAATTCAATAACACCTTGATAAGAAACGGTACATGTTCAATATAAAAAATCCGTTTCTCAAGGACAAGTGACAGTCAAAAATTAAAACCAAATATTTTTTAAATAAAAAGTAAATATATAGTTATCGATGACAAAGTAATAAAAAAGTGAGTTTAATGTTAAATTGTATAATCAGAATATTTCAGGAAGCTTTTGATATTCTTCCGAAATTTCCCATACTAGGGTAGGCAGAGGTCTAGACAACAACGTCCTTTCGATCTACTCTTCACCGTAGCTTATTTGGGACAACGTAACTGGAACTAAAAAAGTTGCTAGTGGTTGGTAGTGAAAGGTTGGTAGTGGAAACAAGTTGGTAGTCAAATTAAGGGTTTCTTCGAATTTTTTTTGTCAGTTCAGTTCAGTTAGTTGTCAGCTCACTATGGGCATACATTTGTTTGATGAATATGAATTTAAGTCATTTCAAATGCACTTTTACTCTTTTTTCAAAAATAGAATTATAATGTGAATATCTCTAATGTGAAACTCGGGTCTCTTGACTCGAAATTCCGACCACCCAACCACTCGGCTATCGTGACTAGCCTAGTTTCTATTGTTTTCATGTATTATTATTGATGGGGAGTAGTTAAAAGGCATAGATTGTAAAGTGCCGTAATCCATTAATATTTTTTTACGAGACTTACCTGTTGTTGTCTTTAATAGACATCGAGGAGTATTTGAGTCCTCATATATATCTATACTATCTATACTATCATTTTCATGTAACCAAGTTACTACAAAACAGCTATTAAAAGATATATATATATATATATATATATATATATATATATATATATATATATATATATATATATATATATATATATATATATATATATATATATATATATATATATATATATATATATATATATATATATATATATATATATATATATATATATATATATATATATATATATATATATATATATATATATATATATATATATATATTCACGCCATTCCCAATACAGGGTTAAACAGAGGTCTAGACAATTAAGTAGTGACAGATGATGTGTCCACCGAGAATCCGTTGAATTGTATGTTCCCTCCCTAGCTGCCCTGCTTTGATAACTTACTTGGATAGGGATTTTTTATTAAAGTTGACGTATTTTTGAGACCATTAGTTTATAGCTCCAACCCTGGTCCTCATATTATGGTTATATATACACATTTTATAGGATTCATAAACATTTTATGTCTTTGCGAATAATAACAGTAGAATTTCTGTTGTTACAGCACGTCAGTTATATTCCTTTTATGAGACCTGAATTAATTATTGAAGGTTATTTCTATTGCGTTATGCAGTATTTGCTTATAGATAGAAATACTCGTATACCAGCGTAAAATTAGTAACAGATTCACGAACGCGCAGTATTATTTCTAGTTACATTTCGAATCCTGATGAAAATCAAACTTTAAATTAAAAAAGTTTACCTTAAGAGAAGAAATACGAAAGTTGGAAAATGTTAACATCAATTTCCAAACCAACAAGTATCCATGAAAAGATGTGATCATCAAAATATCAAGTAACTTTTTGTATAAATTTCTCCACAAAAAACGAGCGCTTTGGTTTTTCCGTAACATACACGTCATTATTTTCATATCTTGTAATGTGATTTCTGTATAATGTTTGTCGAAAAGAGTAGTCCATGTCAGTGTCAAGTAGTTATCCTTATCATATTAATTAATCTGTAATAATGTCATTCAGTTCATTCCTGAAATAATTCAACAAGCTAGCTTTTTATAATTTATAATAATAACTAGTCTAGTCTACTAGGCTAGTCACGATAGCCGAGTGATTGGGTGGTCGGAATTTCGAGTCAAGAGACCCGAGTTTCACATTAGAGATATTCACATTATAATTCTATTTTTGAAAAAAGAGTAAAATTGCATTTGAAATGACTTAAATTCATATTCATCAAACAAATGTATGCCCATAGTGAGCTGACAACTAACTGAACTGAACTGACAAAAAAAATTCGAAGAAACCCTTAATTTGACTACCAACTTGTTTCCACTACCAACCTTTCACTACCAACCACTAGCAACTTTTTTAGTTCCAGTTACGTTGTCCCAAATAAGCTACGGTGAAGAGTAGATCGAAAGGACGTTGTTGTCTAGACCTCTGCCTACCCTAGTATGGGAAATTTCGGAAGAATATCAAAAGCTTCCTGAAATATTCTGATTATACAATTTAACATTAAACTCACTTTTTTATTACTTTGTCATCGATAACTATATATTTACTTTTTATTTAAAAAATATTTGGTTTTAATTTTTGACTGTCACTTGTCCTTGAGAAACGGATTTTTTATATTGAACATGTACCGTTTCTTATCAAGGTGTTATTGAATTAATTGCTAAAATGCTTGTTGCTACAAATGAAAATAATTACATTTCATAATTACGACTGAGGTGGGTACCGCTTTCTTGGAAACCAAGGAGATTAACTTCGTTTCATGATTTAATCATCGACTCAAATATGATTATATTTTCGATCTAAGAGATAAAAAGGTCGGAAAAGGTGAGCAAGGAGCTGCTTAATCTCCCAGGAGATTAAAAAAATAGCCTTTTACAAAATAAAAAGTCCACTCACTTGAATCATATGAGCCATGTTTCAACCATGTCCCATGTCCAATTAATAAATAAACTCGTTTCCCAAAACGAAAAAAGCATGCAAAATGTCGATCGTTTAGCTGACATAGACTTGGTTAAGAAGATTATGTAGGGAAAAAAAAATTAAAAAGTACAATAGGCGAGGCTGTTGAGTCCACTTATCGTAATTAAACATTATATTAGTGTTAAACTACATATATACCTAGTCATGTCATAAATTCTGTCACATGTTTAACCTAAAATAATTAAAACAAGTTTATTCATTATGTAACTATTTATATACCAAAATGAACTTAACAAAAAATTCTTTTGACACTTGGCCTATCGTCTATAGCAGCACGAACGAGGTCCATGTCAATATCGGCGGCTGCCTTAATCAAGGATGTCTTGAGTGACTCCAAATTAGGATGAGGCTTTGAGCACACCTTTTCCTCCAAGTGTTGCCATATCTTGTAATCTAACGGATTCAAATCTGGACTGGAGGAGGGCCAGTCTTCGTGCCCGATGAAGTAGATTTCACGCGCCGCCAGCCAGTCTTGTGTGCTCTTCGCTCTATGAGCTGGTGCCGAATCTTGTTGGAATACCCAGTGCCTGTTTTTGAACATGGTATGAGAAACAGGTTCCACAAGGGTCGTCAGGACTGTATTTTGATACACAACTGCATTCGTTTTTACACCTTTCTCGCAAAAATATACCTCTGTTAAGCCCCAATAAGAAACTCCCAACTATACCATGAGCGAGGATGGAAAATGACCTCGTTGGATACGCGGAATACGGTTGCTCGCTCGCTTCTTCACTACAATGTGCGTACACCTTATCATTTTGTTTGTTGTAGCTCTCTTCTACGGTAAAAAATTGTTCATCCGAAAAAGAATTTCCCGATATTTTTTTCCCGCGTACCGCTTAAACTAAGCGCGGCATCTCTTCAGTCTCAGGTGCATTAGACGAGCATTCAAACAATGTCCTGTTTTTCTTCGATATGCCCTAAGTCTTCATTTAACACCCTTTTACCGTGTTACCGTGTTAATACAATAGTAGTTGTGGTAATCTTTGTACTATACATAAATTTAGTAACATAACTGAACTCTAAGGAAATCGCAACTACGAGTATTTATAGCAAACGAAAAAAGATGTTTAAAGATTATTATGATAATTATTATTATAATAACGGCGATGGGCTCACCACCTGTCACGATGTCCTGAAAATATCTTCGGTGGAAGGTGGGTCGAAGGGACTTAATTGTCTAGACTAGACAATTAAGTCCCTTCGAAACAGGTAAGTCTCGTAAAATATATATATATATATATATATATATATATATATATATATATATATATATATATATATATATATATATATATATATATATATATATATATATATATATATATATATATATATATATGTATATATATATATATATATATATATATATATATATATATATATATATATATATATATATATATATATATATATATATATATATATATATATATCTCTTTTAATAGCTGTTTTGTAGTAACTTGGTTACATGAAAATGATAGTATAGATAGTAGCTCAAAGGCTTGTATATTGTAGCTATCTTGGCTTACTTTGTCGTTATTTTTCGCATCTTCAGAGGTTCAAAACATAAATATTCCTGCGACGTCTTTTATAGGAAATGTAACTACATTACAAATATAGAGTAAAAAATTGAGCAACAGGTTGTTCTATGTGCTATATTCTGTGAACAAAGGCATTTTCATTATTCTAAAACGATTTAGATGAACAGGCAATTTTTATGTACAGATCACTTTTTTATTTATATTATACTACTTTAATAATTTTTAATTTATATAACTTTAACTAACCTAACCTATTTAGACAATGAAGTGAGACTTCGTGTTTGTGATTTTAATTGCGAAATTCTTAATCCGTATGAGACATGTGGTGTTTGTGGTCCTTCATAAAGAAGACTACTTCCGCAAATCGTTAGTAGTAGTAAATATACACATTGTTAATGTTAGTTCAACCGTTAGGCAAAGGTCTTTCTCGGAAGAATTATTTTTGTTTATAAATGCTTATTAAAGATAAAGTTAAGTAAACGAAACGGAAATTAATCGCATTTAATTAAAATTTGACAGCAATATACATTTATTATTCTCCGATTAAAAATAGTCCATTTGGAACAACTTGAAAATGAATTACAATGGGATCAGTTTGTAATGGAATATATATTTTTTTGTCTTCACTTCCTAATACAGTGGTAGCCAGAGTTCTAGACAATTTAGTCCTTTTGACCCACATTTCACCGAAGATAATTTTTGACAATGCGTCTTTAGGAGTCTATGGTCTAAGGAATAGAATATAGAATATATATGATTTAAAAACTATCAATTGCGTGTAACGAGTATTTTTTTTTTCAGAACTTTTGACTCTGTTGCATAAAACTAACCGAAGATCCAAATCCATATTATTTCCCTTTCTCTTTCCTTTTCCAAATTTATTTCTTAAAGGTAAGCCCCTTTCGTGTTTCAAGTATTTGTACATGGTAGTGTCTGGTGGTATGTATCTATACATTTATTTTGTATTCATTTTCAGAATTGTACAGAACGAAAGGCTGAAAGTTGCTAGGTGGGATATTCTTAAGTTGTATTAAAGTATTTACAAAACTTCTAAAAATCGATGCTAAAGATAAGCACGCAATGGTACCTTTTGAAGAAATGTATAAAGGATATAAACTAATTACTTCTTAACAAAATGTTTTTTTAAGTTATTAAACTAAATGTCACACTCAATAGCGTTTAGTATAATTAAATCAATCAATGACGTTTTTTAAATTTGTTATGCCGTGTACAAAATGCAAAAGATATTTTTTAACATCTTACAGTTTCATTTTAAAATAATGAGAAAACGTAGAACATTCCTAATTAACTCCAGGCGAGAGTAATTCTTTATTGCTTTTTTGTTTCAGTTTAAAACAAAGGATATGGCAGTTAATGAACTTTAGAGAGCTTGAACATTTCGTAATATTCAGGAAATCTTCCAAGTAAATTACAATGGAATGTTTGAAGTACCTATCGTTGTATGAAAATCATTTAATCTGTGATTTCTGAATCTTTGTTATTGAAATTGTGAACGTAGCTAGCGGATATATTTTATAACTTTAACGTTAATAATGTGTCAATTATTATAATAATAAATAGACAAATATGTTCACGCAATTCCCAATACAGGGGTAGACAGAGGTCTAGTCTAGACAATTAAGTCCCTTCGACCCACCTTCCACCGAAGATATTTTCAGGACATCGTGACAGGTGGTGAGCCCATCGCCGTTATTATAATAATAATTATCATAATAATCTTTAAACATCTTTTTCGTTTGCGTTTCGTTTTACTCGTAGTTGCGATTTCCTTAGAGTTCAGTTATGTTACTAAATTTATGTATAGTACAAAGATTACCACAACTACTATTGTATTATTTTCTATTGTTTTCATGTATTATTATTGATGGGGAGTAGTTAAAAGGCATAGATTGTAAAGTGCCGTAATCCATTAATATTTTTTTACGAGACTTACCTTAGTATTTGAGTCCTCATATATACGGATAAACTGATTTATAAACTCGCATCCATTGTTGATAACATAGTAAATGAAGTTGGCAATGATTAATAAGAAACTGTGGATTAGTATGTGTATAAAAATATACAACTGTGGTTTCAATATTTGAGAAAGTGCAATAACCAGACAGCAGACAGGTCTCCAGACACAGTCGTTCATCAAGCTTAATTTATTGTTTGCATTGTATGTTCATTTTATAATGAAATTTTACTGTATTTTTATTAATAACTGAGTTGTTCAGAATTTATGATAAAAATTTGTGACTTCATACGTAGCATCTGTAAATTGTATATTCGTGGGCTGACTTCGCTCGCAATAGCGATAAGCTAAGCATTTTAAATAATTTATTTTATATACCTACGAGCCGATAGAAAGTTTTCTATAAATCTGCAGTACGTATAAGTATCTTTTTGTATGGTACACTACCGAAACAAAAATATGTTACCAACAGTTTCTTAACGGAAAGCGTTATCAAAAACGTTGTAGTAGTGATCGCATAAGTAAACACTGTTCCTGTATGGTATCAACATTTGATGAAGTCCGTCCCTTTCTGCCGATATGTTATAAAACCAAGTTAGGGTAAAGCTTCTATGACCAGGGACAGATGGTTGCTGCTGCCCGCTTTCGATCTGCTTAATTCTGTTTAAAACATCTGTAGGTAGCTTATGATATTTTACTACTGCTTAATATTGGTTAAGACGTTTTAAATAAAACGATTTTCGGATTTTATCCCGTAAAATATAACGTAAATATAACATAGACCACACTAACAAGGTCGACTAAAAATCCTTTACTGAGAACTAGTCCTAGTTAAATTTGTTATATGAGAACTTTCCAAACTAAGAAAAACTTATGTTTAGTTCTTGTTTATGGTTTTTGTTCATAAGAGGGCACGAAAGTTTTTTCTACTTTTATAAAATTTTGGATTTTTGCTGTTGTTCTTTTCTAGTGCTTTATCTGGTATAAATTGTAGTACCTTTTATCGAAGTATTGTAAATCAACTTTTATAAGAAAACTAGTTATAAAATAATAAATAAATATCTTCACGCAATTCCCAATACAGGGGACAGAGACAGAGAGGGGGGATAGACAGAGGTCTAGTCTAGACAATTAAGTCCCTACGACCCACCTTCCACCGAATATATATTCGGGACAACGTGACAGGTGGTGAGCTCGTCGCCGTTTTTATGTCCAAGGCAACGATATCATTCGTACGTAAGTTTCTGCTCGTACAAAACCCATTGGTACGAGCCTGCCACCTGGGGATCGAACTCGGGTCTCTTGGCTCGAAATTCCGACCACCCAACCACTCGGCTATCGTGACTTTTTTTAACTAAAACTAGTTAAAACTAGTTATGGTAACACTATATTATGATATGATTGAGAGTTGAAAAGAGTAAACAGTGAGTTACTTTATGATAAGTGATTAAAATAGCTTATAACATCTAGAAACTATTTCAAAATAAAATATATTTTAACCCCCGAGGTATAAGATGGTCCTTATAGTTCGTAATTATTCTGATTGACCATACCGTTCCACCGAAGATATTTTTCGGTCAACGCGACAGGTGGTGTTCCCGTCGCAGTCTTTATGTTCAAGCCAACGACATAAATCGTACATTAGTTTTTGAAAAGACCCGTTGGTACGAGCCCGCCACATCAGCACATTTACTACAAATAAAGATATTTTCACATAAGGAGGGTCAAGAGTGCTCGGAAGAAGCGCAGAGTTATGTAAGAATCGTGACAGTTAGCGATCATTCTGATTAGCCCGTCAGGGATTGTGCGTGAAGATAAGGAAATAAGTTATGTTCACATAAATAGTCGTTGAATTAACTTCTCTAACTCTAATCTATTATACAAATCTATTATAGTTACATGTATCCCAAAATCTGATTTTGTCGTTGAGTTTAACTCTTGCAAAGAATATCAAAACATGAAATGTGTATCAAAAGCCTAACACAGAGCTGCAAGTAGGTCAACATTTTTCGAACAAGTGTATAGGCATCGCAGCCCCTCCACTTTCGTTCGTGTTCAAGCTCGTACTCCATTGCTTTTGTAGAGCTGAAATAAATGAAGAACACTGAAAGCAAGGAATATCTTTTAGTTGAAATTTTAAATCACTTTTATATACTTCTTATGGGGATTGATAACGTCTATTGAGACATCAAAAGTTAACAACAAATTACCATGTTCTAATACCATATCCAATAAAGTTTTATTTATATAAGTAGCATAAAGAGCTCTTTTAAAAAAGAATAGTGTTAATATTATTTTGATAAAATACCTCGAGCATATTTGAAACTATCTAGAAGTTACGACGCACACTTGAAAGTCTATAACCCGCTTTTCAATGACATTCTGGAAGCGTCGAGAAAACGGGTCAATGAACATGAAATTAGTTTGAAGGACGATAAATTCTTAAAATGTTTATCATACCTACAGTGTAATAATTAAACTTGAAGTAAATTTTATGTGGATTGAAGGGTTTTGGAAAAGGGTATAATTAATAGAAAATTGTGAGATAATCATCATTACAAGCAGGAGCATCTAAAGCAGGTGGTCTAAAACATACTGCAAAATTAAATGATGAATCCAATTTCTAGATACCAAACGAGTCTTGAGTATCTGAAAGCGGAAGATAATATGCAAATTCACTAATGAATTCGCAACTTATATAATTAAGTTAATATATAATTAGTCTGAATTTACTACATCAGCACTAGCATTCATCTCGCTGACAGAACTCCATGCATTATTGCAACTAGAGCACAGCTTACGCAGAGCGAAGACTTGAGGTCCATCGCAAGATTTTACTTTCTACCTCTCTCTGCTTTGCCTCTTCTCTTACGCTTATCCAATAAAATAGTAAACAAGCACCGTATTCGGTTTATGTGCCCCTAGACGTCCCTTTATTGCATATTAAATTGTAGCTATAATAAAGTACAACCTTTTATTGTTACTTATTGTAAGACCTCACCAGTTTGATTTTTTAAAATATATGATTTAAGAGTCATTTCACGTTATTTGAGATCTTTGAAACAACGTGTTGTTGATATCTGTGGCAAATTATGTAGTATAATAACAATAATTGTTTTAGTTATTTTTTCATATATATTTCGCCGTGTACAAACGTAATCGTTGTTTATATACACACATACACACATATATATACATGTGTGTGTACATAAACAAAGATTACGTATAAATACATGATGTAATGCGTGAATAAAAGTTTACTTTTTATTTTATATTTAGTGTTTTAATTGCTTTTCTCTTTATCTCCTCTTATGACACCCAAATTGAACCCAGGAGAACCAGGCGAATCCTATCCTATGCGAAAGTTAACTCAAAAAAGAAACTTGTATTATTGATTGACGAGTGCCGGTGTCATCCATAACAGCTTCCTAAGATCTGGACACATATTTAAGGCTGATGTGAAGTGTCAATAATTGCAAACGATGATGGAAAAGCTAGCACCTAAGCTAAAGATTGGTTAACTACTCAAGCTTACTGCTGCCTCAGAACAACGCTCAACCACAAACAGCACGTCGGACGCTCGCTGAAATATCTTCTAAACCAGCCATACTGGGACTTCTGCACCTTGCTCGCACTGGTTATCGCTTTTTTGGAATCTAGCACTACATGCAATCAAAAAACTCAACTTTGATGAGGCTGTCCAAATGGCCTTCAAATAATTTATTGATTTTCGCTCTCACAATTTTTTCTGCATAGGAATCAATGAACTACCTTTGAGATGGCATAAGTGGATACATAGCCATCAAACATACATTGTTTGAATAAATGTATATAATAAAGTTCACCCTATGTACAAATTTCGATCACCGCACCTTTCCTTTTTGTCAAGAGTTCTTTGTTGCTATATTCGTTTTCTTTATAGCAGTTTAAAGTGGGACCCTTACTCCCTTTACTGTTGATATTATATCATATTCGTGGGATCCCTAAACTTTACTCAAGTCGACCACAGACCCCAATCACGTACCTTTTTCGTTTATGTGTGTATAAAATTTGTTGAAATTACTCGTAGGTATTAAATGAGATTTATTGTTTTTTAAATTTAATTGTTTGTTAATTTCATAACTAAAATTAAATTTTGAATAATATTATTTTCTAGTTCTTTATAGGTTGGGTGGTCGGAATTTCGAGTCAAGAGACCCGAGTTCGATCCCCAGGTGGCAGGTTCGTACCAATGGGTTTAAAAAAAACACTTATGTACGAATTATATCGTTGGCTTGGAAATAAAGACGGCGACGGGCTCACCACCTGTTACGTTGTCCCGAAAATATCTTCGGTGGAAGGTAGATCAAAGGGACTTAAATGTCTAGACTAGACCTCTGTCTACCCCTGTATTGGGATTTGCGTGAAGATATTTTTTTAAACTGACAGACAGTTTTCACCCTTGGCACATTCATACAAAAAATAACTATACAGAATTCCGATTCCTTGCATGGCTATCGCGTTGGAATAAGATGCGTGAAGAAGCGTGAAGATATAAACAATTTTAAAACATCTACACGCTATTACCAATACTGGAGTACATAAAGTTCTAGACAATTAGCCTTTTCGACCCCTCTTTTACAGAAGTCAAATTTTTTTTGGGACAATATGACATGTGGTGAGCTTGTTTCTTTCTTAATGTCCATGTCATCGAGATAAATCGTAAATAAGTTTTGAAAAAACTCATTGGCATGAGCCTACCACCCGGGGATCGAACTCTGGTCTCTAGAGACTGGAGTGAAGATCACCGAATATTCCAGTCACCCAACCATTTGGCTATTGTGACTTTATTTAAATGACGTTATTAAAAAGAAATACGAAGATTAACACCAATCTGTCTTTATTTAACTTTACGTAACTAATACTTTGTACTACAAGAGAAAATTTAAATAATTTACATCATAATTCTATTATACAAAAATCTGTCAAAAGAGGCATTACATGCGCATACATTAAAGTTTAGATACTATTAGTTTTTTTTTTAAATAAAAATACATACATAGAGTAACGAAAATCTAGGCACTGCACATGTATTATATTGATATACATATATCACATTCTTGACTTTTAAATAATGTACATATTATCCTTATTCCATTATGCTAGTAAGCGTTTCCGTTCATGTATAACTATTATTATCCAAGAGTCATTCGCTTATTAGTTACCTACCATTATTTTCAAAATGATTAAGTTAAAACTCTTCAAAAAAAAATCTAAAATATAGTTTACAATGCAGTAAACTGTAGCATAATTTAAGTAAAAGCTGATCTTGTCTCACTTTAAATATCACAACTGAAAAATATTATTGCAAGAACAATTTTATTATATACCGTAAATAATACTATGTAACATTAAGATTATAAAAAGATATGAAAAGATTTTTCGACATGATTTCACAATAACATTTAATTTAAAGCTAAAATTGTGATTGCGATTGTTTTTTTTACATTTAAGCAAATTTCTTGAACAGTTTTTTTTGTAATGGAAGTAGAATGAAAGTGGCTATGGTACCCTTAAAATAGTTATTATGGTAATGACACTGTCTTCAGAACTGTCTAGACCACTTCCTTAGTCTAAATATTGTGAGTAACAAATATATATCAATTACCTGATGAATAATAAATTTTCTGACTACGGTTTTCATTGACTAGACACACGCTTTAATGGTTTTTAAATAAATACATACATATTCAATGATAGTGAAAACGTCACATACGTTGCTATGATCCCATAGGAAGTAGCTATAGCACGTGTCATGGAATCGGAAACATTGAAGGTACTACACAAACCCAGACCCAAAAAAGTAAAAAAAAATATCTTCACGCAATTCCCAATACAGGGGTAGACAGAGGTCTAGTCAAGACATTTATGTCCTTTCGACCCACCTTCCACTGAAGATATTTTCGGGACAACGTGACAGGTGGTGAGCCCGTCGCCGTCTTTATGTCCAAGCCAACGATATAATTTGTACATAGGTTTTTTTTTTTAGAAAAACCCATTGGTACGGCCACTTGAGTTTCGAACTCGGGTCTCTTGACTCGAAATTCCGACCACCCAACCACTCGGCTATCGTGACTTAAAAAAAGTAGAAAAAATGTTTTTCTATATTGAACCAAGGGGGCATCGGAGTCGGAACCTTAGAGATGACGTCACCATGAAAACCGATGTGTAAGCCATTCGACCACGGAGTTCGACAAATATGTGGTCGTGAATAATGCTTTAACTAGAATTTTTAATTTATTAATTAATGTGTTAATTTGTTTTTCTACTTTGAAAATGTAGAAATTTAAATTTCTTTGCATGTCATTAGTAATAATTTCTTTACTATAAATTGTATTTCTTCATTAGTTTGAACATAAAAAGACAAAGATACTTGCAGCACCGTTAAAAAGTATAAGTACTAATTTTGGGTAAAACGTCTGTATATGTGTTACCCCTACCAAATTCTGAGGTCAGTACATTAAATATTTAAGAAAGTAGTTATCAATACAAAGACATAATATTGTATACAATTCTATAATAATGTAATAATACTGATAATTTGATAGGAAGACTATTCTAATATTATTTAAATTATCTTTAACTTCAATATTTTAACATTTAGAAAATATTTATGACTATCGTTTACGCAATAAAAACCAACTTCAAAGAATGTTAAATCTAGTATTGACGTGCTAAAAATTATTCACCCATGAAAGTATGTCGTGCAGATTTCTTTTTAATTCGGGATTTTATGATTTTCTCAAACATCACGTAATAAGACTTTGACTAAAGTTACATGGGAGGGTTACCAGAGGAATATCTTGTTAGTAAAAAAAAGGATTAGTAATAACCATTTGATAATTAACTCTAAAAACCTATAAAAACATTCGGAAGTTTTCAAACTCATTTTCAACACATTCGAAACTGCTTCTTCTTAATCTCGGTTATAAAGAAACAAGATAAAATGGTTTTTTGAATTTTACCTAGTCCAGGCAAATATAATTTTTGTAGTCCATACGATGGAGTTATAATATGTACTACGTATTAGGATATCAACGGGCTCATCATTATAATAGCCTATAAAATATTAACGTTAAGGAGGGTTTGCCATAATCACCGCGTGGATTGGCAATCGCAATACCAGACACAATGCGCCTTAGTCGCTGCTGCTCTTCAGCGAGTTAATAGATGGTCTGACATTTATTTGATTGATTTGATTTCCAAGGTTCGTCTTTAGACGCCGCTTATAAAACGCATGGGAAGACAATGGCTAATATTCTTCTTATACCAGTAACACACGGCGATGCAGTTCAAAGATACGGCTCTGGATCATATTATTGGATCATATCTGGATCATATAAATCATGACCATAAATAATAATGATGATGAGAAATAAGTTGAGGTCTTAGTTTTTCTATGTTACACTACTATTATTTAAGGTCCTTGCTGCTATTTCTGCAAAGTTAAAGTTAACCTAGTAAAAACATTTCATAAAATACATTTATTTAAATTGACAGTCAAATGTGTAGCTATAGAAATTTTATAGATATCCTAAAAGGTTCTATTTTAAAAAAAGAATGAAATTTTCTAATGTAATATTAAGTTGACTTCAAATTTATTCCTATCTTAACTAAGATATAAAGTAACTTGACTTAAAGTCATAAAGTTTTTGACTTAACACATATTACCCGATATAATTATGATATTTTTTCATATAATTTTACAAATTCAGACATATTTTTGACATATTGTCAAAATATTTTCCTATTTGACTGCTATTTTAAGTATTTTATTTTAGTAAAGGAATAAAGTAAAATTTATGACAGATAGTGCGGGAAAGAAAATTACTCCAATGATTGATATGTCATTTAAAATTAACCCTATATAAATGCGATAAGCTAAGTTTTATGACGTAATTATTATAATGAAAAAAAATATATTTTGATTAGATACACTAATGAGCAAAAGAAATTACATTTAACCATTAAGGTTAGTTTTGAGACTATATGAACTAGGTTGTGACCCTTTTGCTGGTAATAATCTTTCTGAAGCTTCAAAAATATCACTGGCAGAATATCTATTTCTTTTTAAAACTGGGGCTTTATAGTCTTTATCTATAGATTGTTTCATTTCTTGCTGAAAATCGATTTCTTTGGCACTTCCACTTAAACTTCTGTTCAGTTCAAATTTATCACTCGCTGTACTGGACGGTGTCTGACTTCCGTTCTCCGTCTCTATAATTTGCTCAAGAGCACTAGGTCTCCGACCTCTTGTATCATAGAATTCAACAGTAGGTGGCATAACGGGTGCAAGATTGGCCATCGGATCTATTCCTAAAAGGAGCATAACAGTGGCTGGATGCTCCATTATGTATTCAGTAACAGAATGAAGAAAGGGTTCTGTTTGTGTACTGCGATGAATTTTAGGTCTCTCCGGTGTTACAGGTCGTTCATGCTGTAAAAAATAAGACATTAAAAACTTTGACTAAGTAATTAAACGGTCAATATAAAAAAAAATACCTGATCCCAACAAAACACGTCAGGAGGATGACTGCAACTTCGAGCAAGTTGATTAGGTGGTGCATTCCATTGTAGATTAGGGTTGGAATGTGCTGCATGCCACCCTGACGGACCTGTCATTTCCTGTAGTGCTTGGATTGCATTGCGAACCTAAAGAATTATCCATTAATTTACTAAAGGTTAAGATTAAAAAATATGCAAATAAATTGCGTATATCTTCGTTAATACTACATATTATAATGAATTAATTTATTAATTACATTTTTTATTTCAGATATTTCAAATGATAAGCACATCACCCATATTATTGATTTACTATGCTGCTATGTTATGCTGTATGCTATGCTGATAAGGAACATAAGCCTAAATGTGTTTATTACAGTATTGATTGTAATCTATTTAAGTACGTACGCTCACAGTAGATGTTGGTAGTATAATAATACATAGGATTTTGTGCATCAATTTTATTAATTACAGGCGTGGCCATCAATAGAGACAAAACTTATACACCTATATTTAGCAGTATACTTTTGAAGAGGTTGTAAAGAAGAAGAAGAATACAGTATACTAAAAGAGTTAAAACAGCACATCACCTCCATGCTTAGTGCAGCAACATCATGGTGAAGACTCGAAACTTGAGTATCGAGTCTATCTACGGATGATCTCGTGTTGTGGACTTCTAAATTAAGTCCCTCTAAAGAGTCAGCTCTTCCTGTTTTAGGTGTTGCTACACTACGTTGTCTTTCTATTCTTTCACGTAATTCTCTATGTGTCAAACGTTGTCCATCAGATCTAGAATCACCAATAACGTATAAAATACTAAATACTTTTTCATTTTTAACAAATAAACATTATTAAAACTACCAACGGCCATTTATTATCCTTTAGTAATTGTTTTATTTCTTTACATAATTTGGTGTCAATAAAGTCAATTTGTATTGTAATGTATTGTAAATATACCCTTATGTAAATTGCCGAGTGCATGATACTTATGTGATGTAAGATATGATTTATTGAGCATAACTTTTGAAAAACATACCTAAATTTATGCCGGGGACTGCTCGTATTAGTTATTGGTGGTTTTTTAGGTGAGAGAGCGTAATCTTCTGGTACATTTTCATCATCCTCGGAAATAGATGGAAGAGTAAGGGAAGGATGACCATTTCCATCAGATTCCTGTTCTGCTTCATAGCCTTCTCTTAAATTATACGTTAAGTCGTGTTGTATATCATGAATAAATTCTTGTTGGTACTCGGGGTATAGACGCAATACTTCAGCTAATCCTCCCATATGAATACATTTCAAATCACAGTAAGTTAGAGCCTGCAAATTTTAATGTAATTCATTACAGTTAATTACTCAACAAAGTTAATGGTGTAAGTGAAATGTAATATTTTTAGTAGTTTTATTTCTAAATCTCAAATTATAATGCTATTGAGTAATGCTATTACCTTGACATCGCTGCTGGATTTCACTACAACGTCGGGATTATTAGGTTGCGATCCGACTGTTCCGTTAAAAGCATGTAAGTGGGTATTCATGTCACACCCTACCAAATCTCCCTTTCCTGTTAAATGATAATATCCTATTATTTTATATTATTGATAATTTATAAAATATAGTTTTACTTGATAAAAGACATATTTTAATACAAATGACTTTGAAGTTTAAAAGTCGCTTACCTAAAATTGCGACTACCATATCGTTTTGCATAACTTCCATAGAACCATTACAAATATAATAGATATAAGTAAGTGCATCCCCTTTGTGAACAAGGTATTCGCCAGGAGCGCAAAAGTTGTTACGAATGTGCAACGATAGCAATTTGAGGCAACCCTGGGAAGCCGATTCAAATATAGGAAGTGACAATATCTCTCTATGCAAATGTAAAGAGACGTCGCCTCGGAGTTCCTCAGGAAATTCTTTCAACGTCTGTAATAGTGAAGATGACAAGTTTAAAATTTTCATATGGCTACTTCGTATTTCTTCATTTTATTTTAATTTTCAAATAAAAAAAAAAGAGGTTTTTTAATTTGAAATAAAAAAATTAAAAAAATTCAATGAAAAAATTTAGGTTAAATTTAACAATCAATAAGCAAATACCTCGTGTATATCAATACCATGATTAAGTGACCACATAGTTTGAAAATAATCTTGCATTCGCTGTTTCAGCTCCTTGGGTACTTGATTAAGGGAAAGGAAGTCCTTTAGATCACGCCACTTGCTTTGATACATAGATCGTCTTGAATACATTCTTTGAATTATAGCCGTAACGTTACCAAATACTACAGCGTGCATAAGTGCTACAAAAGATTAAAATTTAATAAAATTATAACATTTGAAGAAGCTTTTTTGTTGTTGGTTTATAACTTAACGAAGATTTAATACCTATAAAAGTTAAGTACCAGTCTATAAATGTCCACTGCCGTTCAAAGGTTTTCTCAAATATTTGAGAGTGATAAAAACCAGAGTAAGCTTCACCATACTACTCCGGCACGGTAAGGCTAACTTCACATGTTCTCGTAATAATATTTCTTATATTAATTTATAATTGCGATTGTTGTCACTGGGTGAAATTACATTGCATTAAAATTCATTGCTGAACACTTGTACACAATTCACTTTTATGTTATTATTTATTAATTAACCTTCCGGTTTCGCCTTACGGCATCATCAGGGTATTGACCTATCAATACCCTCATGATGCCGTAAATAAAAGTGAATTGTGTACAAGTGTTGAGCAATGAATTTTAATTTCTTATATTGCTTATCTGAGATATGATTTTCTCTTGATGATTTCTTTAAAATTGTCTTTATAATTTTAGTGTTCGGTGTCGAGGATTGACCCCGTGACACTGGCGTAAAATGCTGTTACTTTATACTAGCACTAATATTAATAATCTTTTTATATCTTAAGGCAATTTTCCATGCTGGGGTAGACAGAGGACAAGACAATGAAGTTCTATCGACCCGCTTTTTACTAAAGCTTATTTGAGACTACGTGACAGATGGTGAGCCTATTGCCGTCTTAATGTCCATATTAACGGAACAATATTTTTACATACATGTATAATTAAAACGTAAATATTTATAAATTCATATAAACGTTTATGACTTGAGTACATACATTCATATTCATCACACAAATGTTTACCCCTATTCGAACCCACAACCCTTTGCTTTAAAGGCAGGCAAAATCACTACCAAAGCTACGTATATTGACTACTACTACTATCTACGTATACTAATTATTAGATAATTATGTACCAACCTCCGATTAACATTGTAAGAATGCTAAAAATCTTCTCAGGCAAAGTGTTAGCTGACACATTACCAAAACCAACGCTGGTTAATGAAGAGCACGTAAAATAGAGTGCTGTGACGTAACTCTCACTGTGCGATATGTTTACTATTGGAACTTTAAGTCGTTCAGCTAAATTATTTATCCATCCTATGAAAATGAATAAAGTATGACATATTGTATAATCAATTTTATTAATTAGATTTAAAGCATAGTAGGTAACAATCTATCCGTATTTGTGATGGTTTCAATTTATATGAATAGAATTTAAAATGTCATTAATTCTTGATATTATAACTTATTACTAATCAAAATTGTAAAAGTAATATGCAATTGTATTATAAAATAGCTGTATAGTAAAAAAACCATTCATGACTTCCACCGAAATAAATATATTCTTTCGGTGGAAGTCATGAATGGTTTTTAACTAATGGGAGTTATTAGAATACTTATTAATATTCTATCTATTTACTAATATATTATTAGAAATTCGTTACAAATAATAAAAAAAATGGAGTGGAGATTTACGTTGTCATGTTTTCCTATCAGAAGAATAATAAATAACTTCTAGTTAATTTCTATGATATAGTCAAATAAATTTTATTAGAACGCGTAAAAATATATTTATAACGAATACCTTACCTAAATCCCAAATCTCGTTTTTGTGGTGCTCAATTTCTTTCTCTGCTATAATAAACCAAATACAAGCTAGCCAGTGTGCGACCAAAGTGAACGAGAGCATCAAAAGCGTCAGTATCAGAGCTGAGTATTGTGAGTAACGGTCCATTTTCTGCAGCAACCGTGCAAGCCGAAGGAGCCTTGTTAATTTAACTAAGTGAACATTTCCATGAGTCGATTCCTGAAAGAAACACAATTTTATACTTTAATTGTCTTATTACAACCTACAGAATATCAGTATCTTTTAACAATTTATCAGGATTTATAAATTAATTTTATAAACTATTGCAAATGCACCTAAATTTGTTCCGGTTAATCGTTGATAAAATATAAATTAAAAATCTTTATAGTTACATGTCTAAAACCCTTTTTTAATTTTTTCACACATTTGAATTTCATCGGTTAAAATTTACGGGTCCTTAATGGGCATCGTTACAAACCTTTCTATATATTTATATGTAATATGACGAATTTTTATCCATAATAAATTAACTATATATGAAAAGTAATTAATATTTACCGTTCCACTGTAAACATCGGATGCGTAAAGTAGGTCAAATGGAAGCGCGGCCAGGAGGTCCACCACGAACCAAGACCGGATGTAATTAAGGGCTATTGCTTTAGAATCCGATACCACTTCTCCTTTTTTACTAACAAATGTCGTCCGGAAGTTAAGCACTATATCTAAATAGAGTAAGATCATGATAATTAAGATCAAACATTGTAATACTAATATATATTACATGAGCATAGCAATTAATTAAATCGTACCAATGATAAATAGTGCTTCGACTACGACATCGCTGGTGACGCTGATCCTCGGATGACCTTCATCCACAAAGCTAGCGTTATATGGAACTACAACGGCTACATAAAACGTCGCTATAAGAATAAGCCAGTCCCAGAAGGTTTTAAAAACTCCATAATGTGAAATAATAAATCTTGACTTTTTTATTGCTGACGTTTTGTACTCCGGCAAAGGAGGGTCGGACGAGTGAAGTAGGTTCTAAAAAGGGTAAATAAATAAATGAAAACATTTTTGTTACAAGCTGTGTCTAGTAAGTACGTAATAGTTCGATTAAATTTCAGCAAATATATAAAGAAGCTACGTAATTTCAAGTTAAAGCAAAAACGCATTATTTTATTTTGTATAAATGTTAGTTTAAGCGCCAATAACTTATTTCTATTTTCAGTAATAAAATATTTATTTACCTAAAACCTGGACAGCTTGAATAAGAATGAATGTGTGCTCAGTAACCTTATACATCGAGATAAAATAATGTTTTACCTTACTAACATTGTTAAGTTTTAGTTTTGTCTTCATCTTATCTGGTTTATAGTGTCCTGAAAGCTGGTATAGTACGGCCCTTGATCGCCGCCTGCCCATGTTGGCGGGCGAAGGCGCTTCGGGATCAAGATTGCCATTAGGGTCTGGAAGTAGGCAACTAGATTCAGCTCGGAACCGGGCGCCCAAAAGTGCCGCTGCGGGTACAAATGGGGATAACGCTAGAGTGACCACGCCAGCTGAAGGCCGCACCGCGGCTCCTGCACGCATAAATCGCCTCGTTACTGTTTCACCCTGATACGAAACGTGGGCTTCGAATGGACACAGTACTATTTCTACTTTTGTGACAATTATAAGCCTTTCTTTCAATAAATTATGTCACAATACAGATTAGATCAACTTTTAAATGTTAGGCAGAGGGTGAAGAATGCTGTATTTTGCATGAAATCGGATGTGACAAAAATAAATCATGAAAGCCTTTAATTTGCACAAAAACTAAAAATGAAATGGCAAAAATTTTGCGACAGGCAGACATAAAGTTTTGCAATGTATTTTCATTAAACTTACGAATTTAGCTAAAAACAACTTTTTTTAAAGATAAGGTGAATGGCATAATTTAGAATAGTGAATAAACTGCATGTGAGGGGGAAAGATTCAAAGACTTCAATGTTTGCCTACAATAGATGAATATAAAATAGACAAAGTGCCAGTAGATAGTCTAGCTATTTCAAAACTAACAAAAGAAATCAATTGTAACGAGCGGAAAAGATTCTGACACTGGTATTCGGATACGGTATCTGTCATCGAATCTTCGAGATATCGAAGAAACCAATGAAAGTTATCAATTTCTTTGTAGAAAGAATTACTTTTGTGAGAAATAAGCGATCGATTGACCACATTATTTAAGCTTTTATGTTACACTTATCCTTCTTACGTCCCAGATTTGCACCGTTTGGCTGAAATAAATTATCACTTATAAGAGATATGAGAACAGTTTTTAACGTTTGCAACGTTGGCAACGTTCAAACAAAATATATGAAATATATTTCAGGCGATGGACAAAAATGCTGATGGAAATTTAAAAACTTTAATATAATTATAAATCTAAATATTTCTTTGAAATGATTTAATACTTATAAAAATTACCATAGAACTGTTTCGTTACGCAAAACTTTCTGAGTGTCCTGTTTGTGTAACTTAAAAAGCAAAATGTATTTACGATCAAAAATTGTAACTACTCAACAAAGTAAAAATACGTTTAAAATTACGTTCAAAATAAACAAAATATATTTCGAAATCATTGTCTCGAAGAATGACTACGAAAGAAATTAGTTTCAAAATAATATCTTTTAGACGAATTGTTGAAGTTTATGAAACATGATACTGGGAAGTTACTTTATTTCATAGTAATTACTCATTGAGAACGATACGATGTGAAGCGACAACTTTTCGCATACACATATTCTAAACTTTAGGGCATACTTTTTTTACTATTAACTATTAATATTTACCCGTATTAAAAAAAGCGTTCTTTGCGCTTCTAATTTTCCCTAATTTTAGTTTATTATTTAATTTATTTGAACTATAATTAAATTTGAAACTTTATTTATTAATTTTCAGTTTATGATATATAAAAATAACATAGTATTTTTAATAATGAAATATGCGTTATTCCAAAAATAATATAGAAATGAAAGAAAGGTTAGATAAAAAAGTAAGGCACATTTTAAAAATAAGACAACGAATGCCTAAACGAAAAATTTCTATTGCAAGCAATACATAGCTCTGTTTCTAAACTACGAAAATAGGAGAAAATATAAAAATTTTTAAGTACTGAACTAATTTTTAGTTACTATAACAATAAATTTCCAACATTAACATGATTTAGAAATTTTACCGTGCGATGATGGTTGCAGCCAACCTGGAGTTATGGGAGCTGATACTAACACAATCACATTATATAGGTTTCTATTTGACTAGAAGAACGTGCCTATTTATTATTAAATAAATTCATCCTAAGAAAAATGTAATAGATCGTATTTAAAAATGTATTTTTACATATAATATACAATTAGATTCCCTTAGCTTGTATTTTATTTTCAAGAATATTAAAAATCATTATAATAAACCACTTACCGCTGTCGAACTCCTCATTAGTATTCATGGCGGCCATTTTTGTATTCGTAATGTCCTTGAACGAAGCAAGGAACAAAACCACTTCACGTTTTTCATTTTTAATTGGAACGATATCGAGCAAACACCAGAAAGGAGAACCTAAAATAAAAATTATTGTTATTTAAGGATGTTGTGCATTTTATAATTGATAAACAAGATGTTTAAAAAATTTACTGAAACGTGCAAGAATTCAGCCCGTGCAGTAAGATGCTCTTACCGAACGAGACAGTGTTTTCAAAAAATTTTAGTTAAAAAGACTGATAGTTTGAGCAAAATGGAAAATGTGAAAATGTTACCATTCTTTTTATAGAATATTAGTTCCAGTTTGAGTTCGTGCTTCGAATCTAGGGCGGCGTCTATTTCATGGCGATGCTCCTCGCTTGTATCGGGCCCGTGAAGAAATTTGCACGCGCAACCTTTCTGCATGATGTGTGCGCGCGCCCACCCTGTTAGCTCGCAGAAGCCATCCGAGCAGTACACGATTGGGTACGATGGCACTTGTGCATTGCCCAGCACAAAATTGCTATCTGTGACCAAACAATACGGGATACGGGATTAGTAGGATATGTATTAGTGTAGGTAGTGTCCGTTTGGTATCGGCGTAAGAATATATCACCCCTTTCTTCCCGTGTGTGTCGTGAGACGAGACTAAGGGAAAAATCCTTCAGAAAATCTTTCGCTACAAACAGTTGCGATAACCATCTCAAAAAATTATTCTATCTAAAGCTGGTCTAAAGAAACTGTAAGCTAAGATAACTTCTAAATATATATACATATATAAATATATATGTATATGTACGTAGGAAAATCGCATATGCCCTATATGAGACCATATGCCCTAAACAAACCAATTTTCTCTAATATAAACATGTTAGAGCGTAACTGAAACAAAGATATTGCTTTGCACCGTTTTCAAATCTTATATTATAATAACATTAATCCCGGGTTCATATAAAACCAGTACAGATAAAAAATAAGAAACGAAAATTAGATGTAATATCAAATTACATTAATTTATGCATACAATTTACTTTAACTAACCCAAGGTGATACAAATTTAGCTTACGATTTTTATTTCGGTTCATTTATTGTTTTTTCCTTGACTGAATAACGAGGGTTATTTACGTCGCTCAACGGTATTTACGTTTCGATTGTCCGTTTTAATGATTTAAAACGCGCGAGATATTTTAATACTTGTTCCCTGCGAATTTAATTTCTCATTGTAAATTAAATTTTCTGTAAAATTAAACATCTTTAGAAATCCATTGAAACGATTTGAAAAAGCCAATAATTTACTTATATATACAATGTAATACTGTGGTGCTTGTTACATTTCTATTAAAATTATCCTGCAAAATCCGATTACATATTTAATTATTTGACACCTATTGATGGGTATGAACTCTTTTATTTGTTGGTTTTAGTTAGAAACAATAGCTAAAGGATCTAACTTTTTGGGAATGTTCAGAAGTAGATGGATGATTTTAAATCCGCGCCCTCGATAGCAGCTTCTCCTCGTTTTCACAGTCATCAACAAGCGGTTCGTTTGGACCCAAACATAAAAAGCGGGATACTTTCTCCCTACACTTTTATAAATAACTGCAAGTATTGATTGTTTGGGGCCATCTGTATGCAGACGATCTAAAAATATGTGAAAACCGAAGTTTAACCTATATTCATCGATAACTTAAAAGCTATTTATGACTTATTTATGAAGCCTTGGGGTCTCATTAAACCCAAAGAGAGGTCTAGTCTGGACAATTAAGACCCATAGACCCACCTTCCACCGAAGATATTTTCGGGAGAACCTGGTGAGCCCGTCGCCGACTTTATTTCCAAGTTAACGAAATAATTCATACATAAGTTCTTGAGAAGCCTGGGATCGAACTCGGGTCTCTTGACTCGAAATTCCGACCACCCATTCACTCGGCTATCGAGACTTCGCTGCTAATCATAAGATTAGTTAATGATTATGATTCAGGCTACTAAAAAGTCACGTTTTGTTGGGTGGTCGGAATTTCGAGTCGAGAGACCCGAGTTCGATCCCCAGGTGGCAGTACCAATAAGTTTTTCAAAACTTATGTACGAATTACATCGTTGGCTTGGACATAAAGACGGCGACAGGCTCACCACCTGTCACGTTGTCCCGAAAATATCTTCGGAGGAAGGTGGGTCAAAGGGACTTAATTGTCTAGACTTGACTGTAAATTCTATCACGCTAAATATCTTCACGCAATTCCCAATACAGGGGGAATTGCGTGAAGATATTTTATATTTTTTTTTAATTCAGGCTACTGTAACTTCCTGCTGGAAGACATCAGAAACGCTCCAAGTAAGATTGCTTTTAAACATACGATACGTGTCCACGTAGTATCAAAATGTGTCCACGTCTTATATATCATGATATCATGTGGCAATTACCCGATACCCGTATTATTTATGCACTTATTCTAATAATCCTATTTATACACGGCTTGGGTTGACTGGCAAAGAATGGCAAAAGGCATTAGATCCGGCCTTAGTATCTTTTTGAAGATTTGTTATTGAAAAAATTACTTCGCAACCCTCCGCATGCAAATATAAAAAGGTATATGTTACCTGGTCCTGGTCCGAAGAGAAGAAGAGCACCACCCTCCCTCCCACAGATGCGTGCACTAATTCCACTGTTTGCACCACCACCACCACTACACTCAAACTAGGTAACATATACCACCACCGAAAACGCGACACGTGTTTCACCTCAAAACAAGGCTTTATCAAGCGAGTAGCCCCTACGACCGCTCGCTCGCGGTCGCTCATAGTGGGGTCGCATCTGTGGGAGGGAGGGTGGTGCTCTTCTTCTCTTCGGACCAGGTAACATATACCTTTTTATATTTGCATGCGGAGGGTTGCGAAGTAATTTTTTCAATAACAACTTTACAATGAATTTCCGCAAAGTAACGCCTGAGTCAATTAACTATCTTTTTGAAGAAACAATAAAATATAGTACTATCTGTTAGTTTATAATATATTAAAATTTTATTTAATGAATGTCTTCGATGGAAGGTGTGTCTTAGGACTTAATTGTCTAGATATCTGTCTACCCCTGCATTGGGAAAGGCGTGAAGACATTATTTGTAAATATTATATTATTCTTTATAAATTTTGTTTAAATTTGTCCGTAACGTATTTGCCATTGCAGTATTTTGTTTATTGTACTTTTGTTTTTTTTCAAATGCTTATTTTAAAGAAGATAAATGAACGTAGTAAACATGATATCACTTTAATAACACAAACTCATTTGAAAACTTTGTTTATATCTATTAATAACTTTACTGCGGTCATGACTGCATCACATTGCACATTCGGGAATCTGGCTAATTTTACTGACATGATTCGGTCAATGTGCTGGAATTAAACAGAGTATCGAGAGAGATCGAAATAACTAGTCGTTAATCGCAGATGATGCTAATTCAGTAAAGTATCATCGCCACTGACCGAAAAAGTGGAAGTTTGTGCCTTTTGAAGGAAGCCTGAAATTTATAATTAAAGCCAAATTATATGTAAATAAGCCTGAAATGTATTTTTTATTAAAAAATTATGTTTTTGTTATTGTAAAAATATATTTGTGTATGCCCTGCAATTTAAGTAAAGCCGAAGTGAGTCACTAATCTCCTAAGCCTAGGCGGGAGAATATGTATCGGAGTTTTTAAGTTATGATACCGGAATATAAAAATTTATCAAAATCTGTTCAAGATATGTCGCTTTATATATCGCACAGGAAGCTATAGTCTTTTTGGGATAAAATAAACAGCAATTTTATAATTTAATTTAGATAAGGTATCAAACAATGGAAACCAAATTAATTTTTATTTCAGTAGATCGGTCGTAATTTAAAGAAAAGTAATTTCTTAACAGTGGTAGAGCAATGCATCAGCTTTTGTTGTTGCATGAATGGGCCGGCTCGACCGGGAAAGTACCACGACCTCACAGAATACCGGTGTGAAATAGAAGTCTAACAAACTTTTCTTTTCATTAACACAAACAATTCTGGGGGTCACTCTGGTATTGCGGGTGTTCATGGGCGGCGGTAATCACTTACCATCACGTGAGCCACCTGCTCGTTTGCCTCCCTTTTCTATATAAAAAAAAAGTAAAAGACCTATACTTCTTTTACTTTTCTGCGTTATAAAAACTCGAACTAAGTAGAGCTCAAACGTATCTTTTGTAATACTGAACTGATTTCGATAATAATTGCAACAGTTTTTAAGATGAAACATTTGAAACTACAAAATCAAAATCCGTTCAGTGGTTTTAGCGCCAAACTTGAAGAAACAGATGAGCAAACAAAAATTCTAAACTTCAAAAAAAATGTTTTGGACACATCCTTGCAACCTATTCTAATGAGTTTCACTCCAATGTCTTCATTGGTGTACATTGAAGACATGACCTTGTTACAATATAGTTACAATATAGGTTTATAAAAAGGTGAACTAAATTCCGGTTTACAGTTGTCTTAAAAAATAACTGAAACAACTTACGAGTTCCATCGAAGCGTGTAGCGATGGTATCGAGGAATGTATTCTGGGGCGCGAGCAGCCCCTTCCGAACCGGCATTACCCTACGCCGCGCACTTCGCGCTCACAACCCTCCCCTGCAAACATATAATACATGTAGTCTAAATTCACATCAAAGGGTTCTAAATTATCTTACTTCATTTACATTCATTAAATATTGATTGGATTGTAAAATTTCATCGATATTTGCGAAGCCGATAAGGCTGAAGTTTTTCCTTTTTCCGAATTTTTGTATTTTTGTAATTTTCCAATCCACGTCAAGGTAAAATAGAGACGTCTCTTGGACGAACTTTTCATGATAATGTTCACTGTTTAAGACTAAGGCAGTCTTAGTGGGATAGGACTTTTGAACAGCGATAGCCGTAAAACTCTATTAAACCTCTTGCCAATTACTTTTTACGGCTACGTAAATTGATAAATAATTAATAGCAAACAAATGTTTTTGGTTACATCTTTATTTTAACAGTCTATAAAGAGTAGCAATAGCTACACATATTACGAAGGCCTTATATAATACTAGGTTTTACCCGCGGCCTAAACATTATTGTTATAAAAAAATATCTTCACGCCATTCCCCATATAGAGGTAGACAGGCGTCTAGACAATGAAGTCCTTACGACCGAAGACATATATAAATAAATATAAATAAATATCTTCACGCAATTCCCAATACAGGGGTAGACAGAGGTCAAGTCTAGACATTTAAGTCCCTTTGACCCACCTTCCACCGAAGATACTTTTCGGGACAACGTGACAGGTGGTGAGCCCGTCGCCGCCTTTATGTCCAAGCCAACGATGAAATTCGTACAAAAGTTTTTTTTGGAAAAACTCATTGGTACTGCCACCTGGGGATCGAACTCGGGTCTCTAGACTCGAAATTCCGACCACCCAACAACTCCGCTATCGTGACGACCGGAGACATGATTATTGTTATAAAGAAAATAAAATTATTATGTATTTAGTTTTAAAAAAAATAACAAGCAGCAACAACTGATGCTATACTTAATTGAAGAGTGAGGATTCCCAGGCAATTAAAGTTCTTTGAACCAAAGTTTCACATAAGTCAATTTGGAATCAAGTGACTGGTAGTAGGCGTCTTACCGTCTTTCACAAGTCAACCAAGTGAGGAAAACTCATTGATTGGAGCCTGCCACCTGGGTATCCATTAAGGTGTAAGAAAAGGGTATGCCATATTATCTGCCATAGGATATGTAATAGTGACCTAACTTTTCTAATAACGACTAGATATCTATTAGGCAAATTTTAAATATCTTGAATTATAATATTGTACTTTTTATAAAGATCTCCAATAAAAAAAACAGTCTACGTAAGTCGCACATAATGCAGATTGCGATTGGTGAAATAATCTTTGAATTCAGTTTATTAGTTTAAACATTACAGCGTAACAAACTCACTTTCGCATTTATTGTATTAAATAATAATACTAAGTAATAAATATCTTCATGCCATTCCTAATATCCCTGTATGTAGACAGACGTCTTGTCTAGACAATTAAGTCCTTTCGACCCACCTTCCACCGAAGATATATTGGGGCAACGTGACAGGTGATGAGCCCGTCGCTGTCTTTTATGTCCAAGCCAACAACATGAATGGTACATAGGTTTTGGAAAAACCGATTGGTACGAACTTGTCACCTGGGGATCGAACTCGGGTATTTGGACTCGAATTCCGATCCCCTTACCTTACGGCTATTGTGACTTTTATTAGGATCATATAAAGCTCCCACCGCAAATTGACGAAGGTCAGTTTAATTTTGCTTGAACTTTAGGACAGTATTATTAATATGAACCCTTCTCTTTGCGACATCACGTATTACTTCCGCCGGAAGAAAGGTGACAGAGGAATTTTTCGCCGCTATCACTCGATCTTTACATTATGTTTTTTATATATCTTCATCGACAATTAGTTAATTGAGAATGCACCAGAAGTATACAATTTCATTGTCCCATTTTAAGTATTCCTGCTTTTACGCCATTCCCAACTACAGAGGTAGACAGAGTTCAAGACAATTAAGTCCTTTCGACGCCCCTTCCACGGAAGACATTACTTTGGTCAACGTGGCAGATGGTGAGGCTGTCGCGGTCTTAATTTCGAAGCCAGCGATATAAATCGTACATAATTTTTTAATAAATATTTTATTTTTTCAAAAACTTATGTACGAATTATATCGCTAGCTTGAACAATGAGACGGCGAAGGGCTCACCCCCTATATTACGTTGTCCCAAAAATATCTTCGGTAGAAGGTGGGAAGAAACGACTTAATTATTAGACCTCTGTCTACCTCTGTATTGGGAATGGCGTGAAGATATTTATTTTGATTTTTTTGAAAAAATCCTACTACCCCTTGGGGGAAAACTCGGGTCTCGTGAGTCACTCGGCTATCGTGACTTATATTCCATGTTTGAAAATTCTTTTTTTTTTGTCAATTTCAAACCTCCAAATATTATGTTTATTAACGTATAAACTTACATAAATATGACTAATATGTGAAGTTCTGTTTTTTACTATTAGTCTTATTCTTACAATATCTACATCGTCGTATATAGTTGACTTGTTTTATCTTACTACATATATTTTATAAGTAAATGTACAGAAACAAGAGGAATTAATAACTAGTACCTTATAAATTATACCGTAATTAAACTGCTAATGAAAACATTTTGGGTGAAATTCGGAACTGGTAAAGCCGTTAAAAGAAAAAATATTCATTAAGGTATGTGGATCACAATTAACTGCTTATATAAATCTTACCGTACAATAATCTATCTGAGGTGACCCATAAAACGAGAAGCTCTAGAATATGGCTGCAGCCGCTCAGCTTTCTCATAAAGAATTTAATGTTTCATGCTTGTAGTAAATGTGAATTAATGGGTTTTTGCGGTTACGCCCTTTTCCTGATCATATTTTTCTCTGTGATTATAAACATTCTATGTTGATCACACTGGTCCGCATCAAAGCATTTACTGCACGTAAATCTGTCATTTACATCTGTAAGCAAACAACGCTACCATATTTATGATTGTCTACTACTGTTTCACAAATGCTTTTTGTTGTTTCACAATACTATTTCTATTTCTTTATGACGACCTCTATGGTCGAGTGGGTTAAATACCGGTTTTATGGTGTCACCAACTCTTGAATGGGTCGACCGGGAATCGAACCGTGACCTGTATACAAGCCGGGTCGGCTACTCGTCCCCGGAAGTTGTTAGACTCGTCAGGGGCAGGAAAATATCAAAAAGTAAGAATCTTAGATTAAAAATAAATTGGCTTGATATTAATTGAATGAAAGTCATGAAACGTGTTAGTTACTGTAAGGCTATGCTGTAAAAATAACAAAATACAGAAAATTAGACGTTACAAACGTCAATCGAACTAAACATTTTCTTCTTCTATTTTATTTCTATTCTGTCATATGAAAATATATATAAAAAGCGTTTCTGATTTTCAATATTCATAATTTGAGCTGTTATAATGTCGCTTACACCTGAAGAATGCATCCAGATTTCCACAATGCTAGAACACGGCTGGAGTAAGCGTGATGCAGAAAGGGTTGTTGGTGTGTTGCTGTCAACTATATAAAGGATTCTCCAATATAACGAGGAAACCAGCTCTATCCTACGCAGACCGCTTTCGCACTGGAACCGAACTCGCAAATAAATTCCTACACCTCAGGAGAAGTAATCCAAGTGTAAGGAATAACGACGATTTGCGGAAAATAAGAAATAAATATCTTCACGTAATTCCAAATACAAGGGTAGACAGAGGTCCAGTCTAGACAATTAAGTCCCTTTGACAGAGTGCTGAGCTGCTCAGTGGTGAGCCCGTTGCCGTCTTTATGTCAAAGCCAACGATATGTAAAACCCATTAGTACGAGTCTGCCACCTGGGGATCGAACTCGGTTCTCTTGACTCGATATTCCGACCATCCAACCACATCGTATTACGATTCAAGCAAGCCTGCATCGAAAAAAAAGTGGCCTATGGTGGTGGTTTGGATTTGAAAGGGCCGGAATTAAACAACGTACATAACTAGTGTTTTGTACGCTGGAAGAAATCCTAAACCAGTGTTTTTATTTTTTTTTGCCATGTCCCACCTTATCCTTTCTAAAATTCTTCTGGCAGTCCGATACTGGCGGAATTGTGAATGGTCAGCCGGCAATCCAGACATCAACCCGTACAAACATATTTGGGACGAACTCGTAAAATATGTGAGATGTCGAAACACTCTCCCGATCACGCTTCGAGAAATCAAAGTCGCACTTATATAGGAATAATGTAATCTTAGTGTACGGCATGCCAAACCGCATTACCGTACCGATTAAAGCACGTGGGGGTAACAAAAAGTACTAAAACTATAGAAAATTTTGTAACGATAAAATAAAAAAGTGTTTTTTCTATTTACTAATATTTTTTTGTTAAGTTAATTACTTTTTTATGACAATATCATTTAGATATTGTATACTAGAGGAGCGCTTTCAAATGCGATAGACGATGTGATTTAGATTGGACTGGTGAGTGGCAAGGTCATCTCTTCGTACATTGTATGGCTTGATTTTGCCGACCAAAAACAAAATGAATAAATTCTCAATATGGCGGGTTTGAAAGATTATCTTATCACGAAGTGCTTTCAAGGTTTAGGTACGTTGAGCGAATGAGTGAAGATCTAATGGCGAAGAAAATATAAAGCACGAAAATTAACAACAAATGGGGCAAAGCCGGCCGAGCCTAACTTTCCAAAACCTTGTTACAAACATTGCTTTTGAATGAAAGGTAAAATTAAAATTTTACAGGCCGCTAAAAATATTTTTTTTACCTTTCAGATTACTCCAGTAAACAAACTGAAAGCGAGACTTTGTCAACAGTCATTTATAGTGAATATAAAAGTTGATAAAATTTAGTATTTACGAACGACACTTGTCACAATTTTTTGTTAAGTGTTATAATGAACTGCTTATACAGCTATAAAATGTTTTTACGACTCCCTGGAATGGACACATTATCTGATAAATACTTGTTTGTTTTGTGTCATATGTATGCAGTTAATGTTATGTGGCTAAAATGTAGGCCGCAAGGTATATTTAGCTTAACCTGTTTAAGACCGACGGAATATTGACCATCCTCCATGCGAAACTTTGACGATTATGCTATCGGTTATATATTTAATCACACCTCTGCCATACATGTTACGTATTATATACGAGATCAGACCTAGAAAAAGTTATGCCTCATATAAAAATTACAATATTTTTAAGACACTGTTTCTATGTCTATAATCACGATGGTTGGGTGATCGTAAATCAAAACTGTATACTCGAACTCAATCCCAAGTTCCTCCTAATGTCTAATGAAAAGACTAGACCTTGTCTAGACCTTAGGATATATAACATACGTAAAATAGTATTTATGTTTAGTCCTATTCTGAAGGGTAATATAGGTAATTTAGTACTCTATCGTTTTGCAACTTAAAATTTTAGTGCTACACACTTAATAATATAGTTGCTTCACAACTAACTTTTACTATGTTATTTATATTATTTATAACCGGCATTTTTCGTCTTTTCATGTGTTTTTATTTAATTTGTAGTTGATTTGACGATTTTTAAATAGATTTTTAAATTGAACCTATTTAGGTTAGGTATTTACTAATTAATAATTTCAACAGTGGTAAAGTCACGCATCAGCTTTTTGTTGTTGCATGAATGGGCCGGCTCGATCGAGGAAGTACCATGACCTCACAGAATACAGAATACCGGTGTGAAGTAGAAGTCTAACAAACTTCTGCGTTTCGTCTGGTGAGTGCAGGTAGCCGGTGGCCCGGGGGGGGGGGGGGTTCTCTAAGGAGACAACGCATCTGCTATGCGTCAGATATTGCGGGTGTTCATGGGCGGCGGTAATCACTTACCATCACGTGAGCCACCTGCTCGTTTTCCTACCTTTTCTAAAAAAAACTTAGCTAAATAATTGATCGTTTCCTCTATAGGTGTCAAAAAAAGCGATTAAGGAAAATATAGAAAATATCCAACATCCAAAAAATAGACAACATGTTAGGACAAGATGTTGGGTAATTACGATCATCAATCCAATTCTCAAGTATGGCGATAATGGCAAACCCTCCCTTGCGGAAAAGGCGTAAATCCTGCAGTGAACTTTATAGGTTGTTTATGTATATGTACGCATATAATGTTCGTAGGTTTTTCGTCGACGAATAAATGATATGGTATGCTATATACACCTATTTAATTTCTTATTGTTATCGTTGCTTTAGCCACTATAATTCTACTACATATTAAGACAGCATAATGACGATATGGTTGAGATGCCATAAGCTTAAAATATCCGACGAATGTGCTTTAGCGCATTAAACATTTATTTAGGTTTCTGTACAATAAATAATAATGTACAATAAAAGATTTAATAAAATAATATATTATCATAGAAGTCACGATAGCCAAGTAGAAGATAGTGGTCGGAATTTCGAATCAAGAGACCCGAGTTCGATCCCCAGCTGGCAGGCTCGTACCAACGGGTTTTTCAAAAACATATGTACGCATTATTTAATTTTCTTGGACATAAAGGTGGGTCAAAGGGACTAATTGTCTAGACTAGACCTCTGTCTACCCCTGTATTGGGAATCACGTGAAGATATTTATTTATTTCATTTATTTATTTTATTATCACAAAAATCACGATAGCCAAGTGGTTGGGTGGTCGTAATTTCGAGTCAAGAGACCCGAGTTCGATCCCCAGGTGGCAGGCTTGTACCAATAGGTTTTTCAAAAACTTATATACTAATTATATAGTTGGCTTGGAAATAAAAACGGCGACGGGCTCACCACCTGTCACGTCGTCCCGAAAATATCTTCGGTCGAAGGTTGGCCAAAGGGACTTAATTGTCTAGACAAGACCGCTGTCTACCTCTGTATTGAGAATTGCGTGAAAATTTGCATTTTATCATAATCGCACAACGTAGGGTTCTAACCACTCGACGATCACAGCCAAATTTTTAATTCAATGTAGTCAACGAAAAACCGAAACTCACATAAGCTAAATATTATATAAATATTATATTATATAAGAATGGATTATAGAATATGTTAACACATAATATATGTTTTGATTTAAATAACAGTCGCATACTTTAATGAAAATACTCAAGTAAGTGGCCCATAATTTCTGATGATTTCAAACACAAATACAAAAGTTACGTGATAAAAAAAGAAATTAAACACTTTTATGGAATGAGATCTAAAAGTAGCAACTTATTAATGTCTCACTGTTGACGTTTGTTTCATGATGTTTACCTCCACCAAGTACGCGGTAAATTCAGCACTTAAAATTTCAATTAAAGATTTTAGTGATTCTGGCAATGGGGATCGAAAGCTGGTCGCTACAGAATATCGCTAATGAAATCAATTAATAGCGTTGCATGAACTTTTTCATACAAATATTCTTCCTAGTTAATATTATAGTCGATCTCCAAATTATCAATCAAACAAAAACAAGAGACAAGCAATTCAATCTCGTACGAATATATCACGTACACCCTCAATACCAAAGGGACTGCAGAGTTGTCCAAGTGTAAGAAATGAATTGATAAAGGAGAAGTACAAGATGAAAACAAATAAAACAACAAATTAAAGGTACTGCTACATATGAGTCATTTTAACACGGTTTTATTAGCTTCACCTGTATGTTTGTAACCGACTTATTTGGGCTCGATTTTAACCCGCTTTAAACGGGTCAAAATCGATTTGGTCAAAATCAAATTGGATTTGTCAACCACATCGACGTCCTTGTCGCAGCGACGTCGACGAGTTAGGCTTCCACGGACTTTCTTGCCAAAAAAGTGCCAGCAGACTATCTCGTCATGGTTCCTTGAATGAAATCATCCGAAGGGCTCTTGTTTCCATAAATATTCCATCGGTTTTAGACCCTTGTGGAATATTTAGGGAGGATGGTAAAAGACCCGACTGCTTGACTTTAGTCCCTTGGGAGAGAGGCAAAGCTCTTGTGTGGGACGCAACTTGCGTCGATACATTAGCGGCCTCTCATATCAAGGGTACTTCGATAAGGGCCGGGGCGGCATCAGAGGCAGCTGAATCGGGTAAATGGCGGAAATATGAGTCTTTGAAAGGAGACTATATATTTGTTCCATTTGCCGTAGAGACAATCGGTCCGTGGGGTCCCCGCGCGATGCAGTTTCTAAAGGAATTGTATCCGCGACTTATCGTTGCCGCTGGTGACAGGAGGGCTGGTTCTTTTCTCGCTCAACGGTTAAGTCTAGTTATTCAACGTGGAAATACAGCCAGCGTTCTTGGTACCATGCCACGAGGAGTAGGGCTCTACGATTATAATAGTTTTTAGTTATTAAGTATTGTAAATATTAACATAATTATTTCTGTTAATATATTATATTTTTATTAAAAAAAATGAAAAAAAAAAACTTTAAACGGCCAGAATTCGTTCAAACTTTTTAGATTTATCGTGGACCGATGGCAATACACTATTTTGATAAAAACACTAAAAAGTAAAAAATAAATAATAGTTTAAAAAAAACTAAAAAAATTACGCTTTTTACAGAAAACCGAACACTATTATTAATACATATTTATAGAAATTTTTAACGTTATTCTTAATTTAAATTTATTAAAATTTATTTTCTATTTTTTAGTTCGGTTCATTATAAAAAGCGTGTATTTTAGTTTTATGAAACTATTATTTTTTACGTACTTCTTTTATCTTAATTAATTTCCAGACAGAGGTCTAGTTTAAGTTTACAATTAAGTCCTTTCGACCCACCTTCCACCAAAGATATTTTTGGGACAACGTGACTGGTGATCCCGTCGTTGTCTTTATATCCAAGCCTACGATATAAAACGTACATAAGTTTTGTAAAAACTCATTGGAATGTGCCTTAGTGATCGAATTCGGGTCTCTTGACTCGAATTCCGATCGCGTAACCCCTCGGCAATCATGAACTGTAGTGAAAGGGCTAGAAAATGTTTCTTTCCGACCCACATTTCACCGGAGCTTATATCGGGATAATGTGACAGGTGATGAGCGTGTCACCGTTTTTACGTTCACGCCTACGACATCGTACTCACACTCGATAATCGCGCATAAGTTTAAAAAAACTCATTGGTACGAACCTTCTATATTCCGGGGATCGAATTCGGATCTCTTGACTCGAATTCCGATCACCCAACCGCACGGCTATCGTATAATTCTGATATCATTTATGTAAGTTTTGCCCTGCATATTACACTCCATCAAATATAAACTTATCTTAAATAAACTTATTCTTCTCTCTGAAGCCTACAATATACCGCCCAGCATCCCTTAATTATACTATCTTAACATTTGAAATCGAAACAAAACAATTACCGTACTGCGGTATAATGGCAGAAATAATTAGAGGACGGAACTAACACAGAATAAATAAAGGCAGATAAGTAGTTACCAGAGTAAGATCGCTCGTAATATTGCCGATGTTAATAAAGTCATACCTTGCGATTACATAAGTTCACATAACCTTGCGATTACTTTAGTAGGCAGGGGTCTAATCGGTTAGGTTCTTCCCATACACTTTTACCGAAGCTGATATGGGACAACATGATGGATGGTAAAACTATCGCCATCTTAGTGTCCGTGCTAACAGTGCAAAGTAAATGATACCATTATATTTACTTAGATAAATATTCATATAAACATTAATTTCATTTTATTTATTTATCTTCACGCACGGTCTCTGACGGGGTAGCCAGAGAGAACAGATCACCAAGTGTCACGATCCTTACATCAGACAATTTTATCAGACAAATATTAGCCCCAAGCGGAATTCCAGCCCTTCAAGGAAGGTCTCTACCAACTAAGCTATCGGGTAATTTTTAATATTTGGGTGTTTTACATACATACATACATATCGGCATGTTAAAGTCCACTGCAGGACATAGGCCTCTCCCATAGGAAGGATTTACCGTAATGGTTGTGCCACAAGAGAGGAGTTGTGTGTTTTATATAATATTTATGTGTAAATTTAATTTAAAATCCTTTGAAAACTGGCAAACAAACACCGATTTTACTTTCGACATATATAAATGAAAAAATATAAAATTTTAAAATATTAATACTTAATAACTTAATCGAAAATCATAAAATGTTAATTACCATTATTAACATTTTATGGACGTATTTTAACTAAAATTTATTTTTATTTCACTCATTTATATGAACTTTTACTGATTTATTCATATGGAAGCTGCATTCCCATAAATACACACAGATACTCAGACGCACAGATACCCACGCATTAAACCTTTCTTTATACGAATAAATCGTAGAAACTGAAACCAAAGGAACTTATTTCTCCACAATAACCATTTTCTTAAAAAGCAATTATAAAGCTGAATCTTAAATTGTTGACTAAAAAAGTGAACAAGTCGATTCAAGTATGCATTCAGGTTGGTACTACTTAAGACCATTTTAAGAATTCATTTCCACGGTTGGATTTGGAGTTAAAAATTAGAAATTGTGAGCAAAATTCGCAAGTGATTTTATATTTATTATAATTCGCGTGCAAATAAAGGAGCTTATTAATAATAACTAAATTTTAATCACATTAAAACAATAGTACGACAGCAGCGTAAAATAAATAAATATCTTCACGCTAGCCTTAGCCTTAGCTTGAAGACACGATAGCCGAGCGGTTGGGTGGTCGGAATTTCGAGTAAAGAGACCCGAGTTCGATCCCCAGGTGGCAGGCTCGTACCAATGGGTTTTTCAAAAACTTATGTACGAATTACATCGTTGGCTTGGACATAAAGACGGCGATGGGCTCACCACCTGTCTCGTTGTCCCGAAAATATCTTCGGTGGAAGGTGGGTCGAAGGGACTTATTTGTCTAGACTAGACCTCTGTCTACCCCTGTATTGGGAATTGCGTGAAGATATTTATTTATTATATTTATTTAGACCCACCTTCCACCGAAAATGTTTTCGGGACAACGTGACAGGTGGTGGGCGCGTCGCCGCCTTTATATCCAAGTCAACGATATAATTCGCACATAAGTTTTTGAAAACCATTGATACGAGCCTGCCACCTGGGAATCGAACTTGGGTCTCTTGACTCCAAATTCCGACCACCCATCCACTCGGCTATCGTCACATATGCACCGTAAGGTGTCAAAAAAAATCAAAACAAGGTTATGCAATAAGAAAATCATAGATTATATAATGTATTCTTCTTTTCACTTTTTCTACATTTTCTCGGGTCTGGGTGTAAGGCACCACATTGTTGTTTCCGATTCCCATTCCTCAAGCGCTTTAGCTTTTTACATTGGGATCGGAGTAATGTATATGATGTTGTCCCTATCTTTATATGTATTTACATTAATTTTAATTTTCTCCTTTACAGCCTTTCAAGAGTCCACCGCTGAACATATGCCTCCCCCAAAGATTTTCACAAAGAGCGGTCCCCCAGCCACCTGCATGTATAATCATGAATATATAATCTATTTTTATTACGTATGTATAGATCATATTATGCAATGTGTTTTTTTTAATTTGATGTTTATTTGTGCACAAGTTAAGTTTTCTCTCTGCCTTGTGGCGGGCGATACATCAAATGTGATCCTGCCTGCATTAATTTTGTATTTTGTATTCATGAACTGAATATGCGATTTGCTCGCTCTTGTCGGGAACACGCCAAATTGCCCCGTTTTACTTTCGCTAGCTTGCTGCTTCCACCTAGCTGCCCATTGTTACCATGTATGCGGCCTAACTACTTTCATTAGCAATTCCTTTAAGTAGTAGCTTGTATGTTAATATGATCTGGCAATGACTAACTTGATAATTTTTAACTGTGATTTATTTGGATATATCATATTTATTACTTTGCAATATTTTATTTATATTTGATGATGCGAACGCCTAGTTGGTAGTGACCCTTCCTTCGACGCTACATTGGTTTGAATCTCGCTAAGAGCAACCATTAATGTGATAAATATAAATGTTTGGACATTCGTCACGGATAGATAGTCTACTACAGTTCCGACCGACTCACCACCAGTCACGTTGACCCAAATAAGTTTCGGTGGAAAGTGGGTATCAAGGAATTCATCGTCTAGACCTCTGCCAACCCTAGTATAAAAATTTGCGTGAAGACATAAAAAAATATTAATAACAATAATAGCAAAAACATTGTGCTATAACTGCGGGAATAAGTACAACCTTAATAGGCTGTAAATGTGAAATATGTTGAGGTTGTCCTCTTAAAATACGGCAAATGTGTGTTACATTTCGATTTTTTTTATAATTATATTACCTTTAACTTAAAAATTTTTGTAAGTTTATATAAAAATGTTTCACTTTGTAAATTTATGTACCTATTTTTAAATAATTAACTTACATACAACTTACGACACTGAATTACATTACTATACAATTTACCTACTTACCTTATATAATTAAATTGTTATATCTAACGGTAATACGGATTCAGTTTATAAATTTAGGAGTACATTTCTTCATTCATAATTTAATATGTTATCCGCATTTACAGTTGAATCTCATTCAGTCTGCTATTCAATAGGCTTTCCTTCTTAATTTTGATTTGCTTACGTAATGAACCCTTACAAATATCCAGGAGTAATATTGAGCTTCCCATTAATAAAAAAACGAAATGAAATTTGTGAGTCTCCGATCTGAATATTTTTAAAATTATATTCTATTTGAGGATTCGAATATTTGTAATTATTAGGACTTTTATTTTATCGTTTGCTCGTTACTAAAAAAATAATTTGTACCTGTTCTTTTAGAAACGAATTGAAAAAGGATAAGGTTAGGAATGTAGGTTCACGGTTACCTCACTGGAAGTAATGCATGAAGCATACCTTAATGTTGGCATTCTGCAGTGCCGTAGCAGTCCCCCGGTTAGTAGTAGTAGTGCTGGTTAATACATTGATCCTTCAGCAAAAGCTGTAGTTTAGCTGCGCCACGTATTTTTAACATGGTCATAACAATTATACATAAATTAAATAACATAAATTTAATACACACACAGTCCCTAAAGGGGTAGCGAGAGAGGACTGGTCGCCAAGGGTTACGATCCTTACATAGCTTTTTCGCTTCTTTCAAATTCATAATCTTTTTAATACACGCCTGTCTAGGAAGCCGAGTATACATGATCCTTCCCTCTCCTCTTATACATTACGTATTATACGTTAAGCATAGTTTACTTATTTTATATAAAATATAATAATAATAAAAATATCTTCACGCAATTCCCAATACGGGGGTAGACAGAGGTCTAGTCTAGACAATTAAGTCCCTTTGACCCACCTTCCACAGAAGATATTTCCGGGACAACGTGACAGGTGGTAAGCCCGTCGCAGTCTTTATGTCCAAGCCAACGATATAATTCGTACATAAGTTTTTGAAAAACCCATTAGCCACCTGGGGATCGAACTCGGGTCTCTTGACCCCACGTTAAATTTTCCATGTTAAATGTGAATGAAATATAAAAAATCTAGCGAAAAGGAGAAACTTAACTAACAATCATCCTACTTTACTACTTACTATACTACGACATTTACCTATCGTAGCGTTTGGTTCACGTGTCCAAAAACCTTCATAAAAATACCCGAAACGTTACTTTGTATGTTACGTTTTAGTACTCTGCTATACAAGTAGCGTTAAAAATCTAACACTTGACTTTTTAGTTACCTTTTACAATTATTTATTTCTGAAAAACTTACCCACATCTATTTATGATATAAACAGCATCCTTATCTGAGGCCTCGATCATGGGGTGTCTATCTTTTTCGTAAGTGGAAGTAGTTAAAAATTTTCGAAAAATTAAAATAGTTCCGAATAATTCCCAGAACGTTTAGTGATTGTTGAACTCAACTTACTTCATAAATTAAAAAAAAGTAATTTTTAAATTCGATAATACTATCATTTGGATATGAAAAAATTTATATATGGAAAAATAGATATCATTTGTCATATTAAATAAGATAATTATAATAATATAATAATTATATAATCATATAATTCAAGATAAATGACATTTTTGTAACACATCTGACAGTTCTTTTAATATCGGGCTGAAACGGGATGAAAAGAGTTATTTTCGTATTACTTCTTGGGTATTGAGTTGTAAGGAAAAAGTTTATTGCATTTTTAATACGACGCACCATAGGGTGCTTATCTCTGAACGAGTTTTCTTTCATAAGATATGTCTTCAAAACGTTTTAATTTAGTGAATCATCATTATAATTAAAGTTCCTGGGCGTCGGCGCTTTATTCGGCGTTTTATTATCTTATACGTTGTACTAATAAAACGCAACTTTACGATTTCTAATGATTTTTTTTACAAAATATATGTGTCACAGACGTTGACACATTGAAAACCGGTATACACGCCACTCGTCCACGTACGTCGAGGAATACGAGGCCGTGGTCTTGCCAATATGTGGTGTTGGAGGAAAACTGTGAGGCTCACGATAGCGGACGATTTGCGAAGCCGACATCAACTCTCCTGGCTTCGGCGTGGGCGTGATATTAAAGGTTTTCCCCACATATTAAAAAAACGAGTAAACATTCAATTCGATTTTCTATGCTATGCAGAGTAGCACTATGTCGTTGATCATTTGGCGATGATAATGTAATTTCATGTATGTTACAATGTATACAAAATTGTTGAAATGAAGCATTGTCTTACGCAATTATCTTTTTTAAATTTCCGACGTTTATGGCAGCTAGTGTCGAGACGTGCAAGTCGTTAACCTGCACAAGACACTTCAAAATGCAATGCTCTCAAATGCTCCAGAGGCAGTGCGCGGCGCTCGTTACTTTCAGGTGTCAGATATTATTAGCATGCTTGTTTTAAATTGTACTGATAATTTTCATCTTGTCACATTTTTAATATAGAAAGGCAAATGTAGTTTTAGACACAAATGTAAAGAAATAGAAAATATTAATAACTAAATTATGATTTCGATCACATTTTATATCAATATTCCTTTAACTTAAACTACAGAATAGAAAGTAGCTTCTTTATTTTTTTTTACTCCAAACTCGTATTTCAACTCATCAAAATCATTCAGCTCCCAGATTCAGATCCATAATCTTAATGTGTTATAGTTCCAATGCAGTTCACAGGAACTTAAAGGACATATTCTATCGTCGATGATTGTTATAACTTTCAATAGTTCGATGGTCCTCAATAAGCCAAACTATTGGAAAATTAATTGATGACGGACCTTTATCACTTCAGACTTCCGATCCTTACTACAACTGGCAATATAGAGAACTTCAACAAACTTGATAAATAACTTTTTTTTTGTAATGAATAGTCTATTAATATTGTGGTCCATTATTATTATTCTATAAAACACTTTTTTTTTCTGTAAAATAATTTGTTATAAGATCTTGCTGTTAATAAAAGTAATCAAGCGTAGAAAAGTCTATTCGCTACTATTCGCATTCACGCAGTCCCAAAAATGTCTTCGGAAGAAGGCAGGTCGACAGGACTTAATTGTCTAAACCTCTGTCTAGCCCTACATTGGGAATAGCGTGAAGATAAGAATCTATACTATTTATAAATAAATATAAATATCTTCACGCAATTCCCAATACAGGGGTAGACAGAGTTCAAGTCTAGACAATTAAGTCCCTATGACCCACCTTCCACCGAAGATATTTTCGGGACAACGTGACAGGTGGTGAGCCCGTCGTCGTCTTGAAACTCATTGGTACTGCCATCTGGGGATCGAACTCGGGTCTCTCGGCTCGAAATTCCGACCACCCAACAACTCCGCTATCGTGACTATACTATTTATTATTAAAATTATACTATTTATTATGAAGTCACGATAAACGAGTGGTTGGGAGGTCGGAATTTTTAGTCAAGACCCGACTTCAATTCCCAGGTGGCAGGCTCGTACCAATAAGTTTTTCAAAAATTTATGTACGAATTACATCGTTGGCTTGGACATAAAGACGGCTACGGGCTCACCACCTGTCACGTTGTCCCGAAAATATCTTTGGTGGAAGGTGGGTCGAAGGCTTTTAATTTATTTATTTATTTATTTATTATGATACACAAAACAGACTAAGAAATTGTCTTATATGATAAGATTAAAATTCTAAGGTATTGAACAGTCCTTGTCCAAACTATGTGTATACAGATTTAAAACAAGGACACGGTGTTTTCTGTCTTACACTTAAATATAACTAATGAAAAAAATTTAGAAAATTTACACAAAGATATAATAAAACAAAAATCACAAATCCAGAAATCACTAAGCATTTACAAGAGGGCTTTCCAAACACTTGACTTATATGTGTTCAAATTCGAAATAAATACATCTATATTTGTGTTGCTAATAGTAATTTCGTTATATTTCCTACACATTTGAACCAATGGATTATAATATGAGGTGTTGTTACTATAAACATTTAATAGAAATGTCTTGGAACTTCTACCTCGATGCATGGTACTTATGGTATATCTGAGAGAGTAAGAATGGACAATCCACGATTGAATGTAGTAATTTGTATAAATATACCAGCAATGCAAACTCTCGCCTCATTTTTAGTGACGTAAGTTGAAAGTATGTGCACCTATCAGAGTATTCTGCTAATGTACGTGTTAAATAAAAGCGCCAACATAGAACTTTAAAAAACCGCTTTTGAACTCCCTCTATCCTATTAGAATGAACAGCATAATAAGGTGACCAAACTATAGATGCATATTCAAAAATATTTCTTACTAAACTGGAATATAGAATGACTGTACTGTTAGGTTTCTTAAAGTTTTTAGTGTTTCTTAAGATGAATCCTAATTTTCGATTAGATTTTTTTATTATATGCACTTGAAAGATAATTTTTCATCGAAAAACACACCTAAATCCTAGACTAATTGTCTAGACTAGACCTCTGTCTACCCCTGTATTGGGAATTGCGTTTTGTTTTATTATAAAAATTGATGATTTTAAATAGTAACAGTTTATACCAATTTGTTATTATAAAATAAACCCTTTTTTCATTTTTCTGCATAATTTACAACGATAATTCTCGTTACTTTTGAATGAAATACGTGTCTATGAATGAGTTAAATTTCAGTTCATGTCTCTATGAATTAAAACAATATACTTATTTGTATATTCCAAATTGACCTATTTTTCAGTGGTAAACAATCAAATATTCTGTATGTTTTATTCGTATAAAATACGTTTTTTAGTTATTTAATGATATTATTATTATTCTACGGATCTAAACACGGTGTATAGTTTTTAGGGCAAATGGAAAAAGAAAAGAACAACTAAATTATATCTTCTTCTTCTAATTCTTTTTCTTTACAGCTTATCAAGAGTCCACTGCTGAACATAGGCCACCCTCAAAGCTTTCCACAACGCACGGTCTCCGGCCACCTGCATCCAGCGACTTCCTGCAACATTTTGCAAGTCGTCACTCCATTCCGTGGGGGGTCAACCTACACTGCGTTTGCCTATACAAGGTTGCCACTCGATAACCATTTTTCTCCAACGGTTATCAGTTTTATTTCTCACACATGTGAGATTGATTTCTATGATGATATGATATTTTCTCACATGTGTGAGAAATAAAAATAAAAAAATCCAACCTGAGTCCCTCACGTGATATAAGATACCAGACACCAGACCAGATATTCTTCAAATTATATCGAACTTACACTCACAAAAGTGTATCAAAATCGGATCGTATTTTATTATAAATTATGTCGATTTGATATCATGAGACTTCCCACACAAATTGATTTAATCTCTCGCATCGCGTCCTCGTCCTCAGAAACCACAACAATAGCATTCAATTGGTGTTTTAACAGATATATTATTATAGTAATGAATTAACTCTTTATTTTATTGTTGTATTATTAACTTATTATAACCGATTATAGACATATGAATGGGCCAAATCGCAGAAAATTTTAAATTAGTCAATTTTTTCTATACCAATTGCAGCCATGGCGGTAGCAGTTTCATCGCTTAATTCGATTTCCTTTATTATATAAGAACGATTTACCATCTTCTTTATCTTTTTAACAGCGTAAAGAATTCGCTGTTAAAGATAGACCACAAAGAACGGCTTCAGCCACCTGCATCCATTATTTAGATAATATTTAAGAAATGTAGAAAAGTTTTTTTATTAGTTAAAATAAGAAATCACGACCTTTTTGGTAGTGACTCTACCTACGAAGCTAATGGTGAAGGGCTCGAATCTCACCCGAGTCCAGTATGTTTATGGGTATATAAGTAATTGCACCTTCGTCTATCTTCGAAACTAAAAGTTATATTTACGAACTATGCAATTGGGTTAAAATTTTAAGAATCACATGAAATAGGTTATAATTTGTTTAAAAGCCTTGAGCATAACGTGACAATGAGGTTTATAACGGAGTGGAATGATCTTTCTATATGGAGAATGTCTTTTTCAATGTCAATGTTGTAGTAGATACGTTTCTGATCTACATAAAAGAAATCAGAAGTCAGGACACACACGGCTGTAATGTGCTTTACTTTTGAGGAAAAAAGATTTTGGAGAAATATAAAAATGTTGAGCACGTCACTTTAAAATGGAAATCGCATAAAGATTCTTGATATGGAAAAATACGAAATAAAAGGCATTAAAACCTTTTAGACACAAAAGCGTAAAACAATGGCTGTTGTCGTTTTATGAGGGGCAATATTAATGAATCGGGTTCTGAAAATTTTCTGAAAACTTTATAGTTTGTTTAACTTTGATGGAAATGAAAAATTGCACTTAAATACAAATGATATAATTTTACTTCGTAATAATATTCTGTAATTATTTTGTCAATAGGAAAAGCAATTTAATGACGATGACGATTTTCGATATGCTTGTCCCAACATTGATTGTTAGCCAATGATATTTTCATGACCTTTTCTTTAGTCGCGTCTAACGATACCACACGAAGAAACAGGGTATATTTTTAAGTTTGAAGTACACGATTGTATACTTCAAACGTAATAGTGCCGTTATGGAGGAATACACATCAAAACTTCCATGAATGATGAGACTGCTGACTGACTGACTATAAGATGCAACTGTTTTAAAGCTAGCAAATCTTTTATCCAGTAGGAACATTGAGAAGGTCATGATAATTATGACAAAGAGTAGAAAATAAGAGAAATGTACAAAGAAAAGGACCGTGACAAAATCTTCTTTCAACGTTTTGCTAATGTAAATCAGTAAATAATTTTGATTGAGGCTTTGATGAATCTGGTACGAGATATTTCTTGAAAAAGACGTTAAATAAGATATATGGTTCCGTTACAAAAATCTTCAAAGAAACGCTAGTTATTTAGAGAAAAAACATGTGTTAGAAGTGCGCTCACTATTTTACTCTCGTGTACGAGTGTTAGGCATATTTCATGAGAATTCAATCACGCAACAATGATGTTAACTAATGATTAACTGATATGTTGTAGTAAAATTTAATACGGTGAATAACATTTTAATCAATCTTTGAAAGTTTCCTTTTTTAAATACATGTTAGTTTTTTAAGACGATCTGTGAGAGAATTTGTTAACATACTAGGTAAAGATTTAGGTTGCATTAAATTGTAGAAAAAATATTACTTTTTTCTTCGAAACATATATTTTCTTACACCCCTGCAAATTTAGATAGGAACTGATTTGAATTTTTTTTATTATATTCCCTATATATCGAAGACAAAGCGATTGTGATTGCTAATGCGGAGTAATATTTCCGACTTCGCAATAGAACAGAAATCCACATCAATTAGGTCCTGGACCTCATTAGAGGCAGTTGAATCTGATAAATGGCAGAACAATAATATATGTATACACTTTATTGTACACCACAAATAAATGATTACAAAGTTTATGTAAAACACATCTTAAAAATATAGGCTCAATAAGGCGGTTTTATCGCTTAAGAGAGAACTCGTCCTAACAACAGTACATAATAATAATAATATACACAGTCAGGTCAATAAGTATTGTCACACAGTAAAAACTTTTCTTTTAGAATGCTAGCCACAAAAAAGTTTATTGAATTCGAATTTCGAATTGTTGTTTTTAAATATGGAGTGGACGCTTAAAGAAGACCGTGTTGCAGTTATTGCGTTGCATCGTTGCGGTTACGGTTACCAATTCAAGTTTTTGACATACTGAAAAATTTGAATCTTACCAAAAGATTCAAATTTTTAGAGAAAAGACAGGTCAAGAAGTGGTCGCCCTCGGTCTGTTAGGACTCTAGCAGTGATAAAAGCTGTGAAGGCTCGAATTCAAAGAAATCCCAAACGTAAGCAGAAACTATTGGCCCTTCAGATGGGGTTAAGCAGAACCACCGTGAAAAGGGTGTTAAATGAAGAAAAACAGGACATTGTTTGAATGCTCGTCTAATGTACCTGACACTGAAGAGATGCCGCGCTTTGTTTAAGCGGTACGCGGGAAAAAAATATCGGGAAATTCTTTTTTCGGATGAAAAATTTTTTACCGTAGAAGAGAGCACAACAAACAAAATGATAAGGCGTACGCACACAGTAGTGAAGAAGCGAGCAACCGTATTCCGCATGTCCAACGAGGTCATTTTCCATCCTCGCTCATGATATGGTTGGGAGTTTCTTATTGGGGCTTAACAGAGGTACATTTTTGCGAAAAAGGTGTAAAAACGAATGCAGTTGTGTATCAGAATACAGTCCTGACGAACCTTGTGGAACCTGTTTCTCATACCATGTTCAATAACAGGCGCTGGGTATTCCAACAAGATTCGGCGCCAGCTCATAGAGCGAAGAGCACACAAGACTGGCTGGCGGCGATATATATGATATGATGATAAATAGTTACATAATGAATAAACTTGTTTTAATTATTTTAGGTTAAACATGTAACAGAATTTATGACCTGACTAGGTATACATACATAAATAGGGACAACATCACATACATTGCTCTGATCCCAAAGTAAGCAGCTTAAGCACTTGTATTATGGAATCTGAAACAACGAAGGTACCACAAACACCCCGACCCGAGAAAATGTACAAAAGTGTCTATCAAGAAAACCGGCGTGTACGCCACTTGTCTACGGGAGGTCATTAAAATTATGAGTATATTAGAGAATACCGTTTATTAGTCCAATTTAGCAAATGTTTTTAGGAATAAAACTGTGAAACCCCGTATAAATTCATAACCGGTGAGTTTATTCAATCAAAGATATAATTAAACATTAAGGTTTCGCAATTATTGTCGGAAAGTATCTATTCAAAAGTATCGAAAATCATCCTTTCGCGTAAAGATACTAACTTTTGTTTTATATTTGTCGACGACCTCCGTGGGCATGTGACGTAAACACCGGTTTTCAAGGTGTCGCCATCTCGAGGTCCCGAATTCGATTCCCAGTTGGGTCAATGTAGAAAAAACACTTTTTCTACATTTTCTAGGGTCTGGATGTTTGAGTGCCTTCGTTGTTTCCGATTCCCATACCACAAGTGCTTTAGCATCTTATATTGGGATCGGAGCAATGTATGTGATGTTGTCCCTATCCATATATGTAATATGGATAGGGACAACATTTTTGTCTGTCTATATTTTATTATTTTTTTAAAATTTTATTTAAAAAGTAACGATAGCCGAGTGGTAGGGTGGTCAGAACTTCGAGTCAAGAGACCCGAGTTCGATCCCCAGGTGGCAGGCTCGTACCAATGGGTTTTTCAAAAACTTATGTACGAATTAAATCGTTAGCTTGGACATAAAGACGGCGACGGGCTCAACAGCTGTCACGTTGTCCCGAAAATATCTTCGGTGTAAGGTAGGTCGAAGGGACTTAACTGTCTAGACTAGACCTCTGTCTACCCCTGTATCGGGAATTGCATGAAGATATTTATTCATTATTATTTTAAATATATTTTACTACAAGAATTGTGTATTGGGAGGATGTGTAGGTTCCACGAATTCACGCTATAATAGCCTGGTGGACCATTTCGAACTACAAACTATCTCTTAGAATACTTGAAAATTTTAGTATTGAGCACTTACAAGCTGCTATTTTACATTACTATAAAGGTAACAAACAAGTACAAACTTGTTTACTGTGGAAGAAAGGCAATGGAGGTATTATATAGTAATACATTATATATAGAGAATACTTCTTGAATGTAACATATACAATTTCAAGGTTGGTTTAAGACTAAGAGTATCTGTATTGGAGGCGGAGGTTAAACTCTACCCGATAGTCATCATCATTTATTCTTTAAGCTGAGTTCATTAGAGCTTTGTGGGTTAACCCACAATTAAAATAATAATGGCTAAATTGTCTGACAACCCTAGTATTAAAAGAATTAGTATTTTATTTTATTTATCTTCACGCACAGTCCCTGACGGGGTATCCAGAGAGAACATTTCACCAAGTGTCACGTTCCTTACATACCTCTTTTGCTGAAACAACGTTCACAAAGAAGATTCCAGAAAGTCACCCTTATTTTAGAACTTATTGCATAAAAAAAGGAAATGATTCCTTTAAGCAACGTTGAGCGTGTTTGAGTTGTTTTAAGACATTCAAATTAAAAAAGAAAAAGGAGCAAAAGTTTAAGAACTAGATAGATAGATAGATAAAATACTCTTTATAGCACACCAACACGGAAAATATTTAACATAAAATTTTACAAGACTATGGTGACACAAATGGCGGTCTTATTGCTAAAAGCGATTTCTTTAAACAACCTTTTGGATGGATCGGATTGCAATAGAAGAATCGGTGTGGGTTTATTACGCTGACTTATATCTAAATTACCTCCTATTTTCATTAATTTATTATTAACATGTATATATTATAATACGAACATATAACAGATATATAGAAATACAAATATAAACAGAATTAAATTATAGAGATAAATAATAATCTTTTACTAGTTTTCAAAGGATGTTAAAGTTTTGGCATTTCTCACTGTCAAAGGCAAGTCATTCCAAAGACGGACATCCTGAATATAAAATGACGTATCTAGAAAATTTGTGTGATGAATTGCATTGAACTAGGGGTGGAAGACTCATGGAATATATAGAGCATTATGATATATGTTAACTGTAGAAGAAAATCTAAACTTTAAATATAATCCTGTTCGATAATCTTAAGTAAATTTATCCATAGCTTGTAAACATTATACTGTTTGCACTCGAGTCATGGATGTCACATTTCATATCATTATTAACCGTTGTAGATATCTGTATAATGCATATAGATATAAAATTTTATTAATTTATTACATATACTATCTGCCTATCTAGTCACGTTTAGCTAGTATGTGTGGAGCCGCCTGTTGGATTTTGTTTAGCCTGTTTCAAAACTCTTAGGCCTATGACGGTCTATGGGAAGAAAGGGACTGGTCCATTATTACGCCGTCACCATACGGCATAAATGAATATTACATATAACTACAAAAATATCATATGTAATTTTCACAATTAGAACGGAGTACTCATATTATCTCTTGCGAATGACTATAATATTAAATATATATATTAAGTCCTACATATGAAATAAGCCTTTTGTCCACGACACACTGCACAACAAACAACCACTAAGTTAGATGAGAAACATCCACCGTACTCCCCGGACCTTGCTGAATGAAAGAAATGGAACTATATGGCCGAAGCCGTATGAAAAGTGGCTCTGCTTTTGTTTAGTAAATGCTAATCTAATTTTAAATAAAGTAAAAAAAATATCTTCACGTAATTCTCAATACAGAGGTAGACAGAGTTCTATTCTAGACAATTAAGTCCCTTCGACCCACCTTCCACCGAAGATATTTTCGGGACAACGTGACAGGTGGTGAGCCCGTCGCCGTCTTTATATCCAAGCCAGCGACATAATTTGACACCCAACCACTCGGCTATCGTGGCTTAATCTAATTATGTTAGTAAAATTATAATATATTGATGGTTAAATAAAAATCATTACGCCGTTATATTAAGTAATACTTTGCACTATAATTTTCGGGTAAATATCTTAATAAATATACAATATGAATACATGCATGCACAAATAATAAAAATAAAATTTTAACTGTAACTCAGCACAGCTGCAAAAGACACTATGTGATACATCTCAAATTTAAAGGAATAAAACTGTGAACAAGAATAATCTTTTGTTTTAAACAACGGAAGTTGTTTACAATCAATTATGTTTTATGGTGGTAGCCTTCCTTCTAAAAATATACTACTGTTGTTGATATTTTTGGTTCAAAGGCTAACATACTTATTAAATAAAATCATCGCATGTTATCATCTTATAAAATATAATTATAAATTGGTCAACAATATTTATTTAAAATTTTGGATGAGATGTGATATGTCGATAAAACATATCGTCACACTTGTAAAATCCAGAAATATCAAAATGATTTGTAATAAAATCAAATAAACAAACGACAAAGAAAATAAATTTACGCCACTGCCAATATTGGGATAGACCGAGGTCTAGACAATTAAGTCCGTTCGAATTTTAAAAACATATTGGTACGAGCCTACTACCTGGGGATTCAACTCGGGTTTCTTGACTCGAATTCCGATCACACAACTACTGTGCTATCGTGACTTTTATAGAAATGAAAGCCCAAAAAGGGCAATTTAAAAAATATATAGTTCTACAAACATTTACGGCGACACGACATCTAGTTAGTATTGACCCGGCCTAAGAAGCTGGCCTACGAAGAGATTGTGAGTCCAAATATCTCTGGGGGCATTAATTTGTGTGATGAATATGAATGTTTGTCTTCGAGCCATGGATGTCTGTAAATTAATTTAAATGCCAATATATCTGTATATACATATGTACATCGATGTAAATATATTGTGCTGTAAGTATATTATTGTATTATTATCGAAGAAAGCTATAGGCTACCTATCACGTTGTTCAAAATAAGCTCTGGTGAAGATTGGGATGAAAGGACTAAAGAGGAAAATTTGTATAAACGCTATTTTTAAAGTTCTAATTTTACCGTTCCTTTAATGCAAAAGGAACCGCCAAAACAAAGTCGTGTGTAGGTGTCCCCTATTTTTAAAGTTTTGTTTATCTGCAAACAATTTTCGAGAAAATAAAGTAATTCCTACCCAAAACACATTCATATATATTATTTTGCCTGTGAGAATACACTTTTACCGTATGTGTTCTCATAATTATTTTACTTTATTTTTGACACAAATCCTCTTGTTTCATTTTGCAAACGCCCTCGAGAAGTATTATATATTAGTATTTTTATATCAGTAGCAGTAGTATCCTTATATCAATACTAACGATGAAACATGTTTGTAATAACGTATTTTCAATAAAAAATATAAAAAAGTTCTTTTTAACTTTACAGCATACCCAAAATCTTCTGAACAAAATTCTTTAAAAAAAATAAACGAAGGAAAGAAAATAACTGCTCCATTCAGGAAGATCAAAGCATTTATAAGTTAAGGTAAATCAAGAAGTGCGTTTTTTTTTCAAAGGGATTAATGTTACAGTACGGATCGACATGAACTGAGGTAAAAAATAAACGTTACGCCCCGAGATAAACCACAAACATGTTGTACTCGGGTATCCGTAAACTTTCTACTCCGTTCTATTACCGTTACGTTATTTTCATATATAAATAAGCGAAAAGCTGTTTACTTACCTGACCTAATAACACCTTGAATCAACTTGATAGCCAATACTCCTCATGGTCTATGTTCTGCAGTAGTCTTTTAGCACAAATAGTGTTAAGTATTTTAAATAAAGGCTTTAAAAAAAGTTTTAAAGTTTATAATGTATTTGTTCTTTAGGACCTTCTCGTGCTTCTCCTTACACGTCACGTGTAAGGAGAAGCACGAGAAGGTTCTCTCTTAACTTAAGAACAGACCTTCACGTGGTGTTGCGGCAACACCGCAAGCAGTTTACGCGTCCGGCAACGGTTATCGACGTTGGTGGTAGCATCGGCGGTGGTAGCACTGACGGTGGCAAAAACCTTCGTCGGATTCTATCGCGGTATACAGACGCCCTTCATAAGATTCTTTCTTTATGTAATAATATAATCATTTAATACAGTTTTTACCAGTGGCCTAAGGCTTTTATTATACGCTTAAGTATAAGCTCATACACGTGGTATGAAATAATACAATACGATATTATTAGATGGTGAAAATATAGTTTAATTGCATAACTTTCTTTATTATTGCAATTGCCGTTGTAATCGAATTTTATCTCAAAATGTTATATCTGAGAAGCACAAACTGTCACATTCTCCAAATAAACATTATTTACACAAATAAAAGGTATCTGCTAAGCTGTTTACTCAAATTTGCTTTACTTATTTGCAGGTAAATGTTGGTTCACTTTTTTCAGTACTCTAAATCATTTGCCGGCGACTTTTAATATAACAGGAAAGAAAGTTGAGAAACTTTAAACAATATACGTGAAATTTTGCTTGATTAGGGCGATGATGCTAAAAGTGTATAAATGAAATATACGTTTATAGGAACAGTTTTCAATGTAATTAGAAAACAAAATAAAAATCGCAATTTCTTGCGTATCATCTTGTTAACATGCATGAGCATTTACTGTTTTGTTTATTTTATTTATAAAAATCTTTAATAATCTATATTGTCATAAGATTTCATCACAAATTTGTATGAAGTCCCTGACTTCCGTACTAGGTAAAACTTGTATTACAGAGATCAGTGTCTTCTCCCAGGCTAATATTACAACAAACAATTAGTGAAAACTAAAAAAAGCTACTTGAATACAATAAAAGAAGGTTATGTTGAAGGATGGTAGTACGTGTGTGTGTGTGTGTGTGTGTGTGTGTGTGTGAGTGTGCATGTGTGAAAAAGAGAGACTCGAGTTCGATTCCGAAGGCTTGTACCAATAGGTTTTGTTTCAAAAATTTATGTACGATTTATGTATCGTTGGCTTAAACATGAAAACGGCGACGTGCTTTCTACCTGTCACGTTGACACAAAAAATAGTCTTCGGTGGAATGGATGTCGAAAGGACTTAATTGTCTAGATCTCTGTCTGCCCCTGTTTTGGGAATAGCGTGAAGATATTTTTTTTCTAACATTCAACCGCTAAAATCTTGATTAAATAAAAGGTATAGATTAAATAAAAGTCACGATAGCCGAGTGGATGGATGGTCGGAACTTCGATTCGAGAGACCCGAGTTCGATCCCCAAGTGGCAGGCTCGTACCAATGGGTTTTTTCAAAACCTATGTACGATTCATATCGTTGGCTTGGACATAAAGGCGGCGATGGGCTCACCACCTGTCACGTTGTCCCGAAAATATCTTCGGTGGAAGGTGGGTCAAAGGGACTTAATTGTCTAGACTAGACCTCTATCTACCCCTGTATTGGGCATTGCGTGAAAATATTTATTTATTTTATAAATAAAAAGTCAGAACCAAGCATAGCAAGTAATTTTTTATGAATAAAATAATAGTAGTTACTTTGGTTTAGAGATAAAAATATATATTCCACATCTTGAAAACAACCTGTCACAGTATTTTATGTAGATAAGGTACCACGAGAAAGGCTTAGACCATCTTAGAGTTTGAGGCAAGGATATCATTCGTTAATTCTTATCGATATCACAAACACCACTCTGTATAACTTTTTCAGCTAAACTCTTTACTTATGCGCCAAATCATGGGAATCCCTTTTTGTTAGTATTATATAATAAATACATACATTGAGTCAACAGCACATACATTGCCCTGATCCCAAAACAAGCTTCTTAAGCACTTGTACTATGGAATCAGAAACAACGATGGTACAAACATCCAGAGCCGAGAAAATGTAGAAGTGTCTTGTACATTGACCTGATCAGGAATTGAACCTCAGAGGTGGCAACTTCAAAAAACCGGCGTGTAAGCGATTTGTCCACGGAGGTCGTCAAATAATCTATGGGTACTTGTTTATATTCATAATGCTAAAAACATATAATCAAATATAAACTCTCCCTTAAATAGGAACTTGAGTTCAAACCTTTATACTTCTAATAAAAATGTTTACCCCTATCAGATAACAACCCGCAAATCTTAGCTTTGAAAATAACTAGACTCTCGGCCCGTCTGACTTCATAACGAAGTATGCTTTAAATTATATCTCTGAAGATGGATCATCTACATGATATACTCAAAGGTATAGAACAGATTATAATCAGAAACTTCTGCCTTAAATTAGCCTCCTTGGATAAAATGGCTAAACCACACAAAAATAATACAACGGCAAATTTATTACCACTGGAAATCATTCACTTTAATTTTCAAACAATCGGCACTGTTTACGCGCGATAATGTTTGCTTTGGCAACCTTCCTTCTAAAATATATGGTATTGTCAACATTTTTAGTTACAACGAAAACAAATATAATTGTTTGAATAAATCAATTTTGCTGATAGATGTAAAAAAAAGTTTATACTTTTCCATCTCTATTTATCAACCGTGAAATCTGTCACCAATCACACGGTGATGTTTCTGGAAGAGTTTATTTAAGAAGATTTAGAGAGAGATATATAAGAGATATATAAATTTTCACCAAAATTTCACTTTTCAAAAGGAAGTCACAATTTTATATCTATTACAAAGGCCATAACGGAGCACTCTTCCATCTACGAAGAGCTCCAAAACTTAGTAAGTAAAAAGTGACTCGTTCACTTCCCGAGGTCCCCCTCCCGCCAATAATTCTTCATTTATTTTTGTCTCGCCCATTATGAACGACACAAACATAAGCGAAAGAACTAAACCTAAATCACTAGCTGTCGGCTTCTTCAACGCATACGGCTTAAAAAAAACAGATGGACGAAGTTAGGGAATTTGTCTCAGTCCATCAGCTAGACATAATGTTAGTACAGGAGACCCTACTCAAGTCTAGCATACGCGACCCGAAGATAGCTAACTATCGCTTAGTTAGAAACGACCGCCCCGCTCGCGGGGGCGGCACGTTGATCTATTTCAAGTCTTCGCTACACTGTGTGCCTATTGACCTTCCGTCTCTTGTCAACATGGAAGCTTCCGGTTGTAAGATCGCAATGACAGGCCATCAACCCATCACTGTGATATCGGCTTATCTCCCGCCTTCGAAAACAATTCGAAGGGGCGACATCGAGGCACTTCTAAATTTAAGCGACTCGGTGTTAATAGCGGAGACTTAAACAGCAAGCACTCTGCTTGGAACGCCGCAAATGAAAATAATAATGGACTCGCCCTCCTAACTCTAAGTATGAACCTAAACTTTGACATTATAGGTCCCCTCGAGCCAACTAGAATACCCGCGCAGAGGAACCAGAATCCGGACATTCTCGATATAGCTCTCTTAAAGAATATATTGCTACCTCTTGCGAAAATAGAAGTTCATCACGAACTTAATTCAGACCACCGACCGGTCATAATGCAGCTAGGGCAGCCGCACGCAGAGGTCACTTTGACCAAAACCGTGACAGACTGGCGTAAACTCGAGGAATACCTCGAGTCTACGGATTCCCCGGAGTTAGCAAACATACCGGAGGTCATTGATAATAAAGACACGGCACTTGCCGCCGTCGTTCATCTCACCTCTCACCTAAAAAACCGCCGTCAGTGTATCCTCCAGGCATCAAAGCGGCAAACGACCGCCGCTTTGAGTTGCCTGCTGAGCTCAGACGGCTGTTGAGAAAGAAAAATGCTGCCAATAGGGCATACGACAGGTATAGGACTGACGCAAACCGCGTTAGGATGCGCCAACTCCAAAGGGAGGTAAAATAGGGCATGGCTGAGTTGAGGGGGCAAAGATGGGACAAGCTAATGTCGGACATCACGCCTTCACACACTGCCTACTGGCAGTTGGCGAGGTCGATGAAGTCCGACTCTGTCGTATCTATGCCTCCCCTGGTCAGTCCCGACGGTTCTATAGCTTTTGACGATAGGGAAAAAGCCGAATGTTTAGCCGACAGCTTCGAAAGTCAGTGCTCTCCAAGCACGCAACCCACAGATCCCGTACACATTCAGAATGTGGACGACTTCGTATCGCGGAAAATGACGCAGCCACTAACGGGTGAACCTCTCCCGCCTACCTCACTCGAAGAGGTTAAGGGTATAATTAAAACCTTAGGGTACGTAAGGCTCCAGGAGCCGACGGCATCTCAAATACGTTAGTTAAAACTCTCTCAAATTCGTTGCTATTACTATTAGTAGCAATCTTCAATGCCCTTCTCACAAGTTGCACCTTTCCAGACTCCTGGAAAGAAGCCCACGTAATAGGGATCCATAAACCCGGGAAACCGAAAAAACAGGCCTCTAGCTATAGGCCCATTAGTCTCCTCAGCGCACTGGGGAAAATCTACGAGCGCATAATTCTGATCCGCCTCAAGGACAGCGCTCAGTCACTAAATGTCATTCCTGATGAGCAGTTTGGCTTTAGAGCTAAGCACTCATGCGTTCAGCAAGTGCACCGCCTCACGGAGCACATACTCGAGCGCCTAAATGATAACCCCAAATATAAGGTAGGAGCTCTCTTCTTCAATGTCGCGAAAGCGTTCGACAAAGTCTGGCACGATGGCTTGATATACAAGCTATACAACTACGGTACGTCAGACAGGCTTGTGCACATCATACAAGCCTACTTGTCGAATCGCACCTTCCGCTACAAAGTCGAGGGCACTCTGTCCTCCAGCAGAGACTTAAAAGCCGGCGTTCCGCAAGGCTCGGTCCTCTCACCCACACTATACACGCTTTATACGAGCGATATCCCAAAAGACCCAAATAAAAAGGTAGAATTGGCCTTATTCGCCGACGATACCACTCTATACTCTGCGGATCTTAACGCATCGAGAATCTACATTCGCCTCCAAGCCGCGGCCACCGCCTTAAGCGAGTGGTTTAGGAAATGGAGGATCGACATAAATCCTGAAAAGAGCAACGCGGTCTTGTTCAGCAGAAATCACAAAAACTCGAATCGCCCTAACAGATTCAGTAAAATAACCCTCTTCGACAAACCCATTCCCTGGGTGTCAGAAGTAAAATATCTTGGAGTCACCTTAGACCGTAGACTGAACTTCAAGAAACATATTAAAATTGTCAGGGATAGAGCGGCCTTCATATCCGGCCGCCTCTTTAACCTTACAAACAGCCGCAGCAAAATGCTGCTAAAACACAAAATACGCCTATACACAACTTGCGTACGACCCGTCATGTCATACGCCAGTATAGTATTCGCGCACGTCCCCAAAGTACGTTTGAACTCACTCCAAGTGATTCAAAACCGATTTATGCGCCGCGCAACCGGCGCTCCCGCATATATGCGGAATGTAGATCTGCATCGCGATCTCAAACTGCCTACAATGGCAGCGTTATTTAAAAAGTTCTCCATCGACTACTTCGATAGGACGAACTTACATACAAATCCGCTAGTGGCAGCGTCAGGGAATTACACACCCGCGCGCGATACTCCACCTCAATTGAGGCGCCCGAAATGCGTCATCATAGACGATGATGACGCAATCACCCGTGTCAACAATGCGTATGAGGCCCCGCCCCCTACGTACTTTCGCACACACACAGTCACAAGCCGCGTTCTGCGGCTTACACAACCTCGCCATCGTCGTAATTTCACGACTAGCACGAGACTTTCTCGTGGTCGTAGTCGTCACTAAAAGGTTAACACAAGGCGATCCGAGAGGAGATTTTCCTCCAAACCAACTGGGGCCCCTCCCCCATGTCGGAAGTCATCTCTTTCGTTCTAGGGGACGCAGCGCTTCGCAGCAGCAGCCATTATTGTCTTCAACTCTAACTTGCGAGCCTCTCCTCGCAAGTCTCCTTAGACGAAGCTGAAAAGGCCTCCGGGCTAACAGCATCCCGTGGATGGTTTTAGTCGGTATGCTTCTCCTTCTGAGATTCGAGCCCGACACTGTTCGTTCCGGTGGCCTCCCGGCCTAAGGGACGTTCGTGCATAAAACATTTCCTCCATGGTTATCAAAAAAAAAAAAAAAAATATCTATTACAATTTCGTAACAATGCACGTGCAACGACGAACGTTAAGAAAAAAATATAATGAGCACGTATTACACACTCTAGAATTATGCATGTAGCAGCATTACTACAAGCATAATTCTAGATACCTGAAATTCGGCAGGCTGCACGTTCGTGGGAAATTTGGAACGAAATTTGCTTATTGAGAGTGGCGATTTTGACGAATTCTCTCTTAAGGGAGATGCCCGCGTCTTACAGTAGACTTTTACAAATGCTTATGCTATGTGGAGTAATGGCGCTAAGTAACTTATAAAAATACTAGCCGTCGAAATCCCGTAGACCATCTTATAATTCCTGCGGGATCCTTTAATTTTCTAGAATAAACTATTACAAATTAAAAACAATTTTTAAAAGTTCATGTTTCAAATCTCTCCCACATTGCCGGTAAGTGGACAGTCCCATTTTAGGTTTTCCTTCCACAAACGCTACATAAATTCTTTAGCCGTTGTTACCGTGGGTCCAGCTAATCCGAATGGATCAAAAAAGGTGCCTATACAACTTAATACAGTCAATCTACGCTACAGGAACAAACCTAGTATGAAGCTACTCGATACGCTGATTGCACACCAAGGTGCCGAAAACTCTTCAAGATTACAGAAGATTTTTATATATTTGTAACTAACTTTTCCTACATTATTTCATAATTACTAAAAATACTTCTGCCGCGATCATCAGCATCATGCAGTTACTTGGTCTCCTGTATCTCTTAAAGCGCCAACAGGAGACCAAATACAAGGTAAAGGCTTAAACGCGTACTAAATCACTGCCAATAATGTGAAACATCGATACTTCAGAGCACAGATAAACGTCGAGTATCGTCATCTAAAGCCACTGCATTAGCGCACAAAGATAATAACACATCAGTTCACTACGTTATACGCAGATAACACAAGAGTCGACAGATTTAAAAACAAAAACCTAGAGTTTATTTCAATATCACTGTCTATTGTTATTATTTATAGTTTGAAAATTTATCGTATTTTTACACCGAATAAAAAAGTTTACCTTCGGGTGTCCACCGCTGTGACATATTTTACGCAGATACAACCTTTTTCTACGTACGTATCTTGACTTTAGGCGGTTACGAAAACTATCTTTACATGTTATATGTTATTCTTTAAATATTATACTATACCAAAATTTGATGATCCATGATGGATTGCCTCTTGTCTAAGCTCCTCGCTATCATATGCCTCAGGAGTTTTTGTCACTGTTAAACGTCGACGGTGTGGTTGAGGTTGTAGTTTGGAGTCTAGGCATGTCAGATGCTTATTTATATATTAAATTTATGAATTAAACAATCAGGTGAATACTAAAATGCCATTATTTAAATGAAAAACGGGACGGAAATATTTTTAACAGCCAAGTGGTAGCTTTTGGTACGTGCCATAGCATCGTGAAATACTGAAGTATGGGATTTCTCCGTTTATTTGAAAACTAAAGAAGCCGCAGTATACCTTACATATAACTAAAATCATATAGTTCTACATATAATTAAATAGATAATTATATTAGATTTTGCGTGCCCCTTGCGGTGAAATATACAGACATAAATTAAATTGTTCACACTTGTAAACGCATTATGTTCTTGCAAATAAACAATTAGTATTTAAAGTTGTTATTGAATAATTACATCCCACCATTCCTCATGCAAATATAAAAGGTATATATTACCAGGTCCAAAGAGAAGAAGTGCACTAATTCTACAGTAAGCACCACCACCACTACAGTCAAACCAGGTAACATATACCACAAACGAAAACGCGACACTTGTTTCGCCTCAAAACATGGTATTCTCAGGCGTGTAGACTGCTCTGCGGTCGCTCACCGCAGCGACCGCAGAGTTGACTCTGTGGTGGTGCACTTCTTCTCTTCGGACCTTTACATATACCTTTTATATTTGAATGTGGAGTAGTGCGATTTAATTATTCAATAACAACTTTACAATGAATTACCGCAAAGTAATGCCTGAGTCAATTAACTATCAATTTGTATTTGCAAGTAAAAAAATATCGTTCTAAAGGAATATGAATAAAAAAAGAAAAAATATCACCAATTATTATTATTAAAAGATTTATTTTATTGTAAATTAAAATTTAAAAAAATTGTTTTTGTATATTAATTATTTAACTGAATTATACATTTAAAAATAATTATAAGACTTTGATGTCATATTAGCATCTGCATTACAATTTGCTAATTAGATTATTCTTAGATCTTTAGAACGAATATTCTAATAGCCAGTTGGTCAATTTCTTTTTAAATTTATTAATGGGCTCATCTGTAAAAATAAAGGCTACATATTGTATATATTTAATACAGAAATGAATTTTAATAACAATCATTGTCCCGGTTAAAGAGGTGTAGCGGACGCTATATAATTATTTTCCATTAAAGTTAAATCGCTTTCCTAATCGACTACGGTTTTAAAATTAACCACTATAAATATTTACAGCAAAACGACGATATCACAGGGCAGTTGTATACTGCTGTTAAATTCAGAACTGTCAGGTTAATTGAAACATTCAAGGTTTAATCTAGATAAGAAATAATTATAATTTTTTGAATTTTTATCGATTTTTAAATTAGCTGATCCTAGAACTTCTGAATATGAATATTAGGAGAATAAGCCTTCGATACAACAATATAGTAGGAAAAACGACAATATGATAACGGGAAGAAAATAATAAATCATTCTCAAAAATCTTAGCCTTTCTATATCTCTACATCTCTATGGGAAAGTAATTCATAATGATCGTTGGCATAAGATCAAGAAAAGAATCAAGAAAAACCAACAGTATCAGTATATCCTCTAAAAAGTCTTCGCTGTCTTTATTGTCTATTCTTTCCATAATAATCAAAATCTAAAAGTTTCAAATAGTCTAAAACATTATGATTAATGTTATGACTTTTAGATTAAACCATTGCGGATAAAACTTTAAATTACAGCAAGATGTTCCTTTTTCTACATTAAACTCGAATACATGTTCTCGAGTCATGGATATTAATATGTATGTATGTATGAATTTTTATCGAAGTAATTAAGTATTTTATTGTTATTTTGGACACTGAGTTCCATCCACCATCCACCAGTTATGTTATCCCATATAAGCTTCGGTAAAAACTGGCCGGAAGAACTTCATTGTCTACCTCTTCCCACACCGTTATGGGAAATTGCGTGAAGATAAATAAATTGTATTTTTTGTATTTCATTTGTATTTTATGCGAGGTTTCGTAAATTATGAGCTACGAAGAGTTAATAAGTTTAATAAGTATTAAATTTGTGTAGACGAAGGCTTCTGAGTAACGCTTTTTGTTTTTGTTAAGAGAGAATAAATACTTGTAATAATTGAAATAATTATAAAAAATATTTGACCTCCTTTAAAAACGACACAAAAATAGCAATAAATTACTTTCTTACTTATTAATATAAATGAAATTTTCTAGTAAAGTTTTCTTATTCATTTGCTTGATACCGGTGTCAAGCGTTGATAAGTTACGATAGCCGAGTGGTTGGGTGATTGGAATTCGAGTCGAGAGGCCCGAGTTCGATCCCCAGGTGGCAGGCTCGTACCAATGGGTTTTTCCAAAACCTATGTACGATTTATATCATTGGATAAGATATAAAGACGGCGACGGGCTTACCCCCTGTCACGTTGTCCCAAAAATATCTTCGGTGGAAGGTGGGTCGAGAGGACTTAATTGTCCTCTTAGTAGACCCTTGTAGATCTCTATCTACCACTATGTTCGGAAAGGCGTGAAGATGTATATATATTAGTATTGGTAAATATGTATTATTCGACATTACAATTACATTCAGTTAATACAGGTTGTTATATCGCTGTTATATTGGCACCGCCTTCAACCACAACAAACAGTATTGCTAATTAGATTAATTAACATTAATAAGTAACAAGTTTAGCTAAGAAAATAATTCTTTAAGTTGTTCTTTTTGAAGACGCACGTTAGTATAAATAGGCTGTGAATACGAGTACGCACGTTAGTATAAATAGGCTGTGAATACGAGTACGAATAAATAGGCAGTGAATACTCCCTAAAACTTGTAATGTATGGGCATTACAATTTGTGAAGCCGGTGGTCTTAAGGATGATGATAATGAGTACGATATGCATAAATCTTTTTATCATTGAGAGGAAATTATAAAACGCCCAAATTGTCTGTTTGTCATGGTTAATTCTAAATGGTCAATGAGTCTCTTCTCATCGTGTACCTATTTACTGAGCAGAACATGTTCACATATCGAATATTATTACGTCAAGGAGAGCCGTGACTCTTTTAATCAGCTCAGCATCTCATGTAACTCATCGACACAAATAACTTCATTCCATCGAAAAAGGTTCGAGATTCTCAAAATGTTGACTGAGTTATGAATTAAAAAACATTAGAAATTTTACAACCGAATTTAGTCTTCTCCTTTATTGAAGTCGGTTAAAATAAATTTTGATAAAAAATCTTTCATTTCTACGTAGGCCCACCTAACCTATTACCGTCTATAGGAAATATGCCAAAAGTGAATATATATATATATATATATATATATATATATATATATATATATATATATATATATATATATATATATATATATATATATATATATATATATATATATATATATATATATATATATATATGCGTATTGAACCAGCTTGGACACATACAACAATAAGCTCACCACCTTAAAAATCCTCCCAAAAATCCGTCTAACGTTTAAATAAAAGGGTTTAACTTCGTTGCAAGGTGCGTCGTAATGACTTAATCGTCGGACTTAGTAGTAGAAATATTCGTGAAGATGTAAAAAAAAATGTATCAAAACGGTCCTTTTGCCATGTGGTAACTGTATAATAATCTACTTACACTTTTCAACTTCTGAGAAATAACTAAGGGTATATAGTGAAACGTGCAGTGGCTACCGACTGATGGCGGGAAACTGTCTCAAAAAACACTAAACAGAAACACCAACAGTTATATCTTCCAAGGTTCAACGTGGCTTTTACTAAGATTGCAAAATGTCGGTGATGACTTAGGCAAATCCCCTGTACGACATAAGACTATTTCCTACATTTCACTTTTAAAAACTTACTTTTTTAACTTTTACTTACTTAATTATTAAAAACATACGCTTAGCCTCGCATCAGTTCTATGTCAAAATGTTTTTCAAATCGCCAGGACTTAACAAATAATATAGTTATTTCTTGTTTTAATTTATCAACTTATAAAGATGTCATAATATATATATTATTTTATTTATAAAAATCAATGGGCTCACCACCTGTCACGTTGTCCCAAAAATATCTTCGGTGGAAGGTAGGTCGAAGCGACTTAATTGTCTGAACCTTTGTCTACCCCTGTATTGGTAATGGCGTGAAGATATATATATTTATAGTTTTTTTCAAAACCTATGTACGATTTTATTATTATTATATCGTTGGCTTGGACATAAAGACGGCGACGGCCTCACTACCTTTCACGTTGTCTCGAAAATATCTTCGGTGGAAGGGGGGTCGAAGGGACTTAATTGTCTAGACTAGACCTCTGTCTACCCCTGTATTGGGAATTGCGTGAAGATATTTATATTTATTTATTTATAAGAAACCTTGCACCTTGAACCTTCAGATTTCCACCTGTTTCGGTCTCTTCAGAATTCTATAGTCAGTGTCAAGTTTACATCACGAGAGGACTGCCAACACCAATTGTCGCAGTCTTTTGATCCGAAGCCCCAAAACTTCTATAGCAATGAGATCATGTCCCTACCTACAAGATGGCAAAAAGTTATCGAACGTAATGGTACCTACATACTTTAGTTAAAAGTAAATAAACTATATTAAAAAAATGTTGTGAATGTTCTTAAAAAATGCGAACAAACTTTTTCCCTATTATATAAATACGGTGTACGGTTCAGTGTTGACTTTTGTTCTATAAAAATATTATGAAAAAAACTTTGTTCTGCATTCCAAATTGGACCAGCGGAATGTCAAATCTTTTTGCTAAACATAGAAATCGATAAATATAACTTAAATAATTATAACATTTCTTCTGATGATTTGTGAACAAAAGTATATATTACCACGGAGGAACTAAGAATGGAGTAGGCCTTTGATTACGTCAGATTAAACGCGCATCTTTTAATCGTGTCTTTTTCCCCTTCGTGTCTTTTTATCTCGAACGAGCCAGTCTATTCGATAATATTCAGAAATACCATCTGTATTTGGATTCCTCCACATTATTTCTCTATATATAACTACATATTTGTTTCTTTATATAATTAATAAGTAAAAGTTCAACACACATTGTATAAAGTTAGACAAATTTTGCCTGCATTAGTCAGTAACCACTTGATCGTGATGACGCACAGCCACCACGTGAATTCAAACACATCTTATTTCACAACTAGGCGTATAATTAACCATTGAATGTACATAGCTTGCATTGTTTTGTACTTGTAAGAGAGTTTTGTTCAGTTGCATTTGCTATTTTGGCAATCACAAGGCCATATAGAAATAGAATTACATTTTCGATATTTGTGGAAAGACTATACCATGCATATCATATACAACAGATGAGATTGATACTTATATAAATAAACACGTAAATAGATGGGGACAACATCACATACATTGCTCCGATCCGATGTAAAATTTTTAAATAAATATAAATAAAAATAAATATCTTCACGCAATTCCCAATACAGGGGTAGACAGAGGTCAAGTCTAGACAATTAAGTCCCCATGACCCACCTTCCACCGAAGATATTTTCGGGACAACGTGACAGGTGGTGAGCCCGTCGCCGTTTTTATGTCCAAGCCAACGATGAAATTCGTACATAAGTTTTTGAAAAACTCATTGGTACTGCCATCTGGGGATCGAACTCGGGTCTCTCGACTCGAAATTCCGACCACCCAACAACTCGGCTATCGTGACTTATAAAATTTTTAAGCACTTGAGATATGGGAATCGGAAACAACGAAGGCACCACAAACACCCAGACCCGAGAAAACGTAGAAAAGTGGTTTTTCTCCGCCCGGGAATTGAACCCGGGACATCGAGATGGCGACGACACCTTGAAAACCGGTGTTTACGCCACTCGTTCACGGAGGTCGACATATGTAACAAAATTTTAATTTGATTGTTATAACTTACAAATATATCCCTTAAAGTACTTTATTTATATATATGCTATATATTTTGGCAGCCTTTACAGTTTTTAAGGCTTTCCCGTGACTGCCTCTTATGACACCCACTGGGTAGTGAGTGGCTTATACTTACGCTGATGCTATCTACTCAGTAACTCATACTAAAACGCAGCAGTTTACATACACTCGAAAGCAATGAAAGCGGGTCACCGAAACAAAGCTATAAATATTGGAAACTAAGAATGTTAGCTTAATGAAATAAACGGTGTTTAATAGAGAATATAATATCCCTTAAATGAAAGTAATAAAATTTATAAGTCACTACATTTTATTTATTAAAAATGACACAAAGAAAAAAAGCTGCTGATTTGATTCTGTACGACTTTCAGATGAAATTCCGGTTCACGCAAGTAAAGACACCGTAGGCTACTTTTTCTTCTATGCATGCTTGTTTGCATCTTTCCCCTGGTCTTCTATACACTTTGTGTCTTTCATCGTGCTTGTAGAGAATACATTTTGATTCATCAGAGAACATTACTTTCCAATTCCAAAAACGTCATCAGTCTTCAAAAGTCTTTTCGGAATTTTTAGAATTTGCAACAGCATGCCAAACCGCATAAACGCAAATGGAAGCACGAGGAGGCAATAAAAAGTATTAAAATTCAAGAAAATCATATTGTTGTACAAAAATATCATGTTTCTTATATTTGTTTTAAGGCGAGAACAGCCATTTTTTGACTTAAAAATTTTATTACTTTCATTTAAGAGGGTATTATATTGTCCAATAAACACCGTTTATTTTATTAAGCTAGCATTCTTAGTTTCTCAGATTTATAGGTATCTTTAAGTGACCCGCATTCATTGCTCTCGTGTATATTAAAATTGAAGTAATTGAAAAAGCGAAGAAGGAAATGATGGGCTATATACCTCCGGCTACCTTACGCACAGGACGTAATGCAGTCCAACTCATTCAGCTGCAGAAGTTGCCCATAGTTTCTGAAGTAAAGAGCACATTCTTCATATGTATGATATAAATCATTGAGACAGCAATTGGACTCGCTTAAAACAATTAAAATCAGTATTATTTATTAGTTAAGAACTTTAAAAGGTTCAGTATAGCACATAAAAACATTTTCAGTAAGGACCGGTTGCATTTCAGACATTGCCTCTCGTCACTGATCAGAAAAATTTTGAGATAGTAATTAATTAATTTAGTAGCGTAATTTTAATTGTACGGTGGTTGCGCAGTTGTGATAGTCATAGTCATAACTCATTTAAATATGTTTCAGGCATACATTGTCGAATAAAATAAATAAATAAATATCTTCACGCAATTCCCAACACAGGGGTAGAAAGAGGTCTAGTTTAGACAATTCCTTCGACCCACCTTCCACCGAAGATATTTTCGAGACAACGTGAAAGGTGGTGAGGCCGTCGCCGTCTATATGTCCAAGCCAAAGATATAGTATATCGTACATAGGTTTTGAAAACTCATTGGTACGAGCCTGCCATCTGGGGATCGAACTCAGGTCTCTCGACTCCAATTCCGATCACCCAGTCACTCGGTTATCGGTACACTGTCGATATGTCCTCAATTAAAGTACTAGATAAAAAAAAATATCTTCACGCCATTCCTAATACAGGGAAGATAGTTTATGTCCAAGCCAACGATACAATCGTACTTAAGTTTTTGAAAAAACCCATTGGTACGAGCCGGCCCACCTGGTGGCCGGCTATCGTTACTAGATATGTAGAGTATATATAAATAGAATATTCTTCATAATAGATTAGCAAAATCTATAATAATATAAAAAACTATCTATACTATTAGCACGAGAACGTCTGAGATGCTTATGTGTAGATCGGCATACTTGAGATATTCTCAAAATAATATATTAATATTTTTATTTATCATAAAGAATTAAGATTTTTTCACGAGTTTTAGAGAGCTCATCTGTAAATTTAGCTCTAAAAACTGTTGTTAAAATATATGTAGCGTCGCTTCGAGAAATGAACCAGGTGCACTTGGTTTTTAAAGCTATGGAGATAAAGGATGCCCTAACTACTAAGCTACGCTGAAATATATCTATAAATAATGTAACAATATCATAAAGTAAAACTGAAAAACACAAGGATTCATAAAAATATTTGAAAAAAAAATGCATTTGAAGTAGCTACGAAACAGAAATACAGATATCTAAACTGACGTGTTCCAAACACTTACGCACATAGATAATAATTTACGGTACACGATGATAACAGATACAATGTTTGCAAAACTGCTTCAAACATTTTGTATGTCAGATTCTGAGACTATTATCGAATATATTTGATTTAGAACCTCTGTTCGCCAAGTATTTTAATTATAACATAACTTATGTTTATTCCATACAAATTTATTTCCCAGGAAAACGAGCCGTGATGTTGAATCTTTTTAAAGTAGTTCATAGTATTAGTATTCAACAGAAAAGTGATTGAAAACCGACCCGCGTTATATATATATATATATATATATATATATATATATATATATATATATATATATATATATATATACATATATATATATATATATATATATATATATATATGTATATATATATATCTACTCATACTCCAGGGCCCAAGTGAAATGGGCTTTAAAGTTAGTACGTTTATTATGAAATAGTATTATTTATGAAATACTTACGCCAAAGGGCATAAATGCGCTCTTGAATTTTAGAGTCGATATTTATAACACTAAAGACATCACGTATGTAACCCGTCGTTGTTAAACACTAACTCATCGAATTATCGCTAGCAGATGTAAAATCGTATGTTTATGTTCATATATATATATATATATATATATATATATATATATATATATATATATATATATATATATATACATATATATATATATATACATATATATATATATATATATATATATATATATATATATATATATATATATATATATATATATATATATATGTATATATATATATGTATATATATATATGTATATATATATATATATGTATATATATATATATATATATATATATATATATATATACACCTAGTCAGGTCATAAATTCTGTCACATGTTTCATGTCAACCTAAAATAATTAACACAAGTTATTATTCAGTATTCATTATGTAACTATTTATATACCAAAATGAACTTAACAAAACATAGATACTTATGACACTAAAGTTTATTCAAAATGACATCCGTGATATTGAATACAGGCCTTCAATCTGTGCCGCCAGTCGTCTATCGCAGCACGAACGAGGTCCATGTTAATATCGGAGGCTGCCTTAATCAAGGATGTCTTGAGTATGTCTTATTTATTAACAATATTCTTTACGCAGCTTTTTCCCAGTAATATTACTAAATAAATTTAATTTAATAATAACGGTTCACTCGTTCAAAAGTTACTAATATTGTAATAACTTGAAACTTAAATCTAAATTACATAACTTATCGTACCTGACATTTAAAAAAAACATGCAATTAAATGGTTAAAAAAAATTTTACAAAGGTTTTTGGCTTTATTTTTATTTTATTTTTCATTATGTATACGTACATGTATACTGTTATAAGTTATGGGTTGCGGGATTGCAGTAAAGGACCAATTCAATACTAAGCTGGCTCAGAATCCTGCCTTTAAGTCTTGGGTAAATAGTATGTCAAAAGTATTTAACTGGTTTTCTCCTAAGAAATTCATGAAGATATGAAAGATATATATGTATGAAAGTTTATTGTACCGTTCCTTTAAGAAAACAGAACAAGAATATGAACAAATGGAAAAGTAAAAAAGAGTAGTGGTCTAAGAGCGGAAGTTGAATATTTAAAGAGTTCTTAAAGACGGAAGCCTGAAGTATTTCAGTCTGGTCAATAATGGGGTGGTCCAAGAGCAAACCAGTTAAATACTTTTCACATACTATTAACCCAAGGCTTAAAGGCAGGATTTGAACCCTGCTTAATAGACTATCAACTAGATTATCGAATCGCCTTATCATTGTTTTTCCATTTGCCTTTTTCTGAATCTGAACGGAAAATAAGTTTTGATTTTCGAGTCTAGACATATTAATGTCTAGACTCGAAAATCAAAACTTATTTTCCGTATTTATATTAATAAATACATAAAACATGTCATATTATGATCACACCATGCGTAATAATATTATTCGCGGTCTCATCGCAAATAGTTCTGCGGAACGTATAGTATAGTGTAAATATTAGCGGCCCACCACGCTGGTTTATGATTGCGGTATTTCGATGAAAGTATTTTTAAGTCGGCATTCGGCAACCGCATCTGCGCTCAATATCTAAACATGCGATTTTTTTAATAAATCCTAAACGACGATTAGTTTAAAGCAGAAACGAGTGAAACATATTATTTGACCGTCATTTCTTTACAGTTTAAAAATTCTAATTTTAAATTTAAACATGTCGTTGATTCTGCTAGGTGCGACTTAGAATCGACTCATCTTCTCTACAAACGTACATTATTCGACTGGTACGTGGGATGAAAGTTTTGGAGTTATTTTTATTTCAGTACGACAGACAAGTATAACATTTCATGTCTCTGGTTACACGTGAGTTTTTTTTTATTTAGAAACTATTACTAAAAGGTTTTGGATTGAAAAAAAAGATGTTGAGTCAGACAGAGACTGAATACCAATTATAAACAAAATTATAATTCGAAAACTGAAAGCCAAGTAAATAATGATACAGGCATACAGTTAGTATGAGAAAGTCCACTGCTGAACATAGGCCTCCTCCAGAATTTGTCACCGAGAACGGTCCCTATCCACCTGCATCCATCACATCCCCAAAAATTTTGCTTGTCGTCACTCCATTTTATCAAATGCAGTGCAGAGGGGTCGTCCCATACTGCATTTGCCTAAACTAGGTTGCAACTCGAGAACCTTTTGGTACTACTGTACTTTTCAATTGGGATATAAACCCGCATAAAACTTTCATTATTAACGATTGTATTCAAACAAAGAAAATGGGGTCAAAACTTGAAATTTATCTTCAGAAATTACAAATATTTCAAAAGAAAAAAAAATAGTGAAGTCTGAAGCTCCTGCTACGAGGTAGGACCTATATACAACTTACATACAAGAGAGAAGCTAAGAGAAGAAGCTAAGATTATATCATACATCTTAACAAGCTAAAACGCCATGAATATATGACTTTTTAAACATATAAAACAAGCTGAGATTTTTGTAACCAAAAACCAACACTTATGTACGATTTATGTTGTGCTTTGTTGACATAAAGGCTCTACACCTTTCACGTTGTGCAAAAACATGTCTTCGATCTAAGATAGGTTGAATGCACTTAATTGTCTAGACCTTAGTCTACCTCTGTATTGGGTATGCCGCGATGACATATTTTTATAAACCAGAAATTTAAAAGTATTTGAAAGGGACGAAGAAAGAACGAAGTGCGAAATTTGGGTAAATCAGGAATGTCTCGAACAAGTGAATGAAATTGTGTGCTTGGGGAGTGCGTTTAGCCGGGATGGAAGATGTGATTTAGATGTGGACAGGCGTGTCGCTGCCTGGAACAAAGTCAATGGTGCCCTGACTGCGTTAGTCAAAAGGCAAGGCGTAGTGAAAAGTGCACGCCTTGCAATACATAACGCAGGTTTCGCTGCCATATAACAAAGTCTGTACCACAGACTTTGTTATATGGCAGCGAAACCTGGGTATACCAGAAGAAGCATAAAAGCTGGTTGAATGCAGTGGAGATGCGATCTCTTCGTAAAATGTGTAGCCTTACCATGGCCGGCCGAAAGCGAAACGAAGAGCTACGCAATATGGTAGGTTTGAAACATGACCTTGTCATAAAAATGGATAAGGGCGTGCTTCGATGGTTTGGGCACGTTGAGCGAATGAGTGAAGACTGAATGGTGAAGAAAATATATAGCGCGAAAGTTAATATTAAAAGATGTCGAGGTAGACCGAGACTAACTTTCGAAGACCATGTGAGCAAATTGCTCGAAGAGGGGAGAAAGAAGTATGTAGGGATCGTGACACTTGGCGATCTGCTCTCTCTGGCTACCCCGTCAGGGATTGTGCGTGCAGATAAGTAAGTAAGTAAGAAATTTAAAAATATTAGATATAGTCACGATAGCCGAGTGGTTGGGTGGTCGGAATTTCGAGTCAATAGACCCGAGTTCGATCCCAAGTTGGTAGGCTCGTATCAATGGGTTTTTCAAAAACTTATGTACGAATATCGTTGGCTTGGACATAAAGACGGCGACGGGCTCACCACCTGTCACGTTGTCCCGAAAATATCTTCGGTGGAAGGTGGGTCGAAGGGACTTAATTGTCTAGACTCGACCTCTGTCTACCCCTGTATTGGGAATGGCGTGAAGATATTTTTTATTTTCATATTTAAAAATATTAGCGGAATTTGATCCCACGATCTCCTCCATACCGTTAGCGGCTATATCTTCTAATGAAAAACGAAATCTTTTACTTTTTACTCATGAAGTCTTTGTATTATATATCTAAATAATTAATTAAATAGCTGCCAGTGCTGGATCCATGTTAGCCTAGTAGTAATCAAGGTTGTATGCTATCTCCATTCTAAATTCCGAAATCCGATGAGCCGTTAATGCTTGAAAGAGTAACAACTTATATACATAGAAACTTATGCATTTAGTTGTATTTGTAATAGTGCAATTTATATAAAAGATAAATCATTATACAGCAAATTAACATCTATGTTTATATTTTAGGATGCACTTACGGACGTGAACCGCGCCGGTGACGCGGGATCGATCTAGCGCGGCCGGGCGATTCCGGCCATTGGGACTAGTTGATAGTTACCGCAAAATCACTTCACTGCACACAACTCAACTTCATAAAGTTATTCACTTAACATGTCACTTTCACACCTTTTCATCAAACCACTTCTCCAGCTGTAAAATCAAAAATTAATTTTAGCCCAGTCATAAAATATAATGTTAAATTTAATTTTTTGTTAGTATTTCGAAGATTATCATGAACACGGAATCTATACGTATTTTGCTATCACTATCGACCCAGTGTGATAATGGTAATAATATCTACTTTTCATAATAACTCTGATAAGCGGGAACTTTTATTATTATTTTAACCCAATGCGTAAGCTTTGATGTCACGCACATTTGAAAATATATGATTTTATTATTTATTTATTCATTAACCTTGTTGCTACATCGTTGGATAGATAAGTATTATGAATTCGGACCTGATCACGAAATCAAACCTTAATGTCCTAAATTATTTAAATCCTTTTTTATAAAAAGAGGATTTAAATAATTTAGGACATTAAGTTATACAGAGAAAATGGTAATATTATGACACTAACTAAACCGCTTGATTTTTTTTTATATTTTCTATTCAACTGTTGGATCAAAGATTTAATTTAACGAGAAGATATTTGTCACTAAACCTTTTTTTATGTGAGAACATTAAATTCAATTACCAACCACATTAGCTCCTTATCAGGAGCCAGAACTTGTATATATACAATTTGTATATATACTGTATATCTACAGGGGTTTACTAGATCATGTGCTAAGGCTCATTTGTATTTTTGTGTAAAAAACATTGTGTCATACAAATATATAAACAGTAAAAGTATATTTACTGCGTAATCATTAGTTTGTTTTCTTTTGCCAATTTTTTTGCATATAGCTAATCTAAAGTTAACATTTCTTTATTTTCGTTCGTGGTAATTAGCTTGAATTTAAAGAATAAGTTAAATTAAATTTTACAAATCCTTTTTAAAATTTAACTAATATTTAGTGACAATGGTATCTTAACCAGGTTAAAGTCACAACAGATCCACAATCAACTTGAGTGCCAAATCGTAAAAGAAATTCCTCTCACTTTAATAAAGATCCATTGTGTAAATATACAATTGACAAATTCGCTAACAACCAGGTTTCAGCGCTTCTTAAATGTAAAAGTTAGCTTTACTTTTGGAGATTAAAGATTAAAGAAGATGTTTTTCTTTCATCAGAAATAGTAACATGGTTTCCAAAATTTTTGAGATTTCGAATTTTCTGGTTTTATTTTAATATATTCAGGTTTTGATTGCATACTTTAAACAGAATTCACAAGTTTAATATTTAGTTCATACAAGTAACAAAGTCATATGGTACTTATCTCGATAAATTACTAGTCAACATTTATAAAATATTGCATTGTTTACCGTTCTCAAGGTAATGGGTAAAATAACCTTTATAAATAAATTGTTTATATTGAATAACAATTAATAAACGTTTAAGTAAAGATACATTCGTGAAATTGTTTTAAAATAAATGGGTCGAACTAAACACTATATAGATGTATACGCACATAAATTCCCTGGAGCCTTATTTATGAGCTTATTGACATGGGTTGACGTTAAGTTAATTTTCTAGATTCCATTTATATTATTTCACTTTTGTTTACCTTTTATAATTCATATTTAAGTGGCACAGACGCTTTGGAACTAATTGAAATTTCTATTACATTTATGCCTTTTACAGATTTAATTTTATTACGTAGTTGTGTCTTATGATATAAAAACAATAACATATATAAAAAACACCGAAAATGTGTACCATACTTTTCTCAAAGGATTATCCAATCCTTCATTAAATAATCCTTGACTGTGCCTTTATATTTTATTTTCCCAATACGTTGTAATTATTCATAGCATTTACTATTTTCTATTAACTATTTTCCGAGTAAAATTTTCCTAAATACGGTTGAGATTTATGATAAAAAAAAACGTCTCAAAGAATATTTACCACCATATAAATCTCGTCGGAACAAATTTACAATCCATTGGTGTGTTTTCCGTGAAACGATCGTAAAATTCCGATATCCATTGTTTGGCCTATTTCCTTGCACAAAGATTATACACGTGTTGGCGCGGGAACGTTCGCAATGTTCCGCAAGCGATGCTGCTTGACGGCGCGACGGCACTGACTGCCTGCGGCCAGGCTGGCCCGGGAACCGGCGCAACAGATACGCCACAGGTTACCCGGGGCACCCCTCCTCCGCCACCCACCCTCGGAACAACGCACTCGACAAATTTATATCCTCTGTCACATCTAGATTCAGATCAGAATCTAACGGCTACAATGATTTTGCTGGATAACTTTAATATCTAAATACTAGAAGAATAATAGAAGAATAAATAAATATAAAGCTAAAATAGCAAAATAAAAAATAAATTCTTTAGATAAACATCTCAATATCTCCGAGATTTCTCTTTTTTTTAACCAAAGGGGAAGAGCACTTTACTTTCAGTAAACCGCCAAGCATACGTCGCCAGCGGACAAGTACAAAGGAGATTTAATCATTCGCTTGGTATACTTGATACATGGTGGTTCGATGGTAAGAACGTCCCCACGGCGGAGATTGTGAATTCAAATCCCGTCCTTGTTATTGGATTCAAATTAAATAGTTATAAATCTATCTCTTATTTTATATAATAAAAATGGGTATGACTTTTAAATATTATAACAATAATGATAATGGCCTGTAAAAGTTCCCTACAGGGCTTTCCCGGAAGGAGGATTTGCCATAATCGCTACGCTTGGTAAGCGGATTGAACAGTATACCAAAAACCGTGCACCATTGATGCTGCTGCCCGTCAATGAATGAGATGATTGTCTGCCTATCAGCCGGTTTTCCCAATAGATACCTCTTACGAGGTATATGGAAATCTCTATCTTCCCGTGTATGTCGTAAGGTGCTATATTCTAACGCCGTAACTAAATTTGCAAATAAATAGATTATAGATAGATTTTTATTATTTATTTATTTTATTTATCTTCACGCACAATCCCTGACGGGGTAGCCAGAGAGAACAGATCGCCAAGTGTCACGATCCCTACATACTTCTTTCGCTTCTTTCAGATTCATCATCTTCTTCATACATGCAAGTCTAGGTATCCGAGTACTCTTGACCCTCCTCTCTTCGAGCAATTTGCTCACAAGGTCTTCGAAAGTTAATCTCGGTCTACCTCGACACCTTTTAATATTAACTTTCGCGCTATATATTTTCTTCACCATTCGGTCTTCACTCATTCGCTCAACGTGCCCAAACCATCAAAGCACGCCCTTATCCATTTTTGAGACAAGGTCATCTTTCAAACCTGCCATATTGCGAATCTCTTCGTTTCGCTTTCGGTCGGCCATGGTAAGGCCGCACATTTTACGAAGAGATCGCATCTCCACTGCATTCAACCTGCTTTTATGCTTCTTCGGGCATACCCAGGTTTCGCTGCCATATAACAAAGTCGGTACCAACACTGCGTTATGTATTGCAAGGCGTGCACTTTCACAACGCCTTGCCTTTTGATTAACGCAGTCAGGGCACCATTGACTTTGTTCCCGGCAGCGACACGCCTGTCCACATCTAAATCACATCTTCCATCCCGGCTAAACGCACTCCCCTAGTATACAATTTCATTCACCTGTTCTAGACATTCCTGATTTACCCAAATTTCGCTCTTCGTTCTTTCTTCGTCCCTTTCAAATACCAGAACCTTAGTTTTATTAGCATTCAAACGGAGACCATTAATTTCACATTCTTCTTTCATACACGTGACTAATGCCTGCAGTTCTGCCTCTGATGGTGCTATAAGCACTGCATCATCAGCATAAAGCAGACAACTTACTTTTATGTCACCCAATTTCATACCCAAACAGCTATCTTTCAGCTTCTGTAAACAGCTGTCGAGATACAGTATGAATAGCCAGGAAGACATGACACAACCCTGTTTTACGCCCGTTTGGACGCTAAACATGGGTGACAGGTCATGCCCTACCCGCACACAGGCTTTACAGTCACAGTAAAGTGACTGCACAGCCCTTAGCAATCGACCATCCACACCATACCCCGGCAACAGTTCCCACATTTTCTTCCTTACAACCTTATCAAATGCTTTCTCAAGATCCACAAAAGCACAGAAAATCTTCTGGTTAGCAGCCAGAAGCTTCTCCGTGATCATGCGGAGAGAAAACATTTGATCCGTGCATCCTCTTCCAGGTCTAAATCCGCATTGTGCCTCCCATAGAAATCTTTCCGATTTATCTTGCATCCTACGTGTCAAAACCTTCGATTAAACTTTACTTGCCAAACTGGTCAAGCTGATCGCCCGATAGCACCCGCAGTCATAATGTGAACCTTTACCTTTATATAAAGGCGCAATGACCGCGGATCGCCAACACAAATTGCACAGCAGATGAAAGCTGTCCCAGACGCGTGGCCCACCATACTTGACCATTTCAGCAGTAACTCTGTCTAGTCCCGCAGCCTTACCACATTTCAAACTTCTAATCGCACATTCAATCTCTTTCATACTGATGACCTCAGTGTCATCGAGGTCCGAGTCTGGCGTACCAGTCACGGCGTCACCCCCGGATCCCTCACTAAGATCATCACACGCATACATCTCTCTATAAAATTCGCTCCATCGCTGCATGACGTCCGATTTTTCTGAGAGGACGTCATTGGTTCCCGAAAGCACTTTATTCATTCTTAAGGCTGTCGCACCACTCCGGGTCCTTCCAACCTCTTTCCAGAAGAGTTTGGAGTTCTCCTTGAAGTTGTGCGACAACCTTTCGTCCGCTTCCATTCTACTCCTTTCACGCACTTCCTCAATCAATGCTTTCGTGTGAACTTTCTGGAGTTTATATCTTTCTTTCCTCTTCTCTCTCATATCCTTATCATTACTAGAGGCCAAGTAGTCTAACCATGCTTTCTTCTTCTTATTTACAGCTTCTTTCACTTCGTCATTCCACCATGCATCACCCTTTTTACTACTACCTCTTTTCACATTTCCACACGTCTTCCGCTGCACTAACCATTCCATCTCTAAGGCTCTGCCATATTTCTTCCACACATTCTTTCCTAACACCAATGCTGTCCAGCTTTTCGGCTACCCTTGCTTGATATTTATTCCTAGTGTCCGCTTCCTGAAGCTTCCAGCTTCGGATGCTACCGACCGACTGTGGTTCTGGTATCGCCGACCGGTGGCGCCAACTCGCGAACAGACCCCTAAATCTAGTAATCACTAGGTAGTGATCCGTTCCCAGGTCAGCACCTCGGAACACTCGCGTATCCATCACCTGTTTTCGCAGTCGGTCATCCACCAGGAATAAATCGATCATACTTCTCTCATTCTCTCTTGTTCTAGTATACATATGGATTTTCTTGTGACTAAACATAGTGTTTGTCACAAGAAGACCCTTTTCCTTGCATACAGCCAGTATAAGCTTGCCAGCATCGTTAACCCTTTTATCGCCAAACATTCCAAGCACCGACTCGTACCCTGGCCGAGCGGTACCAACCCATCCATTCAAATCACCACATACAACAATTCTTTCGTTTCCTCTAACCAAGTCTAGAACTTCTCTTACATTCTCCCAAAACTCCTCCAGCTCAGCTCTGGACGACGAAGCCACCGGCGCATAAACAGCCAAAAGGAATAACTTCGTCAGTCCCAATTTAAAGCGAACGCAGAGAAGTCTCGAGTTCACAACCTTATATTCAGTCATAACATCGACCAACCGAGACGACAGCAGCACCCCCACTCCCTGGCAGGCGCTCTCGCTCTCCGGGACTCCGGACCATAGAGCTAACGCCCCGCCAGGGAGCTCTTTAGTACCACTGCCCTTCCGCTTGGTCTCCGACAAACACTCGACATCTAATTATCTTTCTTTCATTATTTCAATCAACTCATTCGTCTTATCTCTCATGCCTCCTCTAACATTCCACGTGCCAACTCTGCACTCCGTCCTCCACCTTCCGCCGTGTCGGGCTGTGCGTGACGGGTGGCGGTCCCCATCGCCGCTTTGCGCGCTGCATTTCACACCAACGGGGACGAACTGGTGTGCGTCGCCTTGGGGGGACGCCCTAACCCCCGTTGGCATGGGTGCGCAGCTGTGTAGAATTGCAGCCCTGAAAAGGGCTGGCAGGGGTCGCGACGAGCACGCTTCTACAATGACCCCCTATGTTTTTAAATGTTTTTACCATTAGATAGATTTTTAAATGATAAATTTATTTTATTTATCATTTAAAAATCTGTATTTATTATATGATATTTTATTTATATGTGGTAGAGCCACGCATCAATTTTTGTTGTTGCATGAATGGGCCGGCTCGACCGGGGAAGTACCACGACCTCACAGAATACCGGCGTAAAGTAGAAGTCTAACAAACTTCTGCGTTTCGTCTGGTGAGTGCAGGTAACCGGAGGCCCACACACCCTCCACCCCCAATTATGGGGGAGGGGGTACTCTAAGGGAGGCAACGCATCTGCTAAGCCTCTGGTATTGCGGGTGTTCATGGGCGGCAGTAATGACTTACCATCACGTGAGCCACCTGCTCGTTTGCCTCCCTTTTCCTATAAAAAAAAAATTAAAGAAAGATTTTTAAATGATCAATCATGGAACTAAACACTCGATTCTTACAAATGTATATTGTGTTTTAGCCTTAAGAACTCGTTTTCTGCAGAAAAATTTCAAGTGGACCATTTGATATTTCCCCAGTCAAATGAAAATGCTCGTAAAATAACCTTCAGTTGTAGACCACAGTTTTTTTTGTTATGGAAGGTCATGTGGCTCGCCTCATTAAAGATTCATCGCGTTAAGTGGCAACGGTAACAACTCATCAGGATTTGCGTTAAAATGTTTCGTAATCTACAAATGCTGAATGTATATTCGTAAACGTAATTAACGTAAATTTTTGCGTTTAACGTAAAAAATGTTTTTACCATTTTGGATGAAACATAACAAGTATCAATGTCAAAAACGGGCTGTTATGATCCCCCAGTAGGAAAATAGTTAAAGTATTTTCGGTAAAAATCCATCGAAGCCATACATAATTTATATTCAGGTTTGGTAGAGTTATCAGCATATTTATTTATTTATTTGTAACCGTCATTTAAGTGCCTCGTTCATTAGTCATAATCCGAACGGAATATAATGAATTTTTAAGTGACTACATGTTCAAATTCAAATTTGATAGTTTCACAAACAAGTAGTGTTCATATTATTCATATCTTAGAGAACAGACTCTTATACGTTTAACACTGTGTTTTACATGCAATGTGTGATATGTCATGCAAGAACACCCAGACCGAAGACAATATAGACAAAGTGGTTTTCTACGTTAACCAGGGATGGACCGAATCGAAAATCATTGGAATCGAACTCGGGACCTCAGTTTACGCAACTCGTCCTTTGCTATGATTAAAAACTTAATGCGGCGTGTTATTTGTCAAAATCAGATTTGACATTGATAAATTACAGTTCTAAATGTTTGTTAGATTTGTTCACATAGAGTTTCCAGAACATTTTATTGCTTAACAAATTATGAGATACTATTATTTTACAGGCATAACAAACGTCGGTAGACACTGGTCATCAAATGAACCAATTTCTGCTCTGGCCTTCTACCTCTTAACAAAAAAAGCTAGTTAACCCTGTCAGATAAGAGTTACTTTTCAATGTAATTTTTTTTGTAAAATGTAGTCTTGAACCATTCGTATAATATATGGTCTTTGTATAACACGTAATTTAGTAAGGTTTTCGAGTCGAATAACAGTTTTATTCCTTAGTGATAACACAATGTATATATTTACTTACTCATTTATTTTCACACAAAATCCTTAACGGGGGTAACTAGAGAAAACAGATTGCCAAGTGTCACGATCCTTAGTTACCTTTTTCGATTCTTTAAATTTCATAATTTTTTTCGTACATGCATGATGTCTAGGTATCCGGGTACTCTTAACCCAATTTCTTCGCGCAATTTCTCTATATGGTCTTCGTAAGTTAGTCTCGGCCTACCTCGACACCTTTTAATATTAACTTTCGCGTTATATATTTTCTTCACCATTCGGTCTTCACTTATTCGCTCAACGTGCTCAAAACGTCGAAGCATGCCCTTACCAATTTTAGTGAAACGGATATCTTTCAAGCTTGCCATATCGCAAATCTCTTATGTAACTATTCTGGCTATAAATACTGTTACATAAAAACTTTTCTTTTTTTTCAACTTTTTTATTATTTTGAATTTGTAACACGTATATTATTTTTAAAACTTTCGGTTTTGCGCCATTTCACATATTTTTTTAGTTGATAAAGGAAATAGGATTGCAGTGAACGCCTTGCTCAAAGTGGGTATAGAGCCGTCGGTCATATTCCAGACACCTCAAAAGCTTGGTATCAGCCGTTCGTTCGTATATCGTACTAAAACTCAAAGGTGGCCATTTTGAATAGAATATTTTTTATGTTTTTGCTGAGACTAATAAATATGTAGGTTAAAATTTAAATAATAATACATTACTTCATTTTAAATAAATAAAATAAATAAACATCTTCACACAATTCCCAATACAGGGGTAAACAGAGGTCTAGTCTAGACAATTAAGTCCCTACGACCCACCATCCACCGAAGATATTTTCGGGACAACGTGACAGGTGATGAGCCCGTCACCGTCTTTATTTCCAAGCCAATGATATAATTCGTACATAAGTTTTGGAAAAACCTGGGGATCGAACTCGGGTCTCTTGACTCGATATTCCGACCACCCAACAACTCGGCTATCAAGACTTATTTTATATTACTTCATTTAAAAAAATGAAAATGCATTTTTAATAATGCATTTTCATTTGTAACAGAACTTATAGCCGGATTGGGTATAATAAACACAATATACACTTACGAGGAAATAAAATGTTAGACTACAATTAAATATTAAATAGGATCAACGTTTCCGGTTCAATCCGTAGCACAAAAAGCCTTTCTCATAATAGTAAACGCATCGATTTCCATTAGGAAAACTGAGTAATGGCACCGCTGCGCTGGCAGAACGATAAGCACATTTATATTTCTCGTCATGTCCCATTTGACTCAGAAGCATTACGCAAAAGTACAGGTCGTGAATAATTTAAAATGTTATAATATTATTTTTCAATATGAATTCAGTAATTTTTTTCCAGCAGAAACGTAGGCGAGTGGTTTTGGAGTTATGGTACGCGAAATCACTCATTCAAAAAAAAATTGCCATTCTATGTCAAAATATGTCATATAATATATGCTGGTGAGCAGGTAATATTTTCTACTTCCACAACGTAATCGAACTATCCATCGGCGAAATATACCGTGTTTTAAAGCAATACATATGGACAGAGCAATGCCATGAGGAGCAAGGAATAGAACGTCAATCAATTGACCAATCAAACACAACAAACACATCAATTGACCAACGAAACAAATATTTTACTCGGTGTGCGAAATTAAGTCTACTACTGCTCAGGGCTGGTGACGTTACACTAAAGATACGCTAATCAATCTTATTGAGGCAAGTAGATCGATCGAACTATGCTTTTTTTATAGAAAAGGGAGGCAAACTAGCAGGTAGCTCACGTGATGGTAAGTGATTACCGCCGCCCATGAACACCCGCAATACCAGAGGCTTAGCAGATGCGTTGCCTCCATTAGAGTGCCCCCCTCCCCCAGAATTGGGGGAGGGGGTGTGTGGGCTTGTTTTCTTTATAATAACTTTCCGATAACTCACCACTACACCATACAGTAAAGTATGTCGCTTCCTAATTAGGGGATGTAAGCCGTTACTGGCAGAAGCGTTGAGTCTGTACACGTGTCTTCTTAAGGAATTTGTATGGAAGTGGTACCGAGTGGGCCACCCTGGTGGCCGTGCATCGTACGGCGTGATGTCCGTGGTCTGCTCGGTCTAAAATCCTTCGAACAAGTCCATAAAAAACTGTTTGGCTTTAAACACGTTGAACACCTTTGTGACATTATGGTTTATTTAAATTAAATGAATTGAATCGACCGTGTTGAAGGCCTCGTAAAATACCTCCTGGTAATAACTTACCACCAGGTGAGTCAATTGTCACTGTCACTTGCGTGGCAAGTAGCTAATGCAGCCCATTAATTAAGTAAGCAATTTTAGTCTGTTAACTATTACACTGCTGTTTGGCAAATAACTTATCATTGTGGGACTAATCAAGAAAATAGTGAGTAAATTGTAGATCTACCAACTAAAATTATGTTTACATAAAATAAAGGAGCATTAATTTATATAATGTCATATTACCGAATAAATATTCGAGTATAAAGTGATATTTTGTTAAAAATCGTCTACAAATAAAATAAAAAAATATCTTTACGCAATTCCCAATACAGGGGTAGACAGAGGTCTAGCCTAGACAATTAAGTCCCTTCGACCCACCTTCCACCGAAGATATTTTCGGGACAACGTGACAGGTGGTGAGCCCGTCGCCGTCTTTGTATCCAAGCCACCGATATAATTCGTACATAAGTTTTTAAAAACCCCATTGGTACGAACCTTCCACCTGGGAATCGGAGTCGGGTTTTTGATTCGAAATTCCGACCACCCGACCACTCGGCTATCGTTACTATAATCGTCTACAATTTACAAAATTAAAATGATTGCCTGTCAAAATAAATGTGCATAGCTTTACCGTATGTTATTGCTATATTATCTGAATTATAATGAAATATTACCTACATTAAATATATCTGTAAGTCATTTTTGTTTTGTATTTATTTATTTTTTTCTTATTCAGGCTTACTGTGAAGTGTTCATTAATTTACTCTCTATTTTTAATATTTAAATACTAATAAACTTTTAAATAAAATTTTCAATTTCTAGAAACAGTTTGTGTATTTATTCCAAGATTCTTTGTGCTAGAGAAAATTATTTTAGTGTTTAAATACTTTAATAGAACTTGTTTATTATTTATTGATATTTAGTTTATTATTCTTTGTTAATTTGTGATGCCTTGAGAGATTTATTCTAATTTGAAACTTCTGCGATCGAATTGTTAAGTTTTGTCTCAAATTTAATTAAGATAAATACGACAGGATTGATTCGGTAAGTATTATTTGATTCCAACATATCGAATTATGAAATAAACTGAATCATGAGTTAAAAGCGGCTTCGATAAAATACATAAAAAATAGTGTTAGACGAGTTATTAGTCTAAAAATTAAATAAATATGTAATATTAGTTTCACTTTTTCCAATACATGGGTAGACAGAGGTCTAGATACTTAAGTCCTTGCAACCCACCTCCCACCGAAGACGTTTTTAGGACAAGGTGACAATTATTGAGCCCGTCGCCATCTTTATGTCCAAGCCAACGCTATAAATCCTACAAAACTTTTTAAAAACCTGTTGGAAAGCCACGGTTACCAAGTTGCACCGCCGCGTTGTTTTTCGGGCACGTCTAGACTGGAGGGAGAAGGATGTATTCTATCCCGAGGAGGGGCTGCTTTGGCGGCCAGCGCGGGTAGGGTCACGGATGTGTGAAAGTACACCAGTGGCCTTGCCAACATGCGGCGATGGCGAAACACCGTGGGGTTTTAGTCGGTCCGAGGCCTACATCACCCGTTCTTGCTCCAGTGGTGGCGTTAGGAATTTCCCATCGAAAAAATAATTGGGGGATGTCCTGCACTCTACTGTGCCCAGATCAAACGCTTTGTTCTCAAATCACACGCCAGATTCCAGGGGCGCTGTGAGTGTGTTGCATTATCTGCCTCTAATAAAGAAATAGGATATGACAAACTATAAAGGTAAATGGGGTGTCGACCTCGGTTACCTGATTCACCAGAATAAAAGCTGAAACACAAGATGCCTCTACTTTACGCCAGTATTACGTAATTCCGTAGTTCTGTCGTTCGTTTACGTAGTTCTGTCCTAAAAAAGCTACTGCTTAAATAATCCACTCTATTCAGTCACTTAACCGCCAACACTGTTCGTTTACAATGACTGTGAATATAGGAGCATGTTTGACTAATGATTTGAATGTCAGTCTTAATTAAAGAATACTACTAATCTATGCGGAAATAGATTTATCAAGGAACAAATTGTAAAAATACAATTGGCCACAAACCGACAGCTGGTGAAAAACCTAACGAGAAAAATATTAGATCAAAATCTTATAGACCACTGTCAGGCGATCCACTTGCCAACCGTGGCGATTATGGTTAACATACGTAAGAGGACTAAGTCCCGTAGCATAATTTTTCAAGTTGAAGTTCTTCAATCATTTTCGAATCTCGGTTATCTCCATGGGTTTATTACCCCTCCACGGAATTACAGTTACATACTATGTAGTTATTTTAATTGTGTCATATTCAGCAATCTCTGAGATGCCTTCCAAGCACTTTCTTTTACCTTATTACATATATTACGGGTTCTTTAAAAAACATGTCTCTATACAACGTTTTCTTTTTCGTTCATTTTATTAATAAAACGCCGACCTATACCTCTAAATTTTGATATTTATTTTTAGACGCTAACCGCTTCACCTTGGTAAATATTTTTCTTGGCATCATAGACTAGGGAAATAAGACATTAAAATTTCTATCATAAAATATCAATTTTTTATCATATTTTATGAAACTATAGACTATGCTGCACGTTGTGTAATTAACCCGTTTGCCAATGTCGTCTTCATGTGGGGACGGAAATTATCTATTTCAGAGTTAGTCATTTCCTACAATATTTCAGAATGGTTTGCCGAATGCAACGATTTCCTTTTCATTTATAATATATTTACAATATTGTTGAATTGAATATGATGAACTCCGTGGACTAATGGCGTATACAATGGAATTTATGATGTGGCCAGAGACCCCGGCTTCGGTTCGGTTCACGACACCTCTTTTATAAACGAAGTCACGATAACCGAGTGGTTCGGTGATGGGTATTCTGGTCAAGAGACCCGAGTTCGATCCTCTGGTGGCGGCTCGTGCTAATATATAGCTGGGTTGGGCATAAAAATGTTGACAGGCTCACCACCGGTCACTTTGTCCAAAAAAATATGTTCGGTGGAAGGTAGGTCGCAAGGACTTATTTTTTAGACCTCTGTTTTCCCCTGTATTGGGAATGGCGTAAAGATATTTTATATATGTCTTCCACATTGTCTCGTTTTTGGACGTTGGTAGTTCCTTGTATCTGATGTGCTTTAGCTACTTACTTTGGGATCAGAACAATTTTTGAGATGTTAGCCCTAAGTATGCATAGTTTTTAAAAAAATATACATAAATAATGTTACTTCGCTTATTTTAAAACATATGTGTATATTAAATAGATGAAAGTCAAAATACATAAAGCAAGGTATACTGGTGACGAGAAGCAGTGTCTAAGTTACAAACTATGTGATAGATACTGCAATCTCCAATTCACCTGTCATGCGTGAATTTGTTTCATCGTGAAATTTCACGTGCCGTTAAGTAAATAAGTACATGAACATTTTAGATCTGAAGGATTTATGACTAAATAATACACTTATTGTAATCGGCTTTGTACTGAGCTGTAAAATTTGATCTCATTCGCTGTTTGTCATGAGCACCGTTATTCCAACTTTCAGCATTTAGATGAGGTAATGTATATTATCTCACGCAATGATGTCAGTCTTAATCAAAGAGTACAAGTACCTAAAACATAAGTGATAAGAAAAACACATAAGATGAGACTATGAAGCAGATAATATCAACATTATAAAATTCTTTTGCATACACAATAATTCAGTTTTTTTATCAGGTTGGTAGTGACCCAGCGAAGTTAAGGGTTACAAGTTCGAATCCCTTTAAGCAATTTTTTTTATAGAATAAGGAGGCAAACGAGCGGGTGACTCACTTGATGGTAAGTGAATACCGATGCTCATGAACACCTTCAAAAAATTAAGATGTTTTTAACAATATTCATCAATGTAGGTGCCAAACAGGCTTCGGTGAAAGGTGGATTGAAAAGACTCAAGACCTCTTTCTACCCCAGGACTCGGAAAATGCGTAATGATATATGTAAAAAAAATCGATGACATTCAAATATCACGGTTAGAAAGTACTAAAATATCTAGATCGTTTGAAGATGTAAATATACACATTTTATCAATACATACATTCGACATTGAACTTATTACAGCTTAGACCGCACGTGATAAACATTTTTTAAACTATTTTAGGTAAGCGACACAAAATGATGACATGGAATTATTTATTATTAAAATACTTCAAAAAAAATTTTAATTTTGATTTATGCCGGATAAATATTTTGTATAATAATATTTAAAAATATATGAATGATATTTGAAATTCTTAACTTAAATATTAAATTAAAGAGAAATTTAATAATCAACTGACCCGGGCGCGCCATATTCAAACCCGCGACTTCAGCCACGCCATGGCTTACTAACCATTTAAAACATCGGATAAAAACTAAATATAATAAAATTATTGAATGTAATATAATAAAGTTATTAATTAATAAAAAGTCACGATAGCCGAGTGGTTGGGTGGTCGGAATTTCGAGTCAGGAGGCCCGAGTTCGATTGTCAAGTGGCCGTACCTATGGGTTTTTCTAAAAACCTATGTACAAATTATATCGTTGGCTTGGACATAAAGACGGCGAGGAGCTCACCTCCTGTCACGTTGTCCCGAAAATATCTTCGGTGGAAGGTGGGTCGAAAGGACTTAAATGTCTAGACTAGACCTCTGTCTACCCCTGTATTGGGAATTGCGTGAAGATATTTTTTTATTAATTATGAAAAATTTTCAGTAGCTCTTCAGTTTTTATTTTTTTATGTTATATCAACATACAATGATTTTGCACTAAAAAAGATTTGTATTATATTTTATTTCTCATAAGATTGAAATTATTTAAGATCTGTCATTGAATTTAACATGTACTTAAATTTTAACAGTAGCCAGGTAGCAAGAACGTAAATGAGAAATGTGCAGCGAAGTATATGAATAATTACGAAGGTCGGGTTAATCCCTCTTATGGAACATAGCGTTTGTTCGCATTATAGTAATCAAGAGAAGCTTGTGGCTCGGTGATCTACGTTTCAACTGAAGCCGAAATGTAATTTTTATTATGATAAAAAAATTATCTTAAATATTATTATCTTCACGCATTTCCCAAAACAGGAATAGCCAGAGAGTTAGATAACTTCCCTTTCTTTCGACCCACCGGAGTTAATTTTAAGACATCGTGACAAGTCAAGAGCCTGTCGCCGTATTTATGTCCGTGGCAACGATATAAATCGTACCTAACTTTTAAAAACCCATTGTTACGAGCCTATCTCCTGGTCAACGAACTCGGATCTCTTAACTCTGATTCCGAACACCCATCCACACGGCTATCGTGAGACTTTTATGAATTATGATACATAAGAATCTCATTTTTTTTAATTTAATTATCTTAGGTTCCTTGTAATTTATACTGCCTTCTTGCAAAATACAAGTATAGCAAAAATACATTGTCAGCCAGCAACCGTAGCCACGACGGAATAAGATTATCGAATCTAGGACAGCTGCCACTGCGAACTTTGGAATTGATCATGGATTGAGAACAATGATCATGGATTGGTAAAACTGGCTTTGTATGATAAGTATACATAAAATCTTTTGTTAAATTGCACTACACAACGTTAAAAATTAAGTAAACTGTTTACAACTAAATAAATAAATAGATAAATAAATAAATATCTTCACGCAATTCCCAATATAGGGGTAGACAGAAGTCTAGTCTAGACAATTAAGTCCCTTTGACCCACCTTCCACCGAAGAGATTTTCAAACAACTAACTCAACAATATAAGTGCACAAAATCGAAGTCACGATAGCCGAGTTGTTGGGTGGTCGGAATTTCGAGTCGAGAGACCCGAGTTCGATCCCCAGGTGGCAGTACCAATGAGTTTTTCAAAAACTTATGTACGAATTTTCATCGTTGGCTTGGACATAAAGGCGGCGACAGGCTCACCACCTGTCACGTTGTCCCGAAAATATCTTCGGTGGAAGGTGGGTCAAAGGGACTTAATTGTCTAGACTTGACCTCTGTCTACCCCTGTCTACAAAATCTTAAATGATTAAGTTCGTCTCAGCGAGTGTTCTTAGATCAAAAGGAACCTCGTACCTTAATGAGGAGCCTTAATATAGCCTCGTACCGTAATGTAACGAATGAAAGCTTTGAATACATTAAAAAATGTATAAGAGCAGGAAGAAACGCGTTTGGGTACAACTCGAGAATGATGAAAGTAAGGTCAAATTCAATGCTTTCATCAAGCATTGAAATCAATACTTTAGCTTCAAAATTTTGTGTATAGCAAAGTTTTATTTATAACACGAGAATATGAAAGAAAGATCATTTCAGCTTCATGATTAACTTAAACTTCTGGGAATTTGACGTCTGTCAAAGTGTCAAGAGCTAAGTATATTTAAATAAATTTATTTTAATAATTTTTACTATATTTGGGTTTTAAAATTATCGTAAAATGTTGATAAAATTTAAATAAATGTGATATTGAAAGGTTTTTATGATTTCAGATACATTTTTTGTCAATCGTGGTAATATTGTATTCCGGAGCTTGTCAACTGTCAAGGAATAAGTATATTTCTTAAATATTTGGAAAAACCTGGGAAGTATTTTAATATTCATGTAATATTCAATAATTATGTCTGTATTTCAAATATTACTTTTACTTTTAGTGCGCTGTACGGCATGCCTACATCTGATCAAAGGTCTACACTCTGTGGTCCGTCCTAACTGATTGGAAGCGACGCAGCAGAACTTAGCAACTTTAAGTTTATTTAAGATATAATAATTAGTTTATGAATATCGCTCCTACCAACTCTCAACCGGAATTTCTACAATGTCGAAATTGTTCGGACGGTAGGCTTTTTAAAGGTAAAAGAGGCTTAAATATACATATTAGACGTTGTCATCCACAGTCAATTTCGGTTTCACAGCCTCCCGTCCCCTCTCATGGCACAATCAGAGATATTAATCAAACCAATTTTCAAAATTTTTCGGACCAAATTCATTATTACCACCGTAATGTACCAATACTTAGGAGGATTCCTAGAGGTGCGAGGATGCAGCTAGCTAAAGCTTTATCAAATACCATTCAAAATTGTTTAACTTTTAACACTGTAACTAGTTGGCAAAAATTATTTTACTTTGCATATTTTCATTTTCATGTTGACAAAACGGGACGTAAGTCAATTACGTCCCAGCTTAAAAACAAATCTTTTCAAAATTTTGATTCACCGATTGATACATCCATAGCTCCAAGACCACACAATTTTGATTTAAAGAAAGTTGTCGAGTCTAAAGTTATGGATGGTGATGTAAAAAACGCATCGCGTATTTTATTTTCAGACGATATCCTGGCGCCTCACAATGCGGACACCCTTGAAAGCTTACATCAGAAGCATCCTAAGGCCAATTCCTCCTTGCTTCTACCGTCGCCTCCTGATCCTTCTTATCAGCCATTACAAGTTTCTGAAAATGATACTTTAGAGGCAATTATGTCTTTCTCAAATGGCTCTGCCGGCGGCATTGACGGAATTACGCCTCAACATCTGAAAGATCTTGTAAGCGCGTCCGCCGAATTCTTTTGGCCGAATTCTTTTGGGCGACATAACAAAATTAAGTAATTTTATGCTTTCTGGCAATGTAAATCCAAATTTTGTTAAAATCATATATGGAGCAAGGTTATGTGCCTTTAAAAAAAAAAGATAATGGTATCCGCCCTATAGCTGTTGGTTCCACTTTTAGACGTTTAACTTCTAAATTAGCATGTAGGCACATAACCTCCGATCTAAAGTCAAAATTTCAGCCTATTCAGTTAGGCTTCGGTAGCAGAGGATGTTGTGAGGCAGCTGTACATTCAGTGCGTACTTTTTTAACGAATTGTCAAACAGATGTTCTCTTGAAAGTTGACCTTAGGAATGCCTTTAACTCCCTCGACAGATCAACCCTGCTGAAGGAGGTTGCGAAACATACCCCGGAAATTTACCATTACGTTTGGCAATGTTACAGTCAAAACTCTAATTTATTTTACGAAAATCATTTAATTGACTCAGCCGTCGGAGTTCAGCAGGGTGATCCACTGGGCCCAGCATTGTTTAGTTTGGGAATTCAACCTATTATTTCAAAGTTGAAATCCAAACTCAATGTTTGGTACCTAGATGACGGAACCCTAGGAGGAAAGCCAGATGACGTGCAAAATGACCTTCAAAAATTATTCAAAATTTTAAAAACATTGGCCTTGAATTAAATAATACTAAATGTGAACTTTTCATTCCTGACCGTTTGTCTTCTCATAGACACAGTTTGTTTCAAAATTTTAACAATATATCTCCTGGCATTAAAGTAACTGAGGCGGATTCTTTTTACCTCCTTGGAGCGCCGTTATTTATAGAGAGTATGAAACCTCTTTTGAAAGTAAAATTTGATCAATTTTTAGAACATGTTAATAAACTGTATATTCTAAATTCTCATATAGCGCTTACTATTTTAAAATATTGCGTTCTTGTTCCTAAATTTACTTATTTACTTCGCTCGAGTCCAGCATGGAAATGTTCTGATTTTTTAAAACAAATTGACCTTAATCTCAAAATAGCTTTGGAAAAAATTCTAAATTTATCTTTAATCTCATCTAGCTGGACTCAAGCTACTTTACCTGTTAGATTTGGAGGTATCGGTATAAGAGAGGTTTTAAATATTGCGCTGCCGGCTTTCCTTGCCTCCGTACATAGTGTTCATGATTTGTCACGTAAAATTCTTAAGAATGACTTGGACTTGACCTTTGCTAACGAGGCAAGAGAAGCATGGTTACGTCTCTGTCCCGGCGAGGATATTCCACTGGAATCTAACTCACAAAAACGGTGGGATATCCCGTTGGTTCAGAATGTGCAGAAATGCTTACTGAACAATTTTCACTGTGACAGAGACCGCGCCCGCTTTCTAGGTGTTTCGACAAAGGAATCAAGTTACTGGCTACATGCTTTACCATCAAGTAACCTTGGTACATTACTAGATAACGAAAGTTTACGAATAGCTGTAGGAATACGATTGGGAGCATCGATTTGTCAACCACATCGATGTCCTTGTGGCAGCGACGTCGACGAGTTAGGCCTCCACGGACTTTCATACCAAAAAAGTGCCGGCAGACTGTCTCGTCACGGTTCCTTGAATGAGGTCATCCGTAGGGCTCTTGTTTCCATAAATATTCCATCGGTTTTAGAGCCTTGTGGAATATTTAGGGAGGATGGTAAGAGACCCGACGGCTTGACTTTAGTCCCTTGGGAGAGAGGCAAAGCTCTTGTGTGGGACGCAACTTGCGTCGATACATTAGCGGCCTCTCATATCAAGGGTACTTCGATAAGGGCCGGGGCGGCATCAGAGGCAGCTGAATCGGGTAAATGGCGTAAATATGAGTCTTTGAAAGGAGACTATATATTTGTTCGATTTGCCGTAGAGACAATCGGTCCGTGGGGTCCCCGCGCGATGCAGTTTCTAAAGGAATTGTATCCGCGACTTATCGTTGCCGCTGGTGACAAGAGGGCTGGTTCTTTTCTCGCTCAACGGTTAAGTCTAGCCATTCAACGTGGAAATGCAGCCAGCGTTCTTGGTACCATGCCACGAGGAGTAGGGCTCTACGATTATAATAGTTTTTAGTTAATAAGTATTGTAAATATTAACATAATTTTTTCTGTAACTGACTTTGATGTTATAATTAGATTTTGATAAATATTACAAATAAAACTTAAATTAAAAAAATTCAAGAATTCCTTTAAATAAATATGCAATACGCAAAGTGGTTGGATATATATATATATATATATATATATATATATATATATATATATATATATATATATATATATATATATATATATATATATATATATATATATATATATATATATATATATATATATATATATATATATATATATATATATATATATATATATATATATATATATATATATATATATATATATATTTCACTTTATCCCATGTATTTTGCATTAACATAAAATTCTTGAATCTACTTACAACGTGACATATATAACACGTCTGTTAGTTTCGATTTTACATCTGCTAGCGATAATTCGATGAGTAAGTGTTTAACAACGACGGGTTACATACGTGATGTCTTTAGTGTTACAAATATCGACTCTAAAATTCGAGAGCGCATTTATGCTCTTTGGCGTAAGCATTTCTTAAATAGTACCAACATTTAAAACATACTAACTTCAAAGCCCATTTCACATAGGCGCCTGGAGGTAGACCAAAATATATATATAATAATGAGAGATAAGACGAATGAGTTGATCGAAATAATGAAAGAAAGAGAATTAGAAGTCATGTGTTTGTCGGAGACCAAACGGAAGGTCAGTGGTACTGAACAGCTCCCTAGCGGGGCGTTAGCTCTATGGTCCGGAGTCCCGGTGAGCGAGAGCGCCTGCCAGGGAGTGGGGGTGCTGCTGTCGTCTCGGTTGGTCGATGTTATGACTGAATATAAGCTTGTGAACTCAAGACTTCTCTAGGTTCACTTTAAATTGGCACTGACGAAGTTATTCCTTTTGGCTGTCTATGCGCCGGTGACTTGGTCGTCCAGGGCTGAGCTGGAAGAGTTTTGTAAGGGAAGTTCTAGATTTGGTTAGGGGAAACGAAATAATTGTTGTATGTGGTGATTTGAATGGATGGGTTGGTAGCCCTCGGCCAGGGTACGAGTCGGTGCATGGTTAACGATGCTGGCAAGCTTATACTGGCTGTATGCATGGAAAAGGGTCTTCTTGTGACAAACACTATGTTTAGTCACAAGAAAATCCATATGTATACTAGAACAAGAGAGAATAAGACAAGTATGATCGATTTATTCCTGGTGGATGACCGACTGCGAAAACATTTGATGGATACGCGAGTGTTCAGGGGTGCTGACCAGGGAACGGATCACTATCTAGTGATTACTATATTTAGGGGTCTGTTCGCGGGTTAGCGCCACCGGACGGCGATACCAGAACTACAGTCGGTTGGAAGCATCCGAAGCTGGAAGCTACAGGAAGCGGATACTAGGGATAAATATCAAGCTAGGGTAGCCGAAAAGCTAGACATCATCGATGTCAGCAAAGAATGTGTGAAAGAAATATGGCAGAGCCTAAGGGATAGAATGGTTAGTGCAGCGGAAGACGTGTGTGGAACTGTGAAAAGAGGTAGCAGTAAAAAGGGTGATGCATGGTGGAATGACAAAGTGAAAGAAGCAGTAAATAATAAGTAGAAAGCATGGTTAGACTACTTGGCCTCTAGTAATGATGTGAGAGGGAAGATAAAAGAAAAAAAATAACTCAGAAAGTTCACACGAAAGCATTGATTTTCCTCAATAAATACTTTCGTGTGAACTTTCTGAGTTAATTTTTTTCTTTTATCTTGCGTAAAGGTGTATGCGTGAAATGTGTAGAATTTAAGCGGATGAAAGGTTGTCGCACAACTTCTTCAAAGGAGAACTCCAAACTCTTCTGGAAAGAGGTTGGAAGGACCCGGATTGATGCGACGTGTGTACGGCCTTAAGAATGAACAAAGTGCTTTCGTGAACCAATGACGTCCTCTCAGAAAAATCGGACGTCATGCCGCGATGGAGCGAATTTTATAGAGAAATGTGTGATGTGTGATGACCTTAGTCATCACACATCATACATTTACATCTTTACATCAGACGGATGAAAGAAGAGTGCATGCTGCAGAGATGAGAATGTTGAGATGGATGTGTGGAGTGACTAGAAAAGATCGCATAAAGAATGAGTATATAAGGGGAAGCTTGAAAGTAGCACCAGTGACAGAGAAAATGAAAAGTGGTAGGTTAGCATGGTTCGGGCATGTAATGAGGAGGGAAGAATGTAATATAGGCAAAAGAATGTTAGAGATGAATGTGGATGGACGAAAAGCTATGGGGAGACCAAAAAAACGATGGATGGATTGTGTGAAAGAAGACATGAGAAAGAAAGGAGTGAGTATTGACATGACGGGAAATAGAGGAGAGTGGAAGAAGAAGACATGTTGTGCCGACCCCACATAGCATGGGATAAGGGCAGGAAGAAGAAGAAGTGTGATGACCTTAGTGAGGGGTCCGGGTGCGACGCCGTGACTGGTAAGCCAGACTCGAATCTCGATGACACTGAGGTCATCAGTATGAAAGAGATTGAATTCGTAGTTTGAAATGTGGTAAGGCTGCGGGACTAGACAGAGTTACATGGTCAAGTATGGTGGGTCACGCGTCTGGGATAGCTTTCATCTGCTGTGCAATTTGTGCTGGCGGACGGTGTCTTTCCCGGATGATTGGAGATCGGCGGTCATTGTGCCTTTATCTAAGGTAAAGGTTCACATTATGACTGCGGATGCTATCGGGGAATCAGCTTGACCAGTTTAGCAAGTAAAGTTTACTCGAAGGTTTTGACACGTAGGATGCAAGAAAAATCGGAAAGATACTATGGGAGGCACAATGCGGATTTAGACCTGGAGGAGGACGCACGGATCAAATGTTTTCTCCCCGCAAGATCACGGAGAAGCTTTTGGCTGCTAACCAGAAGATTTTCTGTGCTTTTGTTGATCTCAAAAAAATGTTGTCTAAGAAGAATTATGCAAAGTCGAAGTACAAGTTAGACCCTAATAATGATGGGCTCAAAGAAAAGTACAGAGTCCTTCGGAATCAATGCAACAAGATGTGTAGAGATTTACGACGTCGCCATATCCATAAATCAGTACAAAATGATTATCCAAGTCGTGTTTGGAATTTTTTAAGGTCTATAGGAGTTGGGAAATCGCTTTCCAATGACATAGATTTAAATTTGCTTAAGCAGCATTTTTCCTCTTCTTCATGCATAGATGATGCTGCTAAATTAAAAACACTTACTCAGCTTTCTCAAATTCCCACTCCTGACTACTCTCCTTTCACGTTTAGGAAATTTGCAGAATGTGATGTCAAGAGACACGTACGCTCCATTCATTCCGACGCTGTTAGAAGTGATGACGTCAGTCGTAAAATGATAATTCCTTTACTAAACATCCTTGCTCCTGTTATAACACATATCCTAAATTTTTCCATATCAACATCCTCCTTTCCTTCGTTATGGAAAGATGCACAAGTAATCCCTTTACCCAAAAAGTTAACCCATCAAGTTTTTCCGAATATCGTCCAATTTCCATTCTCCCATTCCTTTCCAAAGTCCTTGAACGCCTTGTCCAAGAACAATTCTATTCCTTTTGTACAAGAAACAATATCCTTAATCCTCTTCAGTCTGGTTTTAGATCTGGTCACAGTACGTCCACGGCCTTATTAAAAATCACTGACGACATTCGCCTCGGAATGGATAATCGTCAAGTCACAGTATTGGTCTTGCTGGATTTCAGCAACGCCTTTAATACTGTAGATCATGATATTCTACTAGGTGTGTTACGCTCTCTTAACATATCTCCAACTGCAATTTCCTGGTTTCAAAATTACTTGTATGAACGCCGGCAGCGAGTTCGAGCTCAGGATAGTTTTTCTACTTGGCTTGATTCAGTAGCTGGCGTTCCGCAAGGCGGCGTTTTATCTCCTCTGCTATTTGCAGTTTTCATTAATTCTATTACTTCCCAAGTGTCTTCTCTCTACCACTTTTATGCAGATGATCTACAGATATACGCTCAAACCACTTTGGACAATCTTGAAAATGCAGTGGATATTATTGATAGGGATCTGGCTTGTATTCTCGACTGGAGCCGACAGTTTGGTTTGGTAGTAAACCCTATAAAATGTCAAGCGATTATAATAGGGAGTATAAGAATGCTGGCAAAATTTAATAAAAACGAAATTAAACCAATGGTGTTTAATGGCATCCAAATCCCTTATGTTGTATCCCGATGTTGTCAAAAATTTGGGTATCATTATGGATTCTAGCTTTTCTTGGACTCATCAAATTAATACAGTCTGTCGTAAAATGTTTGTAGCATGTGGTTCGCACAGAAGGTTGAACTACTTTTTACCTATTTCCACCAAAATTACGCTCGCTCATTCTCTGCTGCTCCCTGTCCTTGATTATGCTGATATATGTTATCTTGACATCACTGAGGAGCAACTAAATAAACTTGAGCGACTTCAAAATCTATGTATAAGGTTCATATTTGGACTGCGTAAATATGACCATGTATCAGAATATCGCAATAAGCTCAAGTGGCTCCCGATTCGTCTTCGCCGGAATACTCACATTCTTTCTGCTCTTTACTGCATCCTATTTAATATATCAAGTCCACCCTACTTGAAACAACGTTTTAAATTTCTTTATTCTTCTCATTCCCTTCCTCTACGTTCTATTGAAAACCTCTCCCTCAAACATCCTATGCGTTCCTCTAATTTCTATCATAAATCTTTCACTGCTGTTGCTGTTAAGCTGTGGAACTCTTTACCTCTCTCTATTCAACTGGCTAAAAACATAGAATCCTTTAAAAAACAGGTCAAAGAATACTATCTGTCTCTTTAGCTCCTCTTAACGACAATACCTCTTTTCCTTTCATATTTCCCTTTGCCCTAATGATTGCTCACAAAAGATATGTTTTTCTTTTCTTATTACTTTGTATTTATCTATTTCTTGCTTTCATGTACATCCTACCCGTTAATTATTTTTCTTTGTAGTAAATTCCTGAGGTTGCCTGGAAGAAATTGCTACATAGCAATAAGGTCGCCTTTTGTTATCCAATTTGTGATACTTATGTTTTGTACTATATTTTGTTTTTTTTTTCTTTTCACATTTGGTGTCCAATAAAGGATATTATTATTATTATTATCTTGAGAAAGCATTTGATAAGGTTATAAGGATGAAAATGTGGAAGCTGTTACCGGGATATGGTGTGGATGGTCGATTGCTAAGGGCTGTGCAGTCACTTTACTGTGACTGTAAAGCATGTGTGCGGGTAGGGCATGACCTGTCACCCATGTTTAGCGCCCAAACGGGCGTAAAACAGGGTTGTGTCATGTCTTCCTGGCTGTTCATACTGTATCTCGACAGCTGTTTACAGAAGCTGAAAGCTGTTTGGGTGTAAAATTGGGTGACATAAAAGTAAATTGTCTGCTGTATGCTGATGATGCAGTGCTTATTGCACCATCAGAGGCAGAACTGCAGGCATTAGTCACGTGTATGAAAAAAGAATGTGAATGTTAATGAAAAAAGAATGTGAATGTTAATGAAAAAAGAATGTGTCACGTGTATGAAAAATTAATGAAAGGTTCTGGTATTTGCACGGGACGAAGAAAGAACGAAGTGTGAAATATGGGTAAATCAGCAATGTCTAGAACAATCGTGAATAAAATTGTATACTTGGGGAGTGCGTTTAACGTTTAGCGGGGAGTGCTTTGTGTGATTTAGATGTGGACAAGCGTGTCGCTGCCGGGAACAGAGTCAATGATGCCCTGACTGCGTTAGTCAACAGGCAAGACGTAGTAAAATGTGCACGCCTTGCAATACATAACGCAGTGCTGGTGCCGACTTTGTTATATGGCAGCGAAACCTGGGTATGCCAGAATAAGCATAAAAGCTGGTTGAATGCAGTGGAGATGCGATCTCTTCGTAAAATGTGCGGCGTAACCTTGGCCGACCGAAAGCGAAACAAAGAAATTCACACAGCAAATCCACTGTCATTATTACACATTAAACACAGTTAAAATGTTAGGATTTTAAACTAGATCAATTGAAAGACATCCATTAATTGGGTACAAGTACAACTCCATGTCTTTTTAGAGGTAAATATTATAACAAATAACAAAAAAATACTGATTGTGGCGACATCTATGTCTCCACATAAGAAGCTCGCTAGTGGCTTATTCAGGAAACACAGCCAAGTGCGTATTTGGAGCATCTGAGGTACAGTTTCATGGTTACTATATTTTGCGCTTTAAATTTAAGGACACTTATGCGATTTTTGGTAATGCTCAACTTCTAATGGCTATTTATGCCCAAAGCCGCAAAAATACAAGCTCCCTTAAATGCCCGGTGTTAGGCTTCACACCCTGTTGAGCTTACTGGTGAAGCTCTTACAGCTTTTGAACAGTTCAAAAGCTTTTGTAATGCCGCCTTATTAGCACATCCCGATTGTCAAGCCAAACTGGCGCTAGTGACAGATGCGTGTGACTGGGCAATGGGTGCGGTTCTGCAGCAGTACGAAGACAATTCCTGGCAGCCATTAGCTTTCTTTTCGCGAAAGCTAAGCCCTTCACAACAGAAGTACTCGCCATATGATCGCGAGTAACTGGCTGTTTACGAAGGCATCAAATATTTCCGCCACATCCTCGACGCTAACAACTTCGTTATTTATACTGACCAAAAGCCATTGTGATACGCCATTCAAGGAAGAGTAACTATTCACCGCGTCAGTACAGATTGCCAGATATGTGGCGATATTCGATACATATCTGGCAAGGACAACGTTGTTGCTGACACTCTGTCACGCGTAGACGAAATACAGAGTCCAGTCGACGTTGTAGTGCTTGCCAAAGCTCAATAGCAAGATTCTAGCTAATACAGCTTTTAGCGATGAATCTTCACTTCGCATTACAAAAATAAAAGAACATTGTGCCAAAGTTGAACTTTACTGCTGCACAAGTACTGGTACGCCTAGACCTTTCATTCCAAAGCACTTGCGTAAAAAAGTTTTTGACAGCCTCCATTGCTTGTCAAACAAACACAAATGAAACAAATCCCACTATTACAGCTATAAACATATTATCTTTTATTCCAAAACGATGTTTCCGGTCATTATCCTCACTGATTTTAAATCCAGTAACATCCAGAACATACAAATAAAATAACAACTGACAAATTTAAAAATATCTTGTTTATGTCTATTCATGGAACATAAAGTCGTTACTGATGTCAGCCGGGTGGTGGGATAATCGGAATTCAAGCCAAGAGACCCGAGTTCGATCCCCCGAAGCTCGTACAAATAGGTTTTTTTTAAAAACTCATGTACGATTTATATCGTTGGCTTGAACATAAAGACAGGCGAAAGGCTCACCACCTGTCGCGTTGTCCGAAAGTGGAAGGTGGATCTAAAGGACTTAATTGTCTAGACCTCTGTCTACCCATATAATGGGAATGGCGGAAAGAATTTTTAAAGTGCTTTACTTGCTTAACTTCTTTAGCGCGGTATGCATATTTTTAGATGAGATAAAATCTCTGGACTCGCGACACCGTTACGAGACGCAGCTACAGTGTGTGCATACATATATGTATTTACACATAGCAGACGCGCGAAAAAAAATTTATTTTATTTTACCTAAAAATAAAATAAGTTTTCACTTCTGTCGGCTCTCCCGAAGTGCAAACCGTATTTTTTTTTTGTAAATTGTATTTCATATTTTTGGGAAAATTTGTCAAAAATTATTTTCAGATGTATGTGATGTATGGCTCATAACTGAATATATATCTAAATATATATTTAGTCAAAATTCATACAGAGCTTTGAAATTAACACTTGATAACAATAAAGGCTTCGGTAATAGCGCCATCTATTGCTTATTGGTAGAATATAGATGACAGGACAAGCAATGATAATGTAGCTACGGACAGATAGACCAAAATAAATCAGACCGGCCTCAGACAGTAACGTCTGAGGTATTGCGGTCGTCACTATGCACTTCTTAATTCTATCCTTTATCAGAAAGAGAGTAAAGTGCAATAGGTGGCGCTGTACTGTATATATTTGCTGTAAAAATAAGTAGGCACTTTGTTATAAATGTAACCCTACTCGAATAGCGAAAGGTACAGTAATAGAATTTACATTCAAATAACAATACTCGTCACGCTATCTGAAACCAAAATTACCTGCCTACGAAACCGGATATAAATAGAATAGTATGTGATAGAAATATCTTCATTTATAATATATTTCAGTATACATAAATCGATTAAGAGCGTACTTATTCATAGTTAAAAGGTATTACGGTGAGCCAAACTCACCGAAATACGTAACCGTAACTATCAGCTTGGAAAATAGGGCAAGGCTATCGGTCGGTTGATTGTCTATCCGCTTGTCGTGCCTCGCTCGCTATAATAAAATATAGCGTATTATCCTGCACAGTATTATTTACTAGCTATTAATCACATAAACAAAGACTGAAATAAATTTCGCTTCATAAATTTATTTATTTAGAAATAAATTTATGACCTACAATATACAGTAAAATTATTCATTTCTGAATGAGAAAATTATAATTTACTATAAATATCTTTACGCCTTTCCCTATACAGGAGTAGACAGAGGTTTAGGTAATTAAGTCGTTTTGACTCACCTTCCACCGAAAATATTTTTGGGACAATGTGACTGGTGATGAGCCCGTCCCCGTCTCAAAGTAAGTTCTTGAAAAAACTCATTGGTACGAGCCTGCCACCTGAGGATCGAACTCGGGTCTCTCGACTCGAAATTCCGACCACCCTACCACTCGGCTACCGGTGACATTATAATTTACTAGTTTTAGTAATAATAATAATATACTTTATTGTACACCAATGAAGGAACAATAAAAAAAAACAAAAATATAAATCAAATATTGGATAACAAAAGGCGACCTTATTGCTACATAGCAATTTCTTCCACGCAACCTAAGAAAAATTAACAACAAGAAATAATTTAGTAAATTATTTAATTTCATGCCATCTTATAAAATTCCAACCCTAAAAAGTTTTGCCATAATCGTTACGCTATGTAAACGGATGGACATTCGCGCTACCGTCGTTACCGGTCCGCTACATTTTAGTCGTATATTTTTCTAGATGTTTATTTCGTCATCTGTTGGTAGCCAGTGTTATGATTAAAATTATACGTTTTTTTACACAAACACGAGGTAATCACTAATCATGTTCATTATACAACTTCGTAATATCTCTCCTTGTGATATACGCAATCATACAGTAAGTATAAGCCCTTGAAAACTAGTGTAGACTGTTAACAATACAAAGCCTAAGTCAACAGAACGTGTCCATAACTTTTGTGTCCATTGTAACTCAAGGGCCAATTATATCAAGAATATTGTCCTTGTCGGTGAATAGGTGGACAAAGGACCTACCAATACCTACCAATAATACTTACCTCCAAGAATACTTGAATATTTGCTTTTTGTGCTTTAATAGTTTATTTTGTGTTTTAACTATTCCTACTACAACTATTGTATTTTTCAACGTTTTCTTGTATTTCTGCTAATATTGGACTTTTTTTTATTCAATTTTAATTTTGAAAGTACTTAATTTTCAAGACCTGTATTGGTAAAATGCCTTAAGAAAAAAATAAACATATACCTTTTTTAAAGTGTTAACCTTTTTCACTATGGTTAAATATTTTTTTAAATGTTAAGGTGAAAATTTTACTGGTCACCTAATATCAAATGGATACTTGAAATCAAAGTAACTTACAAACAATAAAGAAACGTCCTGCTGCTTTGTTTTGTCCCCAAAAATCAGATTATCATCTGATTTATGATATAAAAACAATCATACTGGCTCTCAAACTTTCGATAAAAATATAAAAAAAATTATGTGTGTCTATGCATCCGAGAATTTGGTAAGTTAGTAAATAAAACAAACATATTAAATACGATTTTCTATTAAACCAACATTTAAATCATCACAATTGGGTTTAAACCTTCATGTAAACATAATTATAATTTAATTAAATTACATACCTACTAAAATTAAATGCATGGTTTATGACAACAGCTCATTCAATACTATTATATTTGGATTTTATGGCTGTAATACTTACTATAATCAATGAAAACATTTTAAATATAAAGGCACTATTTAAAATTGAGCAACTAGTACCCATGTACTTGTGGCCGGCAGATTTATCTTAGTCTACAAAGAAACCATATTATTATGCCGTCCTATCCGTTTATAAATGTGCAATATTATTTATATCAATAACAATAGACTAGAGGTAGATGTTTCGATATAAATTGTCACTTGCCACAAGTGAGAATACATCTAATTTGTACCATATTAAATCATTTTACTAAAATATTGTCTCTTAATGAGCGTGATTTCATTATCTCTACAACTTTATAATGATGGTTGACTTAATATCATGAATTTAAACCTTTAATACATTAATTCTTAACATATTTATTTATTTTCAAACAAAACATGCAACTTTGGAAAAATAATTGACCAATTGAACACACTACACACTAACTAAATTTGTATGCTCCTAGCACACAATTTTAGTTATAAATGAATTATCAGGTAACACATTTCTGTATTCTAAAACCATTGTCATAAACACAGAACATTGTTCAAACTCTAAAGGTTAAAAAGAAATAAGTACTCCACATATCTCAAAACTACTCAACAAAATCACTAGTTTATATTACAACTACATACTACATATTAAAATATTTTTAAAAATTATCACATGTCCAAGTCAAATATGAGATCATTTTTAAATGTTGCTTCCAGATATTGGCCTTTGTTAAGTTTGTTTGGATCATAGAAATCAGTTTTATGTTTAATATTATCACAAGTAACTGGGTTTGTTGGCTTCTTAATTTCAGTAGTCTTTTGGCTCTTAGATTTCCATATGTGAGGTTCCATTTTATTGCTTTTATTGCCATTCTTGTCTACTATATCCAAAGGAGAACTATCTTTACCATTAGCTTTGACAGCATCCTCCTTTTTTTTCTCATTGTAACTACTATTATCACAGGATAGTTCAGAATCTGATTGCGGAATCTTAGACTCAACTTCCGCATCTGAAGTATCAGCCAAACCACTATCACGTCTTTGCTTTAAGACAGAATTCAATTTTGGTTTGCATGTCTGGAATAGAAATAATATTTATTTTATAAGTGACAAATAAGAAATTGTTCAAAAAATTGGAAGTCAGTATCAAACTGGTATGTAACTGTCAACAAAGTGCTAAATTAATATTGAAGATACAATAAAAAACAAAGATGTATGCAATTTTATTAAATTTTAAAAGCATATAAATTATGCTGAACTTTTATTATATTAAAGAGAAATTTAAAAAAATCTATTGATCCTAAACTGATCACGCAATTCCACCCATATCAGAAACTTTATTAAATTTCTTTTTAATTTTATACTATAGAAATAACTTAATCTGGTATCTCATAAATATATATATATATTTATATATATATATGTATATATATATATATAAATATATATATATATATATATATATATATATATATATATATATATATATATATATATATATATTTATATATATATATATATATATATGTATATATATATATATATAAATATATATATATATATATATATATATATATATGATTATTTTTATTGTTGACATCATAAACCGCCATACATACCAGACAATCACAAATTTGGTATTATCTACAAATTGGCACTTCATCATGGGAAATATATCCATAAGATGTTGTTAAAATAGTGAACAGAAAACCTTATTAGTCAAAGTTTGTTTGTTATGAGGAATTCTCATACCAAATGAGTTTTTTTAAATTCTATAAATTTGGAAGCAATTAAATAGATAAAATAGGAGAAACGTTTTTGATCTCAATAGATTATAATTGTGTAAGAAACTTTTGATAAGGCCATAAAGGCGAAACTGGTCGGGTACTTTAATATAAATAAATGTGGAATAAGTAAAAGTGTTATAGTGTATAAATGTGTTTAAAGATGAAGTTCCACCAAGACACATCAATCATGAGTATTCAACAAATCTATACATTTGACTTGTTGGCTTGGAAAATAATAGACAAAAAAATATCCCGGTATAATTTGGACCTTTATTATGCTGTTTCTTAAAAGCCTATAGCAAACAAAGAGCATTTGCAAAAGCTGCACAGTGCAAATACATGTCACACCATTGGTTGTTGCTGCCCATCTCCGATCTCCTTATTTTGAGTTACTTCATTACTGTTAGTGGTTTCTAGAGGAAGCAACTGCTATTTTTAAGGCTTCCCCCAAGGGGCATCTTATAATGTGTTAAAAAAAGTGGGACTGGAACTCTAAAGGAAAATTGGATGGTGATAAGCATTAATTGAAGTATTAAAAAAAATATTTTCATGATGTTCCCCACTACTAGCATAGACAGACATCTACACAATTAAGTCCTTTTGATGCTCCTTTTACCAGAAAATTTCATGGGAAAATGTGGCAATTGGTAAGCCTATCACCACCAATAATAAAAAAGAAAGAGGAAAAGGAAGTCTTATGTAAATATTAAAAAGAAGTACAAAAATTCTACACTTTTAGTTATACATGTTTAGTTTTTAAGTACATGTTTAATGAAATACCTTTAAAGAATCATTTGTTTCTTCTTCAGCCTCACTTTCACTTTTGCGCTGTACAAGATTCCTTTTTTTACTTTTCTTTCGTTGGTTTTTCTTCTTTTGACCTTCTATAGAGGAATTATATCTGCAAATATAAAAAACAAATGCAAGATTAAAAATATATATTGTTAATCACAATAGCAGAGTGGAAGGGCAAGGGTAGTCGGAATTTCAAGTTGAGGGACCTGAGTTTGATACCCAGGTTGTAGACTTGTACCAATAGTTTTTTTCAAAACCTACATATGATTCATGTTGTTGGCTTGGACATAAAGACGGCGACGGGTTCACCAACTGCCATGTTGTGCCCAAATATCTTCAGTGGAAGGTGGGTCAAAAGGTCTTAATTAAGACTAGACCTCTGTCCACCCCTATATGGGGAATGGCATAAAGATATTTATTTTATTTATTTGTATTGATAAACATTCCGAAAGTACAGAGGTGAGAAATAAATCAAGACCAAATACCTGTAAAAACCGAACATTACATGAAATATTTTAGAACATAGTATGAAAATACAAAATCTGATCAAATATGATGTAATGTATGATTAGTTAATATTGATAACATGTCTTAAGTCATGGAAAAACAAACAAGGTACTCTATTCAATACAAACAAACACTAGCTTAGCTCCATAAAGATGTAAAAATGGTTGTATGAAAAGACATACCATGCATGTTATTATTTCTCTTATAGTGGAGGTAATAGGTCAATTCTGATTCTCACCATTGACCAAACTTTACCTTTGCTATACAATTTTTTCTTTAAAATCTAGCAATTTACAGTCCATAACACAGTACAAGTGTTTTTGAGTATCAGCAACACCTTAAAATATTAGCCACATAAATAATTAATTTTCATACCTATTCATAAATACTAACCTGTAAAATTGCCTTGCAATAACATGACTAAATCTAACAGTCTTTTTCAAACTAGATTCTTCTGGGATACAGTCAGAGCTAATGTAATCCATAGACGATGCAACATCTCCTACACTTGACTCAGAGAAGCTACGCATCATGGACATTGATTTGCGAAGAATACTCTTTCCACCATTTTCACAAGAGCCAGAATCAGTCCACTTTATTTCGTTTTCATTCACCACTTGACAGTCATCATCTTTAATAGAACTAGAGGAAACAACAATATTTGTTTCTAATCCCAAGTTTGTAACTTCAACATCTGGTAATTTGACATTATCATGTGATTCTTTAATGTCATCTTGTTTTTCTTCTAAACACTTTTTCAATTGAGATACATCAAAATGTTCTGTAGTCATTTTATCCTTGCTCAAACCAATCTGGAACTTTTGTGGAATATCACCATCAATTTCTAACTGAAGAATTACATTATTATCCCATGCTTCACCAGACACATCTTTAAATTTTATATTTTCATCAAAAACAAGAATAGCAGCATGGTGCACAGGGACAAAGCCTGATCCAATTGATGTGAACTTAATGCAAATTTCCTGTCCATCATTTTTAACCATAACTGAATCTGGTTCTGTATTCTTGACATGAAAAGTGAATGCTATTATATCATCTAAAACATTATGTGTAAAGGAAGGCAGTGTATATCCAATACTTGATTGCAAGAAAGATTGCTCCTTTGTTATTGTTTTGTCTACATTTGATGACTTTGAACCTGAATCTGGAATTTCTGAATAAATTTCAACAACACCTTTATCTTTAGAAGTAAAATCTTCTTCACTGTGATATTCAGAATTTTCTGCACTCTCAACACCACTGTCTGTTTTTATTATATTTGCATTTTTATATTGAGGCAAGTTTCTCACAACTGGTAATGTTATTATTAATGTATGTCTGCTTTTATCAAATTTGGCACTTCCTCTCTTATCATCAACAGAATAGGGGAGTGTCAAATTAAGTTTATATTTTGCTGGTTTTTCTGATACTAAACTTAATGATTTCTCACTGACATCCAGAAGACAGTTTTTTGTTGAAGAAATTAAAGGTAAGCTAATCTCAACAACTAAGTGACTAGGAATGGCAGAGAATTGTTTGCTGTCTTTGTGGTAAGTGTATTCTTGAAAATCTACATTTTTTTGCTGTTTCAAAACATATTTAGGTACTGTATACCCACTTTCAGTTGAATGTTTAAACTCTTTTTTATCAGTTTTAACATTTTTCTTCTCGTTTCCTTTTATTTCATTGATGTTTGACTCTTGAACATTTAACGGATAATTATGTTGTGGATATAGTTTCTCTAGTTGTTCCGGAGAAAACTCTTCAGTTTCCTCTTGTGGAGGAGGCTTGAAAGTTGGATCCTCCTTTCTTACTACTGCAGAAGATGTTATCCCTTTGTAACAAGATTTTGGGAAACGGCAATTATTACTATCCAAATGAATATCATAAGTTGCTTGCAATCCTTCAAAAGCAGTTTTGTTTACAATTTCACGAAAACGCTCGTTAACCTCTGCCATGCGCAAAGTATCAGGGTGGAAAACAACATCGTAAATAACGCACGGCGCTTTTTTATTATCGAAATCTTCTCTCGGGGGAATCAAAGAGTACGGTATTTGCCAATTCATACCTTTCTGGCCGTTTATTTTCTCCACAGAATACGATGGTTTGGCGATATTATCATTACTACAAATATTAATAAATGCTTTTCTGTCGCCAGCGACACTTGTTTTAATAACATAACCACCCTTAGGATTAATAAACGTAATATCATAGCCACGTTCTTTCTCGAGTTGGGTCATTTCTTTCTGATAGATTGCTTGATTCGCCGGGTCACGTACTTCATCGCAGTACTCTGCTAACAAGTCTCGAAATTTCTTACTTCTCATAGCTTCCTGTATTGCTTCAAGATCAGTTCTAGTAAATGTGGTTTCATCTCGAGGTTTTACTCCGGTTGCCATTTTCTATCACTTCGAACAATATAAAAATAAACACAATTATTACGCCTTAAAAGATGATTTTCAGCTGTTCGTAGATCAAATCAAAATACGATAAAGTCATAGAGAATACATGTGAAGCGTGTTCAACTGCTAATGGATCCATAGACATTTTTTAAAGACGACTACTCTATTTAGCGGTTCGTCACCGTTTCCCGAATACTTATATTTAATTTACGGAACTTATTTATCTACATTATTTAACAACATTTATTTATCTGCAGAAAGCAGACAAAATACTTTATAGAACCCAAATATTACAGAACGTATCGAAGATGTCATTTAGTGACGTCGGAATACAAACGCACAATATGTTTTTTTTTTCATAGTCAAATTACTAATATTGTTGTAATTAATTATCCAATGGAAAAATTTTACATACACATTTTCATACAAGGCCATATGTAGTTAAAGGCAGTTATATAGGCAAAGTTCTAGACAATAAAGACATTTTGACCTATTAGTAATCTTCGGTGAAGAAGATTACTTAGATCAACGGAACAGATCAAAAGTAAATGTCTAAAGTATAAATATACCTTATGTACTTAATTAGATAAGTATTTATATACATATATTAATATCTATGCCTCGAGTACAAACATTCATATTCATTATACAAATTATTATCTCAGATAGGATTCGAAGTTAGCTTCAAGGACCAACCAGGTCATTCGGTTATCATAATATTTCATCCCCTTCAGAAAGTTTAGTATCTTAAAATTTTAGGGATTCCACCGATATAAATTTTATTTCATAACGAAAAAATGTCAACTAAGTCTGCTAGTCTGCCTGTTTAACCTTATGTGCACAATTATAGGTACTGTTTAGTATTGTATTTCTGCTTGTCAAATACTAACTCTTTGTCCAATAGTTAGTATTTTTGAAAAATAAATAGTTTAATAAAGTCACGTTAGCCGTGTGGTAGTGTGGTCGGAATTTCGAGTCGAGAAACCCGAGTTCGATCCCCAGGTGGCAGGCTCGTACCAATGGGTTTTTTCAAAGTTATGTACGAATTATACATACCTCGACGAAATAACCCTTACTCGGATCGAACTCGGTTCTCTTGACTCGAATCGCCCAACCAGTAGGCTATCGTGGCTGTTATTAGCATCAGATAAAAATGAATTAAAAATAAAAACAAATTAAAGCACACTTAAGCACGTAAAACAGCACAATAATATTAAACTTGAAAATAAAATTAAAAGTAGCTAATACTTAAGTTTAAAAAGAAACAAAGCCTAAGAATTAAATACTTTAATAAAAAAAAGCCGAGTGTTTGGGTGATCAGAATTCGGTATGAGCCTGCCACTTGATGATTGAACTCGGGTCGTTCAATCACCTAGTGGCAGGCTCGTACCAATGGGTTTTTTTCGACACCTATGTACGATTCGTATCGTTGGCTTGGACATAAAGTCGGCGACTGGTTCACCACCTCTCACGTTGATCCAAAATGTCATGGGTGAAAGGTGGGTCGATGGGACTTAATTGTCTAGACCTTCGTTTACCCTATGTATAGGGAATGGCGTGAAGATATTATTATTAATGTCTTGGATGCCATATAATTAATATTCTAATAGCCAGTTGGTCAATTTCTTTTTAAATTTATATTTTTTATAGCGCCTATTAGCACTTAATAATTAACATAATTGTTTAAACTAGACCTCTGTCTACTCCCGTATGGGGAATAGCGTGAAGATATCTCTTTTAATCTAACTGTCGTTTATCAAAGAAGGCGACAAAAATATTTTAGCAGTAAAAGCAAAATATATTAGTCATTCTATCTAGTGAAATAGAGGCAGACAAATCAAAAGATAGAAAAATGACCTTTATAAAATAGCTAGCTGGTCCAGTTTAGCAAGAGACAGGAATACTTGGAAATATTTAGAGGACGCCTGTGTCGTCAGACAAGCTGTTACACACAAATATCTAGTTGCCAACCATTCACATGCTTAATTTGATTAAATTTTTGAATTAATTTAGTTTGAGTGAATAAATATTACGGATTCTATCTATAATATTTAGCTATTATTATGCAATATTTCATAACTCGTAGAACTGATAACCGTTAAACGTAAAACAACAATACAGGGGTAGACAGAGGTCGAGTCTAGACAATTAAGTCTAGACATTTAAGTCCTTTCGACCCACCTTCCACCGAAGATATTTTCGGGACAATGTGACAGGTGGTGAGCTCGTCGCCGTCTTTATGTCCAAGCCAACGATATTCGTACATAAGTTTTTGAAAAACCCATTGGTACGAGCCTACTAACTGAGGATCGAACTCGGGTCTATTGACTCGAAATTCCGACCACCCAACCACTCGGCTATCGTGACTTAATATCTTGTCGTGACTTTAGACTTATATATCTTGGTGAAATACATCAAAATTACAAAAATATAATAAGGCATAAAATAAATTATCGAAAATATGACTACCCTTCGCATACAAGGGTTGTGGGTTCGAAATCCGCTAGCTTTGAGTGATATGAATGTTTATACTGGAGTCATAGATATTTATAAGCACTTATTTTACATTATTATCACGATAGACTGAACAACTGTCAATTTGATCTAAATAAACATCAGTGAAAAATGGGAAATTGCATGAAGATATAAAATGAAATATTTGAATGACGATTTCTATCGATTATTATTTAAAAATATCGATACTTTGATATATCGATATTTATTGCCACTCTCCCCTCTAGCGAATATTATTTTGCTTGAGGTTTTGGCCTAAAGGTCTAGATACCAGTCCATAAACTCCAAAAAAAATTCTTAAAGTTTAGGTATATAGGTTATGTTTTTGATTTAAGGAGGCTATTCTTAATATATATATATAAATCGTGACAAATTTTTCTAAAAAGTAAAATGACGACCAAATTCTGTCGCCCTGTATTCGGAACATTTTATCACAATTCAACAGCATTCGGATTTGTTCGATTCTATGGCAGATGGATGCATAGGAAACCAGCTAAAGTTTTACTACCTTTCGAGCCAAATTCTAATGTAAATCTCAAAAAAGAAAAAGTGATAGATTTAGATCCAGGTATTTTAGATAAGTCTTCACAGATGAATAAGCTACGTTCGGAAATGAACAAAAAACATATAGACAATAATATGAAGCCATCTGATGATATTTTAACGCAAACAAAAATTAATTTTAAAGAAGTCAAGAATAATAAAGAAACATTATTGAAAAAAAGAAAGTTTTATTTGAGTCAAAAAAAAGTATTTGATGATAATAATGAAATTATTTATGAAAAACTAAAAGGCAATGATACCAGGATAAGGTAATAAGTAAATATTTTATTGACTCGGGCGAAATTTATTAAGTAAATTCACCAAGAAAAATTTATTGAGCAAATGTTAATGAAATTTATGATATATATTGAATCATGTCACCACTAACATTACATATTTTATTTTTACTTTTTTATATATAAATAGATGATGAGAAATTTATAGCTTTGTTGGCATTGACCCTGCCTCCAAATCATGCATGTAAAAAATGAAAATTAAATGATTAAATTATCTGGTAGGATTGGCTCTCAATACTTAGCATACCATAGAACAAATTGTCAGTGCAACTTAGCATTGCTTATGGGTTTATAATACTATGTGTACAAGTCAGTCTTGTATGTATAAATGATTATTATAAAGTGTACTTTCAGTGAGAACATTTATAAGATTCAACAGACATCATTAATTTTCCTAAGTGGCATACACAAGAGACTTTAAATTTTGTTGTTTGGTGGTAAGCATATCAACATGGTATGCAGAGGTTACAGGTTCTTTATTTCTACATAATAATTTCTATAAAAAACTGATATGACATCACAACAATAATCCTATCAAAATCCTTTAAACCAAAATCATGTCCTTCCCTTAGGTATACTATGAGCTATAACTTATACATGACATAATTATCTATTCTTGTATGACTATAGACAATAATTCACAAGACAAGATATTTCTTAATTTCTAGTTCATTATTGATGAAATTGAAATCAAAGAAAGAAAGGATGCGATCTAGTCAAGTACTAGTTGAAGGGTGGCGATTGATTGTCGATGGACTGGAAGCCAAATGTAATTTAAGCTATATTTTATTTAGCCGGACTGAGGATTTAAATAATTTAAGACCTTTCTTACCAAAGCTTGGAGTACAGATTTTTAAATTACCATATAAAGAAATGGAACTTTGGTCAGATGTTGAAACTTGTCCTGGTATTTTAGGTAAGTTTTATACTTGTTCAATAATGTATAAAATGAAGTTATTTATACCAGTAATTTTTCAAAAAATTTCTTAAATAATATTGGAAATCTACAATTTGTGTGAAATGTCTTCAATTGCAAAAGGCACCTACCTAATTGGTCACCTTTCTAAGAAAAAAATAACATCTGCAATTAATCTGAGACCTTTTAGATATTAATTTGTTATATTAATTCATTAAAATCAGTTTGAAAAAAGTTATTCATACTTCTTCCTCAAAATAGTATTCTAGTCTTCTCATTGAAATTCTAATTATCTAACTACATATGATTCTGGCTCTTTTATTATTATTAATATTTACGTAAGAATAAAGAGAGATAATTGTTTTCAGGTGTATTTCAAATGCCATCTCCGCAAAATATTCGAAGATTGGCAAAACCATTGCCACTTCAGTTTTTGTGTGACAATATAAGAGTACCTGGAAATCTGGGCGCTATCCTTAGAGCAGCAGTTGGTGTAGGCTGTGATAAAGTTTTATTAAGTAAAGGTGAGGTTATTCATCAAATCAAGTTCAATTTTCAAGAAAACGCAATTCCCAATACAGGGGTAGACAGAGGCCTAGTCTAGACAATTAAGTCCCTTCGACCCACCGTCAACCAAAGATATTTTCGGGCAACATGCCGCCATAGCCGAGTGGTTTGGTGGACAGAATTCAAGTCAAGAGACCTGAGTTCCATACAAACCATACAAACTTGTTTACTGAGTTATTGATTAAGATGTAAATTTCAAATAAATATCTTCACGCAATTCCCAATACAGGGGTAGACAGAGGTCTAGTCTAGACAATTAAGTCCCTTTGACCTACCTTCCACCGAAGCTATTTTTAGGACAAGGTGCACAGGTGGTGATCCCGTCGCCATCTTTATGTCCAAGCCAACGATAAAATTCGTACATAAGTTTTTTAAAAAAACCCATTGCTATGAGCCTACCATTTGGGGATCCAACTCGGGTCTCTTGACTCGAAATTTCGACCACCAAACCACTCTGCTATCGTGACTTAAACAAATAATAATAGTTATTTAAAAAGCTTTTTTTGTTTAGAAAAGTCACAATAGCTGACCTAAATGGCAGGCACCAATGGGTTTTTGCAAAACTTATCGTTGGCTTGGAAAAAAGACGGCGATACGTTCGCTACTCGTCCAACAACATTGTCCCAAAAAATTTCTTTGGTGTACAGTGCACCAAAAGAACTTAATTCTAGATCTCTGTCTACCCCTGTATTGGGAATGGCCTGCAGATATACTTTTTGTTTAAAAAAATTGCTGTAAGATATCTAAACTAAAACAATTTTCAGATTTTACTGTGTTCTCTATCTAGTTTTTAACAAACTATTCTTACTTCCCGATGTTTTGGATGCTTTACAGCATCCATGGTTGAGGGGGAACTGAGGTCTTGAAAGTTCCTTTGTCATTGTTACCGTCAAGTTTTATTTATTAATTTTGGATCCGATTGGTTTGGAAATTAACTCACAGTAACATAGCATCTGAAACATTGAGTAGTAAAAATAGTTTGTTATAAACGGAATAAAAAAAGAGATAAAATTCGAATCATATATTGCTTTATTTTGGATGTGTAGTGTTATACGTAAATACAAGATATCATTATACTGTGAGATAGTTTACTAAGACAGATGAGTGAAGAAGTGTGCGATCTTAAAACTAGCATTGAATACAAGACTTTGTCTTGTAATTTTATTTATACACAAAATAATTATGTTTTATATTTTCAGGTTGTGTTGACCTGTGGGATTCAAAAGTAATTAGAAGTGCTGCTGGTGCTCATTTTAGATTACCTATATATCATTCCATAGATTGGGAGGATGTACCTCAGCATTTACCTGATGATACATCATTATTTATTGCTGACAGTAATACAAATAATTCAGAAAATAATAATGAACCGAGGGAATCTGAAAACATTGCTCTGCAAATACCAATACTACCATATTACTCTGTTGATTTTAGCTCATTAAACCATATGACACTTATAATAGGAGGAGAAACTGAAGGAATAAGTGAAATGAGCTATCAGTAAGTATTATCTGTAGGCATTTAAATATTTCAAACATGGTTGTTATGGAACTCCATAAACTTAAATTTTAATATACTGAAATAAAAATGTTTTCGCAACAGTAAGCAAATTTGATGTAAAACTTAAACTTTAACTTAACTTTAACACAGTTACTGGGTTACATTATTTAGATCCATATATGAAACTATCTAGCATAAATTTACTTATGTATATCGGAAATTTCGTGATCATACCTTATGTGTTTATTATTATATATTATTGAATACATAAATTACCTACCTTTGCAGGTTAGGAGCAAGTAAAAATGGTTTACGGCTGCATATTCCTCTTGAGAAAGGTGTTGATAGTCTTAACACAGGAATGGCTACAGCAGTTATTGCATTCGAAATACGAAAACAGTTGGTTCAAGCTGCAGCAAAAAGGAAGCTAGATAGACAGGCTATGACATAAAATAGTTCTGTAAAATAATCTGGAAAATTGAGCATTTTATGTAAATTTTAGATTTGTAAATAAATTATTCTTAATCAGTGATTGTTGTTAGATTTGTGCAATAAAGGCTTCACTCCCTGGTCCTCTATGTTCTTTTTATTAATCTAATAAACTTGAAGTCATATTCAGAGCTTCTCTGTGAGATATAACTTTACAAACAAAGAACTAGGTCTCAGTGTTTGCTTTGATTTTAATGGTCCACTGCAGAACATAGGCCTCGCCCATAAAGAGAATTGTCATAGTCGTAACGCTTGGCAAGCGGATTGGCAATCGTAGTTCCAAATACTTCGCACCTTAGGTTCCGCTGCTCACCCCTGGCCTGCTTAATTTTTCTAGTAACAATAACACAGGGTGAATAGGAAGGAGTATCAGGCGTTAAGTTTAAGAGATACGTTACGGGGGTGAATAGGAAGGCTTTGAGATGAAAAAACTTTTAGTTGGTCATTTTTATACTTATTTCCCTATTAGTCAATAAGGTTTCTTGCTGGTGCCTAATACAATATGAATAAATAACATATATTTTTGTTATTTTTACGAAGTGACATTGCATTAACAGTAATCCTTTCGTAATTTTATAAAATTTAAGGTGGAATAATTAAAAAATAGTGCTTATTTTACAATAACCTAGGGAAATATTGAGAAGTTTGATTTCAAATCTATCCACCCCATTTACGGTATTATTGGAGATAGTTATCCCGCAGTCTGTCGGTAGCAGTTAAATTATTTAAAGTTTTCATTCGGTCGTCTCTTACGACACCCACAGTAGACATCTATATTTGTCCACAATATGCCAAAATATGTACTATAATTATGAAGGTATTAAATCTCTAGGCTTGCGACAGATGGCGCAATAACCATAATAGATATATTACTGCTAGACGGTCTCATTAAGATCTCGTATGTGTCAGTATCACACACGTACTGTTGTGCTTTAATTTGGAGAATAGACATATATTAACTACAGGCTGTATTGGGAAATACGTTGATATAAAAATTGATTTAAAAGGATGTTCAACTATGGTAAACTCGAGTATCCAGAGCTTTTACCTGCAGCAGCATATAAAATGTTAGGTATTCACAAATAATTTTATTATTTTTTACACGGTATTCGAGGTAAAAAAAAATGCCACAGGTAGAAATTTCAGGATTGGAAATGTTTGTCAATGTACAAATAACAAACGATATACATAATATACGAGTAGAAAATAAATTTTGTTTTATTGCTTTAGGTACATATAAGTTCCATGTAAATATATGATAGAGAGTATTGAGGCGTGAGATAATATAATAGTGAAAGAAGAAAACACTTTTTTTTTCATATATCATTTAATCACAGCCAACTTTGAAATTTTCCAAATACGCAGGCAGCATTATCTAATTTCTCGATATGTGCGATATCGAGAAATTAGATATTGCTGCCGTTCCTTCTTTTTCAATGTTCATTTCTCATTACACTGAAGTATAAGATGCTGCTTCACACACGGCATATATAAGGAGACTCTGATAATAAGACTTATGATGATTTTTCGTATTGATAGCAGTATAATTACTGTAGTAGTCATGAATGAAACTATAATCTTCAGTCAGAAAGTCAAAGGAATCGGACTGTCCTCGATGTTAGCCTATATATAAGCAAGCAAACGTCCTGTTCCATTTAAACAATGTAATTCAAAGTCAAAAGATTACTCTACATCTTGATTCATTGAAGCAGTAACAATAAAACTTTAATGCCACACCTATTATAATAAGTTTTAATGGTAAATTAAAGTAGAGAGTCAGGATTGCCGAGTGGTTTGGTGGTCGGAATTTCGTGTCAAGAGACCCGAGTTAGATCACCAGGTTTTTCAAAAACTGTACGAATTATATCGTAGGCTTGGACAGAAAGACGGCGACGGGCTCTCCACCTATCACGTTGTCCCGAAAATATCTTCAGTGGAAGGTGGGTCGAAGAGACTTAATTGTCTAGACTAGACCTCTGTCTACCCCTTTATGGGGAATTGCGTGAAGATATTTATATTTATTTATAAAGTAGAGAAGAAATAACATTATATTCTTCTCATGATCTCCATATCCCTTAATAAGTATAAAACATTTTCTGTGGTTGCCAAGTTTTATTTTTTGTGTTCAAATTTGAATTCCTATGGCATAATATAACTTAAAAATTAACCAATTGTGCCAAAAGTGATGTAACAACTACAGCGTTATTTTCGATCCATTCCATTTCTTGCGAATGGATTAAAGAGTACGAGTATGATAACAATAAATCCGGCAAATAACGAATATACATGAAGCATTTTGTATTTTTAAACTTAATATGACATTTTGAGTATAATTCTGGTTTTCTTAAGTTAACAGTGTATGGATGTTGGACCGATTCTTTGTCAACCTTTTTGTTTTATGATTTGCTAGGGAGAGTTGCTTGAGTCTTATTTGATATTTTGATTCACAACAGTTATTTATATTAATTTGAAGAGTCGGTAGGTTAATTGATGGTAACTCAGCCTTTAAACGGGTTGCGGGTTCGAATCCTGTTGAGGGAGAACTTTTTGTATACGCAACATACCATAGCAAAACGACCTGCTGAAGTCCATCGTAGTACATAGGCGACTCGTTTGAACATGCCCGGGTTTGCCATAATCGCCACGATAGGCAAGCGGATTCGCGATCGCATTACCGGACGCCCAACATCTTAGATTTTACTGCTTGCAAATGGTCTTAAGTATTTTGATTTGATATGTCGCGAAATTGTAATCCCGTTATCTGACGGGAGCACACGTTGTTTTAAATACTTGTCCCTTCGTCTCCTTGGGGTGCCATATTTTTTAAGCCAATATCACACTACAAATTTTGTATGATTATTGTGAATGTTGCTCGAGTCAATGTTTATAAGTATATATCATCATTGATTTATATTTACTATCATAGCTTACTATGATAGTAAATATAGATTATCGTCACAATCCAATCATACTTTATGACTTGATGAAATGTGGGATATCTTGCTGTAAAATTTTTATAATTAATAATATGCATAGCATTAAGTTTAGCCTAGTTTTTATCGAAATATATGGGAAATAATTCATGCTATTGAAACGATTCTTTGATGGTATGTTTATTAAGTCGATTATAGCTTGAAGCTGTTGCGGCTTCTATAAATTTATGGTTTTCAGTGTTAATAAAGAGAATCTTATTCATTTTAGAGAGTATTTACGCGAACGCGAACATGTGTAGACATGTAAAATAAAACGATTTACAGATTTTATCACGTGTATTATTTAGATTTAGATATCTTCACGCAATTCCCAATACAGGGGTAGACAGAGGTCGAGTCTAGACAATTAAGTCCCTTCGACCCACCTTTCACCGAAGATATTTTCGGGATAACGTGACAAGTGGTGAGCCCGTCGCCGCCTTTATGTCCAAGCCAACGATATTCGTACATAAGTTTTTGAAAAACTCATTGGTACGAGCCTACCAACTGGGGATCCAACTCGGGTCTATTGACTCGAAATTCCGACCACCCAACCAATCGGCTATCGTGACTTTTTTTTACGTTTATTTAGATTTAGAATCTTTTTATTGTGTTTAAGAGTTCAGATAGAGAAATTGTTTAAAAGCCCAATGATTGCGCACTTATTCAAGAAGACCTCAACCGCTTTGCTTCATTTTGTAAAAAGAATAAAATCAAACTAGCGTATACTAAGTGTAAGAAAATAACATTTTTACCAAAAATTCATTAAATAAATACAATATATCGTCTCGATGGTCATAAACTTCAGTCAACATCCACAATAAAAGACCTAGGAGTGACATTCGATGAAAAAGTGATATTTAATTTACATATCGATAATATATAAAATAAAGGTCATCAAATGCTTGGTTTCATACTTCGTATTAATAAATTTATTTTATTCATTTATCTTCACGCACAATCCCTGACGTGTTAGCCAGAAGGAACAGCTCGCCAAGTGTCACGATACTTACATATCTCTTTCGCTTCGTTCAGATTCATCATTTTCTTCATACATGCACGTCGAGGTATCCGAGTACTCTTGACCCTCCCCTCTTCGAGCAATTTACTCACATGGTCTTCGAAAGTTAGTCTCGGCCTACCTCGATCCCTTTTAATATTAACTTTCACGCTATATATTTTCTTCATATTTCGGTCTTCGCTCATTCCTGCGCTGCTGCCCAAACCATCGAAGCACGCCCTTATCAATTTTAGATAAGGTCATCTTTCAAACCTACCATGTTACGAATCTCTTCGTTTCGCTTTCGGTCGGCTAAAGTAACGCCGCACATTTTACGAAGAGATCGCATCTCCACTGCATTCAACCTGCTTTTATGCTTCTTCTGGCATACCCAGGTCTCGCTGCCATATAACAAAGTCGGTACCAGCACTGCGTTATGTATCGCAAGGCGTGCATTTTTCACTACCCCTTGCCTTTGGACTAACGCAGTCAGGGCACCGTTGACGTTTTTTCCGGCAGCGACACGCCTGTCCACATCTATATCACATCTTCCATCCAGGCTAAAAGCTCTGCCCAAGTACTCATTCACCTGTTCTAGACAGTCCGTATTTACCCATATTTCACACTTCGTTCTTTCTTCGTCCCTTTCAAATTCTGGTATTAGTAAAAATTTCCGAAAATTTAAAACATTCCTATTATTATATCAATCATTAGTTCGATCACATCATGAATACGCTTTTGTAGTTTGGAGCCCTAAATATGTACTTTATAATAACCAAATCGAAAAAATTCTTTAAAGCGATTTATTACCGATTAAAATATTATTATAAATAATCCTACCACAATATTTTACATGAACATAAGCAGTTATTTCTAACATCAAGACGAAGCCGTGCGGATGAACTTTTCTATACAATATTTATAATAATATGTACAACTGTTCAGATCTGGTTGACGAAATTTGTTATTTGGTGCCCCGCAACACAATGCCCCGATTTTTTTTTGATAACCGTGGAGGAAAATGCTTTACGCACGAAGGTTTCCTGACCGGGAGGCCACCGAAACGAACAGTGTCGGACTCGGATCTCAGATTCTCCTTCTGAGATCCGAGCCCGTCATACCGACTAAAAGCCATCCACGGGATGCTGTTGGCACGGAGACCTTTACAGCTTCATCTGAGGAGTCACAATGCCTCGATGTCCTTCTAAACTGTTTTGTATACCTACCTCGCGAACTAATTCCCGTCTCAGAGCACCTATACGTAGAATTTGCCATAACAATAACGATAAGTTTCTGTCAGTGGACATGTTTAATAACACTAAAATTAAGTTTAAACGAGCAATTATAATTTTTTTTTATTATTTATAAATTTATAAACTCGCTCGCTCGCAAGTTTAAACGAGCAATTATTAATGTTTGAAAACTATTTCTTTTATCATATTTAAATTATTTTAATTTTTTTTTTCAATTAACACAACCAATTTTTTTTTTAGTTTATTATGGTACATAAAACAGTTTACAATCAGACTTTACTTACTTATTTATTATTGTAAAAACTAGATTATAAACCAACGTATATGTACACAGCATGGTTTACTAGCGCGATAACATATATTAACTATTTATTATACATAGAGAAAAACTTATAATTACAACTGCGCACACACTTACAAGTATATAAAAAAATACATACACACATACAGACACATTTTCATATTGTACACATACAATTACCAATAGTGAGTTACTGTAGTAATTTGATAGTCGACTTCTTAAATTTTTCATACCGAGTATTGAAAATGTCCAGATCGGAGGCTAAATTATTATATAATCTACGCATACGCACAAAGGGATTATAATGTGAGGTGTTATTACTGTAACAGTTTAGCTGAAATGGTTTTGGGTAACGTGTTTGGTATCTTGTATTTAGATCCAATTGCGCGAGAAGGGTAGGAGTGTTTATGCTGGAATGGATGATTTTGTGTAGTGTAAACAGATCTTGCCGTCTACGCTGATTTTCTAGAGAGATTACTTCAAAATATCTGAGTCTTGTTTCGTACGAGTTTAATTTTCGGCCAAGGCCCATTCTATAGCTTAATATCTTTAGAAATTTCTTTTGAACTCCCTCAATTCTATTTTTATGAATCTCGTAGTGTGGTGACCAAATTATAGATCCGTATTCTAAGATACTTCTTACAAGGCTGTAATATAATTGGAGGTAACTTTTTTGTGTTTTGAATCCTTTAGCCGAACGAAAGATAACCCTATTAATTAGTATGTTTTGTTAATTATTTCATTATAATGCTCGCAAAAAGTTAATTTATCATCAAATAAGACACCCAGATCTTTAACTACGGTCCGACGTTGCAGAATTTGTCCATCGAGGGAATACGAGAAATCTTGTTTCCGCCTTTTATTAGTAAAAGATATGATGAAGCATTTTTTTACATTTAGGTACATTTTGTTTTTCCTACACCAAGTCTCAATGAACCTTAAGTTATCATGGAGTAAGTCAGAGTCTTTCTTATCTCGAATAAGGTTAAAAATTTTCAAATCATCAGCATAGAGTAAACATGGACAAGTAAGGTGTTCAACCAGATCATTGATAAAAATATTAAAAAGGAATGGCCCGAGATGGGAACCTTGTGGAATCCCTGAGGTAATTGTGACTGGGGAAGACATAAACCCTCTTATGGCTACCAATTGACTTCGACGTAATAGATAAGATTGTTCCCAGCGAAGTAAGCTACCCTGTATACCATACCATTTCAGCTTGGAGCACAGTAAGTCATGTGGAACCTTATCAAATGCTTTCGAAAAATCGGTATATATGGAGTCTACTTGACCACGTTTGGAGAAAGCATTGCACAAGTAGTTCTTATATTCCAGCAAGTTGCTAATTGTAGATTTATTTTTGAGAAAGCTATGCTGTGATTGAGATAGTATAGGCTTGAAATGAAAATAAAAATATTCATAGACAGTGGACTCGAATATTTTAGCAATACTAGAAAGAATGCTTATGGGCCGGTAATTTTCATTTCATTTTCGATTTTTCGCCAGATTTATGTACGGGGAAAATGTATGCAATTTTCCACAGTAATGGAAAAATACCCAAATGTAAAGATTGATTGAATAACATCGTCAAAGGAGTACACAACTCATCCGCACACGATTTGAGAAATTTAGGTGGTATACCGTCGGGCCCCGCACCTTTGTTAATATCTAGTAATTTTAATTTAGATTTTACAGCATCTACCGTTACATTTATTGTTGCAAGAGTGCTAGACGATAATTGCATAATACATAATTGATTATCAGTGCAAGAGTCCTCATAAACAGAACCGAAATATTCAGAAAATAACTCACATATTTCACCATCACTTGACGCAAAGAGTGAGCCGTATGTCATTACTTGAGGTGAATCTTTTACATATTTTTTATCATGAACAAATCTCCAGAATTTTTTTATGTTATTTCTTAAAGACTTTTCTGTAACAGATAGAAAAGAATTATAGCAAGAAGACATTAGCTTTTTATATCTAGAACGTAACAGCGCAAAGGTGTCATTATGACACCTTTGCGCTGTTAGGGTTCCCGAACTTTTTATAAAGTTTGTGATATTTGTTTTTTTCAGTTAAACATTTTATTAGCGGCACAGAAAACCAAGAAGGTTGTGAACGATTTTTATATTTAATGAAAGGAGTATATTTACGTAAGATATCATTGAGTGTGTAATAAAAGGCATCTAAATTTTTGTCGACGTCATCATATGAGAGTACAGAGTGCCAGTTGACCTCATTAAGCTCTAATTTAATTCGATTGTATTCACATTTTTTAAAATTTAATCTCTCGAAATTATTGTACTTGATAATGTTACGATTGTTATAATTAATTAATTCTATTGAAAGGGCAGGATGATGCGTATCTAGCGAAATAGGATATGCTTCATCAATCATAACATTGTAACAATTAGATAGTACAAGGTCTAGAGTTTGGTTATTATGATTTTTAATATTATTGAATTGCCCTAAATTGAAAATAGACATTAGCTCAAGAAGAGCTGCAGAAATAAATTTAGATCTAGTATCACCTGTAACATTAGCTGTCATGTTGTTTGAGTTTGGCGATGAAGACCATAATACGCCAGGTATATTAAAATCGCCCACTATTAAAACTATGTCGTCAGCCGGAATACTCCAAAGAACTTTATGTAAATTTTTAAAATACTGTTTTATATCAGTATATGATAAATGACCTGGTAAGTAGTACACACAAACGTGCATTAATGGTTCCTTGGTATGCTTTGGCAATAAACTTATCCAGACATCTTCAATACTACTTTCCCAGGAGGTTTGTCTGATAGCTAATATTTGCTTTTTGACTGCGAAATAAATTATAGCGACTATCAATTATTTCAGCATCAAAAGTACCACTATTTAAATTAGTTTCAGTTAAACAGAGAATATCAAGTGTCACCTAAACTTTGTGTAAGTCACTTATGTTTTAGTGGTAAACACTTGTGGAGGTAAAGTAACGTTATCATTATATTGTTATTTTAGTTTATCGCCGTTATTTGTCCTTTAAATAAATAAAAAAAATTACACCTTAGTAGGTGTAATTTCACACCTACTAAGTTGAAATTTCTCTCTTCCTCATGGCTGACAACCCTTTTCTAATATTCAGCATTGAAGTTGTTAAACGTAACATATACATAATACATATTATTATCAAGCCAATGTTAAGTATATGTATAATGTATTTATTACGATAATTATAGGTATAACGTTAAGTATATTTCAGGTTTTCAGTTTATATAATGAGAATCTTTTTATACTTTTCAATTGAGTTCGGATTGAAATTACACCTATCGTCATGGTTGACCACCATTTTCTAACATTTAACCATAATCTAACATTCAACATTAGAAGTTGTTAAACGAAACATATAAATTATATATATAATTATCATTGCCTTGATAATTATATGTATAATGTACGTTTTATACAAACGTGCATATTCGACATACAAATGTTTTCTACTACGGGGATTAAGGATCTACCTTTCAGGAGAGATAGTATACGCAATACGCGTAACATTATTGTCTATGTATAATATTGTTACTAAATTTTGAATAAATGGAAGGCTTTTTTTATTTTTGATATACCTTAACTCTCACCTCACTCACCGGTAAAGTCTACCTAATTGCAAATGCTTATGTGATTCTGTGAACTCACGAATATTTAAAGGCGATAAAAATATGAACATAATGTTCATAATTTTTTATCGCCTTTAAATATGATACAATTTTAAAAAAAAATATCTTCACGCAATTCCCAATACAGGGGTAGACGGAGGTCAAGTCTAGACAATTAAGTCCCTTTGACCCACCCTCCACCGAAGATATTTTCGGGACAACGTGACAGGTGGTGAGCCCGTCGCCGCCTTTATGTCCAAGCCAACGATGAAATTAGTACATAAGTTTTTGAAAAACTCATTGGTACTGCCACCTGGGGATCGAACTCGGGTCTCTCGACTCGAAATTCCGACCACCCAACAACTCGGCTATCGTGACTCTTTTTTTTTTAATTTTTTTTTAATTTATAATAAGTGAGTGTTAAGACAGGTCAATCACACAAAAATCAGGAATATCTTCACAGTTTAAGCAGAATCAGGAAAGTCTTCTAGTATTGTCTTGTACACTATAATGAGGGTTGAAAGAACTAAATAATCTAGACCTAAATAACTAACTAACATAAACTTAAATATGCCCTAAATTATAAATCTCTAAATTTCATATTTATTATTAATACCTATACAAATTTATCAACAGTTAATCTTAACAATTTTCATTATCATATTGTTCAGTCTACTCAATTGTTCTATTTATAACTACAAACACTCCCAAGTTACTTAATGTCAAATTTATAACTAAACTCCCACTGCTTCAAAGCGTATTGATCTATAATGGGACGTTAAAATAAAGCCTTCGCGAAAAAGAAATAAAAACTAAATTAAAAAAATAACAATTCCTTTATAATTAAATGCTGTTCCCGACCAATCCGACTTTAATTTTTTGTTTATATAAAGCATAAAAATTTTGCCTTCGCCGATCATATCCGAAATAGGTCCATTAGAAGTTTAGCATGCACAACAAAATACGACGTGCAGCTACAGTGCCGATATATTTAATAATGCGTGATCGATTAGATTCCATACTGTTTTGGATTAATAATTGCCTATTCAGGGTTATCATTTTGTCAAATGTCAATGTCAGATACGCCCGGTGCCCGGTTGAGTGCTTTGTTAAACTAACTCTTACGAACCTAATCTGTGTGTACATGCATGCGTGGTATTACGTTGTTCAGTTTAAATTGTAAATTGAATGTCCAAGAGATATTTTGTAGCATGATCTCCAAAAATTCACGATAGCCATGTGGTTAGAAAAAAATATCTTCATGCCATTCCTAACACAGGGGTAGAGAGTCTGGACAATTAAGACCCTTCGACCCACTTTCCACTGAAGATATTTTGGGACATCGTGACAGGTGGTAAGCTCGTCGCCGTCTTTATGTCCAGCGAACGATATAAATCATACATAAGTTTTTTGAACAAACCCATTGGTACGAGCCGGCCAACTGGGTATCGAAATCGGGTCTCTTGACTCGAATTCCGATACCGACCACTCGGTATTCGTGACTTCTATGGATTGGGTTCATGTAGTTGGGTGATCGGAATGCGAGTCAAGAGACTCGAGTTCGATTCCTAGGTGATAGGCTCGTACCAATGTGTTTTTTCAAAACATATGTAAGATTTATATCGTGGACCCGGACACAAATGCCGTCTTTACAGGTTCACCACCTGTCACGTTGTCCTAAAGAATGTCTTCGGTGAAAGGTGGGTCGAAAGGGCTGAACTGCCTGGACTGTCTACCCCAGTATTAGGAATAGCGTAAAGTTTTTTTTATTCCTTTATATAGTTTAGATTTTACAAGCACTTATACTAGTTTTAGGGCATCAGCACTACATTCAACGAACCGCCGTATATTTAGTGTTGAAATCGACTATGTACCGTTGGTTACATAAACTTAGGCATCTGAAAATTTTCGGTAAAAGTTAAAAAACTGCCTACTGAAATCCATGTACATCTACAAACAACTCTCGGTTATCATTGTCTCTCCTGAAAATATAAATATATCACAGCCCCAATCGAAACTTCCTACTGGGTAGAGAGCCATTCTAAACGAATATTATGAACGACATATGAAAAAAATACAAAAAAATTAAGTTTGTGCTCTCTTCCTATACATGTACTAAAAGTAGAACGTAAAATGGATAAAAATCTGTTTCCATAACCATCTTCAGATACTACCTCATTACAACTATTACACTCTCCATCATCATTGTAAGATATTCTTAGGACAGATTTTCATTAATTTCATTTAAGACCTATCAGCATGAGAGGGTGATGTAAGGGGATTTTTCAAGGGAGAATTCGTAATACCTAGTTAAGGATGTGAAATGTGGGAAGGAGGCGTCATCGGTCAATACTGTAGGTGGCGCGGTGCGGGCGCGGCGCGCAAGCGTGTAGCCCCGCGGCCCGCTCCCCGCCGATACCGGCCCACTCACGCAACTCGCGAGTCAGCCGTCGTGTGCTACGATCGCGCGCGAGGTAACCTCTGAAGCAGCTCGAGGCATGTGAGATGTTTTTATCACAGACAGCATCTGACAGTTGGCTTTTGATAAAGAAATTTAAAGAAAGTAAACATGAATGAGCAACGCGCGCAATAACAGCAGCGGACGTATCTGTTACGCTAGCTTCTCGGGAGGAGAGCTTTCGCGGTGTGACTAGTTTTTCTCGTAAGCTTGTGGCCGTTGACTCTGCCCCGTGCGGGTCCCGCAGTGCGCGAGTGTGTACTTAATTGGCGAACGTAGAGTCGAGGACGTCAGCTGAGTAGCGTAAACACTGGCTTTACCAAGTTTAACTGACGATAGCAATGGCTCCTGTGTAGTAATACCCGGCGTTTACAGTTTAACACCGATCCCGAGAAATAATTCAACATGCGAGCCCTTATTCTGCTATTATTAACAGGTAAAATAATGTTTAGAGGTCTGCTTTTTATGTGCATGCCTGTTTCGTTTTCAAGTTTCTCATTTTTTATGTTACGTGCCTTTAAATTTTAAGTGGCGTTTTTATTTATGGTTTTTATATTTGCTGTACAAAGTATTGATATAAATATATATTGTGGAACATTTATCGCGTAAAAAGAGAAGAAAGTTTTTTTTAGAGAAAACGAAATCAATATTTTTTTAGTATTTTCTAATAGCTTCCTGCTGCTAATTATATAAGACATTTAGGGCTTACCAGCACATGGTGAACTCTGACCGGCCGGCGGGCGGTCATTTTTATGACAATGCAAACTCAAGAAGACCTCTTTCCGTGGACGCTCTTAGCAGCAACTGGAGGAAATGCAATGAATGCGTTAATGTCTGTCAATTAATAGGTAAAAAATATCATTATAATTATTGTAACGACCTGTAAGCGCGTGAAGGTCTCTCCCGTGCGGGTAGATATGTCATAATCGCTGATGTACTTCATCGGTGATGTACTCATAATCGCTGATGCTCCGTGATCTTCAATCCGCAGGCCAATGCCTGCCGATTGAAGATCACAGTGCCAGACCCTTGATACCTTAGACGCTGCTGCCCGGTACCCACGGGTAGAAAGATAAAGGCATTTTCTTACCCCGTAACCATATGACCTCATAAAAAATACCAGATCAAAATTAGGCAGACCGGTAATTGGCAATAGTGTCTAAGTTTCAATGTGTATGGTGCTGCGGTCGCCAATCTGCTTGAATGTACGGCGAATTTCTTAAAATCATCGAAGAAGCTTTTGTCTGCAGTCTGCAGGCTGCATTAAACTCTAAGTTTAATAAAAATTTCGGGAATCCTCCGCAATTAGTTAGGTATTAAATTTTTGCCTATTTCCTATTACTTATCAAATATATTTACACATATTTGTAATGTCTCTACTAATTATACGCGTAAAACGCAATCGCAAGCTGCGACATTCTCGTATCTCGTCATTTATCTATGTTCTTATGAAATAATTTATTAGGTTGGAGCCATTACTGTAAAAAAAAAGAAAGTTATTAGATTTTCTAAAAATGTTCTACCGGGTGCTTTTATTAATAAATTTTTTGCGCGTTCTTATTTAATATTGACGGGCAAGTACGATATGACAGGTTGTAAAGCTAATTTATATTGAAAGTTTTTTATCACGAAACGCAGCTGATCTTTAGATGACCTTTTAAATTATGTCGACATCCATATGCTTTTAAATACTTACGTACCTACTTATACAATATATCTCATTAACATAATATTTAATGAGGGTGATAATAATGGAAATGAGAAATAATTTCTGAAAAATTAATAAAAATAAAATAAAAATAACGAAAATCTGTGCAAGCTATGACAACCGAGTATTTAGGTGAATGGAATTAAAACCCAAGTCACCTAAGAGAAAGTAGAGACCCAAGTTTAATCGCCAAGAAAAGAAAACAAGACCGATAAGTTTTTTCAAAATTTACGTATAAAATCCATCGATGGTTCCGAGGAAAAAACAACGATCTGCTCACTATCAGCAACGTTGTGCCAAAATAAGCTTGTTTGTAGGTTGAAGGGATTAATTTGTCTAGACCTCTAACTACTTCTGTATTGGGAAATGCGAAAAGATAAGTAAACAGTAAAAAAATAATAAAAAAAACATCGTATATAGTACATCGTTTACATCGTACATATAAAGGTACGTATTTTTCTTTTAATTTACATTGTATTTTTTTCTTAATAGTATAAGGTTAGCAGTTCCTGAGATTTAACAAAGGCAGTGATAGAACATCAGCACTGCAGCTACATTCTGAGTCGGATGCCTTTTTTCATTACAATTCTACAACTTAATAAAAATTAAGTAAATAAATATCTTCACGCAATTCCCAATACAGGGGTAGACAGAGGTCTAATCTAGACAATGAAGTCCCTTTGACCTACCTTCCACCGAAGATATTTTCGGGACAGGCATTTTTGAGGAAATTCTTTTTTGAAGAATATTATTTTTTAAATTCTTCTTCGCATAGCTTTTATGTCTCGCACTACTTTCTTTAGGAGAGAATCATAATTTCTCTTATCACAAGATTATTCGTTCGTAAGTTAGCGATTCATTAACTTGGGTCGGTTGCAAGTTTTTTTTTTTTTTTTTTTAAAATCAACGACAGGTGTACAATGTAGCAGGTAGATGATACAGATGCCGAATATTTAAATGTAAAATATTTTTAGATGCAAAATTATTTTATAACATTAAGTTATATTTTTTCATACAAACAGCATCAGAAATGGTATCCAAGATGCATCAGTTCATTCTTAAGATTTCTTTTATATTATAATGTTAGATTACGTGTGAAATTGTGTCGTATCATCGTTAATTTTCAACAAATATCGCTTCTATCATGTATACAGTAAGATATCTTCGTAATCGGGACAACGTGACAAGTGGTCGACGTCTCAATGTCCAAGCCAAGATATAATTCGTACACAAGTTTTTCATAGAACCCACTGGTACGAGCCTGCCACCACCAGGGAATCTACTCGGATCTCTTGACTCGAATTTCTGATCACCCAACCACTCTGCTATCGTGACTTATATAGCCTTCGGTATAAGATATTGCAATAAAATTGCACTCCTAATTATCGTTCTTAATAACATAATACTACATTTTAACTACCAATACATATACCAAGTTGGTCATAGCTTGCCATTTACGGTCAAATCAAAAATTGCTTTTTATTATTGTATACCATACAAAATGAAATGTTGTTGATTTGCTCGGGGCAGATTTATTATTATCTTTTCCATATTCCCAATTTCCTTTTCGCGATCTACGCAGAACTTTTGTCGTATAACACTCCTTAGAAAAATCCCTATTTCAAACTCGCAAAGTTTTTTTTCCTAAGAAAAATAAAAGTAAAAAGTCGGACAACATTTCGGCCCTTTGCACCCTCGTCATTCTATTTTATGCATATTAAATATGGTAATATCTTGTTTGTTTCATAAAGTCTATTTCTCATCTCATAGTTACTTGAAATAGTGGTTCAAATTTATAATATTATGCCAGCAAATACTGTCCACTATTCTATTTAGTGGCGTCCATACTTCCATAGCTAAGTTGTTGGGTTTACATTCCACTACTACAGGGTAAGAAGGTACTGTTAGTACCTTTAGTAGGATAATAAACATTTCCTATAATGAATATGAATGAATAAATACATAGATAAGAACAAAACAAATACACTGCTTTAATTCATTGGTCTCTATACATTGGTTTTTCAACAAACAATCGTTAATAGCATGTGGTGCAAACATTTAAATTAAATGTTTGGCCTCGAACTGGCAACCCTTAACCACGATGGTATGGTTACTACCAACCAGGCTATCCAGGTTGTCGAATATTACTTACGACGACCACCGCGGACGAGTGGCGGAAACATCGGTTTTCAAGGTGTCGCCATCTCGAGGTTTCGGGTTCGATTCCCGGTCGGGTCAATGTAGGAAAAAACACTTTTTCTACATTTTCTCGGGTTTGGGTGTTTGTGTTGCCTTCTTTTTTTCTCACTTTGAGGTCAGAGCAATGTATGTGTTGTTGTCCCTATCTATGTATGTATTTATTATTATTACTTATATATGACAATTTTTTTCTCTCTTTCACACTTCAACTGCTATATGTATATTGATGATAACCTATGAAGTATGTAGTATATCTATGTAATATTAATGATAAATTAAGTTACAGCTTCGCTCAATACAATAATTTTCGAATTTACGTTTCATGAGAAACGTGCGTTGATCAACAGTCAGTATTTCTAATTCTGAACTCAACTTTTATTTTCATGGATTTACCTTATTTTACAATTCAAAATTATAACGTACTTTTTTTTGTATATTTACACTTATTTTGTAATCAAAAAATCAATCTATTATGAACATCCGATGTCTATTTTCACTATATAATATAAAAATTACTTAAATTATCTATTTCCTATTTAAATTATTCTATTTATTTATTATTTAAATTATCTATTTCCCTTAATTTAACATCTTTTGAGTTCAAACTTACAAAACCCGTTTATGGTGTCCATGTTACGTAAGGAATTCTTGTGCGAAACATTGTGGTGCTCCAAGAATTGAGTCAATCAACCAGTTTCTCATTTTATTTACATTTCCCATTAGAAAATCTTTGCATATTTATGGTATTTACTTAAATATAATAAGGTATTAAAATTTAGAATACCTTATTCTAACTTTGTTTTGTTCTTATAGAAGTTGTTCGAACGTTATATATTTTACCTGATTCGACGCGCTCGTATTGCATTGTGTAAAGAATGATCCCAAACCCAAGCAGAATCCATCTGCTACTTTTTTTATTTTGCTTTTAGGCCTAAAGGCGGATGTAATGCACACCTGGTTTCTACTGAATACGTTTTGTCATGGGTGCAAGTTTCTCTATAAGAACAACTTATAACATATTCGTGATTCAAAAATGTTTATTAATTGTATGTAATATAATTTGTACTGTCACTTCAAAATTGTTCCTTGTTCTTATTAAAAAGTATTACACTATTTAAACTTATTACAGTTAAGTATATAAATGTCCAAAATGCCCATATTATCACACTTCAACTGATGAAGATTATATATATAAATATAACTAAAAATAGAGAATATTAGTCACGAATAATTCGAGTGAAGAGACCCGAGTCTAATCCCTAGGTGCCAGGCTCGTACCAATGAGTTTTTTCAACAATCTAAGTTCGAATTATATAGTTGGCTTAAACATAAAGACGGTGACGGGCTAACCACCTGCCATGTTTGCCCCAAAAAATGTGAATGAATAGGAAAAGGATTTCACCGCTTGTAATCTGTTTGATTTAATTCGAATCTTACTTACATTTTGTTTCGATCACCCCCGTATTGTGTATTTTTAAACGATAACCAACGGCGAACCCGGTAAGTGATACCTAACTGACACCTATAAACAGCATAAGATGTAGGGAAGGGAAGAGCGATAGGCCAGAGAACAACATGTGCTATTCCAACAGCCGCGATAGTATAGTGCATCCCAGATGTTTTGAACAACCACTAAGCGGGTCTTGATGCACTGTTCTGTCATAGAATACTGCAAATGTATTGCGTCACTTATTGAAATGTATTAGCAAAAAAAGGTAGCTTCTGCGAATCTGTGATACGACCCTATTCTTGGTTACTTTATGGACTTAGACAGTCTGCTTTTCTTATAAAGACTTATCTTTGGCAAAAATTTGGCGAAGAAGAAGAGATTTTGTCCTTCATTGCTTTTTTAATGCGAGTCATAATATTTAATATTCGTCTTTATCTGTCCTCTGAGATTTGAATAATTGTGATTCAGTTGTCGATATACCGACGCTTCAATTGAGAATTATAGCTTTATTCTTCTATTAATGTCACGATAGCCGAGTGGTTGGGTGGTCGGAATTTCGAGTCAAGAGACCCGAGTTCGATCCCCAGGTGGGTCGTACCAATGAGTTTTTCAAAAACTTATGTACGAACTATATCGTTGGCTTGGGCATAAAGACGGCGACGGGCTCACCACCTGTCACGTTATCCCTAAAATATCTTCGGTGGAAGGTGGGTCAAATGGACTTAATTATCTAGACTAGACCTCTGTCTACCCCTGTATTGGGAATGGCGTGAAGATATTTATTTATTTTTATTCTTCATTTACTTCGTAACATTATCACTATTGTTTATTAGTTTAAAAGCGTTTATTCAATTGCTATTTAAGCTTTGGCACTGAAGAATTGATACAAATCTGTTTAGTTTATTACTACGCACCTTCTGTGTTTATTTCGAACACAAGTTTGCATTTAAAAATTTGTTTATTTTGGGACACAAAATATATATCCAGAATGAAAGCAGGATACTCGTAAGTGGTCGGGGCGCCGACTTTCATCTGTTACGTAGTTCGTGTTTATGTCTGTCGCCATGCGGCTGCGCATCTTATTCCTACAATGCACGGGTCTCGCAAATGGCATTTTACGATTACACCAGTCATAGAAATAAAACAGAACCCTATACAACACTACATCACGGTTGTAACGTAATCATTAAATTTACAACTCTTAGAAACCTACATCACCTTTAGTGGATGCAAATTGCTGAAAAAACTTATAAAAGTGTATTAAGGACTATATATGTAATTAGATAAATATTAAATACCTCAAGGTATTTCGTTTCTCTCTACATTATGTAAATTTATTGCGTGCAATCAAAAGGGTCATCAATGAAAAGACGAAGAGAATATAGAAAGAGAGTTTAGAAACTACAAAATCTGAATAAAAAAAGTAAAGTAAATATGTATATAGACTTTATTACTATGTTAACCCAATTAAGCTGTGATGGGTAGTGGATCGAAAATACTTTAATATTTGGTCTTCTGCCTTGGGAAATTGTGTGGTGATTAAATCATCACACTATTTCCCATCCTGGGGCATTTATAAGTGATATGTACACTATATATACACTATATTTTTATACTGTATATGTCCTGCTCCGCTGTATTATAAAATGTAGCTTAACTGACCCTTCTTCTCCTACTCCACCAGTCTAAGTGGGAAAAAGTTCAAATGAATCAATCCAGCGTTGTTTTCAACAGCGAATAGCTAACCTAAATAAGAATCAAAACTATAGTTATCTATCGATTTTTTTTGTCTCCGGTTCTAGCTATGGAATTCGCCGTATCTTTGAAAATATAATAAATGTGAGAAAAAAATCGTGCTTGAGTTCTTTTGAAGCTCTAAAGTTTTCCAATGCTTGATGACACATCTGTGCATCAATACGTTTCATTTAAAAAACGAATTTAGTAAATAGGTTGGGTAGAATGGACGGACCGATTTGAAATAAATTTCATGAATTCTTTTAATAGAAGTATGTCGAGTATCATCGTGTCATATACGTTAATCACGCTATGTATATTTGATTATGCTTATGATTTAGTTATGTATACATTTTCTAAGTAAGTTTTCCAACGATGAGGGTAACGCATGAGTGTATAAGTAATTTAATTAAGAATTGTTCACTGCTTTTTATACATAAATATGTAAATGGCTTTTCAAATTAATCTTTCTTTTCCGTTTTCTTAAAAATATTATTGAAATAGAATTACTTCTAAAATATGTTTAAAGTAAACCCTTTTTGTCTGGTACATATATATTTTTATGTAAAAGATAAATTTGTGCTTTTATATACTTCTAAAAGTAAACTGCCTCAGGTGTGAAATAATTAAATTTAAATTTCCCCGAAGAGCCTGAAACAATTCCATTTGTGTCTGCTACATATTATAACTTTTCTCATTTGCTACTGCTAGTAAAACGAGAAATAGCTAAGCAGAAAATGCATTTAATTTTATTATTTTATATCGTGATATTCACATATTACATAATATTACATATTGTTTAAGAAATAAATAATTTTAATCTATATATACAAAGAATTGACGTTCCTTAGTCTCTCAAAAACTTAAGAAAGTATGAACCTTTTTGTCTAATCTTCATTTTGAAATATTTGTATGAAATTAAAAGAAAGATTTGACACGAGGGGTTGGGGGTATGAAGTTCGCCGGGTCAGCTTGTGTAACAATATTATAAGAATAAATGAACTTACTAGATGTTGGATTCAGAAGAAAAAACCGAAGATAACTTCTAAATTATGTGCTCTCATGCCCTTGAAATAAATTAATTTTATCTTGAAAATTCTTATTTCCGACTTATGAATGACCAAAAAGATACAAAACGATCTGCGATATTGACATAATTAATTATGCATTTAGTATTGCCACCAAAACTGGCAAATGCGCCGCATTTCCAATCCGCAACCCGCTCTCCTGTTGCTCGCGCGCGGCAGTTACTGCAATTATTTGGTGTGCCCCTTTAGCGCAACTCATGCAAGGTACGCATAGTGCGCGCGCGCGGCGCGCATGCAGCACTTGCGCAGCTTGTGTGCAAGCAATTCCGACAATTTTGACTTGCGGACAAGCAGACTTAATACATAATTACCATGAAACAATTGATTGACATTCAATAACATATGCATATTAAATATACGTTAACATTAATGTTTGATGAATAAAATAAATGTATATCTTCACGCATATTTCCAAAACTGGGGTAGACAGAGGTTTAGTCAATTAAGTTATTTAGACCCACGTTTCACCACTTCGATGAAAGAGGGCTCAAAAAACTTAGTTGGGTGAAGAGGTGAGATATTAAACGCTGTCTGGGTTTATTACTCTATATTATTATCTGTAGTATTTAAATTACTGATACTATTACATTATATTTATTTATTATTTATTGCTCTTTAAATTAGACAGATTATATATTCAAAGATACATATTGTAGGAACCCCCCACGAGATGGAGTGACGACTTGCAAAATGTTTCGGTAAGTCGACGGATGCAGGTGGCTGGGGATCGTTCGTTGTGGAAAGCTTTTGGGGAGACCTATGTACAGCAGTGGACTCTTGATAGTCTGTAAAGAAGAAGAAGAAGATACAAATTAGATTCAGATTTTAGACTGATTATCAGTAAACTGTCAATGTTATGGGAATGCGGACAATTTTGAAACTTTAGTATGTGCCGAGCTTTTGCTATTTAATAATTATTTGCTATTAAATAATATTTCACGTCGTTACAAGTATTTACTCAACCAACCAATCGACATACAGGCCCAGATATTCCAACATAAAGATATATTAATTAATCACTTGCCATCACGTGAGTCACCTGCTCGTTTGCCTCCCTTCCCTATAAAAAAATATTATTGCTACTTATAACCAGCGACATATACTTTTATTAATCTATATACACATCATAGATATATATCTACATAGAAGAATATACGCTAATCCAGCAATTTGTAATTTTAAAAACATAAAAACAAAATATGTATAAAAAAGGGATGCGGTATTATATGCTTTATTTTTTTAAAGATTCCTTTATCTTATCCTATATTTTATTCACACGTTTGTTACTTCCAATCTCAACTTTATTTGCAATTTTTTCAAAAGAAACGTGTCCTGAAACATAACATCATTATATTGAAGTGGTTATCGCGTCGTACTCGGAAAATTGTATTTACGTTAGGATAAACAAAAAGGGCGTCGAGTAGGTACAGAACAAAGGACTCCTTGATATATATTTATCGACCTTGAAAAGCAAGAGTCCTGACATGCAAAAGTCGGCACGTGCGGAGTAAAACGATAATGATAGAGTGGCTAGGGGGAGAATTATAATCAACTGAATAACTAATTCACGTCATTGCACTTTGCTCTGCGTAATGGCCCTTTTTGCGGCACCCCTATTATTTAAGAACAATTGCTAGGAGCACATTTTAGTGTATTTTGTATAAACATTTTAGCATAAGCTTTTACATAAGCATAACATTTTAGCATAAGTTATAATATAAATATAATATGTACAAAAAATACATAACCTAAAAATTATAGTGAAGATACATTTCAAAATAGAATTAGTACTAATGTTACCAAAACAAACTTTCTGTAATTTAAAAAATATACAATTTTCAATAGTTTCTGTGTGAAATTTTGAATATTTTTTTTTCGCTAAAATTATCTGAATTCGTAATGACAAGTGAGAAACTGGAGATTCGCTGGCCTTAATTCGGTTCTTGACGTTCGAGTTATGACACGCCTTGCTAATTGGATGAAATTAACTTTCAGATGCTTAAAAATATCGTCATCATTCATAATACTTCTGAATACACATCGCATATTCATATTTGGTTCTCAGTTTGATTATACAAACAAAGTAATAGATAAGTTCGCTTTAGCAGTTGGTTGTGTAATTGCATCAGAAAAATATGTATTACCTCTCATGTAATCGGGCCAAGGAGGTGAAGGACGTGCTACGTTGGATGAGAAAGAAAAGGGTTATACCGCGATGCGTACAAACGTTATATTCTAGGTCGAGATATTACAGCACCACATTTTGCGTTGAAAACTTTATGGAAATGCTACTCGCGATTACGACCCCTTTGGCAAAAGAAACTTGGCTACGCTTATGCTTGTCATGTGGAAAATATATTGAATAAAAAACTATAATTTTGATATTTATCTACTCAAACTTTATGAGCACTAGCGGATATTATGTGTAATTCAATTTCCGATCTTGGGGACAAATAAACAAATTATAGTCCTTAAAATGCATAATGCGTATATTTGTTAATGGCACACAGGCATCATATCGACAGTAATAAAATTAGATTAGAGTTGAACATTAATCTTTTTTTTTTTTTCATTATCTCGGCGTCGCCGAGGCCCGCTGGCGGGGAGACAGTGCTCAAATCCCCATGTTTTGACGCACATACCCACAGTATTTATGACACACAGTTTGCTTCTACCGATCTGACATGAGATTTATGAAGTCAACATGTGTGCCTCGGAAATTGGATTGTTACATGCAATAATCCACTAAATAAAAGAGGACTTTTATCTATTGGAATAGTATGGATGCAATATATACTTTTTATTATACATTATGCTTCATTTTATTGTTATTTTGTATAATGTAAAATAATTACGTTGATAATTTATTAGATGGAGAATTTATTCACGTATTCATGTAAATTTTTCAGTTTTTGCCTTTAACTTCGCAGCCTGTGGTGTGCAGGACTTCGCTTGTGCCGTCGCCTAGCTCAGTCAACAAATGTGTGATCACAATCAAACAACTCCCACCACGCTCAGCTTTCCATCTCATATTTATTTCTAAAGAATACTAGTGTCGATAATATTACCAATATTCTTGTCAATCTGTCCAACAAAGCTTCAACGCTCGTGTCTGTAGTGAATCAGGCAGTAGCAATTATTCGTAAATGGTGGGCTTCAACCTGAAACATCGTATTCCACATTCTGCATCCTAATCCGTTATGCTATTGCCGGTATTTCTATTTTTGTCAATTTAGTACATTTCTTTGGTTTAGTGTTCCATCTGTGTATGATGCACAGAGATTCACATAAACAGATGAATTCTAATTCTGAGTACAAATTTAATTGACTCTTTTGACATGGTTGTCTGTACAAATCATTGCACTGTACAAATATTAAAAAAATTTCTGATCTAATGTAATTAACAACACATTCTTTGGAGCCCGTTTTCAGACAACGTGCATTCCATTGTCTAATTTGAATCAATTAAGTTCAACCATCATACGCAGTAAGAAATACGCATTCTTTTATTCGTTATAACATTTTTTAAGGAGAGAGGAAATTAATACTGTTGAGAGGATATTAGATTATGCTAAAGCTGTATAAGCAAAATTGCACATACAAATTATTAATTTGTGTTCAGTGAATTAGTTGTTGTGTTAGAAAAAAAAATAGTCCACAGTGCATGCTGTAATATTTCTTTAAGCAAACCAGATATACTATCATAGCTGAGCCATTCGGACAAAGACCACACCCATGGAAACCGAAGGCCTGGCAAAGTTTCTCAATCGTCGCTATAACTAAAATTATTTTAAATTATACTTCGAGACATATCAAAAAAGAGGTTTATTTATTTTTATCAAAGGAACTGAGAATTTTAATATCGTATTCGATTATAAACTACTTCCCGTTATGCGTACTATCAAGCAAGTAATGTAAGGGGCTTCTGTGGGGTGTTATAGTATATACTTTTGCCAACTCATCATAACATTTAGGTGGCACCTTTTATAGCAAAGTAACCTTATTTTATTCCTACATGATCTTGTATATTAAAAATTCTATCAATTTACTGAACGAACTCAGTAAAGCGCATATTATGTATATAAATGTAATCCGTTTTGATCTGCTATATCATATTCGGTATACCAGAAAGTAAGCACTCAGTGGCTTGTTCCGCTTACTATTGGAAATTGCGTTAGGTTTTCCAAACAAATCCCCTAGTCATTCTTTTTTAATGCTGAAGACAAGGTCACATAAATATTGATAATATTATTAGACATGCCATGTCCCAAAACGAACATGAAAGACTTTAGTAACCTTGTTGTAAAAGTAAATACAACAAAGTTACAAAAGTTTTAATCCATTATAAATCGAATGATGTGTGAACTTACTTAACTGCCTATAAAATTCCATAGCAGATCATAGGTTTTTTCCGTTGCTTTGCTATGCTTTGGTTTAGTAATCGGATCGAGAGGTTACTAACATACACTTAATCAAATCAATACTTTTACATCATGACTATTCTACCAAAATTGAAATAAATGATTTTGAAACAAATATAAATTATTTTCACCAAACACTAAGTATTTGAACGTAGTAAGATAAGCTTAAGTGAAGTGATTAAACAGGCACGTTTTACTTCCGGAGCGGTACGGGCGCCGGCCGGATACGACGGGACATGAAAAGCATTTTAACTGACCGACCTCTAATACCAGCGTCTATTGTTCTATTTATTTCGTGCACGATCTCGACCTATTGATCCCCCGACTTTAAATACAATGTGTCACTCGGCTTTAAGTGTCATAATTATAAATGGCTAAGAAAAAAAATAACGGTTTTTGTTCTTTTTTTTAATTTATGAAGCAATACATGTATTAATAAATTAACAATTAAATTCATTTAATATATATTAAATGAATTGTTTTCGTTTTTGGTATAAATCATTAAATGTTCATTATAATCAATCCATTTAAAACATAGTTTATTTCAGATTCGTAATCTTGATGAGTGATACATTTTTATTTAAAATACAATTAAAATAGTTATAGAATTGACATGGTATAGCAACGCAGTGTTACCTCTTTAATTATTATCTGATCTGTATAAATCGTACTACTGAGGTTAACAGTAGAACTGCTTTTGCGGTGGCTCATGAAGCCGCATAATGTAGTAGGTAGGATAGCAACCTGATATAGTAACATGAAGCTCAACCAGGGTTCTTTATTTCTAAATGTTGTTTATATCTACACAAGCCCTTTTTATAAGCATGTACATATGTATCTATCATGAATCATATATTAAGGTATTTGCGGTAGAAATTTGCTGTAGCACAAATCAGTCTGATCAACAGAGTAAAGAACACGACCCCGCAGAACGTCGATAGAAATAGAAGCATCCAAGTTTTTCATCTACTCATGTACTTCGATGTAAGCATAGCGGAGGGATAAACCTGGTAAGTGTACCCTCAAGTTACCATCAACCAAACAAATATTTTTCGGGAAAAAATAATGGCCGGGAATATAACAATTTCAAGTACTGGAAGATGTCTACATTATCCTTAAGTATAAACTTTACGTTAACAAACAAAGACAAAAAAAACATAAATTACTATAAAGAGTAGTTAATAATCCCGCACGAAAAAAAAAGAGACAGATTGACTGAATAGAATGTGAGAGTGTAGACAGACAATCTGAAATAAAGAAATAGGTATCCTGTCAAGGAGGTCAGGGGTGTCAGCGTTTGCCCCACATTGTCGCTAGTGCTGACAGACGCGGCGCCACACTGTGGAGGGATAATCCTGAAATACCTTTAATACAATGAAGGGAGTTCGGTCTTTGCTTATTTTAGATCCAGATTTACACTTTCCATGTGAAATTGATAAACTAGAAGCATATCGTGCTTTCAATTTATTTATATAATAATAATAAATATCTTCACGCAATTCCCAATACAGGGGTAGACAGAGGTCAAGTCTAGACAATTAAGTCCCTTTGACCCACCTTCCACCGAAGATATTTTCGGGACAACGTGACAGGTGGTGAGCCCGTCGCCGCCTTTATGTCCAAGTCAACGATGAAATTCGTACATAAGTTTTTTGAAAAACTCATTGGTACTGCCACCTGGGGATCGAACTCGGGTCTCTCGACTCGAAATTCCGAGCACCCAACAACTCGGCTATCGTGACTTTTCTTATCGTGACTTTAATTTATTTATATCTTATAATAAATTCTGTAATATAGTGTACAATAATAGGATTGGTATATGTTTGTTTTCAACATTAAAAATACTATTATATATTATAATAAATAAAGTTTTGTTCGAATATTTTGCGTCTGTTATCAAAACAGGCTGAAACTTCTAAATGGCATATTCGATGCTGCCATCAATAATGATCTGCGTTCGCGTTTTGTAGAGACTGTCGTTTGCAGACCGATGTTGATTAATCCACGTCCACTTGAATAAGTCTCTCCATGAAAACGTCATCACGCGAGCCTATTAACAAATGTACACGACAAAAAATTAGCAATGATACCCTATGCACAAACAGGATTCCAACGAAGTTAATATTCGCGGTACACCATATTTTTTTGGTTTTTCGGATTTTATGATTTATTGATGTAAACACAGAGTGTTTCCTTGTATGTAGAGGTCTGTGATTCGCTGTTACGCCCTTAATGTTTCTACTACTATATTAAAAAATATCGTATGCATTTACTTCCTATAGACAGAATTTAAATATATGTTTTAAAACAAAATGTGTAAGGCGCTTGATTTGTTGCTAATATTTAGCTTATTTAGCCACTATATAAATAAAAAGAAGTCTATTCCAAGAAAAAAGTTTCATTACTGCAAAAATAGACAATAATTAAAACTGTCGCAGAATACAATAAAGAACCATATTATACGTAGCAATGATTATCGCCAAGTTTCTTATTACCACGTGGCCTTCACCTGTATTCATTGTGTCTACATTGTTTTTTCTCATTAAATGTCGTATAAATTTCTGTGGCATTATTTATCATAAAATATCTTAAATAATATAGAACATAAATATTAAATATTGTTTCTATGCATAACATAAGATGGATTGTAACGTTGTCTTTGTTATTTTTTGCGGGACGGATTAAATATAAGTCGAGCTAAACAGGCGCAATGTTTTGCCCCATGTAAGGGCATCTGCGTTATCAAGCGAGGGATAACCGAGGGGTCGTCCTTCGTTATTTACATTGCTATCGATTCTTTCAAGTCCTTGCAAACTACCATCCCCTTAATAAATTAAGGGGAATCTTGTGTGTGTGTGTGTTTATTCTTTTTTGATTAAAGAATAAATGCCAATGACAATAAAAACCAACTGTGGCATTTAAAATAAATTCGCTCTCGTATTAAATGGCTTTAGAAGTTGCAATGAATCGCATGCATAATAAATTACTTTTGCGGTACCCCACTGTCTGCGGATTAGTTTATTACAATGAGTGATGTAGGCGTAAGAATATACTGTACCCGTTATTACAAGAAGTGGCAAAAGGCGACTGAAAGTCTCCCTTAAAATTGACGACATCGACATATTTCAAAAAACAACAGAACAAAACTAAGCAGACCGTCAACGGGCAGCGGCATCTATGGTGCGAAGTTTAAGATACTGCAAAAGCCAAACTTAGTACTAAGCTTGGAATTTACTCCTTACAGGCAAGTGTAAATAAATAAGTCAAACTTAACTTGAAATAGTTTAAGCTTTATTTTAATGCAGTTACTCTCTTTTTAATAATTATTCTGAAAAATTGGCATTTCTTCATGTTTGTGAACTTATTTATCGCAAATTTTCATTACGCATCACATAAAATATAATATAGTTGGCACTATGACCTAGTTTACTTTGACGTAAAATATTTCTATTGTCGGCAATATGTTTCCTTATCGTGGCTCTATGTCAGTGACGACGGACGTATATTATGTTCAAGAAATAACTCGATAATATTAATAGTATAATTGATGTCAATCAGTTCAAAGTGTATTCATTCACATCTCTACCTTTTGTAATTCTAACTGATAAAGACATGCTCCACTTAATTGCGTCATTAGCACTATCAGGGTGTTCTAAGCATGAATAGGCATTATTGATAACTATACTTAATCAAACTTCTAATTATTCTGCAAGAATTTAAGATAATTCAAGAAGATTAAGAGAATGTTTTAATAGAAGAGATTTAATATTTATCATTGTAACACAAAAGTTTTTGATTACGTTGATTTTTTTTCACTGGAAAGTTCTTATTTATTAATATAATCATCCTTTGGAAGCCTTATGGTATATTAAAATAAAAAAGCTGCCTGGTTTTTTAATTTCGAGAATAATTTGCAGAATGTAAATTCATAACATAATTTTGTTATAAACGCATGAGTATTGCCTTTTCTTTTCGCATTTCGTTCTTTTATTTCCGGTTTTTCTTAAAATATTTTCAACTTTTATTAATAGTTCAAAATTTTCACAGTGGTAGAGCCACGCATCAGCTTTTGTTGTTGCATGAATGGGCCGGCTCGACCGGGGAAGTACCACGACCTCACAGAATACCCGCGTGAAGTAGAAGTGTAACAAACTTCTGCGTTTCGTCTGGTGAGTGCAGGTAACCGGTGGCCCACACACCCAGTGTGAGTAGTGTGTCAGTACCATTCATAAAAGCAATTGCATTCAAGGCTTATCTTTTAGTGAAGATGAAGGAAGCAACGAAATGTTAGGCAAAATTTTAAATAAATGTGAATGGGTGACGTGACCAGGCCAGGTTCAAAACTTTATAAATTTTTATAAAGAAATAAATAATACATTTATAGATAGGAACTACATCACATACGTTGCTCCGATCCCAATGTAAGATGCTAAAGCACTTGAGGTATGGGGATAGGAAACAACGAAGGCACCACAAACACCGAGACCCGATAAAAATGGTTTTTCTACATTGACCCGTCCGGGAATCAAACCCGGGACCTCTAGATGGCGACACCTTTAAAACCGGTTTTCACGCCACTCGTCCACGGAGGTCGTATAAAATTTTAATACCGTTGTGATCAAATACGTTTGCACTCATATGTCTAAGCACTGCAACGCTGCGTATTCCGTATTGGGTGTCGAGACGACTTATTGCATTACATACTGCGGTGCAATTTTGAGCCCATTAATCTTTTCCAAGTAGTTACGGTGTTCCAACTCGCTTTATTCACTTACGTAACTAACTCTAACACAAGTTTCAGAATAAAATGTAAATTGAATTTTTAAGGGACTGTAAAAAAATGTATTCTACTAACAAAACAACGATTTGTTGGTAAAGGATAATAAGTTACACCTGGGCTTGTTATTTTTCGACGATAAAGTTAGAAATGGCTTTTTCTTAAACAATAAATAAGTTATTTTTCAATGAATAATGTGGAGGTATATTTCTATAATAAAATAAAACAATGTTATATTTTTCGGCCTTAGAAAAGTATAGATTGTAATATCTATATTTATTTAATTTTATTTATTTATTCAGCTACCCCTGCAGTATATACATAAAATTTATTATAAAAGTTTTTATATCAGGGCTATAGACAGTATGATCTACCTTTATAAGCGTATACAGCATATTTATCATGTTGCGAATCAATGACAGCAAACTGATATCCTTTAACAAAAACATGCTCCACATCTCTATTCTGTAACATTTTAATAGCAAATTCGTTAATAAACAGTTCATATTTCACTTTGCTTGCACACTTTGGTCACGTCACGATAGCCGATAGCTCTCGACTCTAAATTCCGACCACCTGGATGGGTGGTCGGAATTTAGAGTCGAGAGACCCGAGTTCGATCCCCAAGTGGCAGGCTCGTACCAATGGGTTATTTCAAAACCTATGTACGATTCATATCGTTGGCTTGGACATAAAGACGGCGACAGGCTCACCACCTATCACGTTATCTCGAAAATATCTTCGGTGGAAGGTGGGTCAAAGGACTTAATTGTTTAGACTAGACCCCTGTCTACCCCTGTGTTGGGAATCGCGTGAAGATATTTATTTATTTATTTTGCAATACCAATTTCCTTCTGTTAGTTAAAATTTGTCTTTTAATTGCCTTGCCGCTCTAACATGTAAACATAGCCTAATGAATTTAACTTCAAAACTAGATCATTATCAAATAATTAACACATCCTAAAGATGTTGAAGATAAAGACCATAAAGTTCCAATTCCTTAAGTAATTTGTAACTGTCAAATTTAAAATGGTCTTAGATAAATACTGTTTCCATACTGCAAGCGTTTGTCAACATAGGGGCAATTAAAAATCCTTTGATAAAAGTATATTTCTTTGAAGTATCTGGTTTTGTGGGTGCCTATGAGCGGCGATAAAGCGAGCTATTCATAAGATTTACAGCCGAGCCAAAGTTAACGACCCGAACGCAATTCTGAACACGCACCGCTGCTAAGTTGTTTTTGGCGAAAAATTAACTCTTAAAAACTTCTGAGAACAGCTGGTCTTAAGTATTGTCTAGGACGTGACGTCTAATGCTTTTTTTGCTGGATACTAGAGCATTGTATAGAGCCAATTATTTTAGTTACAGTCAGAGATGTTTGATGCACAATCTTGTGCGTTACGATAGTTAAAAGTTTTATATAAAAACTTTTAATGTCTAATTATGAGGATATTGTTTGTATATTTGTAAAATAAATAAATATCTTCACGCAATTTTCAATACAGGGGTAGGCTAAGGTCTAGTCTAGACTATTAAGTCCCTTTGACCCACCTTCCACCGAAGATATTTTCGGGACAACGTGACAGGTGGTGAGCCCGTTGCCGTCTTTATGTCCAAGCCAATGATATAATTCGTTCAAAAATTTTAGAATAACCCATTGGTACCACGAGCCTGCTACCTGGGGATCGAATATGGGTCGAAATTCCGACCACCCAACCACTCGGCTATCGTGACTTTTGAACACAAAGAAAACAAAGAAAAAATAGTTATGTTGTCGCTACGCACTAATATTATGTACCAAAGCATTTGTTGCACGAAATCGCTATAAAGCTTTTCCAATGGGAAGGAAACGTGAGTGCACGTGCTCCGGAATTAAACAGTTTCTTTTGTTGGTTAAAGCTTCTGCGATTAAACGTTCATAGTTACTGCAATGGAATGTTCGCCGCCGTGCGAGTCTGGTACGCGCATACACAAAAGTGATTTGCATCTTATTTCTCCGTAACATTCAACTGGCTCATTGGATTTTGCGAGGAATTCAACATTTAAAGAATCTTTTGAAGTACAAAAAGACATTTAAAATAGCTTTGAAACTTTTAAGAGTAAATAAATTTATTTACTGTAAACGTACAACATAATAATAATATACATATATATATATATATATATATATATATATATATATATATATATATATTATATATATATATATATATATATATATATATATATATATATATATATATATATATATATATATATATATATATATATATATATATATTATATATATATATATTGTAACATACATATATATTAAACAAACCAGGATATAGCAAGACGAGCCACGGTTATGGTACATCGTCTTTTGAAAAAAGGTTTTTTAAGTTGTCTAAAGACCACATCGCTAACATACAAAAAATAGTATGACAGACTGAAATGTACTCTGCAAGAATAGGGGTAGAATCTCCTAAGTCTTGCAGTGGACTTTAAATAGAAAAATAAGGAGCAATAGACATAATCGCCATACTTGTTAAGCGCTCTGGCGATTGCAGCGCCAGATTCTAGTCTAGTTTTCATTTTTTAGTTCATTTTACGATATAGTTGTCCCACTATCTGGCGATAGGTGACCAATGTGATTAGGTCTCTTAGTCGCTATTTGACAATAGCCACGGGTAGAAAAGATATAATACGGAAATATTGTTTTGATATTCTAATAATTATTAAATTGAGCCATTTCGAAGCGGCACCGGGGTTAGACGTTACAGACAACACAGATTAGCGCTGTTATGCATTCCTCAAAATTACCGCGCAAAATAATATTTTGAAGATTGCAAAAATGCGTGTGATTTTTATTTGAAATTAAACGAGTAATTGGTTTCTCGAATTGGTACTGCGAGCGTGGTCGTCAAGACCCATTGGAATTTGTATTGTTACACTTGTTCATTTTAGGAATTGCTACGTAGGTAGTTGTACAGTAACCATTTCATCCAAATGGTAGTGTAGAATTGTATATATTTACATTCAAAGCTATACATGTTCCAGACACTCAAAGAGCCCGTTATATATTGAATGTGTTGAGAGAGACATCTGTCGCTCGTCCTGTTATTGCTATGGGAATCAATTGTAGATTGGTTTAATCAATTTCAATTACCGTTATCGTGTGATCTCATTACAATCGCATATGTTCGAGGCCCGCAGCATTAATTTATTATATTTATTGGTACTTCTTATAAATGATTCCAGACGTAGTCAATTTGCAAAATTTAATCATTGTAACGTACGATGCCTTTGAATTTTTCAAGATTCACTTTAATTTATCCGTTTTCGTAGAAAAATATTTTCTTGCTATTTTAACGTGAAGTCACGATAGCCGAGTGGTTGGGTGGTCGGAATTTCGTGTCAAGAGACCCGAGCTCGATCCCCAGGTGGCAGGCTCATACCTATGGGTTTTTCATAAACTTATGTACGAATTATGCCGTTGGCTTGGACATAAAGTCGGCGACGGGCTCACCACCTGTCACGTTGTCCCAAAAATATCTTCGGTGAAAGGTGGGTCGAAGGGACTTAATTGTCTAGACTAGACCTCTGTATACCCCTGTATTAGGAATTGCGTGAGGGTATTTATATTAGTTTTTTGCTGTTTAATTTTTCGGTAAATATTCAAAACAAATTATTTCAAGGCTGCTAGAAAAGACCAATTTTTAGACTAATATTTTTTTCCTCCATCAAATCTGTGTAATTGTTCTCAGGATGTATGTGAGTTTCTTTATACCGCCATTACTTTTGAACGCTTAAAATTTAGACAAACTATCTAAAAATCCATAAGTCATTCCGAGTGTTACTGGCTTTTTTTTTGAAAAATCTTGAACAAATTCCAAAAAAATCCGTCTAAAAATATACCTACCTCTTTCTACCATTGGGTAGAAAGTATTTGTTTATAAAGAAGCAACCAGCAGAAAACCATCTTGAAAAACACTCCCCCAATTCTGGGTTCTCGGTTTACTACTTGGAAAAGTTATTACAGGTTATTCGTGGATTCGAAAATTTCTTTCATAAAATACAAATGCAAGAAGTGCTTTGTTTTGTACAACCGCTATCTGACAAAAAAGCTTGAGACATCCTTTGGAGTATCATATAGAACTCGTTTAGCTAACGAAGCGGTGTGATACAATAAGGAGTCTTGCCGTCTAGCCATTCACATTTTACTGACGCCGGCTAGACGTGTTGTGTTCCCACACAACACGTCTAGGGAGGGTTGCATTCAGAAAGGGTAGAGTCGGTACACCCAATGTTGCCGGTAGATGCCGGCAAAACTGGATTTTGTTTAAAGAAATTTAGCGCACAATTTTTCTCGTGACAGTGTTGCCATTTATCTTTATATTTGTCTTTCTTGTGTGGTCTTTATCAAAAATTGCGATTATCTCAAGCATTTTCTCGCTTACGTTCTTCGCTATGTAGGCATTAATATACTAGATACGGATGTGAAGCTTTATGACGTTGTTCATTTTATGTTGACGCCGTCAATAAATTTCGTGGGCTTTCGCTAGATGTGGGTGTTTTATTGATGTTTTAAAAATATAACGTATAAATTATAAGCGATTGGGATTAAACGATTAATTAAATATATTTATTGAATTTACTTGTTTCGACTAAAACACTTAAATATAAATAAAACTAACTTGATTTCATCTGAAAATATTACATGTAATAAGGATTACATGATCATGCTATGATCTAACAATGTTTAAAAATGTTAAATTAATATAGAATTTTAAAGTAACAAATATAATATAACATACAAATATACAATATATAATAACAAAAATTATTATTGCTTGTTGCTTGCTATTTGAATTATTTAATTTATTTTTATGATTTAGTTAACCGTAACATATGTTTATACTTTCTATCCTTTAAGATTATCATTGCTGGGTTAGTTTAATTGTAATTTCAGTTCAATATTTTTTTATAATGTACTCCAGTGCAGACAGTAATCGTTTCCTTAGAGATGTCAAAAATCAAAAAACATTTTTTTAGCAGCTTACAAATATCATGTAGTATAAATCTTTATCTTTATTTTTATTAGAATGGAATAGTAAAAAAAAAAAACAATTGTGGTTTCTATCTTTACGTCGTAACTTTATTGGCGACGGCCAGTCTTATGAGTTATTTAAGGGTTTTTTATTACGCCATAAATTTTTCTACAACCGTAGAATTTTTTCTGTGCACACCGACGTAGACGAAGCATAATTTGTTGTGTGAAAGTTCGCGCATGTTTTGCAAGCTGACGTCTCAGACGATGTCAGCGCGAAGTTAAAGTTCACACTACTTTCTACAAACTAATTTCGTATCTCATTAGCTCTTAAACCTTCCCACATGAAAAGTTAGTTTCTTTATGAGGAGATTTACATTTTCATATCCAATTTAATCGAAGTGATCTTTCGTTGTATTTTATTTTTAAGATTTATGTTGCAAATTATCCGTTTTAATAAAATTTTAGTCTAGTCTAGTCTATCTGCAAATATAAAGATTATGAAGGTTTTTTTTTATGTGTAAAATTATAAGAAGGGGTAAATTAGTATATACAGCTTAAAACATTTTTCCCGTGGGTTTCGCAAGAACTAACATGTGACTTAAACATAAGGTGTGATTGTCTTAATGGTTATACTAGCTATTAAGCTACTGACAGCAGGCGGCATATCGATGTCAAAGAAACTTCTCACTGTGATAAATAGTTATCACTTACAAGCGATAACTTAAATCGCGATAACTTAATCTCTTAAATCATCGATGTCAATTTTGGAACGTATACTCACGTTCAAGTTGTAAAATTCTATATTTACCCAAGTCTTGGGTTTAATAACACATATTTGTGATTGCTGTACGGTACATGAAAATAATAACACTTACGTTGGGTCACGTTCGAGCTTCTGGTTTTAGTAAGGTCGTTCTTTGACATATTACGTTGTGGGTCCTTTGATAAGACTCCTCTTTGAGTTAACATATTTTATTATAACAATTTATGTGTGGTGACCACAAGATACAACGTTATTGTAGTAATATAATATAATGTACATGAAAAATAACTTTATTATCATATTTTTCACTAAATTTCCTCGCTACTCGCATGATTAATGGCAATGTGTTTTTAGTATCGCTACAATTGATATTTTTATAAAAACAATCGTGTCCTCGTTTAATTTTTTCTCGCTGTGTGAAGTTGGTTATAATTGAATTGAGAATCAATTTTTACCTTACCTTAGTAACACAGCTGAAGCAAATAAACATAACGACTATGTAGTCGTTATGTTTATTTGCTTCAATAATTGTTATTTGTTATTTGTTAAAAGGCAATCGTGATCGAGTGGTTGGGTGGTCGGAATACGAGTCAAGAGACCCGGGTTCGGTCCCCAGGAGGCAAATTATACCAATGGGTTTTTTCAAAAACTTATGTATTAATTATGTCGCTGGCTTGGACATAAAGACGGCGATGGTCTCTCCACCTGTCACGTTGTAGCAAAAATATCTTCGGTGGAAGGTGGATCGAAACGATTTAATTGTCTAGTCAGTTACTCAGCTACTCTGTCTACTTCAGTTTCGGGAAGGGCGTGAAGATATTTATTATTTATTTAGTAATTGTTTATTTGTATTATAGGTAAACACATATAATTTAAAAATGTTTCATGAAATAGGACAAAGAATAAAGTACAAATTTTTAAAAGGGCTCCGTGTTCTGAAAAGACTGGAGAAATAGATGAATCGTTAAATTGTTATCACAGAGGGCCAGTCCAATCATTCAAAATTTATTGGTGGGAAATTTATGGTTTCCTAAAATTTATACCGTACCGTATCCATAGCTATCAGAGTCATATAAATATAGTAAACAGGAATTTTAGCACGTAGAAACTGATCGCGTGGTGGATTAAAGCAAGTCATCAGACGTGGAAGTTAAACTTTTGCACTATTTTTTTCTAACTCTGGTTCTGATTAGTTTGATAAAGTTCAGTTCGCTCACGTTAAGTTTGAAACTCGTCAAGTATATTATAAGTAGAAGAACTAACTTTTATTATAGTACTATGGTTATGTATAGTTATTTCTCTGATAGTTTAGATGCATAGCGTGCCATGCAAATGACAATGCACGGGTTTTTTCTGCATCATAGAATTCGCAATAAAGCCCTAAAAACTAGAAATGGCGATGGGACGCTCAATGTATTTGACGATCTGATATCCGCTGGAGTAAAAAGGTTCTTAAATGATAACCTCGTTTAGGCGAATGCAGTGTAGGACGATTCACAAGACAGAGTGAAGATTTGCAAAATGTTGCGGGAAGTCGATGGAGGTGGCTGATGATGTGGAAAATTTTGGGGTGGCCTGTGTTGTGGACTCTTGATAGGTTGTGAACAAGAAAAAGAAGTGTTATATTCTTTGAGTGATATAATTTTTCAATTTCCTGTACCGAGTTCTATTAATGATAACAGTCGGTGTCGCAAAAGTTCAAAAATTGGTTATCAATCAGTAAGCATTTGCTATTTTTTTACATTTGTTTCTATTGTAGATTTTAATTTACATTATATTAAGCCAATATAATAATAGCTTTGGTAAATTTTTGGAAAGCAAAACAGTTACTTATGACATGAAACAAAATTTCACTAACTTACAAAAAGTTAACCCCAGGAGACTCGAGTTCAATCTGCTGTGCAGAGGAATCAGTCCAATAATTTTTAATACTAAAAATCATAACTTTGTACACGTTAAGGCACATCCTGTCAAGTTGTTGCAACAAAACTTTGGTCAAAGTTGAAGTGGCTATAATTTCTAAACATCTCACCACCTTATAGTTAAAAAACAGTTGTAAGGGAACATTTTTTCCATTACGTAATTTAAGTAAAAGTTTATGTAAATATTTTTTGATAGGTTTTGAAGGTTATAAAAAAATATTTTCATAAAAGCTCTCTAGATAAATGATTCAAAATAAAGTTTTACTCATTTTCATTCAGTATGTTAATATTTAGGATTAAGTATACCAAGACGGAAAAAAAATCTAGTATTGTATTGTAAAGTATTGTATATTACATACATTTTATCAGATAACAAGTGATTCTTATATTATTTTTGACATTTAATTTGTAATTTGAGATTATATTATTGAATTATTGATAGAAGTGAATTATTTTGAATGTAATTTTTGACATCTAATTAGTAATTTGACATTATGTAATTGAATAATTGTAAGAGTTGAATTAATAATATTGTATTGTAATATATTTTTCTTGCTAAATGTATTAATGCCTTTTCTATTATATTTTGCATGCTAATTAATTATAATAGCTGAATAGAGTATAATTGTTATAATGATCAACTTAAAAACCTATTCAAAGCAAATAAATACTTTGACTTTGACTTTAGTATATTTTGAATAAACTCACCCGTGTTGTCTGAGCACGTCCGCGCTACTGGTCTTTAGGGTAGTCGATATAACGCCAGATTTTTTATTTCGGTTGTTTTCGAAAGATTTTGGTTCCTGCTTGGGATGAAATATATGAATACATTTATTTATACTTAAGTATAAATAAAAGTATTACTTACGGGCCTGTAATAGATAACTGCTTTATGTAATAGTTTACAATAATCATGATAGCCGAGTGGTTGGGTGATGGGATTTCGAGCCGAGAGACCCGAATTCGATCCCGAGGTGGCAAGCTCGTACAAATGGTTTTTTTTTAAAAAACCTATGTACGATTTATATTGTTTTCTTGGATATAAAGATGGCGACGGGCTCACCACCAGTCACGTTGTTCCAAAAATATCTTCGGTGGATGGTGGGTCGAAAAGACTTAAATGTCGAGACCTCTGTCTACACCTGTATGGAGAATAGCATGAATGTATTTTATTATGCAATAATCGCCACACTCGGCAAGTGGAATGGCAATCGCAGTACTAGATATCTTACACTTTTAGTATTTTTTCGAAATGGATATCCTGTCATCTTTTAGTCGCCATTGACATTTTCAATGCTTTTCTCTTAGTCCGCCGCCGCCATGGTCAACTTTTATTTATAAATAAATATATACATACATACATAGGGATAACATCACATACATTGCTTTGATCAAAGTAAGCAGCTAAAGCACTTATGACAGATGAATCAGAAACAAAGAAGGTACCACAATCACCCAGACCCGAGAAAACGTAGAAAAGTGTTTTCTACGTTGACCCTGAGTCGAACCTGGAAAACCCCAGGGGTTGGCGGCACTATACACTATAAAAATCGGTGTTTACGAAACTGTGTGTATTTTTCAAATTTAGATATTGTTGGATATGCTTATTTTTATTCTATTAAATATTATATATAAAATCGGTCATTTAAAAAGGTCAATTGGCTCTTAAGAAATCGATGCCTTGATCCGCGATTCAGCACATCAAATAGTTAAACATTATAATTTTACGTCAACACTATATATATTTATTTATAGATTAGTAAATCACTCAATGAGGGAAGAGATGTTGTTCGAAATACATTACGCTTTAACTACCGAAGCGTAGTTGGCAGGTCGACGTGTAGCCGTGATTAGTGCCCCCTTGATCTGTGCTCAATCAACCGGAACTGATATCAGACGCGGAGTACGAGCTTGTGGTTACAGTACATGGTTCCCACTAATCGTTATTAATTAACACTAATGTTGAATTAAGCTACTTCTCGCCCCGTATGGGGGAATGAGGGCAAATTTCTATTTTAGAATGTTCTGCTACTATATGCACGTTTGTTTATGAAGGGCTAAAATTAATTTACTAAATAGCTTTTAACTGTATATTATAGTTCTTAACGTGCAGCCATTTTAAATGAACAACATAAATATGAAATTTATTTAGTTTTAAACTACGGCAAAGTGAGGCAAAGTGAAATTGTTTTTCTCTGTATATCGGTGTTAATTCTAAACCAGAATTCTAAATCGATTGTCTATATGAAACTGTGAATTTTGTGTAAAACTAACTAGCATACGCTCCTCTAAAAAATATTATCGTTGACAGACAACACCCACTATCTGTTGGCATAGCTTTCATCAAAATTTTTAAAAATGTATATCTATAAGTAATAAAAAAGCTAAGTAAACTATTACGTAAATTCTTTGTCATTGCCCAAAATAAGCTTCTGCGGCTTCTGCAGCTCAGAAAAGTGGCTTTCTATCCACTTTTTTGTCTAGATCTCTCATGAAATGTTATAAAATATATTTGGATACATATATTTGGATACACACAATGATTTCTTGTATTTACGCGAATGCTACACATTTTAAATAAAACAATTTTCGGAGTTTATCGCGGTTTTTTAAGTCACGATAGCCGAGTGGTTGGGTGGTCGGAATTTCGTGTCAAGAGACCCGAGTTCGATCCTCAAGTGGCCGTACCAATGGGTTTTTCTAAAACTTATGTACGAATTATATCGTTGGTTTGGACATAAAGACGGCGACGGGTTCACCACCTGTCACGTTGTCCCGAAAATATCTTCGGTGGAAGGTGGGTCGAAGGGACTTAAATGTCTAGACTAGACCTCTGTCTACCCCTCTGACTAACTCTGTGTTGGTAATTGCGTGAAGATATTTATATTTTTATTTATTTTTTATTTTTTTATTATCGCGTTTTTAATTAGTTTTTAACAAACTATTTTTTCTTCCCGACATTTCGGATGCTTTACAGTATCCGTTGTCACGGGGGGACAAGTCCCCAAGAACATTTGAAACAAGTAATTTAAAAAAAAACTATAAAATCGCGATAAAATCCGAAAATTGTTTTATTTAAAATATTTGGATACATTTATAACGATTCTGTTACGTTTATTTGCGCATGAAAAAAGATCAGACCGTAATATGTTATAATTCTTTCTAGTCACCTTGTTTTGTAAGCTGAATATATTTTTTTTATAAATGGGAGCCTATTGTTTCAACAAATACATAATGAATAATTGGCTGCCGACACCGCAGGCTTAAGGTTCAGAATTAAATAACCTTTTCAGCCGAGAACGGAATGGAAGTTTTGATATGTAAATTATTTCTGTCCATTTCCATAAAGCGGTATTCGATAAATGGACGCTGTTACAATGGTTGTGTATGTATGAAATTTAGAAATTCGTGACGCTTTAATAATTAAATTGCTCCAGGTATTTTTAATCAAATTTTCGCTTCGAATTATTACAGATTAATTACAAACGTGAATTTCGTTGACGATCTCAGTTCATAACGAAATAACAGTTAATAAAGGATGACAATGTCAGGAACGAGCAGAATATGCTTCAATATAAAAAATAAGAATTTTACTATCAATCAGTCTCTATCCCTCTATATCGCGAAGTGTTATTATTAAGTTATTTTGAATAATCGTCAAAAGGAATATGCTACGATACTATGCTAAACATACTCAAAATTGTTTTAGATGTGAGAATTGTGTGTCGTTGTTTTTTGTGAGTATGCTGACAACATGCGATATAGCCGTAGTGATTTTCTTGTTTGTCTAAGAATTGTCATCATCCAATGAGGAATGGTACAAAAATCACATGGTATAAATGATGTTGGAGATATAGATAAAGAAATTGATGGCACCATGTTACTTATGCACTTACAATTTAACTTAATTTTTGGTTTAACTTGTAAATTACGACAAATATTGTGTTTATATTTTTCCACTGACTTAAGTTAAAAATTAATTTGTGAATGTGCAAACTAATACGTAGATGGGTAGATTTTGCAATTTATTAATGAAGGCGGTGTATTGCATCATGTATTTTGTGAGTGCACAGATAATAAATTGCAGTATTATGCACGCATGGCGAGTAGGCCGCGATGACATTTAATTAAATTGACAGGCATCTGCTCCGATTCGTTGACCGGTCTTGTGCGGTATGACGGAATATATTCCCTCATAATTCATTTTACTTTGCCATGGCATTGCGGCTTAGTAGTTGCTTATTAAAGATTTTATGAACGATATAAAGTAAACGGTAAAAATAGCATACTCTGAAATGTGTGTTCTATTTACACCGATGTTTCCTTATTAATTAGGCTAATGTTAGCGCAACGTAGGTAAATATTTGTAAAACCTGAAGGAACAAAGCCAGCTAATGCTTATACTAGAAACAAATATTTATGTCTAAAAATAAAATTTCTACAACATTTTCTTAACTTATTTTAGGATTCGATTCTTTTGTTCAGTAATTGTGACGGCACCTAAAAAATCTGCACTATTTTGCATCTCATTCCCTAGATCCGGTTTTAATAAGGTTGAGTATTGTGAGAGTAAGTAGGAAAAGAAATATATTTAGTGTTATAGGGAGTGGTATTATAATAATAATAATCTTTATTTAATATGAAACATATTTGGTTTACAAAGGCTGGAAACCTCCTTTTAAGCATTGTAGCCTGTGTCAGGAGGTACAAATTATAGTTATTAGATTTACGAGGACATTAGGTATTTTTAGTCACTTTCTTAAATATCGAACTGTCTCAAATTCTACATTTAAAAGAATATTTTGCTGTATAATCAGACAACAGAAAACGTCAATGGCCTAATGCTTCAGAGTGCGGACTGCGAAGCATAGCATCGCCGGTTCGGACTCAGCATTCGACTATTACCGTAAACCATTCTAGAAACAAGCATTGCTTTGTTGGAGTGCCTAATGAGAACACTAGTAATGTTATTTGCCATTGACAGTATCCTTCAAAAAAGATAAAAACACGAGTCCTGTTTTTAATTAAAAAAAAAAAAAAACTAACCGTTCACATTTACAATACTTTTAACTTCTTACTTTTGTTATAACACACACGAGACAGAGATCAGAACTTTGTAACTGCTTACATTAAAAATTCAATTAATAAACACGGCGTCGTAGCTTTGTTGCGAAAACTTAACAGCATAATACAGACAATTAATCATGTTGTTATAACATTTCACATGACAACTAATGCCAAACAACCATTTAATTTTCAAATGCCATTTAATTTTCAAAAAATTAAAACATAGTTTAATGAACACCAACTATAAAAATTTGTACATTTTATTACATACATATATATATATATATATATATATATATATATATATATATATATATATATATATATATATATATATATATATATATATCTTTTATTATTTATTCTTTCGCTTATTGTATGTAACATTGCCCAAAACTACCAATGAACTATGTTCCAGGAATATAATAGGAGCATATACAAAAAAATCTGTGATATGACCTTTGCGATCACCGTGATAATAACGGTATGTTAAAGTCCACTGTGGAACTTTCCCTTACCGGAGGGATTCCCATAATCGCCACTTGCGGCAATCAGATTGGCGATCGCACTATCAGACGCTTCACACCGTGGACGTTTAACGTGAATGATTAACTTCTTTTATATCAATTAGCTACGCGTTTTCTTTTCTTTATGTGTGTATGAACAAAACAGGAGTTTTTCTTTGCTTTCTTCTGTCCACTAGTAATAGGAACTAGAGGAACTAGGAACATATACATAATACAACAATGGTGCTATTTATCTGAAAAGAAATTCCTGGAAAAACGTGTGGTAACAGAAACCGTGTCATGTGAATAATGAGTTGAATGTTTTATTGTTCACTTCAAAGATTATTGACGGAGCTTAAAAGAAATGTATGTACCTTTCTTATTTAATTACTAAATAAAATTGTTCACTCAGAAGTAGTTCGCCTGGTAAATAAAAACAACACATAAATATATGTAAGTATACCTGCTAAACGTAAAGTTTATATATTTGTATATAATTTTGTATTTTAGTGAAGTAACGTTCTGTAGTACGACGTCTAATACATTGAATCTTCAACGAAGTTTCGACAGCTTTATACAGCTTATCTTGTCATTAATAAATCGCAAGTCATAACAACATTAAATCAATCGTGTCAATCTCTCTACAATATCCTTTTACATTTCGAAATTATTCTTTTCCATGGAAACTATGTAATAGACTTTATTTATATTACTCATCCAATGTGTGTGTGTTAAAAGTCACGATAGCCGGGTGGTCGGAATTTCGAGTCAAGAGACCCGAGTTCGATCCCCAGGTGGCAGGCTCATATCGTTGGCTTGGACATAAAGACGGCGACGGGCTCACCACCTGTCACGTTGTACCGAAAATATCTTCGGTGGAAGGTGGGTCGAAGGGACTTAATTGTCTAGACTAGACCACTGTCTACCCATGTACTGGGAATTGCGTCAAGATATTTCTATTATCCTATGTGTGTATGTTGATTGATAAGGATACAGGTATTAAGATAGAATGTCTTATTACATAATAAGCCTCGTATCACAATAAGAGGCGTTTTTATAGGGACTAGATAGCTTTACTCTGTGGCCTAGTAATTCGTTAGAGTTAGAGCGATATGCATCTGTGTTGTCAGCGGTTTGACCGGCTGCGTCGGCGCAGCATCGTACAGAAAGCAGACGCACACTCCTTGGGAACGAATACGGTCTCGCAGGGTCAACGGTCGCCTCTCACCCGCGCCTGGGAAACGAACATAAATATTTGAATTTTAACACTTAATACATATGCTTATAATCAAAGCGGATGAGCCTGTAGATAAAAGCTTGTAATGTAAATCAAGTTTATAATTCGAGAAAATCGAATAAATATCTGTCACGTTATTGTCACAAAATGACCAAGTAATAAGTTATCTTATATATAAATAGTAGCATAGATATCAGATCGGATCTATCGGTAGGCATTGACACGGATGGTCAAAATATTATTACAATGATAATTTTCCGGTCATAAATATTAATGAAATATTCCCCGAAGAACGGCTGGGCTTCGTCGTTCGGTCGTTCCTTTGTAATGATTCATCGAGTATACAGTAAGTACATTAATAAATGTAATATTTTTTGAAAATACCGAACTCGCAATATAAATTATGATTTCAGAATCTGGAATGTATTCTTTTCTTTTAAAATGTGCGAAATAATATCAATTAGGTCAAAATAATATCAGAAATATTTCAAATACGCGTGGCCTATTATAATGCGGTAATGTTACTTACGTGTGTTATCGGCATATCAGTATCATATAACTTTGTAAACCCAACCACGCTTCGCTGTGGCAGCCTAGGTAATAAAAATATAACTAATATTAGAAGATACTCATAGTAATTAAAAGAATATCATTTTTATTATTTCCCGGTTGCCATGGGATTAAATAACTAACAATATCGTGTACTTATGAAATATGAAAATAGTTGATTTTACAAATAATTAATAAATAATAGATAAAAACTATCTGTTACGTCTAGGTCGACTACATATTTACGGAGTTCATAGTGGGTAACAACTTGACACGAGAATTTTATATGGTAGATATACGTCAGATATTTAAACAAATATTTAAATAGTTTCTTATTTTTAGTTCTTTATTGCCGATAAGATATTATAGTACATATTACTAGAGAACCTTAGTAAGTAAAAGTTACCTCTGTGCGCTGCTGTAAATGTGGCATGATTTTATGAATTCATCCTCAATAAAGTTCCGTGCTAATGATTGAAAATAACATTATACGGTCATAATGTTTTTATCGTTTTGAATGATTCTGTGGTTCGAGTTCAAACATACAGGACTATGACTTACAAATTTCACAAGATTATTTTTATATGGATTGAAAAAAGAGTTTCTATCTTTTATGTGACGTAACCCAAAAAATCATAATTTTACAGAATGTGATTGGATTGACATGAAAGGATCGATGATTTGGATTTAACCATAGATCTAGTACAGTGCCTAGCACATCGCCTGTCTTTTTGTCCCATTAAAGATCCGGTGAAATGTCAATAGAAATAACTAAAATATATAAAAACTGATTTTTATATATTTTAGTTATTTCTATTGACATTTCAACGGATTACCTAGTTTTGGGGATGCCGATAGGTATGACCGACAGACTTACGAAAAATTTTAACAAATTCCAAAATAGTTCAAAGAGCTTAAATTAACAGTTGAAAGAAAGCAACCGTATTTTTTTAATTGCCTCTTATTTTTCTCTTTAATTAATTAATTTGAATTGTAATCTATGTAGCAAAATTACGTCGTTACTTGTATTTCAAATTAGATATCGGACTTAACCTAGAGAATTGTAATTTCTAACCTGCATTGTGTGGAATAAAAAAAAATATTAATTGAAAAAGAAGTCGTGTCTTCACTTAAAATGCATATATTTAAAATACTGGAATAGTCATAGTTCAAAAAAATTTAGTCCTTTCAACCCACATTTCACCGGAGCTTATTTTGGACAACGCGGCAAGTATTGTGTCCATCGCTGCCTTAATACAATGATGCAATATACTTACATCGACAAACATTTGCAAAACATTATACATGTTAAAAACATACATGTTTGAATGTGTACTTTAACATATTGTTATATGTACCTTAACCTTTAAGGGTTTAAAAAAACACATTCAAACTTAGGACAAATATAAGAATAAATAAAAAAATTTCGTCAAATAAAGATAATTATGTTATAGTAAATTTATAACTTAAATCTTATAGTAATTTAACTGAAAATAATCATTGTCGAAATGATTCATCGGGTTTCAGTTAGTATTGTTCACAGCCTGAAGTTCATATGACTTAAGTAAATTGATCATTAATGTCGATTTTGAACAGTCTTCTCGTACTTAAGTTTTTGTATTCCCAAGTTTATTGTATAAGTCATTGAAAAAGTTACTTCGCAACATTCCGCATGCAAATATACTAATTCCACAGAGTGGAATTAGTGCACGCATCTGTGGGAGGGAGGGTGGTGCTCTTCTTCTCTTTGGACCAGGTAACATATACCTTTTTATATTTGCATGCGGAATGTTGCGAAGTAACTTTTTCAATAACAACTTTACAATGAATTTCCGCAAAGTAACGCCTGAGTCAATTAACTATCTTTATTGTATTTGATATTCTGGAAAGTAATTACCAGTACATATTATAGGCAAACGGATCTGCCCATTTCGATCCGCTTAATTTTTATCTGAAATTTTCATAATGATCCCGCTATTTTAAAAGTACTGAAGGTTTTTTTTACTAGCGTCTTGTGGTGCTCGAGGTAATGTAGGAAGTGGCATATTTATTTATTACGCCGTTAACAATGTCTAATCTTAGAAAGAAAGATAGTTCTAACCAATAAGTTCCGTGTCGGTACACGCGCATGCTGATGATATTTAGATAATCTGACTCACAGTAATGCATACCAATGTGAATACGTAATGAGATGGTTTGAAAATGGAAATCGTCGTCCTCTATAAACAATCATCCCTTTTGAGATGGGTCAGTGGCGCAATTCTCGAATCGAAGTCTAATGAACGCACCATTGGTTGCTTAACGACGTATTGTTGTAGGAATGAGGAGAAAAAGTTAATTTTGACCGCACACGTACAATGTGATACTTACTCTCGTGTTGGGAATGTAATAAAAGTTATCTTCTAAGATCGGCATGCGACGTGAGCGCCCCCTCGCGTCATTAATAACCTTTTTAGTTATAAATAACATAAGATCTCATTTATTACATTGTTAATTGCAGATTTCGTTAACTATGATAATGTTTTATGTGTAGTGCAGTTATATATTTGGCAATATAGAACACATCTTCACTGGATCTATGCTATGTTGCTAATAATCTAAATAATGTTTATGTGTTCGTTTCCCATATCTACATGCATTTTTCATTCGATTAGTTGAAACTTTTTAAAGTGGTATTAACGTGAATATTTCTGTTATATTTGTATACTTTGATCCTGATCAAATCAAAACATTTATTCATCAAAAGAAAATAAATTTGGTAAAAACTCACTTCGTACATACCTTCGAAGTGTCTTTCGCGTGTTCTTTTAACACAATATTAAATACAAAAACAAAAAGCCTGTTTGTAAAAATTTAATATTCGTATTTATCTGTCCTCTGAGATTTGAATAATTGTGATTCAGTTGTCGATATACCGACGCTTCAATTGAGAATTATATAGCTTTATTCTTCATTTAATGTCACGATAGCCGAGTAGTTGGGTGGTCGGAATTTCGAGTCAAGAGACCCGAGTTCGATCCCCAGGTGGCTCGTACCAATGAGTTTATCAAAAACTTATGTACGTTGGCTTGGACTAAAGACGGCGACGGGCTCACCACCTGTCATTTTGTCCTGAAAATATCTTCGGAGGAAGGTGGGTCGAAGAGACTTAATTGTCTAGACTAGACCTCTGTCTACCCCTTTATTGGGAATTGCGTGAAGGTATTTATTTATTTTTTATATGTACTGTGTTTGCTCTATACATTTAAATACTAGGTTAGGACTTTACTTATAATTTAATTCGGCATGGACCATTTAATAGCATTGTAGCAATGGTACAAGTTCGCATAAAATTTCATTATTTATACTTTAATTCAATATTTTTCAATATTTTAATTCAGTTTTGATAAAAAGCATAGCTATAATTTATTAAGTCAGCATAGCCGGATTTCGAGTCAATACAATTCGAGTCAGTTTTTTTTTCTTTTCAAAAAGCTTATGTACGATTAACATATTCTTGGCTTGAACATAAAGACAGCGACGAGTTCCTCATCTGTCACGTTGCCCCAAAAAATGTCTTCGATGAAAGGTGGGTTGCAAGGACATCATTGTCCATTGGAAAGGACACTAGACCTTTGTCTACTGCAGTAGTGCGAATGGCGCGAAGAAATTTTTTTATATCTATAATTACGGTTTATTTTCCCCCACATGAAGTATATCTCTTATAGGCAAATCAATTTTGCAGAGAAACTCTTAAAACTATAATATAAATATCTCTTGCTTGAATGATAATGGCACTCTTTTAATGCCAAGGTTGTTTATTGCCAAGTGCAAGCATTATATTATAAAGGCCTTACGTTTTTTATTCGATGTAAGACTTATGTGATAAGATCAAGGGAAGTATCAGTTGTGGTGTCAATGGCATGGAGTGTAATTGAAAAAAAAACCTAAAACTATTAATGTGACTATCGATAAATATCGACCACATAGACCATCTAGACAGGAAAAAGCTCCCATTTTTGTCTCTTAACTATATATAAACTCACATTTCGACGTTTATGAGTCCATTGTATCACAAAGGCCTGTCCCGTAATGGGAGATTAGTCCCTATCGGCAACTTGTTAAGACGAATGCATTCAATTGTTAATTGTCTTTTTTTGTTTATAGTCTTTAGTTTCTTTCTGTGTTCATCTCATTTTTATTTGGTATCCATAAAGATATTTTATTTCTTTCAATATAATATTATAAAAAAAACTAGCGAATAATAAAATTCTTTCCTAACCCTGTCCTTCCACTAATTAAGTTTAGCTGTCTTGCTCACAGATTCTTAACTCGTTTTGGATCACTTTTCGACATTTCTAATTAAAGTTGGTATAATGTTCCAAGTCGGGTTTCGGACATTTTTTTAAAATTTTAGCATGATTTGAATTATTTTAAAGGTTGCAGTTTACAGATTGTTTTAAGTGTTGCAAATACGGCCAGTGTAATTAAAAAAATAATAAAAATTAATTTTAAATATTGACACAAATGTTAAATTTATTATTAGGAAAACAATCCGCATAATTTCACTAGTTTTTACTAAATACGCAATGATATTATAATATTTTTTACACTGAACATAATAAATAGATATTATCACAAACTAGCAGCTAGTCTTACCGCAGTAATCATATATGTATATAAATAGGGACAAAAATACATGCTTAAGCACTTATGGGAATCGAAAACAACGAAGGCACCGAGATAATGTAGAAAAAGTGGTTTTTCTACATTGACCCGACCTGGAATCAAACCCGGGAACTCGAGATAGCGACACCTTGACAACCGGTGTTTACGCCACTCGTCCGCGGAGGTCGTCGGTTCTTTGTCTATGAATTTCTTTTAACTTATCGCATCGTTTTATATCAACGACCTCTGTGGACCAGTGGCGTAGACACCTGTTTTCATGGAGTTGCCATCTCTAAGTTCCCGGGTTTGATTACCGGTCAAATTAATAAAAGGAATTTCAGGTTCGGTTAGTGTTGGTCTAGAAAGTTTAAAATGTTATCAAATCTGTTGGATACACACGATTGTTGTCTCTTGGTGGAACTTCATCTTTAAACACATTAAATTACACTTTTATTTATTCCACATTTATTTATATTAAAATAACAGACCGGTTTCGCCTTTATGGCATTATACTAAACTAGAGGTTTAGACAATAAAGTCCTTTCGCCCACCTTCCACCGAAGATATTTTTACATATTATATTACATTAGATATTTTTGTATATTTTAATACCAATTTACACTTCAAAATATGTTAAAGACGTTGCGTCTTTATAGGTGCTTTGATTAAGTTTTGAAAAGGAATTAGGAAGGGAAAAGAGGGGAAGGGGCGTAACCCTCCGGTCCCGGCAATTACTGGACGAGGCATAGTAGCCCAAAATGCCTCTACTTCACGCTGGCTTTCTAAAATGTCTGCTTCTGTCATACCGGCCCATTCATTAATATAAAGTCGTGTAATGTAGATAATCCCCGTGTAGATTGATTTTTTTTAATTTCTCATTGATTTTATAACAAAAAGTCTATGCATGACGAACATGTCTTAAAAAATCAATAACAATGCATCATTGCGTGTAAGGCGTGTTGTTGTTTTAAAACTGTTGATTTAAGTACATTAAGTTGAGCATGATTTCGAAAAGATGGCGTTACTTAGAGGGAATAAGTTTAAATAAAAATTAAAAAAATACTCCATTGGATAAACCATGCGTGAACGCCATGAGAAATAACAACATATACGAACATGCATTTTTTATTATATATAATATAGCACAATACTAAAAGATTTAATAATACATGTGACTATGACTAAAAGATTTAATAATATATAATGTATTCGGAAGAATATAGCCACAAGGGCTAGACAGTTTCTGTTACTAATTTTGTTCAGGTCAATACAGTTGCGTTCTGGATTTAGCACACGTTATCTAGACTGACAACTCTAGTTGACAAACACTACTGGGTGTTAAATACTTAATAGTCTAATGGAGTGTTAAAAGTTCAGAACTTCGGCATTAATGTACATTCTTAATTGTACAAATTCAAATCGTTACCATGACATCTGAGAATAGCTCACTTTAGAATAAGGCCTGTCTCGCGACGAGGATTATTGCTATAATTATCATGCTATTGAAGAGGATTAGAGTTCATATATCAGAAATCTTCCAATTTAAACTAGAATCGAATTTATGTCTTTCTGTTTAAATAGATAAAATTGAATTAAATAATTAAGTAAAAAAGAATAATTGGTTTTTAAATATTAATTAACTTATGTTTATCAACCTTAAAGTTCTCTATAGTTAGCGTAGCCGTTTTGGAGATCGGGCTTCGAGTCAAGTGTTCCGAGTTAGATCTCCAGTGATCTCCAGGTGGGACGCTCGTACCAAAGGGATTTTCAAAAACTTATGTACGAATTATATCGTTGGCTTGGACATAAAGACGGCGACGGGCTCAACACCTGACACGTTATCACGAAAATATCTTCGGTGGACTGTCTACCCCTGTATTGGGAATAGTGTGAAGATAATATTTATAATTTAAAGTTGTAAAATAAATGAACATATTTATCGAACCTATAGTGGCACAAAATAATCTTAGAGGCACGTTTCCATAAGTATTTTCCAATTAAAGTTTTCACAAGAAGTTTACGAGAGCAGACGTGACGAAACGCCGAACAAACTCGTCTCATCCACTCGTAATAGAACGAACAGACACGGTATTCCAAGTGGCTAAAAGTAGATAGTAGTTCTGTAAGTAGCACTTCGTGGTATATGTTAATAGTACTTGATGACCTAGAATGAATCGGGTTACCTTAATCTGCGACCTGTTATGTTCTTGACATAGTTGTCACCACAAAAATATATTTGGGCTTATTTTTACTTCTAAATTTATTATTTTTGTTCCGCAGTTTTATGGTTTTTGAAGCATATTTTATGATGAACTTTTATGTGATTAAATTAAAATGAAAAATTTAAATTATTATTTTTGTGTTAGAATATCATATTTGTGTTATAGTATATAAAATTTCATACATTTTTTATCATCACGCAATTTCTCACTTTTCACCGACATTTTATTTTATTGACAACAACGTGATAAGTGGTAAGCCTGACGCCGCCCTGATGTCCAAGCTATCGGGTCGTCGGGTTTCAGAAATTCATTTTGAAGATTAAAACCTGATTTTTTTAATTTATTAAAATATAAACACAAACTCATGACATTTTACTGTGTGCTAAACGAATCTTTTTTTCCCCTTATTGCTGCGACTGTTTGTTGGTAACAGATCTTGAATCTTCATTTTACTGTATCTCCGAGGAGGAGGGAGACTAACGGAAACATTGTATGAGAGAGTCTAGAGCAATATCTCGTAATGAAGCCGTCTACAGTACCATGAAAACTTCCGCAAACAAACACAAATTACTTGCGATACTTTTCACGCTTTTACGTAGAGTTGTTTGTAAGCACGAGATACACAAAATTTTGTATGTTTTAAAACTACATGCTGTTGAAAGCGAAAAATTATGACAGAAGTGTATATGTAATTCTGATGAAACACAAACCGGAAACATTTTAACCAAATTTTATTAATTAATATTCCTGTTATTAAAAATTAAGAATCCTTATCTAATTTATATTTGGGTCCTAATGTTTAGACAATTTATTTTTTATGTATGTTATGTTTATGTTAGAAGTACACCGTATTCCTAAAGGTCTTGCTACGCCAAGAACTTCTGTTTAAAAAAAGATGTTACAATTTAATATATGGTATATTCCTTCCCAGTCATTGGGTTTTCTGGGTACCATGCTCTTAATTTAAATATTTCATTATTACTATCTATTCTGTTTTTAAATAAATGGAAAACCAGTTTCCATGTTAGTTTTCAAGGGAGACAAAGTATTCGCGGTTGTTTAGAAAAAAACTTGTTTATCTTTGTCAATGGGTTGCAGTATACATTTGACCCCTCTAGACCCCTATAAGATGGAGTTAACTTCTGCTCAATATTAAAAAATAAATACATAGATAGGGACAATATCACATACATTGCTCTAATCCCAAAGTCCGCAGCTTTAGCACTTGTATTATGTAATCAGAAACAACGAAGTTTCCACAAACATTCACCAACAATATTTGAAGGGCAAAAAGTGACGACTACATTCAAGCAGAAATATCCTAATTTTACAAGCATTGGATATTTCAATATTTAACAATATATTGTAATACTGTTACCTCTAAAATATATCAGTATTGCATGTTGATAATAATTATGCTGGGATATGAGACGATAACAAACATTAATTAATCCGATTAATCATGTTTGATTATTGGATAAATTAGCAATTTAACTATATCGCATACACAAATTGTGGTTAACGCGGTACTTTGAAATAGAGTGGGTTAATTATTATTTTCTTGGTGAAATTATGTATTTGGTATTAATGTTTGATTAGGTACTTAACTTATTTAATTGTTAACAAGTAGTGTAATCTACTCCTGCGTATGAGTTTTATCCGGAGAAGGGGCAAACTAGCAAGCGAACTATCTAATCGACAGTTATCGACACCGATGCATATCTTTAAAATCGGACGAGTCATTAGAGCGTTAAAAACTTAGGCAGAAAGATTTCACTCATTTTCATCTTTTTCTCCATTATATTCCTGTCTAGCTAATTCGCTACGTGCGTCTACTACGTACGGAAAGTACATTATATTTATATATATATATATATATATATATATATATATATATACATATATATATATATATATATATATATATATATATATATATATATATATATTATATTTATTTATCTTCACGCACAATCCCTGACGGGGTAGCCAGAGAGAACAGATCGCCATCGCCGATCTCTTCGAGCAATTTGCTCACATGGTCTTCGAACGTTAGTCTCGGTCTACCTCGACACCTTTTAATATTAACTTTCGCGCTATATACTTTCTTCACCATTCGGTCTTCACTCATTTGCTCAACGTGCCCAAACCATCGAAGCACGCCCTTATCCATTTTTGAGACAAGGTCATCTTTCAAACCTGCCATATTGCGAATCTCTTCGTTTCGCTTTCGGTCGGCCATGGTAAGGCCGCACATTTTACGAAGAGATCGCATCTCCACTGCATTCAACCTGCTTTTATGCTTCTTCTGGCATACCCAGGTTTCGCTGCCATATAACAAAGTCGGTACCAACACTGCGTTATGTATTGTAAGGCGTGCACTTTTCACAACGCATTGCCTTTTGATTAACGCAGTCAGGGCACCATTGACTTTGTTCCCGGCAGCGACACGCCTGTCCACATCTAAATCACATCTTCCATCCCGGCTAAACGCACTCCCCAAGTATAAAATTTCATTCACCTGTTCTAGACATTCCTGATTTACCCAAATTTCGCACTTCGTTCTTTCTTCGTCCCTTTCAAATACCAGAACCTTAGTTTTATTAGCATTCAAACGGAGACCATTAATTTCACATTCTTCTTTCATACACGTGACTAATGCCTGCAGTTCTGCCTCTGATGGTGCTATAAGCACTGCATCATCAGCATAAAGCAGACAATTTACTTTTATGTCACCCAATTTCACACCCAAACAGCTATCTTTCAGCTTCTGTAAACAGCTGTCGAGATACAGTATGAATAGCCCTGGAAGACATGACACAACCCTGTTTTACGCCCGTTTGGACGCTAAACATGGGTGACAGGTCGTGCCCTACCCGCACACAGGCTTTACAGTCACAGTAAAGTGACTGCACAGCCCTTAGCAATCGACCATCCACACCATACCCCGGCAACAGTTCCCACATTTTCTTCCTTACAACCTTATCAAATGCTTTCTCAAGATCCACAAAAGCACAGAAAATCTTCTGGTTAGCAGCCAGAAGCTTCTCCGTGATCATGCGGAGAAAAACATTTGATCCGTGCATCCTCTTCCAGGTCTAAATCCGCATTGTGCCTCCCATAGAAATCTTTCCGATTTATCTTGCATCCTACGTGTCAAAACCTTCGAGTAAACTTTACTTGCTAAACTGGTCAAGCTGATCGCCCGATAGCACCCGCAGTCATAATGTGAACCTTTACCTTTATATAAAGGCGCAATGACCGCGGATCGCCAATCATCCGGAACAGCCCCCGTTCGCCAGCACAAATTGCACAGCAGATGAAAGCTGTCCCAGACGCGTGGCCCACCATACTTGACCGTTTCAGCAGTAACTCTGTCTAGTCCCGCAGCCTTACCACATTTCAAACTTCTAATCGCACATTCAATCTCTTTCATACTGATGACCTCAGTGTCATCGAGGTATACCAATCACGGCGTCACCCCCGGATCTATCACTGAGATCATCACACGCATACATCTCTCTATTAAATTCGCTCCATCGCTGCATGACGTCCGATTTTTCTGAGAGGACGTCATTGGTTCCCGAAAGCACTTTATTCATTCTTAAGGCTGTCGCACCACTCCGGGTCCTTCCAACCTCTTTCCAGAAGAGTTTGGAGTTCTCCTTGAAGTTGTGCGACAACCTTTCGTCCGCTTCCATTCAACTCCTTTCACGCACTTCCTCAATCAATGCTTTCGTGTGAACTTTCTGGAGCTTATATCTTTCTTTCCTCTTCTCTCTAATATCCTTATCATTACTAGAGGCCAAGTATTCTAACCATGCTTTCTTCTTCTTATTTACAGCTTCTTTCACTTCGTCATTCCACCATGCATCACCCTTTTTACTACTACCTCTTTTCACAGTTCCACACACGTCTTCCGCTGCACTAACCATTCCATCTCTAAGGCTCTGCCATATTTCTTCCACACATTCTTTCCGGACACCAATGCTGTCCAGCTTTTCGGCTACCCTTGCTTGATATTTATTCCTAGTGTCCGCTTCCTGAAGCTTCCAGCTTCGGATGCTACCGACCGACTGTGGTTCTGGTATCGCCTTCCGGTGGCGCCAACACGCGAACAGACCCCTAAATCTAGTAATCACTAGATAGTGATCCGTTCCCAGGTCAGCACGTCGGAACACTCGCGTATCCATCACCTGTTTTCGCAGTCGGTCATCCACCAGGAATAAATCGATCATACTTCTCTCATTCTCTCTTGTTCTAGTATACATATGGATTTTCTTGTGACTAAACATAGTGTTTGTCACAAGAAGACCCTTTCCTTGCATACAGCCAGTATAAGCTTGCCAGCATCGTTAACCCTTTTATCGCCAACATTCCAAGCACCGACTCGTACCCTGGCCGAGCGGTACCAACCCATCCATTCAAATCACCACATACAACAATTCTTTCGTTTCCTCTAACCAAGTCTAGAACTTCTCTTACATTCTCCCAAAACTCCTCCAGCTCAGCTCTGGACGACGAAGCCACCGGCGCATAAACAGCCAAAAGGAATAACTTCGTCAGTCCCAATTTAAAGCGAACCCAGAGAAGTCTCGAGTTCACAACCTTATATTCAGTCATAACATCGACCAACCGAGACGACAGCAGCAGCCCCCTGGCAGGCGCTCTCGCTCTCCGGGACTCCGGACCATAGAGCTAACGCCCCGCCAGGGAGCCCTTCAGTACCGCTGCCCTTCCGCTTGGTCTCCGACAAACACACGACATCTAATTCTCTTTCTTTCATTATTTCAATCAACTCATTCGTCTTATCTCTCATGCCTCCTCTAACATTCCACGTGCCAACTCTGCACTCCGTCCTCCACCTTCCGCCGTGTCGGGCTGTGCGTGACGGGTGGCGGTCCCCATCGCCGCTTTGCGCGCTGCATTTCACACCAACGGGGACGAACTGGTGTGCGTCGCTTTGGGGGGACGCCCAAACCCTCGTTGGCATGGGTGCGCAGTTGTAGAATTGCAGCCCTGAAAGGGCTGGCAGGGGTTGCGACGAGCACGCTTCTACAATGACCCTCATATATATATATATATATATATATATATATATATATATATATATATCCTCATATATATATATATATATATATATATATATATATATATATATATATATCCTCATATATATATATATATATATATATATATATATATATATATATATATATATATATATATATATATATATATATATATATATATATATATATATATATATATACATATATATATATATATATATATATATGACGGGGTAGCCAGAGAGCAGATCGCCTTCTTTGTCTTCTTTCAGATTCGTCATTTTCTTGATTCCATAGGCACATCTAGGTATCCGAGTACTCTTGACGGCCCCCTCTCTTTTTTTTGTATTTATATGAATGTTTTTTATATACAAAATAAATGTGTTTTATGGTCAATGTTTGACATTATATTACTACACACGTGTTCCTTATAATTCTTGTTTTACTTTTAGACTATCGTTATTGAAATTTACTATTCTGCAATTTACTTCTACGTTTCAAAGTTGCATGCTGTGGTTGCCAAACGAAGCAAAAGTTTTGAATAGAAGAGCTAAATACGTACTACATTGGGCCTCCATTTGCATAATGATTATCGGTAGTTCTGTTCGAATAAAAAGATATTTAAACATCAATTACAACTATTTGAATAAATCTTTCAAAAAGTTATGCACTGTTAAAACTACAACACCTTCATGATGGAGAAATTCTGTAACACACTGAAAATTTAATAACAACCCTAGACTAAAAAATACGAAGGCCGCTGTCAACAATTTTCTGAGTCACGCAAAGGTTTAACCGAAAGCGAATTAACCTAGTTTTTAACGGATTGTGGAGCTAAAAACATGTTTGTATTAAAATGGAAAAAAACATTGTTTTATTTTCATGTATAAGTCAACATGCTTATAAATATTTCAATAACTTTGAAAATATTAAATATTTTATAGCTATTTCTAGCTTCTTAATTAAACCAGGGTACAAAAGAGACTGATTATTAAAAAAAACTCTAAACATTTCTTAGAGATAATTAACTGATATCTATCTTTGTTTCAGGTAAATTTTTATATTACTTCGGGCGAAATTTTAATTAAGAGGTAATAATGAAAGACTAACGGGGATAATTGAAGAAAACAGAAGAAGTAAGTAGGATAATTAAGTTTTAAACCTTTCTGATTAAATTCTCTTAGTTAGTTATATGATATTAGAAAAATGTTTTTTTAAATATTTACATTACATCTTTCAAATGTTTTCTCGTCTGAATATAAGTCAGTTTTACGCTTAGTGTTAAACCGTTACATGCTATTATTCAGTTATCCAGGACCCGGTAGAGCTATTGGAGTTTTTATCGCGTTTCCTTATACTTCCCTTGTAATTTGCAAAGTCGTTGCGGTGTCGTCGACGAACTTTTTATCGACGTTCTTACTTACCGCCTTTTCAGCTAGAACATACTCGTACATGCGCGTCGTTTTCTGATCGTAACGTTTGAAACGACGCAGTCAGGCAAGACGTCGATAAGTTGAATACAGTTAGTTTTTCTAAATTCTAAGTAAGAATAAGTTAATAAGTATATAAAGTTATAAAAGATTACGCTCCGAATGATGAGATTTGTAACATGGCTAAGGCTCAAAGTAACTTTTGAATGTACGAATAATCAATCGAATCGAATCAGTTTTCTTGATTCTTCTATTTTCAATATACTCGACAGTTATTTTGGTTGGTTTTGCCTTTGTGCATTTTCGCACAAATTTACCCGACATTTCTCTTTATCATCGAATCCTCTTCTTCATAACTGCTTCACCTATTTAAAATAGTCCCTTATAAAATATCTCTTTAGGTCGACGACAAACTTACTTACGTCATATTATAGGAGTCATATTTATATATTACTAGCTGCCCCACGCGGCTTCGCACGCGGTATAACACTTAACGCGGAATCATAATTATTTTTCTACCTAGTCAGGTCATAAATTCTGTCACATGTTTCATATAAAATAATTAAAACAAGTTTATTCATTATGTAACCATTTATATACCAAAATGAACTTAACAAAACATAATTCTTATGACACTAAAGTTTATTCAAAATCACCTCCGTGATTTTGAATACAGGCCTTCAATCTGCGCGGCCAGTCGTCTATCGCAGCACGAACGAGGTCCATGTCAATATCGGCGGCTGCCTTAATTAAGGATGTCTTGAGTGACTCCAAATTACGATGAGGCTTTGAGCACGCCTTTTCCTCCAAGTATTGCCATATCTTGTAATCTAACGGATTTAAATCTGGACTGGAGGAGGGCCAGTCTTCGTGCCCAATGAATTCGATTTCACGCGCCACCAACCAGTCTAACGAATTAAAATCTGGACTGGACGAGGGCCAGTCTTCGTGCCCGATGAATTCGATTTCACGCGCCACCAACCAGTCTTGTGTGCTCTTCGCTCGATGAGCTGGCGCCGAATCTTGTTGGAATACCCAGTGCCTGCTATTGAACATTGTATGAGAAACAGGTTCCACCAGGTTCGTCAGGACTGTATTTTGATACACAACTGCAATCGTTTTAACACCTTTCTCACAAAAATGTACATCTGTTAAGCCCGAATAAGAAACTCCCAACCATACCATGAGTGAGGATGGAAAATGACCTCGTAGGACACGCGGAATACGGTTGCTCGCTTCTTCACTACTGTTTGCGTACACCTTATCGTTTTGTTTATTGTAGCACTCTTCTACGGTAAAAATTTTTTCATCCGAAAAAATAATTTTCCGATATTTTTTTCTCGCGTACCGCTTCAACAAAGCGCGGCATCTCTTCAGTCTCAGGTCAATTAGACGATCATTCAAACGATGTCCTGTTTTTCTTCGATATGCCCGAAGCCCTAAGTCTTCATGTAACATCCTTTTGACTGTGGTTCTGCTTAACCCCATCTTAAGGGCCAACAGTTTCCGCTTACGTTTGGGATTTCTTTGAATTCGCGCCTTCACAGCTTTTATCACTGCTGGAGTCCTAACAGACCGAGGGCGACCACTTCTTGACTTGTCATCTACACTAGAGTCTTCATTGTATCGTTTGATGGTACGATAAACGAATCTTTTGGTTATATTCAAATTTTTCAGTATGTCAATAATTTGAATTGGCGCGTAACCGCAACGATGCAACGCAATAACTGCAACACAGTCATATTTAAGCGTCCACTCCATATTTAAAAATGAGTAAAATTCTAAAAAGTATGTAGTTTTATTTTCATGAACAATTCGAAATTCGAATTCAATAAGCTTTTTTGTGGTCAGCATTCTAAAAGAAAAGTTTTTACTGTGTGACAATACTTATGACCTGACTGTGTATAATGGTAAATTCTAAAAAAGTAGCTCAAGTTCAATTTTATAGTAGTTCAATTTTTGAAAAAAAAAAAAAATTTTTTCGTAAAACGTATTTTTTTAATAAAAAGTACCATATATTCAAATCAAATCAAATCATTTATTCATCGACATAAGAACATACATTCGTTTATCGAATGTATGTTCTTATGTCGATTTATTTTATTACTTCTAATACCTCCAAGATTATATGTACAAAGTTTCGTGATGATCGGTTGAGTAGTTTTGGCGTGAAAGCGTAACAAACAAACTTACGAGTACATTCACATTTATAATATTAGTAGGAATTATTGAAATATTTGTATTTTTTGTTGTTAGTCAGATTTTTAATATATTCATTTTCGAATGAGTTTCACAAGTTATTTTTTCTTCTATCTTAATGTTATATATTCCATAGATAAATTTTATAACTTTCCATTCAAGCACCGTACATATGTCGGATAATCGTTCCTTAACTACGTCTCATATTTATGGGATTAGTGCAGTTTCCAGTGTTCACTTGCTTTATCGCCTAATTAAGAGATTCGTGCAACTTAAGATAAAAACGGCGAGAATGCTGACTAGGTTGCGTCGAAGATAAAAGTAATTTAGTGGCGTCCTGCGGGGAAATGTTATCTGTAGGTACTTACGTTGCTCCTGTTTACCCAGCCGCCTTAACAAAGCATCTCTATATATCAAGATGTCGAGTCGACTTTGCGTTGAACGGCTGGATGCTATTACAGCATGCGCTATTTATCTAGTCACCTGTTCCCGTTTTATTACTATTTCTATGGGCCGTTTTATTACAACTTCTATATGAAAATGCTTACAACTACGTACTATATGTAATGAGAATAGTTTGTATTCTTGCCTTGTGAGTGTGAATACACAAACGTAATGTATTTTGTTTTATTCAGTTATAACATAGTGGATAGCCTGTTACTGTTAAGAAGTTGGCAGAAGAAATATGTACGGTTGACAATCACGGTTGAATTTATCGACACATCTGTAGAGTAAAAGTATATTATATTAATAATTATGACTTTACCCCACCATTTTACAACTTTTTAGAGGGAGTTTTAATAACCTTTCTCTGCTGACGTCTCTTACTCTGCCACCAGTGTGTTAAATTTTCTTTGACCGTGTTAAATTTACATGATTATTCTGTTATATATGTGTGACCTTCCGCTTTTAAGTATAAACAAAGATTAAAAATGGTAAAAAATTTGCCTTTGTGTTTTGTAGAAAATTAAATCTTCATTTTACAAAGAATGTACAATTAATATTTATGTAATTGCGAAATAAAACTCCTCAATATTTGAATGGAAATATATATTAGCGCATGTTAAACAGATGCTGGCAATGAACATTTGTTAACGCAATTTAATGCCTGCTATTATAGCGGGTTGTTTAATTATTAATCAGCAGCAAAATTTTATTGCTTTTGGTTAAGTTTATATAAATCCATTAAAAATAAATTCAGATGTATAATTACTAATATTTGTCTCCCAAAATGGTATGAGATTAAGATTTTTCATTAACTTTTTTTCATCGTAGTTAAAGTACAAAGTTCATATCTCTCATTTCGATATTCAAGGATATAAAGAGTAGTGCCATAACGAGCGGCTAAATAAATTGAGATTTTCATTGTTGAAGTCATGTCGTGTTATCTACCACCCTCTGCTTTCCAAAATGTCATAAGACGAAGAAAATGGAAAAAATGAGTACCTTGTAAAAAACGATAGACGTAAACTTACGTCAGGGACATATAAGTAAAGAGGGGTCCAATACAGCGATACCCTACTCGTGCATGGGGCAATAGCATGTTTTTAAGCACAAAAAGCTCGTAATATGTACTGAATTATTTACCGACCTTGTTGACACTGAAACATAATTAACTTCTGAATTGACATTGTCATATCTATTGGCCATGAGAAGACACAGCCTAAATTCTCCAGATTATAAGTGAAGGAGATTTAAGAAGCTTTTGTTTCATACTATTAATTATACACGCTATATAAGCTTAAATGGATTTTAGTTTAAATTGTGTTATTGCATGAATTTTGTTCAAAATTGCATTCAAAAGTTTTGCGTAGACTTTCAACATTGAATATTACATAGTGTTCCGACTAAAACGTATATTAGAGATGGTTGATCAATATTGACCCTCTTTTTTACTATATTCTGTCTTCTCGACGTTGTACAATATATAAATGAATAAGAATATGTCACGATAGCCGAGTTGTTGGGTGGTCGGAATTTCGAGTCGAGAGACCCGAGTTCGATCCCCAGGTGGCAGTACCAATGAGATTTTCAAAAAACTTATGTACGAATTTCATCGTTGGCTTGGACATATAAGACGGCGACGGGCTCACCACCTGTCACGTTGTTCCGAAAATATCTTTGGTGGAAAGTGGGTCAAAAGGACTTAATTGTCTAGACTTGACCTCTGTCTACCCCTGTATTGGGAATTGCGTGAAGATTTTTTTTAAATAAGAATTTGCTAAAAATATTGAAATTAAAAGAATTAATTTTTGCCTGTGAGATAAATGGTACACATATTTGTATATTATTATATTTTTCAGTAATTATCCAAGAAATTGTTTGAATTTTAATTCAACAATCACAAATAACTTCATTTCAGAGATCTCAGCTTTTTCCGACAGTGATTCAGAGTGGATACGAAATAAAAGTGCACAAATCACGCGTGAAATTGAGTTCGATCCGCCGCTGAAGTTGTTGTTCATTTTAGGAAGTAGCCTTCACAGTTTCGAGAAATGCGTTGCCATTGCCGTGCCTTTGAAGCTTCGGCATACTGTAAATTTTATATGTATACTAATACAAATTTTTCGTGTAGTCATGGCTTAATTTTTTTAAATTTAAACAGATAATAATTACATTACCAGTACCTGTTAACCACTCCGACTTCACTACATTGGTTATGTCTGGAGTGATTCACGGCCATAGACGAATGATAGGTCGAAAATGCTAAGTTATGTTTCACAGTCGCTTCAGCAATGCTATAACACTACCTTTTCACTCGTATTAGTAATAAGAGACGCTCAAAGGACAGATCTTAAATATGCTGTTGCCGTTCAACCGCGCTGTCGCTCTCAGTCTCAACAATGAAAGTATCAAAACAATGACACGAGATACTATGAGAAAGTGGTGGCTCTAGATTAATCGGTCCGAGGATCGCACCCAAGATTTTAGAGCTGGCAGCACTTTGAGATACATTCAAACACACTTGTATAAGTACGCTACTCAACCACAGAGGTCACCGACCATTTTACATTCTTTTCAGCAATGACAAACCATCACGTACAGTAGAGGTCTATGTGGAGTATAACAAAGTTGATGGTATTCGTAAACCACGAAAGATTAAGAAAGAAAACAGTAAGGGATATTTAACGCTCCTGACTTTTGTTATGGTTTTTACATAAAATATTTATTTATCTTTACGCAATTCCCAAAACAGGGGTAGACAGAGGTCTAGTCTTGACCATTAAGTCCCTTCGACCCACCTTCCACCGAAAATATTTTCGGGACAACGTGACAGGTAGAGAGCCCGTCGCCGTCTTTATGTCTAAGCCAACGATATAATTCGTACATAAGTTTTTGAAAAACTCATTGGTACTGCCACCTGCGCATCGAACTCGGGTCTCTCGACTCGATATTCCGACAACCCAATCAATCGGCTATCGTGAATCATAAACATTAATTTACGTAATGATATCATATTTTAAATTAACGTATTACACTTAATATATAATTTTGTAACTATTATTTTAATACATATGTTAGAATTAATTTAGTATATTACATTATATTTTATTGTAAAAATACAATTTAATATAGAAATTAAACGAAGCACACTGTTCTTGTGCCGCTGTGTACTGAATATCTTGAAGTCTCGAAAGAATATCAGGTATTAGGTCATTTGCCTGTATTTGAAAGTTATTTCGATGTACTTGCAGATTATGTAATAATTTATAAGATAATCATAGAAAGGGGTGGGATCCTCTCAGATATTGCCTAGTCGAGATTTTCGTCGAGATGGCTCCCTCGTGGCTCATTTATCAACAAATATTATAATTAATTGAAATTATGCTGTCAGTGTCTTCTTACCACGTTACGCTGTCAAGGATTTTAGCTACTAAAATTAACATCCGAAGTTTAATATTTTACTTAAATCTGTTTGTGTATGGTTTTAAATCATTAATACATTAAATGATTCATGAAACCGTTTCGGTCATTTCTTTTTTATTTGAATTATCGCGCTTTAGAAATGAACTAATTTAACCCTTAGTTACCCCGCTTTTTCCATAATTTTTCTATGATTACAGATAGATACTTTTTGCTTAATTTTGTTTTAAATGGAAAAGTCTTGCATATATTAGCATAGATTTATGATCAAACATTGGGAATCATTTAACTTTTAAACTCTTTAAAATATACTCAAATGCAGTTTCTTCTCATTTAATTTTTTCATATGTTTTCCGCTATATTTTTGATTCTAATTGATCTACACAGTTAGTATTGTCTCAGAGCACTTACTGAAATGAGCTCTTTAATTTGAGCTTTCTCCAAATTCAAGTGTTTGATCTAGTCGGCAGCTAAATGTGAATATTTAACTTCGGTTTCATATCAGAGGGGCAGGCGAATCCTCTAATTTTTATCGATTAATTTAAGAACATTTGCTTCCCTTACTTTTTAAGAAAAACTACAGATTTAGCATCATGATAGATTACCTAAATAATCCATATTGAATTCAAAGAATTTTTATTTTTATAGATTTATTCTAGTGAACGCAGGGGTGGTTTTTATGGAACTTTTAGATATTTTCCTTAGAATGCTAAAATAACCTCCCACCATCGCTTCTTTCACAGTATATTTTGCAAAAGCAGGCCATTTCTCACGTACTTTTATAAATCTGAATTAATGAAAATATTTTTATAAATTTAATTTTCTTAATATACATATATAAAAATTTTTAATATATTTTTAAACGAGCTAGTTTATATTTTAGTTAAAAGGCGTATTATTAATAACGATATTAGTTGCTCATCGTGCTATGTTAAGGGCTATGCTCGGTGTTTATCTGTGTGAGAGAACTGACATAGGCGTAAGGATCAGCGCGCTGAAGTGGCAGTGGGCCGGTCACTTGATCAACGAACTAATATCCGTTGGGAAAAAAGGTTCTCGAGAGGCAACCTCGTATCGTTCTTTGTATGGTCAGCAGTGGACTCTTGATAGGCTGTACAGAACAAGAAGAAGTTATAATACACATACATATCATTGTGGTGAAAAAAAAATATAATTTTTACATATTAAGTAGATAATTTTGTTTAAAACGTTCTGTACATACTTAGTTATTGACGGTATAGATGTCCGGAGGTTGTGTCATGTACAGATTTACTGACGCTCTACTCTCATTTAGACTAGCATTCAGCTAAGCGAGGTCTGTTAGCCACATGCACCACTTAGCTTTCCATCAAATCAATGGCTTTAAAACACTTGCAAGAGTAAGATGAGTTCTAAAACTAAAAGTAATTGTTAATATTCATTGTTTTTTCTTTTCAAACTTACAATTTTAATTACAACCATCAAATCTTTACATGCTTTTTAAATAATTTTAATTTAAAAAAAAAATATTTAGAAAGGAATAAATAGCTTTATTCATCTCAAAAACACTCCGCGTCTACCGCAGTTAGCTCGAAATTAGACTGAAGCTAATACCGGAACGTTTACGCATACGTTAGCGTAATCTGGCCTGAATTCGAGTTGCAAATCGAAGCAATAACGACGTCATCGCGGTTCGTGGTTCAGAATTCCTCCCTTGTGGAGTAGCTGGGTCATATCCATTTTATTCGTAACACGTCCGGTTATGCTAATAAGTTTCATGTCGAGAGGCATGAGAGGCGTGGCATTTGCCTCTAAACTCCCATGGTATATTATCCATTTCACACAGTTCTTATATAAAAAATCAAGTTACGAGAACCGAGTGGTTGGGTGGTCGGAATTTCAAGTCGAGAGACCCGAGTTCGATCCCCAGTTGGCAAGCTCGTACTAATGTGTTTTTATATATTAAATCGTTGGCTTGGACATAAATTGGACATGTCACGTTGTCCCGAAAATATCTTCGGTGGAAGGTGGGTCGAAGGACTTAATTGTCTAGACTAGACCTTTGTCTACCCCTGTATTGGGAATAATTATATAGAAGATATTTTTTATGAATAATAATCAGACTAATCTACCTACTCAAATAAACACTTCATCTATTTTAACTATTTTAATACGCAACTTTGTTCATTAAGGTTTGTTTTGTTGGCCTTTCGACCAACGCAGTCAATGCACCGTTGACCTTGTTCCTAGCAGCGACACGCCTGTCCACATCTAATCACAACCTCCATCCCGGCCTAAAGTGCTAACGGATTTTTATCAGTAATATAAAATCTGCAAATATAATCTATAGCCTATATAAGTAACTCGTAACTCAAAATCTGAATTTGTTTGCGGGTTTTCTAAATTAATTATTTTATTTGTATAAATTACATTATAAACTGGAAAAATAATCGGATCAGTTGTGAAACATTCTCTTGCCCGCACCGTTTAGCGTTAACTCCATTCATGTCGTTTACGTGATAAAGCGAGTAGGTATCAGGAAAAGCTATCGTGCTAGATTACTTACTTTCTGCTCTCTAAAAGAGAGCTTTGTGAAGTACGCTTTACAAAGTACACACATAGCGGAAACAAACGAGTCTACCTCCGGCTTAAAGTTTGCCCATTTTACAGATTGTAAAGTTTGCTTATTCCTTTTATTTGAAATGTACTGCTTTAGCTAATGTGGACGGGAGCCAGTCGAAGAGACGGCACTTATGTTTAGTAATAGTTTATAATCATGGAAAAAGGAGTAAGTTAAGTCTAGATAACTTCTTACTTTAAGCCAGGGTATCTTGTAAATACATAAAACAATATGTATCAGTATCTCTGAAACTACTCTCACTAATTGGACAATATTTTACTACAATTTTTTTAATACAATATCAATTAATATTATTAATAAATATAAATATCTAAGTAGGTAAATCACTTATGTAATCACAAACACCGAAGATATTATTAACACTCAGATACTCGAATCTCGGACCTGAGAACTGGATATACTTTAAAATCGTCAACGTAAAAATTGAACCCGTTACCGTTTTTCTTTATTTTAGTCTGCTATCTAACTTACTTATCTCATGGTATCTAATTGTATTTAGACTTATGGTATTTTTTTATCTTCGATGCCGATTGCATTTTCAAGGCTTAGCTCCCTTAGTCTTACAACTTCCACGGAAAAATGGGGGCATTATATTCTTACTCCGACAACAACGCCACAACGTTACATCAAACAAAATATTGCCTTAAAGAGAAAAAAGTTAACACAAAAAGTTCAGCATAACTTGAAAGCTTCGAAATCAATATAAATTGCGTAACAAATAAAATGTGTTTCAAATATATAATGAATCAATTCAGTGATGATCGTCGATAATTTAGTAACAGGGCATACGAAATATTGACTGAACGTAAATGCAGTTAATTGGTCAATACCACGGCAAGCTTTCAGCGTAGCTGTAGTGCGAAGCCGTACATAATGGATGTGACTGCGAGCCGTATATTACCGTAGCTACAAAGCATTATTACGTCATCTCTGCTCACATGAAGTAATTTGGCCATGTTGTGAAAATGTTTGCAATGTGGGACAGGAAAATTCATTTTGTGTGTCAACATTACTGTGAATGTTGGTAACATTTATTGTTTTGTTCGAAACATAGCTATTTAGGCAAAGCAAAACTTTATTAATTAAATAGGGGTGTAAATTTAATTTCCACCAAAAATTAATGAATGTTCAGGCTAAAACTATGACGAATAAAAGATCATAAAAAAAAATAATATATCTTCACGCAATTCCCAATACAGGGGTAGACAGAGGTCGAGTCTAGACAATCAAGTCCCTTCGACCCACCTTCCACCGAAGATATTTTCGGGACAACGTGACAGGTGGTGAGCCCGTCGCCGTCTTTATGTCCAAGCCAACGATATTCGTACATAAGTTTTTGAAAAACCCATTGGTACGAGCCTAACAACTGGGGATCGAACTCGGGTCTATTGACTCGAAATTCCGACCACCCAACCACTCGGCTATCGTGACTTAAAAGATCATAAACTATGATAATGAAAAACTCAACCAGTAAACCACGGCCGATTACTGGCATGAAGTTGAGATATATTCTCCGAATCTTTTTTTTTTATCTGAAGGTTTTATTAATACATTTGCTGTATTTCACGAAATTTATCGTTTAAGGCAATCATCAATCAATCAAATCCATCAATTTTAGACTCTTTAAAAGTTCTTCCCTTTAAAAAAAATAGTTAAAAAAGGCATATTTCAAGCGAAATTAGTAGTATATTGAAAAAATAAAAACTGTTTTAAAATCTCTTATGTTTTATAAAAATGTATTCACAAAAAATTCTAAAAACTTTTTATCAAAAGAAGCGGTTTTTGAATTAAATAATGTGCATACGTCTAAAATTATAGAAGTTATATAATAATAAAAAAAGAAATGAAACAGGGTAATTCCTACTATAGTCGTGAGGAAATAACAAAGTCTCATTTCCGAGTTTGCCATCACTGATGCTCGGTCGTTCTAATTGAATTACTTTAGCAATCTTGTCGTGAATCGAATATCTGTCACTGAGTTATGTACATTGAGTTCTCTTTCACGATCGGTTTTTGTTCTTTGTTTAATTAATGAATGCAGCGGGTTTGATTAGCATTGGGTCTAATTAAATTAAAAGAAATGTTTATTACCGTAATGTAATAACGGTCGCAAAGATTTTTATCAAATTTTAACAGTTTTTAAAAACACAATTTTTAAACCAAGACTTTTCTCTTAGTCGCATCATACGTCACCCGTTGAAATATGATACTGAATTTTACAGAAAAAAAGGAATAAGACAAAACAGAAATTGTTCAAAGACATAGGGTGCGCTCAAAATTATCGAATGTCGCCGAAATGTGCCGGGATTTGCGCCACACCCGCGGCGCGCGCGAACGGCGTGCACCTTACGCGCCCCGCGTACTTCTTCTCGGCGGCTCACTCAGTGGGTCTCTTATTGTTGAAGGCTGAATACGTATTATTCGCACCACTCTTCTTGCCCTCCACAGCCGTGCTGGAGTCGCGGTGGAGTTTTGGAATTTTCCGTCCGTACTCCGGCAGGTGCAGCCTGATGGGACAGGGAGAGGATTCATTCTGGAGGGGCTACCATGATCCCGTGTGGTAGGGTGATCAGAATTCGAGTCATGAGACCCGACTTCAATCTCCAGGTGGTAGGCTCCTACCAATGGGTTTTTTCAAAACTTGTGTACGATTTATATTATTAGCTTGGATATAAAAGACACAGGCGATAGGCGTCCTGTCACGTTGTCCCAAAAATGTATTCACAAAAATTCTAAAACTTTTTATCAAAAGAAGCGGTTTTTGAATTAAATAATGTGCATACGTCTAAAATTATAGAAGTTATATAATAATAAAAAAAGAAATGAAACAGGGTAATTCCTACTATAGTCGTGAGGAAATAACAAAGTCTCATTTCCGAGTTTGCCATCACTGATGCTCGGTCGTTCTAATTGAATTACTTTAGCAATCTTGTCGTGAATCGAATATCTGTCACTGAGTTATGTACATTGAGTTCTCTTTCACGATCGGTTTTTGTTCTTTGTTTAATTAATGAATGCAGCGGGTTTGATTAGCATTGGGTCTAATTAAATTAAAAGAAATGTTTATTACCGTAATGTAATAACGGTCGCAAAGATTTTTATCAAATTTTAACAGTTTTTAAAAACACAATTTTTAAACCAAGACTTTTCTCTTAGTCGCATCATACGTCACCCGTTGAAATATGATACTGAATTTTACAGAAAAAAGGAATAAGACAAAACAGAAATTGTTCAAAGACATAGGGTGCGCTCAAAATTATCGAATGTCGCCGAAATGTGCCGGGATTTGCGCCACACCCGCGGCGCGCGCGAACGGCGTGCACCTTACGCGCCCCGCGTACTTCTTCTCGGCGGCTCACTCAGTGGGTCTCTTATTGTTGAAGGCTGAATACGTATTATTCGCACCACTCTTCTTGCCCTCCACAGCCGTGCTGGAGTCGCGGTGGAGTTTTGGAATTTTCCGTCCGTACTCCGGCAGGTGCAGCCTGATGGGACAGGGAGAGGATTCATTCTGGAGGGGCTACCATGATCCCGTGTGGTAGGGTGATCAGAATTCGAGTCATGAGACCCGACTTCAATCTCCAGGTGGTAGGCTCCTACCAATGGGTTTTTTCAAAACTTGTGTACGATTTATATTATTAGCTTGGATATAAAAGACACAGGCGATAGGCGTCCTGTCACGTTGTCCCAAAAAAATGTATTCAACATGTAGTAACATATATAACACAAAAGTCATTAAATACATACCTATTAAAGTCCACTGCAGGACATAGGCATCTCCCATTTGCCATAATCGCCACGCTTGGCAAGCGGATTGGCGATCGCAGTATCAGACACCTCGCACCTTAGACTGTGCTGTCCATCTTCGGTCTGATTACTTTGATCTGATATTTTTAGAGATTATCCCGCCATTAGTTGACATAACGATGTTCATGGCTGTTACCCTTAGTCGCCTCTTACGACACCCACGGAAAGTAAGTGAGTGACAATATTCTTATACCGTTACCACACGGCTAAATACTATAGTCTTAATTATAATAACGTAAGTAATAAAAGTCACGATAGCCGAGTAGTTGGGTGGTTGGAATTTTGAGTCGTGAGACCCGAGTACGATCCCCAGGTGTCAGGCTCGTACCAATGGGTTTTTCAAAAAAAACCTATGCACTAATTATATCGTTGGCTTGGACATAAAGACGGCGACGGGCTCACCACCTGTCACGTTGTCCCGATAATACTTCGGTGAAAAGTATGTCGAAGGGACTTAATTGTCTAGACTACCTCTCTGTTGGGACCTCTGTATTGGGAATTGCGTGAAGTACTATTATTATAGTAATTATAATAACATAATTATAGTATAATTACGTTATTGGATAGATGTTCGTTAATAGATGTGATAGTAATCTAATAATAAAATAATATCACTACAACGAAGTAGTAGTATTCTCTTGATTTACATCAAAAATCTATTTATTCCATTTGAGGTACCTTTAAGCATTCTTCAGTCAAAGCGAACCTCGAACACTAAAATTGTTTTTGTCATCGGTCATCCTTCATCACAACAGCTGTCAAATTTAACACGAAAATAACATACTCGAGGTTAATGAAGAACACAAGTTCAAGCGCAATTAACGAACAATGTGCACGTAATATATCAAAATCGGTTTTGAATTTTTTATTTGGCATTGGTTTCCCCTGAACCATATTTTGTGTTCTGTTGTGTCTGTTGTATCTTCTCGTATTTTCTAATACTGGCGTTGGTTGCATGTGCCTATGCAATTTTCTCATTTAGTACTATTTTTACGTAGAGTATAAATGTCTGATAATTTAAATATTTTTTATAACATCCATCTACCGACATTTTCACTACTATTTCAACCGAACATATTTGGGAAAAGTGACGGTTAGTTGTCGCCGCCTAATTCAAATCGCTCGAAATAAATTACATGTGAGTTTCGAAAAACTTATTGTAGCCATTGTAACAACATTTGGATTGAACTTAGATTCAGTTTTTTTTCCGTGTAATTATTTATTTACAGAAAAAATTATGTTAATATTTACAATACTTATTAACTAAAAACTATTATAATCGTAGAGCCCTACTCCTCGTGGCATGGTACCAAGAACGCTGGCCGCATTTCCACGTTGAATGGCTAGACTTAACCGTTGAGCGAGAAAAGAACCAGCCCTCTTGTCACCAGCGGCAACGATAAGTCGCGGATACAATTCCTTTAGAAACTGCATCGCGCGGGGACCCCACGGACCCATTGTCTCTACGGCAAATGGAACTAATATATAGTCTCCTTTCAAAGACTCATATTTACGCCATTTATCCGATTTAGCTGCCTCTGATGCCGCCCCGGCCCTTATCGAAGTACCCTTGATATGAGAGGCCGCTAATGTATCGACGCAAGTTGCGTCCCACACAAGAGCTTTGCCTCTCTCCCAAGGGACTAAAGTCAAGCCGTCGGGTCTCTTACCATCCTCCCTAAATATTCCACAAGGCTCTAAAACCGATGGAATATTTATGGAAACAAGAGCCCTTCGGATGATTTCATTCAAGGAACCGTGACGAGATACTCTGCCGGCACTTTTTTGGCATGAAAGTCCGTGGAGGCCTAACTCGTCGACGTCGCTGCCACAAGGACATCGATGTGGTTGACAAATCGAATATATATATAGATATATTATATATTTTCATAGATTTCATAGATTCAGTAGCATATGCCATAACATATATTAGAACTCATCTGGCATTAATCCTGACATACTGTGGTTGAACTTTTTTTGCATTCCTCAAATTATTCATGTAAAACCTAGTACCTCGATTATACAATAAAATGAAATAAAAAGCGTTTCTGATTAAGAAATAACAGTAAATCAAATTAAAAGTGCATTGAACATGCTGAGGAACTAAATCGAGTTCTCCTTGATTACGGTCATACATTTAGGTTATTTTTCGCAGTCAAAGAGAAATATAATGACTCTCCAGACGATTCACCGAATGGCTCCGATTCTTTCAGTTTACTTCGATTTTTAACTCTTGAAATTATGAATACTTGAATACTTTCGCGAAGAAAAGTTCTAATTTTGAACTACTTGAATAGCATAAAGGTTAGAACGTAGTGACTCTTTTCTCTTTGTACCGGATTTTAAATTTATTTGTCTCGCTAGATCGTCATCCTTTTTTTTACAGTCTACATAATGTTCAGGGACAAAGAATTTGTGCTACAAAGCATTTGAAGAAAATAAGATAATATTTTTTTTAATAAATACTAAAAAAAATTTTGACTTCTGCTGCTGGATGATTGGGTCAGCTTGACCATACCTTGTTACCGTACCCCGTACCGTACACTACCATACTGTCGTGTAGTCAATGCATCTGCTACTACTTTTTATTCGGTGATTACCGTAATTGTAGGCCCATGACGCCTCAACACATATTCAAGAATATCATTATACCATTCGGTTTCGATTTCGGTCGTATATACTAACTTTACGATAAGTTTGTAATTTAGTCATTTACCTTTTGTTTTTTGTTAAAGTATCATACAAAATAACGAATTGAGTTTAGAAGAACTTAATTTGTTTTTAAAATAAAAATTATTTCGTTGTTTTGTTTAATACTTAAGTATTACTACCTATAACTATACAACAACACTAACAACTGAAATAAGTAATTTTATGTTTAATATTAAAAAAAACATGAAATAATTCTTAAAATCCCGAGTACGATCCCAATAATCGAATCTATAAATCTATAATCTATAAGGTAAAGGTAATATATCTAAAAGGCTCGTAGTAATGGGTTTATAAAAACTTATGTACGATTTATATCGTTGGCTTGGCCATTAAGGCGGCGACGGGTTCACCACCAAACAACTGACGTTGTCCCAAAAATGTTTTTGGTGGAAGGTGGGTCGAAAGAACTCTAGACCTCTGTCTACCCTTGTATTGGGAATTATTTGAAGATGTTTTTATGAATAATATTCAGAAGAAGAATCTACCTACTCAAATAAACACTTCACCAATTTTAAGTATTTTTTAATGAGCAACATTATTTCTTAAGGGTTGTTTTGTTGATAATTGACGGACGGCATTGCTAAAATAAAAATGACTGATTGTAATATCGTTTTCTTTATTTTTGATCACAAGACATTATCTTTGTTAGGATGTTTCGGTTTGGATTTCGGCCGAAACTGAGACTGATGGCGAAATTCGGTTTCGGTGTCGGTCGTAAAACCCAATTTCAGTCGGACACTATTTATATGTGTATATGAATATTTATCTGTGTAAAATATACAATATAAGTATGTAAAATATAAAATAAGTATATTGTATATTAGCTTGAATACTATAACGGCGATAAATTCACCACCAGTTACGGCGTCCCAAATAAGCTTCAACGAAAGGTAGACCAAAAGGACCTCATTGTCTAGACCTCGGACTACTCTAGTTATGGAAAATACGGTATGCTATGAAATATTATGGATGCATACGTATGGAAACTAGACTGTGAAACGTTAAAAATTGTTCTTCTTTTTGAAGAAACAAAGGTACGCTAAAGACAAAAACAAAACTACGCTGAAGACGTGATTTTTTGTATAGCTATGACCCAAATCATGCTGAACAGAACATACCTATACTATCCACATGCTGCTTTAATAGAGCTGTACGATAAAATAAAATTGCAATTTCTTTTTATAATCATTAAAAGCAAGTGAAATGTTTGTTCTAGAACCTTATTTAACAATCATTACATACAGGAATCTAATGTAATAAAAAGGAATGCTAATTTTGAGTTAAAAGCTTTTATAATTAAGTCATATTTTTCTAAGTATCTGATAAAAGTAAACTTCGTCAAAGACGTCTGCTGCGACATTAATGTACGCTCAATTTAATAAAGTAATTGCGCGAGCAATCTAGAAGCCTTGTTTAAACATTTTCTACTGCAGCTAAAGCCTTTTGTGTTAAGATGAGTCAATTAGGTTAATTTTTAATAATTCTGAGTCTCTTATTGTGATTTTAATTTATTTTAAGTTATTATTTTAGTTAATGGCCATAACTTTTTAATATTATGTTTATTACCAACTAAATTAAACCGAGCCGCTGTTGCTGAATCTGCTATATTTAAGGATATGCTATTCCACAAAACATTCATCAGAGAATAAATACTTTATTAATTTTATAACTCTACTTTGTAATACTAAAAAAATGTGTAATTTTTTTTTTATAGAAAAGGGAGGAAAACGAGCAGGTGGCTCACGTGATGGTAAGTGATTACTGCCGCCCATGAACACCCGCAATACCAGAGGCTTAGCAGATGCGTTGCCTCCCTTAGAGTGCCCCCCCTCCAGAATTGGGGGAGGGGGGAGGGGTGTGGGCCTCCGGTTACTCACCAGATGAAACGCAGAAGTTTGTTAGACTTTTACTTCACGCCGGTATTCTGTGAGGTCGTGGTACTTCCCCGGTCGCGCCGGCCCATTCATGCAACAACAAAAGCTGATGCGTCGCTCTACCACTGTAAAATTGGTACTCAGCTTGAAATTTTACCACTCTCATTGGAATTTCGGTATATAAAATATAATATTATGAGTATATATAATATAAATACTATATTTTTAGGAATTTGTTATCATATGAAAATTTCAAAAAGACACTTAAAAAGACAATGTTACAATATATAATTGGATTGCTTTTCGAATTTTTCCAACAAAAATAAGGAAGCTGAAATTTTTACATAACTTTATTATAACTATATAGTATGTTAATGTTAAACATTGCGTTAAAATTGTGTGTTAAAAAGTGACTGATACAGTATTTTCGTAGATTTGCGATTTTGAATGTAATTCTGTATGTATATCTGTAGTCTCCCCTCTATACCTTCTCTAGTCTTGTATTGGGAATTGCGAGGAGGTATTTTTATTTTGTCTGTCATGTGTATAATTAGATTTTTTTCTATGGGTGTCCAATCGTTGAAAAGTTACTATCCATTTGATCTTAAGTAAACGGCTAATGAGGTTGCGATTAATTATTTATTATATTAGTTTAAGAAAAATATTCATAAAATTTAAACTAAATTAGAAACTATGTCACTAAAGTACCTACTCTTTACTAAAATGAGATGCAAATTCACTTAAAGAAGATGGAGTACGCTTGAAACAAATCGCCTTTCAATCGAATAACTGAATAAAATCTCTTACGTACAAAGTCATGCCTGAAGCTACATTTTGTGGAACATTTAACCAACAATTTGCCGAGCCATATAAAATTAAGAATATCTGTTAAAATCAGAATATTTTTATTTAAAACTGTGATATCCTGAATCACGAAAACGAAACCACGTAAATTATAATGAATTAGTTATTGTAGTCGGCTCTGCCTCCACGCATATTAGCACGCATATAAGCAATTTTAGGTATAAATGTGGAACCAACACACGAGATTTTTTTGTCTAACATTACAACAGAGGTCTAGACTAGACAATTAAGTCCCTTTGACCCACATACCACCGAAGACATTTTTGGGACAACGTGACAGTCTTAATGTCTATGCCGTGTAATAATTCGTACATTTATTGAAAAAAAAAACCATTGGTACGAGCCTCCCACCTGGAGATCGAACTCGGGTCTCTTGACTCCGAATCCTGATCATCCAGCCACTCGCCTATAGTGACTACACTGAAGAAAATGTATGAAATGACGTCAAAGCTATCGTGAAGTCCATCATCGATCGCTTCGTCATTCTGTGAAATATAATATGAAGCATGGTTCAATATTTGTAAACATCTTACAAATTTTAATATAGTAATATATTATTATTATTATTATTATAGGTATAAAAATAATAGGTATAAAAATAATGGGTATAAATAATACATTATGTATGTTGCTTCAAATGATGTTCCTACATGATATCTGTAGTAACAAAATAGATTGCCTCGAAATAGCAGCCAACGTTCTTCAATTCCGAGCACCGACCAAGCGTACTAGACACACCACATTATTTTACGTACCTTTGTGCCACTCCAATTATACCCAGAACTCAGTCATATGTCGCATATTAAACAATTACAATAAAGAATTTTTTGCGTCAGATATTTTCCACCTTAACAAATCCATGTTTAATAATGAATATATACGCATATAAATAAGTACGCTTATTAAATAAATCCACATTTAATATGAATACTTAGTTTTTAGTTTTCATTATTTAAATATTACTTTTTTTTGTCTTTACGTTATTATTATTAACTGATTACTACAATAATAATGTAAGAGTCATCCACTATAAAAGTGATAACATACTTTTTTATTTTTTTAAATATGAACCTGTTATTGGCAATAAGTATAACTGTTGGTTCTGGTGATGATAATAACTAAAAAAATATAATTATAATACGTATAAAATAAATTGAAATTGGAGCGCTAACTTCTGCAGATTTGCTCTTGCTAAGTGTTTTATAACCAGCCAGCAGAAATGAACAAGCTACGTTTTACCGGGAAAATATAATTTTCTGGAACACTTATTGAGATTATACTTACTTTGACAACATTTCTTGAATTTAATGTAATTATCACTTTGGCAGTATTTGAGCCCATCAATATTCGAAGAAAGAGCTCTGTAACAAAAGGATCAGGGATAGATACAATGATTTGGCTTCTTTTTTATATTGTAAGTTAAACACATATAAAGGCCCCTTATATGAGATGTTAATCTCATTTTTCGTAACATTTTACAGTTAGTATTACCGCACCATTTCATGCTTTGAAATTTCTGTGTGGCTACGGCGCAAGCACAGGCAATTATGGGAAAAGCCATGAAAATGTAATTGGTTTCCGAAAGACAGTGGAATAACCATGTCGATAAATACCGGATCAGGATCAGATAGACCAGGTAATTGTGTAAGGTGCAAGGTGTCTAGCACTACTTGCCAAGTATTGCAATTATGGCTAACTCTTACGTTCGGAAGAGAGCTACGTCCTGTATAGACGTTTACAGGTTATAATAATGAATATTTTATGCTTTTATAAGCTCAAAGTGAGCATAAGCCCGATCTTGGGTCTGGACAATTATTATCTAGGCGATTATCCAAGTCTATAATTGAGGTCTATAATTAATTAATTATGAATACTTTTATGATGCCAGGTGATCTACAACTTCAGCCTTCTTTGATTTAAATATTTGTAAAAATATATAATTTAGATTTAAATTTCATTTAGATGACCTTATTTTTCGAATTATTATATGAATCTATATTCAGATCTTTTAGAAATACTTCAATCGTATTCGCAAATTTCTATCGTTACCCTACACATCTCAACTAAACTTTTACAAGAGTCGAGCAAGATTCTCTTGACATGTTGTCACACTGCGTTTTAAGTGAGGCCTGACCGGTTTAACTATTAAGCGAACACTTAATAGTTGATTCTGCAACATAATTTCATACACGACATCTTCGTAGGCAGTAAATGAATCACCAATGTACGCCTAAATTAAAAACTCTTATTACTTTTCTTTTCGAAGTTTGTTCTAATATTTCATTTATAGTATTTTAAGAAGATTTTCGTTTCATATATATTCTTTTAATGTTTTATTCAGGAATCAATTACTGACATTTCTCGGCTGCCCGTCTACTTAAATATTACTCACGCACTGACCCATACTTTGACATCAAAAGGAAAATTAGAACCTTTTCTTATTTTCTTTTATACGTCCATCAATTTATATTTTATTCTTACCTTTTTCTAAGTAATAAATAGCATTTCAGTATTACTAAAGTTACTTTCCTTTTTAAACTTACTTACTGGTATATGTCGAAACTAATATGTAGAACCTAGGTGACCACATTTCGATAATTATTAACAAGGGTTTTTGAAATTTTTAACAAATAATCTTACACTTTTTAGAATTTTTCGATAAAATTGTAATGCACTAAACACAAACTAGTATAACAATATAATAATAAATATAAATATAAATATCTTCACGCAATTCCCAATACAGGGGTAGACAGAAGTCGAGTCTAGACAATTAAGTCCCTTCGACCCACCTTCCACCGAAGATATTTTCGGGACAACGTGACAGGTGGTGAGCCCGTCGCCGTCTTTATGTCCAAGCCAACGATATTCGTACATAAGTTTTTGAAAAACCCATTGGTACGAGCCTACCAACTGGGGATCGAACTCGGGTCTATTGACTCGAAATTCCGACTACCCAACCACTCGCCTATCGTGACTTTTAGTATAACCATCTTTACGTAATTCTTAATTATTCTGTACGTCTGTTTTTTTTACTGACATATTCTATTTACCTAAATTGATTCACCCAAAGACATATTTAACCGACTTCAAAAAAAGAATGAGGTTCTCAATTCATTTGCATATCATTGTTAATGTGTATTACCCCTCAACTCCGACACATGACATCCAATTTTGAATCCCCCGAAAATCGTGAAAATTCCTCAAATTTTATAAGCAATTAGAGTTAAGGTTGCCGAGGATGATAGTTGAAGGTGATTGCCAATATAACAAACGACGTAACAGCCTTTTGTATACGTTGAAATACTTTACGTATACTCGCTCTCGCGGAGGAAAGAAGGATGATGTCGGGTTCACGCCGGCCCCACGGTGTTCCGCCATCGCCGCACCCGCGCTGTCCGCTATAGGCAGCTCCTGTCTCCTCGGTGTGGAATAAATCCTCTCTCTCTTCCTCTAGCCTAAAAGTGCCAGAACATAAATGCGTTTACCTCTTTAACCCCGCAACTCTCACTCACACCAGAGCCCATCAACACACATCGGAAGTGGACTGGCCAAGCCCACGTGGTGCGGCCACCTCGGGTCGGCAACACAAAGTTTGGACGGCCATGTGCGTACCTCTTAGTTCACCGTGGGTTACAAGCCACGGCTATGGATTCCGTTCGTGGGACGACGTAAATGCCTATCTTAACAGAATATAATTATTATTTAAAAAAAATAAAAAATTATCAACACTTGGCACTGATTTCAAGCATATGAGTCAGTAGTGCTTATTAAAAAAATATCTTATATTCAAAAGTAACTAGTTTAACTAAGAAACTAATTCTTCGCTTTTTTGTTTTCTTTTTGAAGGCTATTAAATCAAAGAATAAACTTTTATTCTCTTTTCTTTACCCTATTACTAATCCAGGTGAAATATAGCACTAACCTCAAGCAATCTTTCAGCAATGCAATAAAACGGGCCTGAAAGCATCACGTAGTGCAGCATTTCAAAGGGCTTTGTGGAATTTAAATCGGTGGTGCATTACACTTGCATCAATCTCGCTGATGGGACACATTGCCATAACTAACCTGTATTTTTCTTAACAAACAGTCATGTTAACCGACTAAAGAGTCGAAAAATGCAGTTGCTTAATGTACTATGATATGACTTTAACTTCATTTAAAACAACATGTAGTGTAGTTTTAGTGTTACTACAAAATGTAGTAATTGGTAAAAAGCCCATACCATAAAGAATGCTTACTTGAATAGATAAATGCCACTTACAACATTCAACGCGCCCGATCGTCATGATGTTTTCAATATTTTAACGTACCAATTACCACTATCACTATTTGCAAGAACTACTTATCAACACCTAATCGAGTAACCAGCGATTTAACAATAAGCAAATTTATGTAAAACCTCACCATATTTCATAATACAGCGATTTTATAAGAGGTACGTACATAACGGCCTATAAGACAACTTAAGCCTCTCCTGTTAAGATGATATTCGATGTATTCGCCACGCTGAAGAAACGTATTGACGATCGAAGCATTCGACCTCATGTATAATTACGGGGGGAAGCGTCAGAAACAGTGTCTGATTATCTGTACTCAGTAGAACAAACTATAAAATTGTTAAAGTAAAATCGAAACATGATAATGGCTTCTTCAGGGTGAAAGCTTTCCCTCAATTTCTGTTGTGAAAGATGAGAACAGCCTGTGACAATTGACAATAGTTCTGAGGCGGCAAGAAGATTTCCACTTTAGGACAAAGACGGTGACCTTAATTGTTCATGAAAGTGGATTACGCAGTCCTCGCAGATAATAAACGTAACAAATGAGTATCATTGATCCGGTAATAATATGAAAACAAAATTAAATGATACTGAAGTCTTCGTACTTTAATTTAGCTCCACTTATCAGGAGTAGTATAAACGTCTTCAGTTTACAGTTATAATGGTAATTCATCAATGAAACTTAACAATAAAACTGTTATAAGTATCGCATTCTTTTTCGATATAAGGTATACTGCATATAAGCGGTCTGCACATAGAGGTGCACTTCCCCGCTGCGTCATCGGCGCACGCCCAGCGGGTGACCGGTTTACGTATTGCAATTGGTCACGATTACTAATTCACAGCACAAGTGAATAACGTTTAGACATATTTTTCAATATCTCATTTCATCTATTCTTTCATAAATTTACGTCTTTTAGTTACTTTAAATACCCGCCTAGAAGAATAAACCAATTTTGTGAGTTAAACTGCTACGTTATTTATGCGTTAAACATATCCGTCATAAGATTAACGTATCAATCTATCATCTGTTGGAGAGATGATGATCAACTAGATAGTTATATTCCTATTATATTACTTTCTAGTTGGCCCTCATCTCTCCAATAATTACTACTTGATATTTAAATTAATCTTTACATATCAATCATAGTCATTCCATGATCACTTATAATATTGTGCTATAATGTTATTAAAGACTCAATCTGAGATCCTCTTCTTTTCGTAGGTGTGGTAAAAGCGTCTAAGCGATTTATATCACTTAATGACAAGGGCTGGATAACCATTTCGAAAATTATAATATAAATTAGACATGTCATAAGTAGCAAGGTGGCCCACAAGGTGAAAAGATAACCTTCTTTATCGAAATTGCTTGCAAAGAAACATGGGCTACATAGTAGCCCTCACATCCTCATATCTTCATCCCAATTCTATTAAAAAAGGTCAGAACTATGTTTCACTCTTCAAATGCACATTGGCCAGCAGAGTAAATCATGTACAAGTTAGAGTGAAAAACAACAAATGGTGTCTTTTAAGCATCGAAACAGAAGAACCAAAAGAAAACATCGTCTAAAATCAATCAATCAGCCAAAGCCATATACATACATAAAATTATATTACACAGTCAATAATAATAATAATACCTAATCATTGCCTATTGTTAATAATAACAAAAGACAGCAAAAATCCCGATTCGTATTTTTCAAATTTTTGTTAGAGTTATTTCGTGGAATTAATTACAGCTTTTGAAAGTACCCGAAAATATTCCTGACATATTTAATACGGCGACGGCACTCGAATAATTTGCATTTTACCCAACAAAAGGTCCAGCGGTCTATGGCAGTAGCTTCTTATCCGGCCTAATCTTATTCATCCGCTCTTTGAGAAGGTATCTCATTATGCTTTAATCTGAATTCTTTGACCCGCCATCTTAATAATAATACTCAGAACTACATTGTCAGTTATGATAAAATAAGTGCGTGTTAAACCAATATGTTTAACCAAACACTAATGAATTAGTAAAAAAATAACAAAAGCTTTTGAGTTATGTTTAACGACGTGCTACATACCATTCATCTCACCTTTTAAAAAGTTATATTAAATGTTAGGGAGAATTAATATACAGGTTTATTGCGATTATTTAACGTAGATTATGATAACAATCTTAAGCCTCAAATTTTAAATATGGTAGTTATTATATATTCATTTTTTAATGTGGTAACTCTGAATATAAAATCTATTTTAAAGTTAAAAAAAAGTCAGTAAAGCTGAGCAGGCGTCAGTTTCACCACCATACGCGTTTCCCTACATAGCCTTCGGTGAAAGGTTGGTCGAAAGGACATAATTATATAGACCTCTCTCTGCTTCAGTATTGGGAATATCAATAATGCTTAATTCTCGTGAATAACTGCTCGCATGTGAACTAATTTTAGGAAAATCTTTACTTTATTAGTAATATCGGATAGTATATATTTTTTTCAAATAAATTTCTCCCGACTCATTGCTACAAATAGTCTGAGATTAGTGTATATAGCTGCTTGACAAATAAGGGATGCAAACATAGATCAAGGGATTCACTCCCGACCGCATTTGCATTTAGATGGGTGCGACAAGTTGTTGTTATTGTTCGAAGCGACGATGCGGAGAGAGGAAGAGACATCGTGATTCACGCAACCCACGGCGGCTTTATACCTCAAGACTAATTACTAAGTAACAATGCCACTAAGTAATTGTTGAAACCTAAACGGGCCTACAGCGATTACGGACGTTGCTACTGTATATTAGAGTTTAGCGTATAAACTTCTGATATTCGAACTATAAACATATAAATTTTTACGTAGACAACTGGCGTACTATGCGATAAGTTAAAAGAAATTCAGAGACAAAGAACCGACGACCTCCGTGGACGAGTGACGTAAACACCGGTTTTCAAGGTGTCGCCATTTCGAGATCCTATCTTCTTTTATATAAACATATTAATTTACCACAGGTATTATACTTTGCCTCGAGTATAAACATTCATATTTACCATACTTTTTTGACCGCAGCGAACCCACAAAGCTTCGGGAAAGTTACCAACTAGGCTATCGGGTCGACATACATTTTTTTCGATTAAATATGTTAATTTAAAAACTACCTGAATTATAATTTCATTTAATTGTAAGAAATTACAGTAAGAAGGCGGTGGAGTGTTATTTCCGACGTAAGAACGTACTCATGAGATAAAAGCTTTCACAATTCTCAAGCAGTCGCCAAACAAAAGGCGCGTAGATGTAGCACCTCATATACAAACATCTCTTCTATAGTGAATCTTCCGTCATCAAATATCCGATAAGGGCAAACCGTTAAGTGTTAGCGACAAGCTCAAGGTATGTATAAAGGCCTACGCAATTGTTAATAATGCAAAGGAAACGCCTTCTTACAGCGTGGATAGTGTGAGACGACTTGGTGTCAAACATAATTCGAACTTATGAATATAGATGTACTTTGTAACGTGAACGAATCTTCGTTCTTTAATAGACGGTGGTTAAATTAAGCATTTAATTAATCATTAAAGAATACTACAGCTTTACCAAATATAGCCAATTAATCTTAAAACTTTTTTCTTACGGATTGAATATTAAAACTAAACGAGCAATACATGTTAGGGTATTTAACCAAATGCATGATACATGAATTCATTGAATTAAGGTGTAGATGAGCGTATTTGTGTACTGTATTTACAGAAACACGTGATTGTAAAAAAAATATGTTTGAATAACATGGTTGATATATGAACCTAGGCTTAAGAATGGACAACCCGGTTTCCTCCCGAGCGTGTAGGATTGTTACTAAGCCTTGTTACTAACAATTGCTACCGAAAAGTGGCGGGATAACATATCTTTAAAAATACCAGACAAATCAAGCTGACCAGTGACGGACAGCATCTAAAGTGCGAGTATGTGAAACCGGAGCTATCATTTCGCTTGCCAAGCGTGATTATGGAAAATCCATCTTGCGGGATGAAGTGCACATCCTACAGTGAACTTTTATATTCATCTAAATGGTGCTAAGCTATATCACGAAAAGGTTTCCTGGTCATTAAAATGTCTTCACAATAACTTAACACATGTGCAGTCGAGTATGACTGTTCATGTGAATTTGTGTCTGTAAAACTACTTCGCTATGGGAAAAATTATTTTATGAGGAAGTTTTTTCTAAAAAACTGTTGTGTTACTCATAAGATAATAAACTTTTATATGACCTATAAAAAATATTTTCACGCAATTCCCAATACAAGGGTAGACATAGGTCAAGTCTAGACAATTAAGTCCCTTTGACCCACCTTCCACCGAAGATATTTTCGAGACAACGTGACAGGTGGTGAGCCGCCTTTATGTCCAAGCCAACGATGAAATTCGTACATAAGTTTTTGAAAAACTCATTGGTACTGCCACCTGGGGATCGAACTCGGGTCTCTCGACTCGAAATTCCGACTACCCAACAACTCGGCTATCGTGACTTCCTATATGACCAATGATGATATAAATATATTTACTTTATCCGTACAACTCAGCAGCAAGCAAGTACCCTTAGCATAACAATGCATAATTCAACTCTTACGACGACTACTGCTCGTAGCTCGTCATAAAAGTATCCTTGAAGTGCTTATGCAAGCGATGTTAAAGGCAGTAAAGATGTTCATTGTCGTTGACAGTGAATATTCTTTGACGTTTCAGTACAAAAAATACATTTTATCTTTACACGTGCATAAGGGAACAATACATACATCACCCACGGGTACATTTAAGTAACATATTCTTATACCGTCATCACATAGTATAAATTTACTAACTAGTAAGAAATACTTTTATTTTTCTTCAGAAGCCTCTTTAAATCCACAAACAGTAGACTCCTATCTAAGAAAAGAAAAGGAATGGGCTTCCGTCTATTAAAAATTTGTGTAGCGGATTGCTAATTACTATTTTTATCACACTTCATCATACTCGTAATCATGATGCTACTCACAACAACAACTCTCGCGCTTAAAATTTTAGTTTTCATTTAGCTTTCGCCCCAGATGGTTAGTTGAAGAAGAGAACCTTATGGAGAAATTATTAACGCAGCATCATTGTAAGGACTGACTGACGCGTTAAACCAGTGATAGACAAAGAAGTCTTAGGTGCTCCAGACATAGCCTATGTCCTGCATTTAACCTATTTCTCTTTCTATTTACAGACTAGGTTACGAGTCCACTATGTACCGTAAATGTGAAATATGAAATTGGTAATGGTAAAAGTTACGATAGCCGAGTGGTTGGGTGGTCGGAATTTCGAGGCAAGACACCCGAGTTCGATCCCCAGGTGGCAGGCTCGTACCAACGGGTTTTTCAAAAACTTATCTACGAATTACATCGTTGGCTTGGACATAAAGAAGGAGACGGGCTCATCACCTGTCACGTTGTCCCGAAAATATCTTCAGTGGAAGGTGGGTCGAAGGGACTTCATTATCTAGTCTAGACCTCTGTCTACCCCTGTATTGGGAATTGCGTGAAGATATTTATTTTTATTATTTATTTATTGAAATTGATGCATATGGTGACTACACACATGTGCTCGAATTATCTGTTATTAATTGTGTGATTACTGTTAACATTCTTCAAGTCATTCTATTTTAAGCTTTCTTAGATTATCGCATCCCGACACGTGAGTCAGTTGCGTAGTTCCAAGAAGCGGTCGCTATGCCATCGAGAACTGCGTTATTCGAATATCCAGTGTAAAGGGTAGCCGTCTTAAGAATTACGTCCGATATATTTTTAAATGTAGTTTATAATAAATAATTTTTACGTATCGTAGTAAATCCTTTTTATGTATTTTTAGAATAAATGTGGGTGAACGATAAGAATTGTTTTTTAAAATAGATATTGTTAATGTATATGATGCGTTTCCTATTGAGTTACTAAGAATTAGTTCATCTATTCATAGTGTTCATTCGTAGTGAATTTAATTATTTTATTTTAAATATTATTTTATAATTATTAAATAGAATATAAGTAATAAATAAATATCTTCACGCAATTCCCAATACAGGGGTAGACAGAGGTCAAGTCTAGACAATTAAGTCCCTATGACCCACCTTCCACCGAAGATATTTTCGGGACAACGTGACAGGTGGTGAGCCCGTCGCCGCCCTTTATGTCCAAGCCAACGATGAAATTCGTACATAAGTTTTTGAAAAACTCATTGGTACTGCCACCTGGGGATCGAACTCGGGTCTCTCGACTCGAAATTCCGACCACCCAACAACTCGGCTATCGTGACTTTTTAATATAATATCATTATATAATTAAATAAATTATATAAATATAATAATATAATTAAATAGAATATCATAATTTTATTTATAAAAATAATAAAAAAATATCTTCACGCAATTCCCAATACAGGGGTAGACAGAGGTGATGAGCCCGTCGCCGCCCTTTATGTCCAAGCCAACGATATTCGTACATAAGTTTTTGAAAAACCCATTGGTACGAGCCTGCCACCTGGGGATCGAACTCGGGTCTCTCGACTCGAAATTCCGACCACCCAACCACTCGGCTATCGTGATTTTAATAATTTAATTAATTATTGAATAAATGCAGAATGCACCTGCATTCTGCGTTGGCAGATGTAATGGGCTGCATGATCCACTTACCAACCATCAGCTGTAAAAATAGAAATTTTTCAAGAGTATCTCCTCACGTCACGTCACGTCCTACACCTTTCGTATTATGTGGCTACTCTATGCACACGCCTTTTGTAATGTTTTCCCTTTCATAGTTCCTGAGTTAAAGTGAGACAGAATGTAGTTAAACTTTGTAGTTGATTACTCGCGTGGCAATATGCAATGCGTTAATTCTATCTTCTTTAAAGCAAAACCTGATTGGGTAATTAAAAGTACAAGAACATTCCTGTGTTGTGACTGGTTCTAAGTTTTCGACTGACCTTTGAAATAAAAGATGGAATAACTCTGCCCTACTTACTTATTTTTCTTATAACTGTGATACAGGTCTCGGCTAATATAATAAGGAGGTAAATTTAGAAAATTTTATTTGTATACGGCAAAAAAAATTTTTTTTAGTAAATGAAGATATAATCCGATCTTGAAAATTATTTCATAGTTGGGTGTTATATGAAAAGAATATATTAATAAGCAAATTTTAATTTTTTTATTCAGGGGAATATGTTGAAGCCAAGGGTTGACTTTTGTTGAAGTCACGTGACGTCGTACAATACCGTCATAAAGTAGAGGCATCATGTATTTCTGCAAGTATTTCAAATTTAACATTATGATTGTGTTAACGTAATGCAACTTAAAGTTTGAATTGGTTGAGGGATATGCATTTCCATAGGGAGCGAAGACACGATGAGGGATTCTATTGCAAATAGGAAGCGTGAAAGTACACTGATTTCATATCGACTAAGCAAAATAAAACCTTAGTTACGATTCCTTAGTAGATGTTAGGAAAGGAAAGAATTTCACAATGTACTCCAGACACAAGACACAGACGTCTAGATAATTGAGGATCTATCTTTCACCTTTATGTCATCTGTTTGGTGGTGAGCCTACATATTTTTGGAAATAATAAAGAAGTATTTAATTTATAATAAATTGGAGACAGTAGTAGATTAATTTAATTAAGGGTCTATAGAGTTTCTGGTCAATATATGCTTGATTATAGATCAATGTGGAATTTTTAAAGAGTATGGCAATACCCGATGGCTTGACATTGGCTTCCCTTGGGAGAGGGGAACGCTTTTGTGCGAATGCTACTTGCGTAGATACATTAGCGACCTTTCATACTAAGGGTATTTCGATTAAAGCCGGGGTGACATCAGGGGCAGCTGAATCGAGTAAGTGGCGTAAATATGAGTCTTTGCAGGAAGGACATGAGGGCAGGTTCTATTCTCGCACAATCGAACATGGAAAACACAACGAAAACTATTAAATATAGAATAGAAACCATGGCCTTAATATCATTTTAATTTGAAAGAAAATTACATTTATATTAACAGCATTTAATATAAATGTAATTTTCTTTCTGTAAATAAAGAATAAATATAATAATAATATAAAAAAAGTTGTTTTTAAAAAGTAAACTATTTTGCATCGCATGGAAAAGTTTCATGAAACGAAATAAAGAAAAATCAAAAAATCGAAAATTATAAATAATAATACGCTGTATTGTCAAGAATACGATGTTACGAGTACATTCTCTTATATTCATCTAGCGTGACAATCCTCGTCAAGGCTGTATCACATTGAATAGAAAATCCGTAAACAAAAGAGCGCACTCGCAGAAAACTATTCCCCCGGCGTTGCAAAGCTTTCTTGTCAATTTCGATTCAATGATAAATTTTATCTGCTATCTCATTCTTTTGATATTAGATGTGCAAAAAATAATAATGATGAAGCTAAATGATTCGAAATTTTAATATATAACATTAAAATAATATAACAATTTTAATATAAATAAAATAATTAATAAATTATACGTTACCCATTCCGATGTAGGCAGAAGTCATGACAACGAAATTTTTGCGATCCACTTACCACCACACCTTTTTTAGGATAACATGACAGCTAGTGAGCCTATCTTAATATCTAAGGTAACCGAACAAGATACGTACATACATGTACATATTTTTCAAACAAAAATATTCTTATATACATTCAAACATCCACGGCTCGAGTATAAATATTCATATTCATCATGAAAAAGTTTGCCCTAAGGGGGATTCGATCCCACTACGCTTAGCTTCGAAAGCAGGGCCACTACCAACTCGACTTTATGGATATCATTCGACGAGATTATCTACGCGTTTATTTTATTTGCTCGTGTAAAAACTTAGCTCATCCCGTTGAAGCTAGTATATTTTTAGTAGTACTTTACTTCCTCCAGTCCGTCTGTCAGTCAATCTAAATATATATGTGTCCGCACCTGGCATATACTTTTCACCATTACGAAGATTGACTAGTAGAGAATGCCACCAGGCATTATGACCGTCCATTGTAGCCCTTAATATAAGGTGTTGGCAATGAAGAATAAATAAAAAATATATAGTCATATAGTCAAACCTATCAAAAACCTTCAGAACCTCCAAAAACGCCAGGAACTAAGTAAGGTCTACGTTAACGGTAATTTTAAGCCCTAAAAAGCTTCTCCATGAACGAAATAAAAAAAAAACAAATATAGCCTTTCTTCTATCTAAACCTGAGAAAATAATTTACATAAAACAAACGATAATTTCTAACAGTATGTGTATTACCGGACAGCAGCCATACTTTAGTTTTAATATACGATTGGTTAAACTAAGAAACAAGCATTCTCGTGCAATCCCTCTTGTGCAATAACATTTAATATACATTTGAAAGTACATCTGGATCATAGCTTGGATATCTGAAATTGAAATAGGCGTACAATTTGTTTAGCTCCCCCTTACATTATGCGGAGGGTGGCCATTATTTTTTACGCGGTGTTCTTTTACCTCAATATCCCCGGTTTATAGTCATTTTATACAAATTTTAGTAAGCTTCCATTCGGTTGTGTTTAACGAGTATTATTTTACGTTCAATTTTATCCACAATATTCTCTTTGGAAATTAACAACCTTTCGTTCTGATTGCTAATACAATGACTTACAAGTAACCATAACTTTTCTGTATAAGATAATTTAAAAAAGGAAATATCTACACCTCGCATTCGATATGTATTCACTTTTATTTTGTTTCAACAAGTTCGTCAACAAAATTCATCAATTTTGTTGATGTGGTAAGATAAAAGAGACAAAGTTACGTAACATGACTTCTATGTCTAGAAAAGCACAGCGTAATAAGCTTAGAACTATATATTTGTTGAGTGTTGTTGTAATTAATAAAAATAATTATTTAAACCTGATATCATAGCTTGAACAAGGCGGCGATAAGCTCACAATCTACCATGTTAGCCTACATAAACTTTGTTTGAAAGTGGATTGAAATAATTTCTTTGTCTAGATCTCTGTTTACCCCGGAATCGGCAATTAATTTAAAACTTAAACTTGAAAATAATGTACAATTCAGGCGTAAGTGCACAATTGTGCAATAGTATGATTAATTTTGACATTGTAGTATATAATATATAAGTATTAGTAATGTATTAGTATTTTCCCCGATCCGAAGACCCGAGTTCGATCCTCAGATGGCAGGATCGTAACAATGGGTTTTTTAAAAACTTATGTACGAATTATATCTGTTGGCTTGGATATAAAGACAGCGACGGGCTCACCACCTGTCACGTTGTCCCGAAAATATCTTCGGTGGAAGGTGGCTCGAAGGGACTTAATTGTTTAGACTTGACCTCTGTCTACCCCAGTATTGAGAATGGCGTGAAGATATTTTTTGATAAACAGAAACTTAAAAAACAACTGACTCGATGTCATTCAAATAGTAATTAAAAATATTTATCAATGTCCTACTTGGGTTTAGAACTAGATAAATTCTGAGTAAATTTTCCTTTAATAAATAACAGCCACGATTATTTCGTATGATAAAAATTCTCCTCGACAACAATTTAATTTCCTTTGCGCAGTTACTGTAAAGAGAAAAAGAAGGTAAGCGAATTGATATCGTATTTCCCGATCGCTCCGTCGATTACCGGCGTCGTTCGCCGACGATGCCGGAGTCTCGACTCACTGTAAGTAGAGAAGAAAAAGTATAATTTTTTTTTCAACATTTGAATCGAAAATGTCATTCTGTTTCGTAGACACTGAATAATGGAAGTTTAAAGCCAACGCTGAACATCTGTTTCCAGAATTCTGCGAATGTCTACGAATAATAAATGAATTAAAAAAAATCTGTCTATCTATGAGTAAACTCTGTATGGCATTTTTTCCTTTAATATTACGTACTGTCAATTAACAACTCTGCTTTAATTTTCATCTATATCAGGGCAACGTTAATGTAATGTTATTAAAAATATAAAGGCATTTAAAAATAAACGATGGGATGGTCATAAGTTCAATCCCAGTGTCAGCCAGTTATTTTTACAGTTCTATTCTAGTTATATGTTCGGGTAAAATTCATCATTCAATCGCAAAATACTTACTTTACTAACTTTGCTATTACGAGCTATTACAGCTTTACTATTTTTTTCGATTTCAAATATTTCAGGCGACGCTCCACCTATACGGTTCATTCCATCTTTATCGGACTGACCTTTGAAGGGCATAAGTTCGAATACATTTTACCCTCGTAAAATAAATTTAAGACTCTTTTGTGTCTATTCTCAAGGACAAACAAAATTGCGCAGTATCAAAGTCCATTGGGTAAAATACAATATTGTTGATAAAATAAAATAAAAGAAACATATTTTCTTGTACTTTATCTATATTTTCGAAATTTCAAGGAGATAGAGGAAATAGTTAAGAAACTACCAGTAGTGGTGAAATATAAGTAATAAATGTAAAGAAAAACGCGTTGTCAAGAGTAATCTTCACGCATTTCCCAATATATGAGTAGTCAGAGCCCTAAACGATTTAGTCGTTTTGATCCACAGTTCACCAGTCTGTAGACTGTTCATGTCTTTATGTCTCACCTTTTCTTTATGTAACAACTTATTCAAATAATTTTTATATATACACTTTTGATAATTTAAATTTAATTGCTTAATAAATTTAAACATAAGAATAAATATCTTCTCGCCAATCAAAATACACACACAGTAGACACAGTCTTTATGTCCAAGCCAACGACATTAAACATATAAAAGTTTTAAAAAGGTCTTGGTAAGACCTACCACTTGGGATCGAACTTGTGTCTCTTGACTCGAATTCTCATCATTCAACCACTTGGTTATCGTAACTTCATAAGTAAACATAAATCATATATATGTAGAATATATATACATACATATGTGATAGTTTGTATCATATGTAATCATAAAATACTAGCCGTACGTACAAACCTAATATACACTATTTACTAAAAAGCATTGCTTTTGTATTCAAAATAGCTTTGAGAAAAAATTTGTGAGCCAACAATTCTACAGTTGAGGACGATTCAAAAAGGCATCATTTAAAACATGTAAGTTGCCTTCCTAGTTAGTAATTTAGCTTTTTAGAGCGTCTAACGTTACAACTACTGAAATAACAGTACGAATCTACGTTTACGCACTAAAAGTCAAGTGTGAATATTAAAAAGTATATATTTCTTTTATTTAGAAATCGCCATCATAATAAGGTTTTGCCATGAAAATAAAAAATAAATATTTAACCTCCATCTATACATACTATACATACATACATACACACATACATACATACATAACGACCTGTAATAAATCACTGCCGGAAATAGGTCTCTCCCGTGGGAGGGTTTTTCATAATTGTCACGCTTGGCAATCAGTCTGGCGATCGCAGTACCAGACATCTTGCATCTTAGACATTGCTCGCCGTCACCGGTCTGTTTATTTTGGTCTTTTATTTTTTTCCAGTTGGTTATCCCTCCATCTGTCGGTAACCATTGATATGGTCATGACACCCACAATAAGAAAGGGGTGATATATTCTTAAGCCAAATTAAATACGACTTATAAAACTCTACGCACATCATGTCTCTTCTGTAAGGTGGTTACGTCATAATCGTCAAGCGGTATAGTTATCAAAATTCCAGACACATTTCTCCTCAACCTCGTACCTTCTGTCTATCACCGTTCTGCATAATTTTAGACTGGATAGATAGATATTGCATAGAGCGGGTTACACATCTCTCGCTTCTCAGCCAATGAAGCTTCAAAAGCCATGAAGTCAACAGCGTAAAAAACATTTTCCCCCACGGTTATTTAAGATAACGTCGTGTTTATTGTTGAAACCAAGACTTTGCACTTACATGTTACACAACAACTGTATAAAGAGAAGTAAAGAAGCAGAATTAAAAATCTAAAAGACTTGAGATTAATCTCGAATAACGATTAGAAATCAGAAATAATAATGAAGATCAGCACACTGAAATGGTAATAGACAAGTGACGTCACATAGCTCGAAGAATTGTTTATTGTTGAGGATAAAAGGTTCTTGAGTCTCAGCTTCAAGCTTTTTTTGTTGCCTAAAGCAAACGCAATGCCTGACAACCCCCTACAAGATGGAGTGAAGACCTGCACAATACGTAGATGAGATGAGATGTAAGATGCAAGGTACAGGTGGCTAAAGTTCGTACTCTGTAGAAATCTTTATGGGATTGATGTCCAGCAGTATATGGATAGGCTGTAACGAAGAAAATATGAAATCAAAATTTCCGGGCTTCTAAATGTCTCTCTGACCTAAACTAAACTAAATGTAAGACACACCATTATAAGTAGTTAATGTAACGACCAATTTCGCCGTACCGAATAGCGGTTTTTATTATTAAAAGAAAAGCTATGTTATTTTGTATATGATAGTTGACTGAAGGGAACAAAATGAGCGCTGTGATATGTAGGAGTCCGTTAACGAGTAAATATTTGTTCATTTGTCACGCCACAATATTGCCTCCGGGCCTTACTTTTGTTTCATAATATGGGGCGTCATGCGACGATAAATAATTAAAATGAGTGCAAATTATTAATACCTATTATTCCGATATTTTAATATAAATGTCAGTGGTTTTAAAAAACATAGTAAATGTTTTAAGCAGTTATGACTAATTACTTGAGGATTATATTTACGGCACCTGAATTTAGTATTCATCTTCAGACTCTAAAATTCACTGCAGCACAGGATTTAGGCTGTAAAGTCCATAGCAGTAGAGCGATTTTGTCTGTCCCCCTTGTAGCAGGATTTGACATAATGGATACGCATAGTAAACTGATTGACGATCGAAGTACCAGACACTTTACATCTTAGACGCTGCTGTCCATCACAGCTCTGACTTATTTTAAACGAGATGTTTATATCCGCTTTCTTTGATATTCATATTTTGAATACTATATCCTTAGTGGCCTCTTATCTAACCCATGAGAAAGGGAGTGCCACAAAGCATTGTACCATGTTCATTACTTTTTACTCAATATAATTATTTTGTGTAATAAATATTCCTGTCATATTAGGATAACTAAGTACAGGACATCATTTTAACATAACCAAACCTTATGCCAATCAAAATGAAGCGAGCGATATTTAGTCTCGCGAAAACTTTGGGTATGAAAAGAAAAAGAAAAAATGTTTTAAAATTTTAACTGACAATGGAATGAAATGGTGGAATTCGAACCCGCGACCATTGCCGAACCGTGGAAATTTTTTTTAAATTTCAGCTGAAATTTTGATATTTATTGTATTTATATTATTTAAGTTTAAATGTTACGTTATGTTACACAGTAATGGCCTTCGCAGTGTTTTCTAATCTTATCTAATCTCTTTCTAATGGTTTTTTGGTTTTTGAATTGACTGACAAGGCAGCAGCTTTTCGGTTCAATAAAATTATAATAAAAGTAAATAAAATGTAAAGCAATTTTGTATTGATTTTTAAAGCATATAAGTTATGCTAAACTTTTTGTCATTAAATTAAAGAGAAAATATGTCTTAATTAAGATGATTAGAAAACACTACACGAGGCCATTACTGTGTAACAAAACGCAACATTTAAAGTTAAATAATATAAATATAATAAAATATACATTACATTAACAGTAAACATGTATGAACTAAAAATATACATTAACATAAATAAATATTTATATACAAACTCGGACTGAATCTGATCTGAGAAATATCTTTTTTTAACAACTTTTAGAGGTGAACTCGTATTAAAAAACTCCAAAGCTCGCAACGAAATGGAAAAACAGTATTTTAAAACATGAGCCGATACTGCATTTACCACAAAGCCCAATGGTTGGGAGTTTATCCACTTTATCCATTCAGTTTGTACTGTTTGTTTGTGCAAATAAAATGAAATTGATGTTTTTGATGAAAAGTTCACTCACACTATTACTCGTACCAATATTTTTACAATAAACCTTTTGTACACTACACAAACTACAACACGAACGATTAATTTCAAAACGAAACTACTAATTAGAAGTTTAACATTCGCATATTTAAAATATCTACTAATACTAAAAGTCGGCAATATTTTAAATTCAGAGTAGAATTTTAATAAGTAATTTTGTTATAGTATGCCATGATATCACAATACAAGCGAAAGCTCTTCAAACATTGACCATATTAAGCATTCTTACTTAAGGATTAGGTCGGGAATTAAGCGGTTAAAGCTTAATTCCAAAGGCATGTTACTCAGATTAGTAACTGTCACAATGTTAGAAACGCGTCATGGGACCCTGACAAGGGACTCCCGCAAGACCTCCGTCTTGGTATCCAAGTTGTGACGGTTAAACGGTTTATTATATCAAATAGTATAAAATATTAAAACGTTGTAAGTGTATTAATCTTTACTTAACACATATATTTAAAAAATATTATGTATACATATCATAACATGACACACAAATATGGATTATATAATGTTAGTAAGTTCATTTCTCTTACAATATTATTAATGAAATAAAAAATTATAAATAGAATTAAAAAATGTATGTGATGTTGTCGCATACATTGCTCCGATCCCAATGTAAGATACTAAAGCACTTGTGCTATGGGTATCGGAAACAACGCATACAACATAAAATAAACTTTACCATAAACCTTATATTCATAAAATAAACTTTATCAACCAATTTTTATTTTAGACGTGATTTTAAAAATACATGTACTATGTAAATTAGCATAGGCGAATGGTCAAGAGTTAACAGTTAATCTAGTAAAAGTATCTTATTGGCCGCTTTTTAGAAGACCTACATTAATTGCATTCTCATAACTATTTATATTTGGACTCTGACTTAGCAATAATCTTACTACTTATCATATTGTCCATATTATCTCTGGTTAAAAAACAGGGCGATCAAAATCTGTCTAACAAAGCTACCGAGGTTATGTTATACCTTATGTTTAGGTGGAGACAAGGTAAAAACCATTAAATTTTGTCAAAATCAGGCTATTTGCACTCTATAAAACTTGAGTGTTGTGACCATAAATACTAATTAAAATTATTTTAGATTTTTTTTCTATTATTAGACACATGAATTACACATGAAACTCGAAGTACTTGTTTGCTTAATTTACTAACATTTAAATTGTAGAAAATTTTCTGATTAACCACTTATATTAAATCATCTCGTAAATAAGAAACATCTATTAAAATACATCTATCAAAACGATGATAGGTTTATCTAGCCTAATCACGTCTAAAGATATTAATCGCAAAGCTCCTATTTACTGTTGGGCACAGACACAATAGAAATTGGATGAATTATTAGGTAGACTTCGTATTATGCTTTGGGAGCGCAGCTTTGAATTGAGTGAAGGTCGGCATTGAAACCCTGACCATGTCAATAGAGTAACCCGATACGACGGATTATTACGAACAGAATGAAGGTTAAATTCGTACATAATTCCGTCTACGTCTCTTTGCTTTTATACGCTGCGGATTTAAAAGCATTTGCATTACATTAAGAGCGCTTACCTAAAAGTTTTGATGCATGAGATTCAATAATTAAAAAATATTATATATATATATATATATATATATATATATATATATATATATATATATATATATATATATATATATATATATATATATATATATATATATATATATATATATATATATATATATATATATATATATATATATATATATATATATATATATATATATATATATATATATATATATATATATATATATATATATATATATATATATATATATATATATATATATATATATATATATATATATATATATATATATATATATATATATATATATATATATATATATATATATATATATATATATATATATATATATATATATATATATATATATATATATATATATATATATATATATATATATATATATATATATATATATATATATATATATATATATATATATATATATATATATATATATATATATATATATATATATATATATATATATATATATATATATATATATATATATATATATATATATATATATATATATATATATATATATATATATATATATATATATATATATATATATATATATATATATATATATATATATATATATATATATATATATATATATATATATATATATATATATATATATATATATATATATATATATATATATATATATATATATATATATATATATATATATATATATATATATATATATATATATATATATATATATATATATATATATATATATATATATATATATATATATATATATATATATATATATATATATATATATATATATATATATATATATATATATATATATATATATATATATATATATATATATATATATATATATATATATATATATATATATATATATATATATATATATATATATATATATATATATATATATATATATATATATATATATATATATATATATATATATATATATATATATATATATATATATATATATATATATATATATATATATATATATATATATATATATATATATATATATATATATATATATATATATATATATATATATATATATATATATATATATATATATATATATATATATATATATATATATATATATATATATATATATATATATATATATATATATATATATATATATATATATATATATATATATATATATATATATATATATATATATATATATATATATATATATATATATATATATATATATATATATATATATATATATATATATATATATATATATATATATATATATATATATATATATATATATATATATATATATATATATATATATATATATATATATATATATATATATATATATATATATATATATATATATATATATATATATATATATATATATATATATATATATATATATATATATATATATATATATATATATATATATATATATATATATATATATATATATATATATATATATATATATATATATATATATATATATATATATATATATATATATATATATATATATATATATATATATATATATATATATATATATATATATATATATATATATATATATATATATATATATATATATATATATATATATATATATATATATATATATATATATATATATATATATATATATATATATATAGGAAAATGACCTCGTTGGACACGCGGAATACGGTTGCTCGCTTCTTCACTACTGTGTGCGTACACCTTATCATTTTGTTTGTTGTAGCTCTCTTCTACGGTAAAAATTTAATCCGAAAAAAGAATTTCCCGGTATTTTTTCCCGCGTACCGCTTAAACAAAGCGCGGCATCTCTTCAGTCTCAGATGCATTAGACGAGCATTCAAACAATTTCCTGTTTTTCTTCGATATGCCCGAAGCCCTAAGTCTTCATATATCACCCTTTTCACTGTGGTTCTGCTTAACCCCATCTGAAGAGCCAACAGTTTCTGCTTACGTTTGGGATTTCTTTGAATTCGAGCCTTCACAGCTTATATCACTGCTGGAGTCCTAACAGACCGTGGGCGACCACTTTGACCTGTCATCTACACTAGAGTCTTCATTGTATCGTTTGATGGTACGATAAACGAATCTTTTGGTTATATTCAAATTTCCTGTTTTTCTTCGATATGCCCGAAGCCCTAAGTCTTCATATATCACCCTTTTCACTGTGGTTCTGCTTAACCCCATCTGAAGAGCCAACAGTTTCTGCTTACGTTTGGGATTTCTTTGAATTCGAGCCTTCACAGCTTATATCACTGCTGGAGTCCTAACAGACCGTGGGCGACCACTTTGACCTGTCATCTACACTAGAGTCTTCATTGTATCGTTTGATGGTACGATAAACGAATCTTTTGGTTATATTCAAATTTCCTGTTTTTCTTCGATATGCCCGAAGCCCTAAGTCTTCATATATCACCCTTTTCACTGTGGTTCTGCTTAACCCCATCTGAAGAGCCAACAGTTTCTGCTTACGTTTGGGATTTCTTTGAATTCGAGCCTTCACAGCTTATATCACTGCTGGAGTCCTAACAGACCGAGGGCGACCACTTCTTGACCTGTTATCTACACTAGAGTCTTCATTGTATCGTTTGATGGTACGATAAACGAATCTTTTGGTTATATTCAAATTTCCTGTTTTTCTTCGATATGCCCGAAGCCCTAAGTCTTCATTTAACACCCTTTTCACCGTGGTTCTGCTTAACTCCATCTGAAGAGCCAACAGTTTCTGCTTACGTTTGGGATTTCTTTGAATTCGAGCCATCACAGCTTTTATCACTGCTGGAGTCCTAACAGACCGAGGGCGACCACTTCTTGACCTGTCATCTACACTAGTCTTCATTGTATCGTTTGATGGTACGATAAACGAATCTTTTGGTTATATTAAAATTTCCTGTTTTTCTTCGATATGCCCGAAGCCCTAAGTCTTCATTTAACACCCTTTTCACCGTGGTTCTGCTTAACTCCATCTGAAGAGCCAACAGTTTCTGCTTACGTTTGGGATTTCTTTGAATTGAGCCTCACAGCTTATATCACTGCTGGAGTCCTAACAGACCGAGGGCGACCACTTCTTGACCTGTCATCTACACTAGTCTTCATTGTATCGTTTGATGGTACGATAAACGAATCTTTTGGTTATATTAAAATTTTTGAGTATGTCAAAAACTTGAATTGGCGCGTAACCGCAACGATGCAACTCAATAACTGCGACACGGTCTTCTTTAAGCGTCCACTCCATATTTAAAAATGAGTAAAATTATAAAAAGTACGTAGTTTTATTTTCATGAACAATTCGAAATTGAATTACCAAATCCTTTAAAGCTAGCATCTAAAAGAAATTATATATATATATATATATATATATATATATATATATATATATATATATATATATATATATATATATATATATATATATATATATATATATATATATATATATATATATATATATGTAACTAGCTAACCTAGAAGCTTCGTACCGCCATAATCAATAAATGTAGTGTTCAATTATGAGTATTAGCTGAATCGAATTCACTTACAGGACGTATTCATTTGTTTATATTATATTATATTTACCTATTCTGTTATAGTTATAGTCACTATATTAAATTGAAAATAGAAAAGTGCCTTTCTTCATTAACAAATATGAAACTAATTCAATTTTATTTTATCTAAATATTACTTTATAAAAATACTGTATCCGTATGTTCGTGGCCGTAAAACTTAATAAGTTGTACCGGAACCTATTTTGTTGCCTCAAAATAGGTTCCGGTACTACGTAGTAGGTGTTAAGGATTAAATTTTATCTAAACCTCTGAGTACGCCGGTGTTAGGAACGCGTTAAGATAAAAATATGTGAATGTGAATCAAATCTATCGACACAATCAATTGACTCTTTCGCTTAACTAAAATAATGTTTTCCGAAAACGTAAATTGTAAAAATATAACTATAGCGAATAAATATAATAGCGAATAAATAAATTTATAATAGGAGTCACGATAGCCGAGTGGTTCGGTTTTCGAAATTCGAGTTAAGAGTCCCGAGTTCGATCCCCCAGATGCCTGAGTCATACCAATGGGTTTTTTTTCAAAACCTAAATTCCAGGTAAAAACTCACTATTCGACAACCCGATATCTAATCATGGTCAGTCAGTCAGTAATGAACACTACTGTCAGACAACTACATGTCATTTTGTTACACTTTTCAAATACTTACGTATTCTTGGTTACATAATAATCATTTAGATGACTTCCGCTTAGAAAAGGCGCATTATTTGAATAGACACATCGTACGTACAAGTATTCTCATTTTTCTCGCAGAAATCCCTGATATACTTATGCTGGAAATAAGGGGCTTCTTTAGAAGGGATTGAAAGCTTTGAGATATTTTCTCTTTTCTAAGTGCGTCACGTGTAGAAGCTTTTTATTATGGTTGGTATGTATAACTTCATATATATATTATTTTTAGATATCATGATCTGTTTTTCTGTGTCTTTCAATGACATTATGTTTTTGAAATATTTTTTTATTTTTGTATATATATATATATATATATATATATATATATATATATATATATATATATATATATATATATATATATATATATATATATATATATATATATATATATATATATATATATATATATATATATGTAACTAGCTAACCTAGAAGCTTCGTACCGCCATAATCAATAAATGTAGTGTTCAATTATGAGTATTAGCTGAATCGAATTCACTTACAGGACGTATTCATTTGTTTATATTATATTATATTTACCTATTCTGTTATAGTTATAGTCACTATATTAAATTGAAAATAGAAAAGTGCCTTTCTTCATTAACAAATATGAAACTAATTCAATTTTATTTTATCTAAATATTACTTTATAAAAATACTGTATCCGTATGTTCGTGGCCGTAAAACTTAATAAGTTGTACCGGAACCTATTTTGTTGCCTCAAAATAGGTTCCGGTACTACGTAGTAGGTGTTAAGGATTAAATTTTATCTAAACCTCTGAGTACGCCGGTGTTAGGAACGCGTTAAGATAAAAATATGTGAATGTGAATCAAATCTATCGACACAATCAATTGACTCTTTCGCTTAACTAAAATAATGTTTTCTGAAAACGTAAATTGTAAAAATATAACTATAGCGAATAAATATAATAGCGAATAAATAAATTTATAATAGGAGTCACGATAGCCGAGTGGTTCGGTTTTCGAAATTCGAGTTAAGAGTCCCGAGTTCGATCCCCCAGATGCCTGAGTCATACCAATGGGTTTTTTTTCAAAACCTAAATTCCAGGTAAAACTCACTATTCGACAACCCGATATCTAATCATGGTCAGTCAGTCAGTAATGAACACTACTGTCAGACAACTACATGTCATTTTGTTACACTTTTCAAATACTTACGTATTCTTGGTTACATAATAATCATTTAGATGACTTCCGCTTAGAAAAGGCGCATTATTTGAATAGACACATCGTACGTACAAGTATTCTCATTTTTCTCGCAGAAATCCCCGATATAACGGGCGCTGCGCTACGTGGGCTTCTTAGAAGGGATTGAAAGCTTTGAGATATTTTCTCTTTTCTAAGTGCGTCACGTGTAGAAGCTTTTTATTATGGTTGGTATGTATAACTTCATATATATATTATTTTTAGATATCATGATCTGTTTTTCTGTGTCTTTCAATGACATTATGTTTTTGAAATATTTTTTTTATTTTTGTATATATATACCAATTTACAAATAACTAAACACTTCTATTAAAGTTGGCCCTTCTTATTTTAAGGAAAGCCCAAAAAGCGGTTCATCTAACGTCGTCTCATAATAGTAAGTAATTACATACATACATAACAGCCTGTCCTGTAAAAGTTCCCTGCACAGGCACAGGCCTCTTCCATATGGGGAAGGTTTGCCGGTATCTCGTAACTAAGAACGCTTACCGACTACTAAACCTAGCAACCACCTATCTCCGGCCTGTTCTTATAAGTATATTGATATCAGTCAAGTAACATAGTTTTTGCTGTAATTTGGTCATAAAAATTTTGTCGTTAGGCCATCGCCAAAGCGTCAAGAAGTAATTAATTAGACCAAATTGTTAAAATTATTTTTTTCAAATATTAAGACTTTCTTTTGAAATAAGCAATCGTTTACAAAATTTTATCTACATTTAAATTTTAAATATTAAATCCGTTTAAATATTTTTTTTAAATTAAGTATTCATGCAAATGAAATTATATTTTACAATATCAATCGTTTTCATTGTAATAAGGTATAATTAACAGAATTTTACTAAGTTACTTTACTCTGAAAAGGTAACTTAACAGAATTATTATTTATTCGATAATCTACATTAATAAAATATTTATGAAGGACTTTTTATCAGAATCAAAGTATAATACTGGAGGATTTCCAATAGTTTCCAATGGTCGGAGACTACGTTCTACAGTGGAACTCTACTGTAACAGTACTGACTGTTGTGATGAAGAATTGGATTAATAATTAGATTATACTATTTCAATTCAACTCTTAATTATTATTTGAAGATTTACATTTAATCTTTTATCATGACAACAACTCACACATTCAGGGATTTAATAAGTATTCCGTTTGAATTATTCATTAAAGTAGAGTGTCACAGTCGCAATGAATTCTGCGAAGAGCTCATATCGCACGGCGAGTACGTGACACAAATCCACAGCTCAATAAGCGCGATGAGAGATGAGAGACGAGATAGGGCTATCAGGCTCCTGACTGCCTCGCTGATGGCGACACGTGACGAACACAAAGCATTCATTTCTGCAATTTGGGCAGTAGTTTACATAAATCACTATAACATTTATTTGACTGAAAAACTAAAACCGTATCTGGAAATTACTGCCCAATTTTTTTTTCTCATTTCACTGAACTTCTACGAAATCTAATTTTAGTAAACTACCTAAAAAGTCAATCGTTGGCTTGGACATAAAGATGGCGACGGGCTCAGTACCTGTCACGTTGTCTCAAAAATGTCTTTTGGTGGAAGATGGCTCTGTCTACCCCTGTATGGGGAATCGCGTGAAGTTATTTATTTTATTTATTATTTTTTACCTAGGCGATGTTTGTGTACGTAAGTCTTAATAAGTCACGATAGCCGAGTGGTTGGGTGGTCGAAATTTCGAGTCAGACCCGAGTTCGATCCCCAGGTGGCAGGCTCGTACCCATGGGTTTTCCAAAAAAACTTATGTACGAAATTTATCGTTGGCTTGAATATATATATCTGAGACCATGACTGAGACTTACATATATTTATATATAAGTCTCAGTCATACTAGAAGCTTTATCTTCCACTTCATCACTGTTAAAGAAAAAGTGAACGAATGTATAATTGTTAGTTACGCTTTTACGCTTTCACAAAAGCGTATTTGAGTGAAATTTGAAATGAAAATGGAAATGAAAATTATTCCCTAGATACTTATAAATATACTAGTTTATTTGCAAGTAATAAATATTAATAAAGCCGCTAAACAAATATAAACTTTTATGATTTACATTAAACTATGTTATATTACTTTTATATTAAACTATGTCAAAGAAAATCCGGATAATATAATAATTTGTTATATAGTAAATTTAACTCAGTATTTGTAAACATCAAACTATCTCTGGTCTTATAATATTGGCTTTTTGCCAGAATGATGTTTTATATAAATTCAAACAAAGTAAACAGTGATATATTAGTATTTTAAAAATAAATGTCTTACAGGGTGATGTTCCCGTCGATACCCACTTAATGAGAAATAACCATTCCAATGATATAGATTCTTCATAAGTTGTAAATTAAAACATTAAATTTAAATTAAATTAATTAAAATTGTAAATGTACGGTCCCTCTACATCAGGATCATGGCAAAGGGACTAATTTCCATATCGATGATGTACTTTTTATAGTATGAAACACATGTATTAGAACTTATATTTTCTTTACAGGAACGATACTGGCTGTCGAGGTTCACTTTGAAAATAAGGATAGTGGGTTCTTTTTAAAACATACGGCGAGATGGAATGGCGCCGGCCCCCCTCCTGAACCTGTTGGAACTGCATTACCCGGCGCCCTACTCTCCCTTGATCGATTCACCGTACTACAAGGGTCAGCTCCGGCTTCAGTCCGAGCTACGTACGGTCCATTTTCGACGAAGCAAACTGTTCCAGCTCGTTACGCAGTCCCAGATCCTTTGGAGCCGCCTCGCCGGAATGCTACTTTATTGGAGTTACAAGATGCCACAGCACACAGACTCGATGTGTCTGCTCACCTGGTATTTCGTGAGCTTCCTCGTGATGCTCCAGTACTACGCGTACTCTTCCATACTGGCGGTGAAGGCGGTACACGACGAGCAGCTACTCGCCCTAGACGTGTTTGTATAACATTACATGCAAGCCTTGGTACAAAAACTTTGACTGCATCTTGTGGGCCCGAGGGTGAAGAGGGCGCTTGCTTGGCTGAACTTACTGTTCCTGCTTCCTGGTGGCCAGCTGATGGAAAAGGGAAACGACCTCCGAGGAATATACGATTGGCATACAGTGCTGCGGAGGCTAGCAGTGGAGAAAGTGCGGAAAGTGCTTGTGGAAGGGTGTCCGTACAACCTGCTTGGCCCTTGGGCTCTGTTACACTAGCCGGCGCTCGTGCTGGCTATCGTGAAGCGCGGGCTGGCGATGCTGCTCTTCTTCTTCCTCGCGCTCCGCTATACCCACATTCACGGCTACATCTACCATTTGTCATACGCCGCGATGGAAGCCACTCTATTGGGCATGTAGTAATAAGGTGAGTCTATTAATTATTTTTACATACAATATTAAATTAGAACTTTTTTTTTTATAGAAAAAGGAGGCAAACGAGCAGGTGGCTCACATGATGGTAAGTGATTACCGCCGCCCATGAACACCCGCAATACCAAAGGCTTAGCAGATGCGTTGCCTCCCTTAGGGTACCCCCCAGAATTGGGGGAGGGGGTATGTGGGCCTCCGGTTACCTGCACTCACCAGACGAAACGCAGAAGTTTGTTAGACTTCTCCTTCACGCCGGTATACTGTGAGGTCGTGGTACTTCCCCGGTCCAGCCGGCCCATTCATGCAACAACAAAAGCTGATGCGTGGCTGTTAATATTTATGTTGAACTTTTATGTTATTAAATTAAAGAAAAATATACAAGCCTGTGCCAATAAACAAGGCATAAGTAATATAAAAGAATACAGATTTAAGATATATAATAATAAATTTAATATATAAATACATAATAATTTCAACTGATGCGTGTCAGACACGGTGGCTTGGAGATAAGAGTCGCCACGGAACGGCGAAGGTCGCAGGTTCGAATTCTGCCCGTGTCAGTTAAAATTTTAACTTTTTTCTCTTTAATTTAATCATTTAAAAATTGAGCATGCTTTAAAAATCATACTTATGCATATGCTTTAAAAAACAATAAAATTGCATAATACAAATTAAATTGGCGTTATCGTATCATAATTCCTTACTGAAAAGTCAGGATTATCAAATTGTCACTTGCAAAAGGATAATAGGTGGCGCCTATGCCAATAAACAAGGAATCCCTCCCATGTCCGTTGAAATTAGAACTTATTTATTCAGCATAATAAAAAAAATGTTAAAAATTATAAAATTACTACTATTATAACTATTTATTTTGAAAATAAAATTAGAGTAATACCCTGGGTAAAATCAGAGTAATACCTAGGGTTATACCCTGATCATCATCAGGGTATTACCCTGTAAGGCGAAACCGGTCGGTTAATTAAATAAATTAAATAAAGTGAATTGTGTACAAGTGTTCAACAATGAATTTTAATGCAATGCAATTTCACCAAGTGACAACAATCGCAGGTATAAATTATAAAATTAGAGTACTTATTGTTTTACTTAATATTATATTTCAGTTTTAGTTAATTTTTTTTAATTATTAAAAAATGGTACATTTATACAAAAAATTCTTTAACTCTAATAGTGTATATACACATACTCTAAACATTTATAAAATTGTTAAGAGAATATCTCTGCATATGCATATGTGTAGAACGTATTTTTTTTGTTTGCGCCAAATGATTTTATAGAATGTTCAGAAATGAATCAGTCGCCAGTATCGTCATTCAAAGCAAACGTGATGAAGTGATTAGTTTTCTTGTGTTTATTAATTATATTTATTTATTATGTTATCTTGTGTTTATCGAGTGATCTTGGACTTAGAAGCTGCGTTGTTGCCTACATTTTGTAATAACATGCTGTCATCGAACACGTCTCTCGGGTTAATGTCAACAACTCGTCGACTATTGAATAGCTTATTGTTTGTACAAAGTTCTCACGAGTTCACGTAGGCAGTGTAATTAAATAATGTGTAACGTAGCACCTCCGTTAAGTGACACCAACGCAAGAAATAATTCTGTTAGGCTACATGGATAATGGCCCTTTAAATTCCCTTCACGACTTTTAATAACCGACTGATTGAAAATATATGAGGCGCTCGGGTATTACATTTATGAAGGTGCGAATTACGGACAAATTGCTTGGTGCTCTTAAGAGCAATAAATTCGAACAAGAATAAGAATAAGTAAAGTTTACCCGAAAATTCTACAATATTGAAGTATATTTCCATATCCTTAATAATAAAACAAACTTCGTTATAATTATTTTTTATTCTTCGGTTTTCAAGATATCGCCAGTTCTAAGGTCTCGGGTTCGGTACTTTGACGGATAAATTTTGTATATTTTTCAGGTCTATTTATGTATATTTATTTATTTATTCTTTTGGAGAAATTAAAGTAAGCGTAGTTGAATCCTTAAAAATGCATTAATAATGCTAATTTTGACATCCGGGGTTTGCATTGGATATTTATTGTAATATCCCAATCGTCCTTCCATAAGTCGCTGTATGCGCCTCCCAGAAAGACAAAATGTTGCCCGGCTTGCTTCCACATTTTCATAAGTTAACCTTGGTTTATTTCACGTAGCAATGTGATAAATAGGTAATTTAAAATATAAATTGTTTAATTTAAAATATAAAATAAGAGTCGCTAGACCCGAGTTTGATCCCCAGGGTGGCACGCTCATACCAATGGTTTTTTTTTTAAACTTTATGTACGAATTATATCGGCTGCTCGGACATTGAGACCGCGACGGGTTCATCACCTGTCACGTTGGCCCAAAAATATTCTCTATTCATCTAGACCTGTGTCTACCCCTGTATTTTAATGGGCGTGAAGGTATTTTTTTAAATATAAATTAAATAACACTAAATGAGCATATTTATACAATGCCAATTGTTTCAATTCATAAATTATTGATTAAAAAGTTAGTTATATAAATATTTATAACTTATGATATCTATAACACTATTCTAAATTGTTTTTGTACTATTAATTATAACGGCTAACTTCTTGGCAATTGTAACGGCTGCAACTTATGGTTTCGGAATAAATTGCGTGGTTTTGAGCTTTACAGCATTAGAATCGACGCTAACTTATATCGTAACTTATAACAAATCCTACAAAGCTGTTTATGTAACGGTACTCGAATATCTTTTCTACATACGTTGAACGTATGAACAAGTAGCTATTATGGTAATGATGGTAATTGAACCACCCATTTAATGTGTCAATTACTTAAGTCATTAATTTAACTATGCTCTGTTAAAATATCTTCGATGAAATTTGGGACGAAACGACTTCATTTTCTAGGCCTCTGTCTACCCAAGTATTGCCTAAGGCGTGAAGATATTTTATGTTTAATTTTTTAAACAGACCGCTGTAGTTTCTAAAGTACATTCGACATAGATTATATTTGAATTTAAATAAATAATAACCCGTTATTTTGTATTCCAGGACATACTGTATAGGTAGATAAAGGAAAAACTTCTTAAGTAGCTACATAACAATAATATAAAATAGTATATAATTTATAATTACATCGAGAATATTCTCGATGTAATTATTAACTAGATTTCGTAAATATGACAACATATTTTCTTTATTAGAATAAAGGTGAAATCGGGACTTCGGCTGGTTAGCGTGTCAGCGTCGAACACCCACTGGGCAGTGACGGCGGAGGTAAAACCACGGGCGGCCACCGTCACCGCCACGCGCCTGCAGCAACCCCTGCGCGATGACGACCGACTCGACACGTGAGTGAATTGACACCCCTGTTGCCGTTACAATGAATATTAGAAATAGTTATACAAACATTACATAATAAATATTCTGTATACGTTTTATAATAATTAATTAATTAATTTCTGACTGTCAATCGCCTAAGGGTTTAGGGTGCTGTGAATCATAATGTGACAGGTTCTTGCCAACCATTCGATTATTGGCGTGAGCCACTTCAGACACAGGCATTGCAGCTTAGCTGGAGTGGTTAACGCAGCAAAAACGTGGTAAAAGCAGCGATAAATTATTTATCAAATATTGGTGTTATTTTCTAGAATAATAACAAGAACAATATGCGATCACAGCTGACACCATGAACCTTAGAATTTCTTCGTCGAAGGTCCACCGATTTTTTGATACGCTTATCCCTTTCTTATGCGTTTTTCCCTTCGTTATCTCTCACAGCGTCCACGGTAAGAAAGTGGATAGTATTATATTCTTACGCAATAACTACAGAGCAAATGTGTGTAGTACCTGTCATATTTTAATGGCGAATATTAAAATGCCATAATCACCGGATCGACTAGCAGATAGTCAGTTTATTATAATTTATTTATTTGTTTTATCTACAACTCATACCTTAGATGCAGCTCCTGTGCTACTTATATTGAACTTTTGTGTACGACAAGTATTATAAGGTAATAGTGGCGTAAGATTTTAAAATTTATTATTTTTAAACAAAAGTTTCAATTGTCGGTTTGAAGAATCAGTACCTACACACCAAATCCAAATGCGGTTACATTAGGTTTAGCTAACTTTATCGCATCTGCGACTAAACCATGATTGGCTAGCTTCCAGTGCAAATTTAAGGGATCTATTCCGTTTCTGTTTTCTAAAACCTTACGTGAAACCATTTGCATTTCACGTTGTTCCACTAAGTGGGTCGACTGTCGGAAAATAAACGATCCCTGCTCTGTTAGAAAATAACTTAATTTAAACGGAATGCAATTTAGTTTATGGCCGACATTACAAAGCTCTTTCAAACAAACAAGATAGTATTTTATTTTTAAAATTAACGTTTAAAATAGAATGTTTCTGTTCATGTTAATAAATTTGGAGTTGTCGTCGGAGTTTATTGAACATAAGAAATATAAAACGATTGACCCATTTTCATTACGATAATTTTTTTCGGTATTGTATCTGGAACATTCTTTAAAGTGTATTATGTATGTTACCATCATGCAACACGAGAAACTCAGATTTGCACCAGTAAAGAGGTAATGAAAAAATACTCTAGAATTTTTCATAAACCGAGCGTTATGTTACGCTGTTGGATGATAAATTTTTTAAAGCTCTGTTAATATTTAAATTAATTTTTCCCTTCGTCTGCATTCACACATATTCATAAAAAACTGCTAAAGTAAACAAAAAATACATAGTTGGTCTTCAGTACACAAATATAGACAGAGTACCTCGGGTGATCGGATTTTGGGTCAAGAGATCCGATTTAGATTTCCCATGTGTCAGGCTCGTATCAGTGGATTTTATTCAAAAACATATACGACTCATATCATTGGCTTGGACATAAAAATTGCGAAGGCTCACTACCTGTCACATTGTCCCAAAAATGTCTTCAGCGTAAGGTAGGTCCAAAAGACTTAATTGTCTAGACCACTGTATACTGGGCAGTATTGGAAATGGTAACACTATTTTAAAGTAAATCGGGTAATTTTTAGCTAAGAAAAAAAATACCTAAATATTTATTAATGTGTAAACTGTATAGAGACATCGAACAAAGCGGTGGAGCAGGAGGACCTGGTTGGGAAGAAATACTGACATGGCTTGTCGAAGTCGGAGCTGAAGGTGAAGGGGATACAGAAGGATCAGAAGGGGAGTCGGGGCGTGGCACAGCACGCTTGAGCTGGTCTGCGAAAGTTTCGTCGACACCCAGTTCAGGTTCTACAACAGAAGAAACCCCACATGAGCACCGAGTTAATACACGGCTTGACATAGAAAAGGATGATATACAATCTGTTCTTCCTATATCTAAGGTACCTTTGAATACTTTACTTCCACTAAAAACAATGTTGTTCATTACCGGTATTCATAAGTATTAAGCATCCGCTTAATTTTTAACATCTAATAAGATGCCAGATGTTTAAAATCATCTTTTAGTTAGGCCAACGATTGTAGCAATAAATTTAATGGGGGTGAAGCAGTATTTAGTAATTAATGGGTCGAAAGAGACCTTAATTTTCTGTGATAATATTTTATAGACTTTTAAAGGTATTAAAAGTAAAATAGATCGTTACTACGTGCGTAATAAATTTGATTATAATAGCTTTAATTAAAATAAAGAGAAAATAGAGGTAATGACATTAACGTACAAATTAAATAACTTGAAACGTTTAAGCTCTTTTTAACTAATTCATAATTTAAGTAAATAAAAAAGTAATTAAATGACGCAAGGATCGCCAGTGTCAATATTGGTCTTAAAATTGTGGAGACCTTTTTGTACTGTTTTAATTACTATTTTTTCTCTTTAACTTTGGAGGTTTAATTGGTACCAATAAACATATTGTCTGGTGCTTTCTTTCAGTGATGCAAAATGATTCCAACAGACATTATTATTATTTAAAATAAAGCGTTAAATTGTCGCTTTAATTAAATTACTGAATCATATTTGGGAGGCACCTAAGTAGTTTATCTTACGTTCATAGGAGCCATTAACCCGGGCTTAACTAAGGCAATCTGACTGATGGATGAACGTCGGTTCGCTATCTCTAACAGTCGATTAAAGCAATTGGTATACATGATTAAAATTACTGTTATCGCATGTTCTTAATTAGTGCGCCATTTTCAATTAACTTGTACCAACACTCGCTATGTGAATGATAGTAATCTATTAAATTGCATTGTTCTAATTAATATATTTTCATATAACATATTTTACCGCTGAACAAAATTGTTAAAATGTGATATCTAAGACAAATAAATACAACGTATTAATAATAATAATATTTATGTGTTATATTTGACAAGGGAGAGATTGTACGACTCATATATCCAGATTGCTGAATGTCGTAAATTTCACGTAACTACACTTACATTTAATTTACACTTACATAGATAGGGATCACATCACATACATTGCTTTGATTCGAAAGTAAGCAGCTTAAGCACTTGTATTATGAAATCAGAAACAACGAAGGTACCACAGACACCCAGATGCGATAAAATGTAGAAAAAGTGTTTTCTACATCCGGCCGGGAAACAATCCTGGAAATCCAGAGCTTGTGACATCATGAAAACCGTTGTGTACGGCACTCGTCCACGGAGGCTGTAAGACGAGAACTTTATTTTGTATAATATCACAGATGTTTGCAGAATGCTTAGGATGTTTTTCGACCCGAGCAACGCCGGGTTTCAAGTATACTAAAAAATAAATAAATTTGTGGTTTCGGCTTAAGATCGACTCGCTTGTCTTCCCGTTTCGTACGAGTAAAGAGCAACTAAGAAAAAGCCTTGAAATGTAATTTGCAACCAATTTTAGTCTGACTATTTAGAGATCCTTCCATCACTAAATAATGAGACTAAAATTCAACACACAGGTGAATAACAACAGCGTATAAGGTGCTAGATGTCTGGTACAGCGCCAACTTACTTGCGAAGAATGCTGATTATGACTAACTTTCCTGAACGAGGCATACTTCTCCTGCATTGGTCTATTACAATCCGTTATGATAATGAAATTTATAGATAACTTTCCCTTAAAATTTCCGTTTTAGAAGTTGGTTGCAGCCATAACAAGTGCTTGTGATATTAAGCGACATTTTCCGCAATTTAGAGACCGTAAATATTTAATAATTCAAACATCCTTCATCTATGTCTCCTGCATCTACATATATGGACGATACCAAAATATGAATGTTAGTATGATGCTCAATGACACCGATTTTTATTTACATTTCAGGAATACATTTCCTCCTCTTTCCACCCAAGTATTGGGTAAATACGTGAAGGTATTAGTCAAACATATGCAGTTCTATCCGTATTTAATAGCGTTATATTGTCAGCAAATATTAGTAACGTTACCTGCGTTATTTAAACGCATAAGTTATTGTCCCGACGCAATGTTTAAGAACACGCCATGCCCTTACTCACGTAATATTCCGTGATTGTTTAGAACTGGGAGGTGCTTAACACGGCAGTGCTGACTGGACGTCAGGTCTCGCAAGCGATGAAGGTGTTGATAGTATCGCAGGCAGGCCAAGTCGCTGACGTCACCTTACAAAGCTCCTGCCACTCAGAAGACGAAAGTGTACTCAAAGTAAGTGTATTTCATGCTGCGTCAATGGGTCTTCATCAAATTGTATACGTTACGAGATACCGCAAATGCGTCAGATTCGCAGATAAGGAAAATGTGATTTATATAGACTGATAACACCAGAAACACCACAGACACACAGAATTACCAAACAGTATACTTAATAAAACAAAAGTAAAAGAGAGTACAGAAGGAAGTTTTTGAAAGTAGTAGGTTCAAGCGGTGGGTCTAATGCTGCGACTCGACCGAAGGTACCACGGCTTAGTGAGTTGCTCAAACGTTTCATATGTATATAATCATTGGTAATACCGATTGATGGCAAGGTTTTTTTGTATACCACCTTATCCCTTTAAAAAAACCAAAAGTGTATTCTCTTTTACTTACATATACTAAAATTTTAATCTATAATAAATATTTTCTATTATTGATGAAAAATTTGTGCATGTGAACAGTGACATCAGTTTTTTGATATTAAATAAATGAAATATTAAAAAAGCTACTTATCAATAAGCAATACCATACATGTACGTAATTTTTTTTAATTCTCGTTCAATTAAAAACTTCAAGAAAATTTATCCTAATTCTCCATATTCAGGTATCGTCATCCTGTAGTTCTGTGTATGTGGATGGATCCGAGATTCGGGGCTCATCGAACGCATCCGTGATTGTCAAATACGGTACTTATACCGGACTAGCGCGTTTCACTGTCTGGATGCCAGAGTACCCACTCGAGATCGACGTGGATGACAACCGCCTCTCGCAAATCAAAGGTATGACACCTAAGACGACTAAACTTTTTGATATTTACGTTTACAAATACGCGTTACGTTGTTTGGCTATATGGTTTAAAATGGGTTTAAGTTTGTTTGTTTAGAATTAAGGTTTAAAATTAAAGGAATTAGGTTTAAAATTAATAAATGAATAATTTGTAAAATTTAGATTCGGTTTCAATATATACTTATATATTTCTTTGATATTTTACATTTCATATAATATTATTTTGTACACGGGATTCTTATATGAAATGAAATTGCTCTTAGAATTCAAGTGAAGAGTGTATACATAAGAAATGCCTTTATGTCTGCATTATACCTGGTATTAATGATCGTCTAATCGACTTGCCTGTAAAATGTTAAGCTGAATTAAAAAATATAATTGAGGAAAAGTCGCTCTACAAAGGGTAAACCATGAGGATAGTACTTAAAAAGGCTAAGTGCTCACTCACAACCGGCGGTTGTGGATGTGGAAAGTTATAACTCGGCAAAACTCAAGAGGTGAAGAAGATCATGAACATGACATAATACCTATGTTTATGGTACATTTTCGCTTCAGAATACATTAGCATAAGGTATACCTTACTAAGGCACACACTATTGTGTGCCCTAGTAAGCCTAAATCTTAACAAACAAACATGACACAATTTCTAAACATGACAGACCTACTTCTCCGATCAATGCAGTACCATACATAACACATATATAGCTGCCCGTTTAAGTCCACTGCCAGATTTAGAGATCTCTTCTGTTAGGAGAATTTCTACAGTGACATGAATATTGACTTAAAAATGAAATATTTAAAGTTTCTCTTCCCGATCTCCTTTTACGTTCTGCTTCCTTTCTCTAATTCCTCAGTAGTACGTGAGCTTTGATAGCCGTCAGGTATATTATTTCCGTTATTTAAAATATCACGTTTTTCATCCAAAAAAGGCAGAAATTACAGATTGTATCATCATCGTCGATTTCCACAATAATTTTTTTGCTTTCTAAATAGAAGAATGATTCTTTGGAGATCCTTATCGCCTGATTAATTTTTAACTATCCCGTTCCCATCCCACATTTTTTGGCTATTTACCTTCCCCTACTATGTAAGTAGGGCATAAAGCCATCACTTACAATGACTCGGGAAATCAGGAAATGTAACTTAACTGACATCAGCTTATTCCAACAACACAACAAAATTACAAAGGAGAAGAATATCATTCAGTAATAACAATTTATAAAATATATTACTTACTATGTATATGCACATTTCAGTGTTCTGTAATTTTAACTATTCACAGGTTGGAAAGTATCAGACGATGCGAATGCAAAGGACAGATTAAAGCGCTCACTTTCGTCAAGGGGTTGGGGGGGAGCGAGACCAGACGGCACCAACTCTTTGACCGACCAGCGATCTTGCCGTCTGAGATATCAACAAAGCAACGTCGAGGTTTGTAAAGAAATTTCGTTTATTTTTTACTTCTTTGATAAAAATTAAAGCATTGCCAGATAGATAATTATTTTAATGTCACGTTAATAACTCTCCAACGTTCTTTGTATTTAAACATCAAAACCTTTTACTATTTGCTCAGGATTTATCTGCTCATAGCGAATAATTTAATATTAACGGTTGAAGTAGTCTACGAATTATAAATGTGACTTAATGACTTTTAACTTAACTTTCATTGACCTTTTCTATGGCTTAATTAAATACGGTAATAATGTATCAATTAAAATATCTTTAGTAAAAAGTTATTTGTTAATTCATTATGGATACAAAAAGAGAGTTTTTAAAAAAGGTCAGATGTGAAATCGAGGGGAAATTTTATGTAAAAGTACTTACTAATAAGCAATAGGTTCCTGCTACAGAACGTGCGATTCAAAGTAACGAAGGAACATAATACCACAACGAAAAGGCTTACTTACCTTCACGCGCGATCCCTGATGGGGTAGCCAGGAAGAACAGATCTCCAAGTGTCACGATCTTTACATACCTCTTTCGCTTCTTTCAGATTTATCCTCTACTTCATACATGTACGTCTAGGTATCCGAGTACTCCTAAGTGACCCTTTCCAATTCGAGCATTTTGCTCACATGGTCTTCGAAAGTTAGTCTCGGCCTACCTCGATACCTTTTAAAATTAACTTTCGCGCTATATATTTTCTTCATCATTCAGTTTTTACTCATTCGCTCATCGTGCCCAAACCATCGATGCACGCCCTTATTTAATTTTGTGATAAGGTCATCTTTCAAACCTGTCATATTTCGTATCTCTTCGTTTCGTATTCGATCTGCCAAGGTGACGCCGCATATTTTACGGAGATATCGCATCTCCACTGCATTCAACAAGCGTATAATATAGCATTTTATATAGCATTAAAGCATGCTTACAAGCAAAAGGCTTCTCTAAAAAAATTACCATGTTGGATAATAAAATGTTAATTTATATTAACGATTACTGTTAAGTAAGAACAAGAGTTTAATTTCGACACTCTTACATATTTCTGCCGCCTAATAGAAGTGTAACAATTATTTTCGTCAAGGGGTTGGGGAGCGAGACCAGACGGCACCAACTCTTTGACCGACCAGCGATCTTGCCGTCTGAGATATCAACAAAGCAACGTCGAGGTTTGTAAAGAAATTTCGTTTATTTTTTACTTCTTTGATAAAAATTAAAGCATTGCCAGATAGATAATTATTTTAATGTCACGTTAATAACTCTCCAACGTTCTTTGTATTTAAACATCAAAACCTTTTACTATTTGCTCAGGATTTATCTGCTCATAGCGAATAATTTAATATTAACGGTTGAAGTAGTCTACGAATTATAAATGTGACTTAATGACTTTTAACTTAACTTTCATTGACCTTTTCTATGGCTTAATTAAATACGGTAATAATGTATCAATTAAAATATCTTTAGTAAAAAGTTATTTGTTAATTCATTATGGATACAAAAAGAGAGTTTTTAAAAAAGGTCAGATGTGAAATCGAGGGGAAATTTTATGTAAAAGTACTTACTAATAAGCAATAGGTTCCTGCTACAGAACGTGCGATTCAAAGTAACGAAGGAACATAATACCACAACGAAAAGGCTTACTTACCTTCACGCGCGATCCCTGATGGGGTAGCCAGGAAGAACAGATCTCCAAGTGTCACGATCTTTACATACCTCTTTCGCTTCTTTCAGATTTATCCTCTACTTCATACATGTACGTCTAGGTATCCGAGTACTCCTAAGTGACCCTTTCCAATTCGAGCATTTTGCTCACATGGTCTTCGAAAGTTAGTCTCGGCCTACCTCGATACCTTTTAAAATTAACTTTCGCGCTATATATTTTCTTCATCATTCAGTTTTTACTCATTCGCTCATCGTGCCCAAACCATCGATGCACGCCCTTATTTAATTTTGTGATAAGGTCATCTTTCAAACCTGTCATATTTCGTATCTCTTCGTTTCGTATTCGATCTGCCAAGGTGACGCCGCATATTTTACGGAGATATCGCATCTCCACTGCATTCAACAAGCGTATAATATAGCATTTTATATAGCATTAAAGCATGCCATATGAAAGGCTTCTCTAAAAAAATTACCATGTTGGATAATAAAATGTTAATTTATATTAACGATTACTGTTAAGTAAGAACAAGAGTTTAATTTCGACACTCTTACATATTTCTGCCGCCTAATAGAAGTGTAACAATTATTTTCTTCAATGTGACAGTTTACGCGAGTATACGGAATTTCACCACCCTAGTCTTCAGCAACACCTCTGTAAACTTTTTTGTATGAAATTGTATGCAGGCATCTTGAGCTTTATTCACTATTCACACTATTTATTCAATGTGCTGGAATAGTGCGTCTGTTTTCATCTAAACTCCTAAATAACCTTATGATATTTACTCAAAATATTGTATAAAAATTTGCTCTGACTAAAACATCGTAAATATTCGTATTTTGGCTCATATTAAGCAGAGGCAAGTTAGAGTTCACCTAAGGGCATACACCTAAAGGTATAGTCGTCGCTAGAGGGAGCTTTATGTATTTACCATTTGATAACGATGTTAATGTAAGTGTTAAAAACCGTAGGCATTTGGTAGCGAAGGCAATTTATGTACAATGCTCATAGTTTTAAAAAATAGAGGCTTCTGTGTAACATATACAAGAATTACCATAATCCTTTTTAGATACTACACATCTATACCCTTAAATTAAAGGTATTTGCAGGTGTTTGCTTGCTTTAGTTACCTCAGGGTGCACAACCTTAATTCACTATCGAAATCCGTTTGTGTTTGTATAAGTAAAGATGTTTTTATTTTGTATTTACACAGGTTTACGCACGCTTTCTTGCCAAAGATCACGACTCGGGTCGAGTGTCGTACTTCGTATCGCGACGCACATGGCTTAAAGTTACGGAGCTGGTTCTGTCGCTAATGCGTGTCTCAGACCCACGGATCGCGTTTCTCCGCGACAGAGTTCTACAAGGGCGCAGCACCGGCCGCACAGAGGTGCAAGTGCTTTCGCCAATTACGGGTAATAAACATATACGTATATCAATGAAAGCATTGATACATCTTTAAACGTTTGATATGTAAATTTTGTTATATAATATTCGCTATTGTTTTATTTATATAATACCATATTGATGGTAACCATTGGGTTACACTTAGTCTTTAAGTGTTTTCTAAATTGACTATTGTAATAGGTCGGGTTATTGGACTTCGAGAAGTGAGAGTGGTGAACGACAAAGTATCCATCTCTAGGCTGCTAGTGCGCGTTATCTCCGGCCTTCAATTGAATATCTCCCCCGATACCGCTATAGAAAACGGTTATGTATCGGAAACTACGGTCACTAGACGTCTAACCGCTCAATATCAGGTAAGGGAAAATAATATTCCTAGTCTTTTTTGTATTTAATAGATAGCCGGGTGGTTGGGTGGGCGGAATTTCGAGTCAAGAGATCCGAGTTCGATCCCCAGGCTCGTACCAACGGGTTTTCCAAATACTTATCTATGTTTTATATGGTTAGCTTGGAATAAAGACGGCAACAAGCTCACCACCTGTCACGTTGTTCCAAAAATTGTCATCGGTGAAAGGTGGGTCAAAGGGACTTAATTGTCTAGACTAGACCTCTGTCTACCCCTATATTGGGAATTGCGTAAAGATATTTATTATTTTACTTTATTTATTAATTATTTATGAAAAAAATAATTTTCCCGTACGTTATTTTTCTTTCTCAAAAATATCAATTTTATAAAATCATTTAATGTAAAATATAATTACGGGCATCGATATATTCAACTAAATGGTTGGTTATAAAGGATATTAGTTTTCATGAATATTGAGCCTAGAAATTTTAAACGGCTCTTGTAGAACTGGCGCGAAATAACACTAGATTCTGCAAATTTCCCAAGAGATCAAAAGGAAAGATGTTCGTAAAATTACTTTGTAACTTTTAGAGATGGGGTGAGCAAGATTAATTTCAAGCCCACGATTTTGAATCCTTATATAATCTCTATGATTATTTCGCACAATATTATAATTAGTAAAATATTATACGTAAAGCACCAGGAGAGTTAGTTTTGTTTTGCAAAAGCAATTTTCATACATTCTTAAAGCACTGTTAAAGTACAACGCAAGGTCTAGGTCTACCCCATAAGGAGAACTTGCCATAACGGGTACGCTTGTCAAGCGCGTTGTCGATCAAAGCACCCTTTTTTGTAAACGCGGGGACAAGAACGGATTATGTCCGCCTCGCACCTACTGAAACCCCACGGTCATCCGCCATCACCGCGTGTTGGTAGCGCCACGGGAAAAGCTCTAGCAAACATCTGCGACCCCACTCAAGCTGGCTGTCTTAGGCAGCGTCTCCTTGGGAGAGAAAACTCCCTCTCCCTCCAGACTAGACGCGCCGGAACTTGGACGCGTCTACCTCTGTGGCCAGCGAACCCCCCAGACTTGACTTCTTATTATTTATTATATCAAGTTTTATTATAGTCACGATAGCCGAGTGGTGGGATGATCAAAATTTGAGTCAAGAGGTCTGAGTTCGATCCCCAGGTGGCAGGCTCGTACCAATGGGTTTTTTAAAAAATACTTATTCTTATCTCGTTGGCTTGGACAAAAAACCGGTGACCGGCTAACCACCTGTCACACTGTCCTAAAAATATCTTCGCTGGAAGGTGGGTTTTTTCAACCTTTTGACTTAATTGTATAGCCCTCTGTCTACCCGTGTATTGGGAATGGCGTGAAAATAATTTTTTAAAGTTATAAATCATTATTAGTCTTTAGATATCAATTACGTAATAAAGTGCTCTAATATATACTCTAATATATTTTGTCATTCATATTCTTCTATAATCATAATCGGTGTTAGATTGATGTCGAGAGACCCGAGTTCGATCCCCAGGTGGCAGTACCAATGAGTTTTTCAAAAACTTATGTACGAACTTCATCGTTGGCTTGGACATAAAGGCGGCTACGGGCTCACCACCTGTCACGTTGTCCCGAAAATATCTTCGGTGGAAGGTGGGTCAAAGGGACTTAATTGTCTAGGCTTGACCTCTGTCTACCCCTGTATTGGGAATTGCGTGAAGATATTTTTTTTAGATATCAATTACGTAATAAAGTACTCTAATATATACTCTAATATATTTTATCATTCATATTCTTCTATAATCATAATCGGTGTTAGGGACTGGCCCCATCAAAATGAATATAAAAATATTCTTGTATAGAACTGTGATTCAACGTTGTTATTATTTTAATTCCATTCCGTTAACGTTGTTTTTGTGGTCATAGTTGGCTATAATCGCCACGCCACGCTTGGCAATTGCAGTTATAGAGAATATAAGGGTAGAACGGGCATGCCTACATGGGATTGTAGCCAATAGGATTTGCTTCTAGCTTTTAAGTTTTTCAAAATTGGCGTATTAGGTTAACATGATTATGAAATTTCGAAAAAACACTTTTACTACGACTTCTGCTAGTACTACTAGCTAACTAATAAAGTCCTCAAGCGAGTAATGTAAATATAAACCAAGTATGTACAAATTTATCGAATGTAAACGTTGTAGGAGGGTCTGCTGGACATAGACATCGAGTTCTCGGACGGCAGCCACACCGCGCTACGCGATGTCGCGGTGTCTGATTACTATTTACTCGTCGAGAGCCTCGACTCCGAAGTTGTGGCGTTCGCGCCTATGTTGGCCTCTCGACATCCACGCGTCATAGCCGTTGGTGAAGGTACGTCCATTATTGTAATATAACATTTTTTTATTATAGCACCATTGATAAAATTACATTGATAATTTTGAAAAAATAATAAGCAAATCATACTATTAAATCAGCGTTTTATTTATCTAATGTTAATGTCAAGCTGCTTTTTTATTTTTTTTATATATTATCTATGCATGTATTTATTACGTCATGCAAAAAAATCTGTATTTTTGCAGGTAGCGGGGAACTCCTCCGAGTTACACTCCTTACACCGGAACAATGTCGCGTTGGTCCTCTTCGTCGCGTAGCTCTTCCTGGAAAAGGTGACACGAAAACTCCAGCCAACATCAAAAATATTCCAGGAGCTTTAGCCACCGCAGCAGCAAGCGTAGACGTTGACTTTAGTGGTGGAGATGTTCCCCAGAGACCTGAGACCCCACAAAACGACGATATTATGGCTCGAGGTGGAATTAGAACCGGGATGTCGGACTTAAGTGACGTACTGAAAGGTACGTAACGTGATTTCATTGATTTTAATGATAATTTTTAATGATAATTATTTCATTTGTCGTTTCTCGGTTTACTTATCCTTATCTTTTACAATCAGTAAACATACCTATGCCCTGCATGTAACTCTCTCCCGAACAGCATTCATTCAGCACCATCTCAAAAAAAATTTAAACCAAAATTCAGCAGACAAGTAACAGACAACAATGTCTAAGGAGTAAGGTTACAGGTACTGAAATCACCAATCCTAATGTAGCAATAACATGATGACGACATTACATCAGCAAAATAAAAAGAATCTACTTAGACACACTATATTATCTTCACGCAATTCCCAATACAGGGGTAGACAGAGGTCTAGTCTAGACAATTAAGTCCCTTCGACCCACCTCCCACCGAAGATATTTTTGGGACAACGTGACAGGTGGTGAGCCTATCGCCGTCTTTATGTCCAAGCCAACGACATAATTCGTACTTAGGTTTTTTAAAAACCCATTGGTACAAGCCCGCCACCTGGGGATCGAACTCGAGTCTCTTGACTCGAAAAACCGACCACCCAACCACTCGGCTATCGTGATTTTTTTATTTATTTATGTAATGGTGTAGTCGCGGCTTTAATATGATAAATTAATATATGAATTATTTAAGGTTATAGTCATGTCTATGTACCATCTTTGTTCTGAAGAGAACCTCAAATTGAACATACAATTTCTTTTTACAGGTTTTTCTCCATTCAAAGACGAAAATAATCACGAACCCACAGTACAAGCGCAGCAGTATGGTTCTATATTTCGAGGCAATTCTGCTGTACATCCTCGCCATCAACAGCCCCACATGACGCCAGTGGAAATAGGCAAATATTTTTTTATTTCTTTATTATTTTAGATTTTATATAAAGCTTAGCTATTTTTATAAGCTAAATGAGAGATTAAAAAATTACCTTTTAGTCAACTGGTGCGTGTTCATATCCCACGATTGTCAGCTTATTTCTTTTAGTTGTCTTGATTGATTATAAACTGACCTATTTAATATATTAAATTAAATACATGGAGGCTTTCTGTCTTACAGGAATGTACGTCCTGCTCGGAGCGTTTTGTTTCGCGATTATGGTAAGTATTTTTAAGTATATAAATGGTCACTACATGTTCAATATTATCCATGTTATATTAAATAGTGCTTTAACAGAATTGTGACAAACATTTTCGCTCATAGTTTTATTTCAACAGTTATTAATATTTCATAAATATTTAATTCATAAATATTTCATAAATAAATAAGTATATCAATTTACCCAAAATCTACTATTTTTATATTACTATTTTTATTAGACATACAACCCTAAAGATCTCTTGTGCCTTGACAACTGGATGATGATATAATTTTAACACAAATGCCTAATAAGTGTATACATACATGTAGCTACTAAACATCCACGACCAAAAAATGTTTGCTGTTCGTAACCCTTAGTTTCGAAGGCAGGATCATTACCAACTAAGTTGTATCTATACTCCTTAATAAAACATATTGCATATCGATTGCATATATCCAGTTTAGGACGCAGGCTTCACGAATAAGGTAGATTTGCCTTAACAGACACGCTTGCTAAACAAATAATTTGTAGCTACCACACTCCTCGCACTGTAAGTATAGTTACATGTCATCGGTCTGTTATTTATAATTGATCTTATTCAAAAATGTTACCTTGTTATAATATTGATAATACCAGTGATTTAATGCCAGATTCCACACTCTCTATAAATAACGACGTCCCTTAGAGGTAAAGAGAATCCGCATCGCTTATTTTAATTGTGAATTGTGTCTATGAGATGGCACATTGCAAATAACAGTGTACCAAGAATGTGCGAAGTATACATTTAGTGTTATTTAAATTAAATGTCAATGCTTTAAATTTTTTTAATTAATTGTTTTTGTTCTTTGGTTAAAATTTATTTTATTGCATTTTCTTTAAGAAATACACCTTTTATTCTTCTTCTTTATAAATCTTTGCTCTCTGCACTGCCTACGCTCTTATCCATGCGCAAACTTTTCCCCACACGTTTTATGTCGTATCATTGTGCAATTTTTTATTGATTTTTAAGCATATAAGTTATGTTGGACTTTTTGTTATTAAATTAAGGCTCTTTATTAAATAAAGAAAGAGAATGGTGATTTGAAATTTTAACTGATGCGTGAAAGACACGAGAGCACAGAGGTAAGAGCCTTGCCACGGTTGGGCATCTAGGGTTCGAATCCCGCCCGTGTCACTTGAAATTTTGAAAACATTTTTTTCTTTAATTTAATTTTATCCACAATGTCAAATTGTTTATAAATTAATTTATTTACTTCCATGTGTCTATTTTAGGTATTCGTAGTGTCTTGTGTGGTATATGCATCACGTCTCAAACCAGCCAGCACAGACGGGGCAGTGACCGGAGGTCGTTCCTTACCAGCTGTAGCTGAAGGCGGAAGATTACAAGTAGCCGGACTTGTGGGCACGACACTTGGACTGTCAAGGGAAAAACCGCTAAGGAGTCTACTACCAACGCGCATGATTGGGTATGGTTAGGTAAGAAATTATTTGATATAAGTAAATAAACGAGTTTTTGTAATGATACATGTGATCTTTTTATCTTGTTAATTTCGTGATAATACATAATTTTCCATATTTGAAAACAGGTCGTGCCACAATCGAAAGAAACGGAAACCGTCAACTAGCGAATCGAAACTCGACACAACCTACTGACAAAAGCAATAATAACCAAGAAATGAGGATCACTGAACCCTCTTAATTATAACTACGTAGATCCTGATGACGCTATCCGTGATAACGGAGACGTGATGGTGACCAGTTTTTACAACCCAAACTCCATCGAGCTGCCTTCACAGAACGAGAAAAAGGAGAGAGTCATCGACTCTACCACTTACTGCAAAAGCCAGCGAGACACACCCGACAGCACTCCGGAGACGGTCATTGGCAGTAAGATTACATCGACATCATTACTTGAATGTTCACCGCTAGAATAAACACGCTTTATACATATCTCACAAATTATTATATCTGGATAAGTTAGCCTTAGATTGAATAAACTATAAAATATTTCATAAATAAATAAGTATATCAATTTACCCAAAATCTACTATTTTGTATTACTATTTTTATTAGACATACAACCCTAAAGATCTCTGATGACAACTGGATGATGATATAATATTAACACAAATGCCTAATAAGTGTATACATACATGTAGCTACTAAACATCCACGACCAAAAAATGTTTGCTGTTCGTAACCCTTAGTTTCGAAGGCAGGATCATTACCAACTAAGTTGTATCTATACTCCTTAATAAAACATATTGCATATCGATTGCATATATCCAGTTTAGGACGCAGGCTTCACGAATAAGGTAGATTTGCCTTAACAGACACGCTTGCTAAACAAATAATTTGTAGCTACCACACTCCTCGCACTGTAAGTATAGTTACATGTCATCGGTCTGTTATTTATAATTGATCTTATTCAAAAATGTTACCTTGTTATAATATTGATAATACCAGTGATTTAATGCCAGATTCCACACTCTCTATAAATAACGACGTCCCTTAGAGGTAAAGAGAATCCGCATCGCTTATTTTAATTGTGAATTGTGTCTATGAGATGGCACATTGCAAATAACAGTGTACCAAGAATGTGCGAAGTATACATTTAGTGTTATTTAAATTAAATGTCAATGCTTTAAATTTTTTAATTAATTGTTTTTGTTCTTTGGTTAAAATTTCTTTTTACAGGTTTTTCTCCATTCAAAGACGAAAATAATCACGAACCCACAGTACAAGCGCAGCAGTATGGTTCTATATTTCGAGGCAATTCTGCTGTACATCCTCGCCATCAACAGCCCCACATGACGCCAGTGGAAATAGGCAAATATTTTTTATTTCTTTATTATTTTAGATTTTATATAAAGCTTAGCTATTTTATAAGCTAAATGAGAGATTAAAAATTACCTTTAGTCAACTGGTGCGTGTTCATATCCCACGATTGTCAGCTTATTTCTTTTAGTTGTCTTGATTGATTATAAACTGACCTATTTAATATATTAAATTAAATACATGGAGGCTTTCTGTCTTACAGGAATGTACGTTCTGCTCGGAGCGTTTTGTTTCGCGATTATGGTAAGTATTTTTAAGTATATAAATGGTCACTACATGTTCAATATTATCCATGTTATATTAAATAGTGCTTTAACAGAATTGTGACAAACATTTTCGCTCATAGTTTTATTTCAACAGTTATTAAAAAATATCTTCACGCAATTCCCAATACAGGGTAGACAGAGGTCTAGTCTAGACAATTAAGTCCCTTCGACCCACCTCCCACCGAAGATATTTTTGGGACAACGTGACAGGTGGTGAGCCTATCGCCGTCTTTATGTCCAAGCCAACGACATAATTCGTACTTAGGTTTTTTAAAAACCCATTGGTACAAGCCCGCCACCTGGGGATCGAACTCGAGTCTCTTGACTCGAAAATCCGACCACCCAACCACTCGGCTATCGTGATTTTTTTATTTATTTATGTAATGGTGTAGTCGCGGCTTTAATATGATAAATTAATATATGAATTATTTAAGGTTATAGTCATGTCTATGTACCATCTTTGTTCTGAAGAGAACCTCAAATTGAATATACAATTTCTTTTTACAGGTTTTTCTCCATTCAAAGACGAAAATAATCACGAACCCACAGTACAAGCGCAGCAGTATGGTTCTATATTTCGAGGCAATTCTGCTGTACATCCTCGCCATCAACAGCCCCACATGACGCCAGTGGAAATAGGCAAATATTTTTTTATTTCTTTATTATTTTAGATTTTATATAAAGCTTAGCTATTTTATAAGCTAAATGAGAGATTAAAAATTACCTTTAGTCAACTGGTGCGTGTTCATATCCCACGATTGTCAGCTTATTTCTTTTAGTTGTCTTGATTGATTATAAACTGACCTATTTAATATATTAAATTAAATACATGGAGGCTTTCTGTCTTACAGGAATGTACGTTCTGCTCGGAGCGTTTTGTTTCGCGATTATGGTAAGTATTTTTAAGTATATAAATGGTCACTACATGTTCAATATTATCCATGTTATATTAAATAGTGCTTTAACAGAATTGTGACAAACATTTTCGCTCATAGTTTTATTTCAACAGTTATTAATATTTCATAAATATTTCATAAATATTTAATTCATAAATATTTCATAAATATTTAATTCATAAATATTTCATAAATATTTCATAAATATTTCATAAATATTTCATAAATATTTAATTCATAAATATTTCATAAATATTTCATAAATATTTCATAAATATTTCATAAATATTTCATAAATATTTAATTCATAAATATTTCATAAATATTTAATTCATAAATATTTCATAAATATTTAATTCATAAATATTTCATAAATATTTCATAAATAAATAAGTATATCAATTTACCCAAAATCTACTATTTTTATATTACTATTTTTATTAGACATACAACCCTAAAGATCTCTGATGACAACTGGATGATGATATAATATTAACACAAATGCCTAATAAGTGTATACATACATGTAGCTACTAAACATCCACGACCAAAAATGTTTGCTGTTCGTAACCCTTAGTTTCGAAGGCAGGATCATTACCAACTAAGTTATATCTATACTCCTTAATAAAACATATTGCATATCGATTGCATATATCCAGTTTAGGACGCAGGCTTCACGAATAAGGTAGATTTGCCTTAACAGACACGCTTGCTAAACAAATAATTTGTAGCTACCACACTCCTCGCACTGTAAGTATAGTTACATGTCATCGGTCTGTTATTTATAATTGATCTTATTCAAAATGTTATCTTGTTATAATATTGATAATACCAGTGATTTAATGCCAGATTCCACACTCTCTATAAATAACGACGTCCCTTAGAGGTAAAGAGAATCCGCATCGCTTATTTTAATTGTGAATTGTGTCTATGAGATGGCACATTGCAAATAACAGTGTACCAAGAATGTGCGAAGTATACATTTAGTGTTATTTAAATTAAATGTCAATGCTTTAAATTTTTTTAATTAATTGTTTTTGTTCTTTGGTTAAAATTTATTTTATTGCATTTTCTTTAAGAAATACACCTTTTATTCTTCTTCTTTATAAATCTTTGCTCTCTGCACTGCCTACGCTCTTATCCATGCGCAAACTTTTCCCCACACGTTTTATGTCGTATCATTGTGCAATTTTTTATTGATTTTTAAGCATATAAGTTATGTTGGACTTTTTGTTATTAAATTAAGGCTCTTTATTAAATAAAGAAAGAGAATGGTGATTTGAAATTTTAACTGATGCGTGAAAGACACGAGAGCACAGAGGTAAGAGCCTTGCCACGGTTGGGCATCTAGGGTTCGAATCCCGCCCGTGTCACTTGAAATTTTGAAAACATTTTTTTCTTTAATTTAATTTTATCCACAATGTCAAATTGTTTATAAATTAATTTATTTACTTCCATGTGTCTATTTTTAGGTATTCGTAGTGTCTTGTGTGGTATATGCATCACGTCTCAAACCAGCCAGCACAGACGGGGCAGTGACCGGAGGTCGTTCCTTACCAGCTGTAGCTGAAGGCGGAAGATTACAAGTAGCCGGACTTGTGGGCACGACACTTGGACTGTCAAGGGAAAAACCGCCAAGGGAGTCTACTACCAACGCGCATGATTGGGTATGGTTAGGTAAGAAATTATTTGATATAAGTAAATAAACGAGTTTTTGTAATGATACATGTGATCTTTTTTATCTTGTTAATTTCGTGATAATACATAATTTTCCATATTTGAAAACAGGTCGTGCCACAATCGAAAGAAACGGAAACCGTCAACTAGCGAATCGAAACTCGACACAACCTACTGACAAAAGCAATAACAACCAAGAAATGAGGATCACTTCGAACCCTCTTAATTATAACTACGTAGATCCCGATGACGCTATCCGTGATAACGGAGACGTGATGGTGACCAGTTTTGACAACCCAAACTCCATCGAGCTGCCTTCACAGAACGAGAAAAAGGAGAGAGTCATCGACTCTACCACTTACTGCAAAAAGCCAGCGAGACACACCCGACAGCACTCCGGAGACGGTCATTGGCAGTAAGATTACATCGACATCATTACTTGAATGTTCACCGCTAGAATAAACACGCTTTATACATATCTCACAAATTATTATAACTGGATAAGTTAGCCTTAGATTGAATAAACTATAAAATGTTTGTCGCCTCATTAGATTAACTGTTTATATTTTGCGTTCAGGGTGGATGCAACTAATTCCGACGAGTATAGACCACCAGTGCCACCGCACAGGAATGCTTCAGCACCACAACCCCAAATACCTGTCCCGCCTCGCAACTCAACCAAGGTTAGTATTTATATTTGCATAGTTAGCAATAATAGCATTATTATAGATAAGGATTTTTTCGAGGAAATTTGATCGAGAATCGTCTTAAAGTTTGCCGTTAAAACGACACAAATAGCCGTGGAATCTTATTAAAATATTTAGTATACGATTAAAAATATTCGAAAGTTAAAACTAAGATCGATAAAAATAATTTCAGGCCCTTCCTGAAACCGTCATGCCACCAACAAGACGCAGCCATTCCAGGAATCACCATAAGAAACACGATCGCGAATCCGACTTCACGAAAAGGTCTCCTGAAAATGCCCGCCGCTCGGACCGGTAATATATTAACTTTAAAAACACGTAATAGTCGTATTTAGAATATCGCTTTATAAAATTAGCAGTGATCATTTCAGAATTATTGATTTAAACAAAACCGACGAACCATACATGCCCAGCCGTGACACGAAGGACCAGTACAAACGCGACTCTTACCCCATGCAATTCCAAAACGACCTCGATGATAACCCTGTGGAAAAACTTACGAATAAGGAAGACTGCGCGCGACTCTTCGAATTCGACAACGATGCCCCGCTTATTATGGAGAATAAGGATTATAGAGAAATCGTGGGGCTCAATAGAGGCACGGATGACTCACGACGCACCTTTGCCAAACCGGAAAGCCCCGACTATATGCTTGACTCTGGAATAGGTAATTAGAAATTCTTATTCGTATGTATTTTATTTCAATAATTGTTGTGTTAGTAAAAATATTTTCACAGAGGTCTAAACAATTAAGTCATTTTGACCTACCATTCACCGATGACATTTTTGGAACAACGTGGCAGGTCCAAAGGATCCAAGCCAACGATATAAATCGTACGAAAGTGTTGAAAAACACCATTGGTACGAACCTACCACCTGGGAATCGAACTCGATTCATATTCCGTATAATTAGTTACACTAATGATACGAATAATCTTGTATTAAAAAATTAAAAATTATCAATTTTCATATTTTGTGATTAAATTTAGACTTAACTTAGTGACATATTTTGTTTTATAATAAAGTTAGATATTAAGTATTTTTAAATATGTGTCTTCGCAGGTTTACCTGACGTACAGATGCGACACAAAAATAGATCCAAGGAATCCAACGTTAAGGGAGATTTCGTTGAGCCAGGCAATCAAAACAAAGGTATGTTTTATTTTGTAACTCTTTTATTCTTACAAAAAAGCCCACCCTCATAATACAAGACTTTTTATTTTTATTGGTTTGACCTTAATTATTCACATATTTTTGCTCAAAATGTAACCAAATTAAAAAAAGGTATGTTTTAACTTTGTAACTTTATTATTCTTAATAACAAGCTGACTGTATCCAAATGAACTCTATAAGTTCAATAAAATAATTTTGAATTTGTGAAACATAATAGTATCCGAAATAGCATATGATCAATGGTCAACACCTTAATTGTAGAATGCTCATTGTTTTGTATACACGTAAATGTATACACCTACCTATATTTATACACCTACGAGATATTTATACACCTACCTATATTTGACTCGTGTTATCGGTGTAAAAAATATATTTTAGGAAGCAAATAAAAATTACTATTGTTACTTATATTGATAAACCTATATAAATATATCAAACCAAAATTTAGTAAAACCAAAGTTTAGTATGACGGTAACGCCCGTTATAATAATAATAACGATAAATATAAATTAAAAGTCACGATAGCCGAGTGGTTGGGTTTTCGGGATTCCAGTCAAGAGGCCCGAGTTCGATCCCCAGATGGCCAGCTCGTACCAATGGGTTTTTTCAAAAACTTATGTACGACTTATATCCTTGGGTTGGACGGACATAAAAACGGCGACGGGCTCATCACCTGTCATATTGTCCCGAAAAATGTCTTCGGTGAAAGGTGGGTCGAAGGGACTTAATTGTCTAGAGTAGACGTCTGTCTACCCATGGAATGGGAATAGCGAGAAGACATTTTTTAATAAATACAAATTATAATGGTCATATACTCTAGTCTTATCTCCCATGCTTTGTGTACTTATACACATTTCTACAATATAACCCAGAAACCCTATAATTGTGAAAGGAACACCTCGTTAATCTAGAAAATATTTAAGGAGTTTGTAATCAAGCATCTTATATAATAATTGAAAGATCTTTAAATGTGTTGTAATATATAAACCTTGTGTGTTAATCTGCGAAATAATTGAAAGTTTCAAATATTACTTTGAATACGTTTAATCTTCCCTCGTAACCTTGGATACACCTTTAGCTTTAATTTGATCCTTGTAGGAAGCAGTTCTCCAGAGGTGAAACGCGCTACAATAGTTGGCAATCCGATGTACTCACGTAACACCACCGACGCGCCCGTAGAGTCGCTCGGCCTCGATGATCTGCACATGGACTACGATCAAATCATGCACTATTTCCACAACCTTAAGGTATAAAATGCCACACACCGTCCCACCATGCTTCTAGTGTAGACGTTGCTGTGCCGCTTGCATCGATTCCACGTCACGGCACGCACAATCCCTTTCTAAATCTATTTCGATGTTTGATGTACACTCTTATGAACGATAGAGCCTGAATTTTGATGCATTTAAAATTATATTAGCATAGTATTTTATATGAGTACGTTTTATACAATTATACATTATTAAGCCCCACAGTATTATAATTCTATAGGTAGGTTGTATCGCTGTAGCCCTTTTATATCTTAATGCGTTTGCCTATTTACGCAAGGTATGCGTACTTACAAAATGCAAACCATCCATTATTTTCATCATTAATGTAGACAGCTAGACAGCAGCTACTAATATCACTAGCATAGACAGTAGAGTGTGAATTTCACTAAATTTGTAACTTAATAGAATTTTGTCTCAGAAATCTGACTTATTTAAAATTTTTCGCAGGAATCAAACGCCTGAGTAGAGCAGATCATTGCAAAGATCCGGCAGATATTGTCTACGTTTAAATATCAGCATATCACCAAAGCTCCTACAATCGACGTATACAATGCACCCACTGATATGTCCGGGGTAGCCGGAATTGAGGATAGTACCGTTGACACGGACAACAACAATATATATTCGTCAATCGACACGCACATTTATGAAAATATTGACAACGGCCATAAAGTCGCACCCACACAAATGCTTTGCGACTCTATCGCTCACAAAAATACTTTCATGAAAAAACAATTAAAATTTTTGCTAGAGCATTTGAGCGAGGCTTACGAATAAATGTTGTTGACGGTCAAGATATTATCCTCCATACAATATGTGTCCAAAAATGGATCCTTGCAGTGATCGAAATCAGAAATATACTAAATGTTTTATACTTACACTATAGTTAAACGTATTTACTCTAGTCATCAACAAAGCTGCACATTATTTATGTATTAAAAAATGATTTTTCGTGTGTTAATACTCATAATGTCAATAATAATAATATTAGGTAATTATATATACGCGTTGTTTTTTTCTGTACATTGATATAACTTATAACGGGCTAATTAAAAAAAATAGATTATACCTACCTATGAATACGCGAGCCTTACCTGTTGTCGCTAACCTACATATTCCCACTACCAAATATAAATTTTGCATTTTTTTCAACACCTGTACATATTTTTCTCTAGAAACGGTAAAAACGCTACCTCACTTCTATATGTGTATCTTAACTAATAGCTTAGGCAATACGTAAGTGTTTTGCAAGCATTAATAAAATAAAATAAATAAATTAAACGATTGTAAATTACAAATTACTTCATTCAAAATAATTTATTTACAGTTATTTGTTTCTTTTTTGCAATATGACCCTAAAAAATAAACAATAAATAGTTGTAAAGACTGCAAGATGCCAGTGTCTAGGATGTTATTTATAGTTTAGAATTGACATAGTGTAAGACATAACTAGTCAAATATTGTTTATTTATGGGCTAATTGTTTGCTCAAATATTAATGCAAGTGTTTCACTAAAATCAAAAAAATACAAAATATTAATAAGCTTTATGGCTTGACGACATTCCTTGTGTATTACCACCGCATTTCTTAAGTTAATATAAGTATAATAATATACTGAATAGACATAGAAAATATTTACGAATAACCAGAAGCTAAATCGAAAGCTTTGTCAATTGTTATAATATTCCGACGAACAAAAACTTGATAGACTTGTGATAAAATGACTGCTAGGGATTGATTTTATATGCGGTCAATTTTATAAATAAAAAGCCATATCATATAAACCTAGCGCTTGTATTATAACATGTAAACACTAATATTAATTTATTGAGAATGTAAATTGCATTTATGGGTAAGTTAGCTCCTTAGGCTTTGTAAATATTGTTATGACGTTATATAATTTATAGGTATCTATATGTGGAAGCGATAATGCAAACATAGAAAATATTTGTGGTAGTCTCGCTTGACATACTAACAGCGTAGTTGCACTCGGTTTATATATGGTGATGTTCATGTCTGTTACGAAATGTACCTACACTAAATAGTTCAATGTTTGATCTTGTCTTTGTGATTAATTAATGTGACCCTTAATATTTATAGTTACAAAATAAACTGTCAAATATGTTACGTTTTAGCCGGTAAGCTGAGCAGTTCTTCAGAACATTAAGTATTTTAAAGACGTTCAGCTCGAATCTAGAACTGTGACTCGATACTCCTTAAATACTGATAGAGTGTTGTTTGGCTTTTGTCGTTAGGTTAGATACGACTCAGGATAATATGTAATTTTATGCTAAAGAATATTTGTTACTGAAACATTTGTTTTTGTTGAGTTTTCGCAATAATATATTAAAAAGAAATTTTATTAATAATTATTGCCACAAGGTGTATAAACATGTATGCAAACTGAGGCTTGTCACAAAAATCCTTTCATAAAATGTCAAATATAATAAACATTATTGAATCATTTTTGTTTTATTTCTAACAAAGTATATAAGACACAAAGTGTACATCATTTTAGCATTTATTCATTTTTATTTCATTGTGCGTCGAATCTTTCCTGGCTGATAGATGGTTATGCCGCTATTTGTCGGCAGCCAATTGAATTCTCTAAGACACCCATGAGAAGAGATGAGGTGATATTATTCTAACACCGATTCTAATGCTTATATATATAAGCATTACAATCGGTGTTAGAATAATAACAATATATATATATATATATATATATATATATATATATATATATATATATATATATATATATATATATATATATATATATATATATATATATATATATATATATATTGTATAATTTCCAAAGAAAAAAGAGGACACCTACGGAGTTTGCATTAATTCGCCTGTTTCTACTACGTTAGAGGATTTCTCATTAAGAATCATCAGAAAACTAATGTACGATTTATATTGTTGGCTAGGACATAAAGACGTCGAAGGGCTCACCATCTGTCACGTTGTACTAAAAAATGTCTGCGGTGGAAGGTGGGTCTTAGGGACTTAATTGTCTAGGCCTCTGTCTACCATGTATTGATAGTATTCAAACAGCTTACGTAAAATATAGCTTTCAGACGCAAGATGGCAAGATAACCATATCAACATCATACTAATCGAAATTGTGTATTGTGTGAGTAGTCTGCAGTGAAAAATATACTTGTGAATCGTGGTGAGTACGGCCAACGATTATGATATTAGCGAAGGCCTGTGTCCAGGGGCGTGTCGAAGGTTTTAGAATAGGGCCATAACGAAGATGGGGGAAAGAAGTTCTGTTCTTAAATGATATATTAATAAATAAATGTGAAGTTTCATTGTGTAGAAAATAATATTTAATTGAAGTATTGCCTGCATATTGTACAGTAGAGTAAATTTAAAAACTGGACAGAGTTATGAAAATGTTCATAGGAATTTGTGCATAGGAAGACTAAAACGTAAAATAAAAGTAGTGCAGTTTTAGTTGGGGAATGTAATTAAAGGTTTTCCTATGCAATGATTAAGAAAATATGTGTTCTATAAACATGTTTATTATTATTAAAAATTACAACTATAAAATAAAACTTATATTAATATGATATATTAATGTAATTCAATTCATAAATATTTTCCATACCATTTGTGATCAAATGGTGAAAGCATCTTATGACATCCACCCATATTATTTTGTATAATATACTTCATAGTATAGGGATTCTGATTATTTTCTTCTTCCCATTTAGCTTTAGCCTCTTCCTGTTCCATTATTTCTTGACTTACTGCTCTAGCTTTAAAGGGAAGCCTTTCTGCCACTATTTTTAACATCTTGTATACCTGTCATGTTAACAAAGTTTTAATATTATGTATCTTTCACAAATTAAACTAATCAAAAGTATAAGTAAGTTCTTTGATCCAAATTTCACATGTACTTCATTTGGAACAAGTGGATATATAAGGTGCTTAATGGTTATATATAACATATTTTTACAGGGTGGGCCGTAAATTTTTGCACATTTGAAACATGAATAGAAATTAAACTACGAACATTATTTTTTCGATTATTTATTTATCGTAATAATCATTTATTGATATTTACTTTTTAAAAATTACATCGTCGAGATGCGCCTCGTTTCTTCGTTGGCACTCCTTCAAACGACTACGCAAATTTTGAAAAACTCGCCGGCACATGCTGCGAGGGATTGCGGATATCTCCTCGGTGATGTTTTCTTTTAATTTGGATATAATCGTCGGTTTATTAAGGTAAACTCGACTCTTGAGGTATCCCCACAAGAAAAAATCGCATGGTGTTAGGTCGGGGCTTCTTGGAGGCCATGGAATATTACCTCTGCGAGAAATCAATTTATTGGGAAAGATTTTCTTAACCACCGGTAAACTCACATTTGATGTATGGCACGTAGCTCCATCTTGTTGCATCCAAGTTCTGCTATTGTATCCTTCAAATTCATGTAACTTCGGTATCAAAAACTCTCGCAACATCTTCACATATTCCACTGAGTTCACAGTTACGTTATTTCCTTGATTATTTTCAAAGAAATACGGACCGATTATGCCCTTTGGTGATATGGCAGCCCATACTGTGGTTTTAGGTGAATGAAGTGGGTTTTGGTGTTTAAGACGAGGGTTTTCCGTGCTCCAATATCGATAATTGTGCTTGTTTACATGTCTATTAATGTGAAAATGGGCCTTGTCCGCAAACAATACATTTTCAAGAATAGAGAATCGCTCCAGCAGAGTGTCAGCCACTAACTTACGTGGAATGTAATCGTTTGGTTTCATCTCCTGCACAATTTGAAGCTTATATGGATGCAGCTTAAGGTCCAGATGCAAAATTCGCCGCAGAGTAGTCCTTGGTATTGCCAAAGCCGCCGAACGCTTACGCGTAGACGATTCTGGATCGTTCCTTACGGAAATTTCAACCTCCCGAACGTTCTCATCGGTTCTTCTTGAACGTGGCCGCCCTGTTTGTCTAATATTAATTGTCGATCACGTTTGTTCAAACGTCTTAATCCAAGCTTTGATTAAATTAACACTTGGACACTCATTTACATGACATAATCCGTACTCAATTCTAAATAAGCGTCGTACAGTAACGTAGGAATCGTTATTTTTGTAAAACTGTTTAACACAAAAAGCACGCTGTTGTCCCGTGAAGCGCTCCATCGTGACTAAAACTGCATGAAGCGACGCACAGTTCCCCGCTACCCGCGCCGTCGTCCGTCTCTCTAACGGTTTTTGAGAAATCAAGTGTTGCTATTTGAAAAAATGTACGGCTCACCCTGTACTAGACGTCTGTCTACTCCTGTATTGGAAATTGCGTGAAGAATTTATTGATTTATATACTTTCTACTAATGATTATAACTATGTAATCAAATGTATTATGAGATTCAACAGATAATTATATAGTTAATTGACTCAGGCGTTACTTTGCGGAAATTCATTGTAAAGTTGTTATTTAAAAAATTACTTCGCAACCCTCCGCATGAAAATATAAAAAGGTATATGCTACCTGGTCCGAAGAGAAGAAGAAGAAGAAGAGCACCACCCTCCCTCCCACAGATGCGTGCACCAATTCCACAGACGTGCTCGCTTGAGGTGGTGGTGCATACAGTGGAGTTGGTGCACACGTCTGTGGAATTGGTGCACGCATCTGTGGGAGGGAGGGTGGTGCTCTTCTTCTTCTCTTCGGACCAGGTAGCATATACCTTTTTATATTTTCATGCGGAGGGTTGCGAAGTAATTTTTTAAATAACAACTAGATAATTATATTATAATTTGTATTATATTACCATTGTATTAAATTTTGTAACGCACCAATATTCCAGATCAACCAGAGCAACCTCTAAGATAGGAGGTATATTTACGACTTCCGTGGACGAGTGGCGCACACACCGTTTCAATTCCTTGTTGGGTCAATATAGAAAAGTTTTTCTACATTTTCTTGTATTTAGGGGTTTGTGGTATCTTTGTTGTTTCTGATTCCATAATTCAATTTAAGCTTAAACTTCTTACTTTGCAATCAGAGTAACATATGTGATGCTGTCCCTATCTATGAATCTATGTATTTTACCTTTAAAGAGAAGTGACAATACCTACCCATTTGCCAAATTAAAAAGTCACAATAGCCGAGTGGTCGGGTGGTCGGAATATCGAGTCAATAGACCCGAGATCGATCCCCATTTGGAAGGCTTGTACCAATGGGTTTTAAAAAACTTATGTACGAATATCGTTGGCTTGGACATAAAGACGGCGACGGGCTCACCACCTGTTACGTTGTCCCGTAAATATCTTCGGTGGAAGGTGGGTCTTAGGGACTTAAATGTCTAGACTCGAGCTCTGTCTACTATTGAGAATTGCGTGAAGATATTTTTTTTATCCATTTGCCAAACATATTTTAATTAATTTCGACAGGTTGGCAACTCTACAACTAAGTGCGCATGGGCATGAATATGAGAATAATTTTCACCAACCTAGCTCCTTACAAAGGTCATGGTGTGTAAACATTCCAATATGCCAAATGGTACTGTTAGATTACATTTGATTAGACGGGCTGATTACCGCAATTCCATATACAAGAGTGTATTTTGTGTATGGGCAGGATTGTCTAAGCTTACTCGAGCCAACCCAAAATAATTACTGTTTTGGAGAGATCCTTTAGAGAGATCATTGTTTATGAGTGGACTATAATTAGAACTTCTAAACCTTTTCTATACCTATAAAATAAACAAAAGAAAGTATACCCAAAGAAACTCTAGAGCCTAGTTGGATTTGATGTCAATTTTAATTTTCTAAAATAAACTTAATTAGCCTAACTTTTTAAGATGTTAAGTAGAATAACTTCAATATTAATATAAATCTTACCTCTGCATATTCACATTTGCCTCCTACTTCAAGTATGACTCTGCCAGTTTTAATGGGAGTTACATAATGATCAATGGCACCCTTGCCTCCTCCCATACGCTGACCTTGACCCTTTTTTGTAATAGGTTGCCATGGAGGATCCACTCTCCAGATGGCAAACATCCTTTTCATATCCAAATGTCGAGCCACAACCAGACGTGCCATTTCAAAGTGTGGATGGGCTAGTCTTCCTCCGCCCAGTGCCTATAATTATGAAGTAACTATACAGGTAACTCTACAGATGAGAAACACAAATTGAATGCAATAGAATTTCATTTTAAGAAGTCTCATATTATAGATGCAGTTCCGTACTAGTGCCAGAGATCACTCTGATCCTCAATACTTTTTAAAACAAAACAGATCACTGCTATTTAGTGGCAGAAATAGGTGTGGCACTCAAACAGGAAGCCTGAAGAGAAGTGAACTCTAACACCTTATGAACACTTTTTGCTTCCAGGAATAAATTATAAGCCATGTACTGTTTACAACACTGGCTACCACCCTGTCTACCACACCGTTTGTCACCTGTTTACCACACTTGTCTGTCACTGTTATCTGCAATAGCCATAAGACAGTGTGGTAAATAGTACATGGTTTATGATACTTAAAGCATGCTGGTACGGACTTCACACATCACAGTGAGGTCACATGTCAGTGAAACCTAGATCTGTCAGAAGAAGCATAAAACCGAGTTGAATGCAGTGGCGATGCCATCTCTTTGTTTAATATGCAACATTACCTTTGCCAACCAAAAACGAAATGAAAAGATTTGCAATATTTCAAGTTTGAAAGATGACCTTATAACTAAAATGGAAAAAGAGGTACTTAGATGGTTTGGGCTTTTGAGCAAATAAGTAAAAAAATATACACAGTGAAAGTTAACATTCAAAGTTAACTCCACCCGAGTTTGGCCAAGACTTGCCCTCAATCTGAGTTTACAGTTAGTTTAATTTTTATAAGGTAAGGTACTACAAAATTTCCCAGATAAGACCATTTAATAAACCAAAATTATAGATAAATGTTTAGTTGTATATTTTACCTGCAACATGCAATTATTTAACAAAATTAATTTTTTAAACATAATTATCAAAATTTTAAAAAATATCAGGAAATTCTTACAATAACACCATACTGCTTTAACTGTAACTTGTTGTGCAAAGGTTCAGGGCCTCTCATGTATCTCAATCTCTTCTGCATCTTAGGTGGTTTTATATTAGAAGGATACTGTGGTACTTTTTCAAACATTCGCAGCCTTGGACGTTCTGGTATTTCAATATCTAATAAAAATAATGTAAAAAAGTTAAAAAGCAACATTAAAAACTCTATTCATAAAAAAAATATTCATGAATAGATTACGCAAGGTCTCAAAGGGAAACAAATTTATAATTTAATTTAATCTTAATAACGGTAGTCAGAAGCAGCGGCAGTTGTCCTTGGAAAAATTTTAGGTGAAACATATGGTAGCTAAGGGCTATATCTTAATCTTGTACACACATAAATTGTAATGTAATGTATTGGAACAATATTATGTATAAGAAAATCTTTTACATTCCGAACTTATAAGATTACAAAAAAAATTTAACATTATTTATAAATAATAACCGCCATCTATTTTTCACTTACCGTCATAGTTTTTTGGGGGAGGAAAATATTTTATTCCTGAGTGACATAATACCTGAATAGACTCTGGTTGTAACAAACCTGTAAAAAAAGAAATTTTGAAGATTTAAAATATAGCCTTATTTCATCAATAAATATGAATTTAGTGATTAGAAGATACATTACCAATTGATTTTTTAAATACACTCATCAGCATTTTGTCAAACTTTGCTTTTATTTTACCATTAAAGTAATAGTTGGTCCTCCTTTCTTAGGTTATATCTAATATCCGATAATTGTATTTTGAGTTTTTTTGACAAGTAAAATAAGCAATGTTGCCATAGGTGCAGAGCGAAAAATTAATGAGTATATAATCACTATGTTATAGTATAAATCTCACTGGCTCAAATGGCAGCATAAACGCCACAAGTGGTAACCCTAATAAATGGAAATAAATATCTTCACGCAATTCCCAATACAGGGGTAGACAGGGGTCTAGTCTAGACATTTAAGTCCCTTCGACCCACCTTCCACTGAAGATATTCTCGGGTCAACGTTACACGTGGTGTGCCCGTCGCTGTCTTTTATGTCCAAGCCAACGATATAATTCGTACATAAGTTTTTGAAAAACCCATTGGTACGAGCCTACCACCTGGAGATCGAACTCGGGTCTTTTGACCCGTAATTACGATCACCCAACCACTCGGCTATCGTGGTGACCCTTGTGTGGAAAAAATGTGCAGAAGGGCGGTTAAGTAGTCTGTCTAACTGTGTCTGTTACCTTGGCACAGAGTACATTATTACTAAGACGGGACTGTGTAAACTGTAGTAATGCACTAATGGCCACACAAAACGGCCCCATGTGAAAGAAATGTGAACTAAGTGGTTAATGTAGTATTCACGGAGAATATGGGAGTCTTCGGATAAAGCCCATATAGTAAATGATTTCTTTGAAGAAAGTGTACGACGCAGTAATATCTAGTGTCAAAACAACTAACCCAAATAATAGTTCTAAGTGGTTCGAAGAAGGGAAACTAAACAAAAAGAATTAACATAATAGCCCGCAAAATATTCAAACAGTTGAGGAGCAAACTTAAGATATATTGTAAATTTTCTCCACTGTGCTTTCAAAGATATTATTATGTTTAATGACCTGTGCTGGTTTTGATCAAGTATTAATCTCGCCATAGCTGATTTTGTATTAACTGCTATAAATACATTAGATGAAATAAATAAAATAAATATCTTCACGCAATTCCCAATACAGGGGTAGACAGAGGTCTAGTCTAGACATTTAAGTCCCTTCGACCCACCTTCCACCGAAGATATTTTCGGGTCAACGTTACACGTGGTGTGCCCGTCGCTGTCTTTTATGTCCAAGCCAACGATATAATTCGTACATAAGTTTTTGAAAAACCCATTGGTACGAGCCTACCACCTGGAGATCGAACTCGGGTCTTTTGACCCGTAATTACGATCACCCAACCACTCGGCTATCGTGGTAACCCTTGTGTGGAAAAAATGTGCAGAAGGGCGGTTAAGTAGTCTGTCTAACTGTGTCTGTTACCTTGGCACAGAGTACATTATTACTAAGACGGGACTGTGTAAACTGTAGTAATGCACTAATGGCCACACAAAACGGCCCCATGTGAAAGAAATGTGAACTAAGTGGTTAATGTAGTATTCACGGAGAATATGGGAGTCTTCGGATAAAGCCCATATAGTAAATGATTTCTTTGAAGAAAGTGTACGACGCAGTAATATCTAGTGTCAAAACAACTAACCCAAATAATAGTTCTAAGTGGTTCGAAGAAGGGAAACTAAACAAAAAGAATTAACATAATAGCCCGCAAAATATTCAAACAGTTGGAGGAGCAAACTTAAGATATATTGTAAATTTTCTCCACTGTGCTTTCAAAGATATTATTATGTTTAATGACTCCGTGCTGGTTTTGATCAAGTATTAATCTCGCCATAGCTGATTTTGTATTAACTGCTATAAATACATTAGATGAAATAAATAAAATAAATATCTTCACGCAATTCCCAATACAGGGGTAGACAGAGGTCAAGTCTAGACAATTAAGTCCCTATGACCCACCTTCCACCGAAGATATTTTCGGGTCAACGTGACAGGTGGTGAGCCCGTCGCCGCCTTTATGTCCAAGCCAACGATGTAATTCGTACATAAGTTTTTGAAAAACCCATTGGTACGAGCCCGCCACCTGGGGATCGAACTCGGGTCTCTCGACTCGAAATTCCGACCACCCAACCACTCAGCTATCGTGACTTTAAATACATTATGTAAATAGTAAAGAAAGACAAATTATTAGAGAAAGTTTATAACCAAATAATCCTGTTCAATGTATAGTATTTAGGCGACAACTTGAAATTTTAGTAATTACATCAAAATTTACTTCAAACTTTTTATTATTATTATTATATTTAAATGTACTTGAACGTCGGCACTACTTAAGACTAACATATTCTCAAATTACACATTTGTCTATTAGGCGATTTTACACTTCTTAAGTAAGGGCATGCTCTGATGCAGCAATGCCTCATGTTACTTTTAATTACTATATAATTAAAAATGAAATTAAAATATTTTATAGTTCATTCATCGTGCAATATACTGATATTTCTTTGCATATGTAAATTATAAAAATGTTGGATGATATGTTTGAAATTTTTATAAAAATTTCCTGAAAATCGCGAAAATTGGGCTAGTTATCGTGCTCGTTATAACCATCATTAAGTCCACCATTTCAAATCCCCTCCTAAGTTGAGTATCATCGTAATCATTACGCACTTAAATTAAAAATGGAAATTAAAACATTAATTAAAAAATAACCGCCTTCTAAAAGAACGCAAAATTGCTTTCTTAACTAAAATTATTACTTAGTATTAAAATACTGAAACTAAAGTATTAAAATATTAAAACTAAAATGTAATATTGTAATAAGCAATACCTACTGATGTGATTAAAGGCGGTGCTAATATAACAGAAATTAAACAGTCTTAGCAAATAGCTGCAAACAGCTAATAATAATAAATTAAAAAAAATACAACAATTTTAATATAATTTACTTATTACATTTTGTTCGAAAACATTTTCCCAAAGGACACGATCCCATTGCTATAGAAATGTTGGAGCTTCTGATCAAAATAACGCGACAATTGGTTTTGGCAGTCCTCTCGTGATGATAACCTGATACTGCATAAAGAATTCTGAATAGACCGAAAAAGGTGGAATGCTGAAGGTGGAATACTATACGGCAGATGCATTAACACCTCCCAGCCAAGCTCTCTTAATTTTTACTGAGTGGCTAAAGATTTGTGAGGTCTAGATATCATAACGAAAAACCACACCCTTCCTGTTGATTAAATCCGGCCGCTTTCTCTCTAGTTCTTGCTTTAATCTCATCAGTTGTTCGCAGTAGAGTTCAGAGTCGATGGTCCTGGCTGATGGTAAAAGCTCATAATGAATAATGCCCTTTCAATCCCACCACACACAGCATAACCTTGTTGCGAGTTAACCCACTTTCGCCACAGTCTGTGAAGCCTGACTGGCCCTTGACCACGACTTTTTTCACACGTTATTGTCGTATGTGATCCACTTTTCCTCACCAGTAATCAGCTTCTTCAGAAATGGTTCGGTTTCATTACGTCGTAATAAAGAATGACAAATGAGTACACGGTTCATTTCTTTCAGTGAGCTCGAAAGGTACCTAAAAATCGAGCTTTTTTGTGTACCCCGTTTTTTCAAATGCGCCAAAACTGTTTTGTAGTCAATTCCCAATTCTTCAGCTACGTCGTCACTGCTGATATGCCGATCTTGCTCCACTTTTTCAAATGGCATCCATTTTATCCGTTATAGGGCGACCAGAGCAACGTGTATCTTTGACATTAGCCAAATAGCTGGCTTAAGCCAAATTTGTGATACTCTCACAGTTACTGCACTACTTCCATAAACCACGCAAAATTTTTTCGGGGCTTGCCTTTTTTTGTAGTAAAATTTTATAAAGTATCGAATTTCTTCATTAGATTCTTTATCTTGACAGTACGAAAAATAAATAAAATGACACATTTTCCTAATTTGAATTTAGAATTATTATTATTGAAAATTATACATAAAATTGCGTATTATATTTTAGTTATTATACATCAAATTGCCTTAGATTATTTATATGTTTAGATAAGGCACCTCCTGTACAAACGTCCAAGTGTCATATTTAAGTATGCGGAGTTAGTGTCTGTTACGTGTGCGTCGTAGAAAAATATATTACTATGAATATTAACCAGATTTGGGGAAAATGAGATTGTCAATATGAATAATTTTTAATTGTATTCCATACATTTTTAATTACGCTTTATTTTAGATACATAAACAAAAATTGTATTTAGATCTTCCTTATAGTCACGATAGCCTAGTGGTTGGGTGGTCGGTATTTAGAGTCAAGGGACCCGAGTTCTATCCCCAGGTGGCAGTACCAATGAGTTTTTCAAAAACTTTTATACGAATTACATCGTTGGCTTGAACATAAAGACGGCGACGGGCTCACCACCTGTCACGTTGTTCCGAAAATATCTACGGTGGAAGGTTGGTCAAAGGGACTTAATTGTCTAGAATAGACCTCTGTCTACCCCTGTATTGGGAATTGCGTGAAGATATTTATTTATTATTTATAGATCTTCCTTATTGTTTTAAAAAGTTGTTTAACCTTGTATTCCAACATTTTCTACTTCAATCCTTTGTTATATTTCAATACGTACTTTATTTTTCTAAGTTTTTAATACTTCTGGTGCTTTCATATAAATTTAAACGTCAACATTTTCATGTAAATATGCTGTAGGAAGGAAAGCTGAGATATCACTGCTTAAGAATATACCTCCTGCCCCCTCCTCTCCTTTCTTCCGGTGAGTGTCGTAAGAGGCGACTAAGAAAAAAGACTAAAGATAATGGGCTACCGACAGATGGCGGGATAACGATCGCGAAAAATACCTACTAGTCCAAAATTACAGCAGACCTGTGACGGGCACCTCGCGTCAAAGGTGCTAGGTGTCTAGTACAACGATTGTCAATCCAATTGCTAAGTGTTGTGATTATGAAAAATGGGTACGGGAGAGGTTTATATCCTGCAGTGGACTTTTACAGGCCGTTGTGATGGTGCTGTAGGAACATCTAATTGTTTAATTTTCCATTCTTTTTGTAATGCTTGTGCTAAAGCTTCTCTAATAGTAGAAAGGCAACAAGTGCGTAGTTTACACTCAGTTTTCCTTTTTCTCTTGACCTTTTGCTTTCTTTGTATTATTTTCTTTTATTATTATTATTTATTTTATTTATCTTCACGCACAATCCCTGACGGGGTAGCCAGAGAGAACAGATCTCCAAGTGTCACGATCCCTACATACTTCTTTCGCTTCTTTCAGATTCATCATCTTCTTCATACATGCACGTCTAGGTATCCGAGTACTCTTGACCCTCCTCTCTTCGAGCAATTTGCTCACATGGTCTTCGAAAGTTAATCTCGGTCTACCTCGACACCTTTTAATATTAACTTTCGCGCTATATATTTTCTTCACCATTCGGTCTTCACTCATTCGCTCAACGTGCCCAAACCATCGAAGCACGCCCTTATCCATTTTTGAGACAAGGTCATCTTTCAAACCTGCCATATTGCGAATCTCTTCGTTTCGCTTTCGGTCGGCCATGGTAAGGCCGCACTTTTTACGAAGAGATCGCATCTCCACTGCATTCAACCTGCTTTTATGCTTCTTCTGGCATACCCAGGTTTCGCTGCCATATAACAAAGTCGGTACCAACACTGCGTTATGTATTGCAAGGCGTGCACTTTTCACAACGCCTTGCCTTTTGATTAACGCAGTCAGGGCACCATTGACTTTGTTCCCGGCAGCGACACGCCTGTCCACATCTAAATCACATCTTCCGTCCTGGCTAAACGCACTCCCCAAGTATACAATTTGATTCACCTGTTCTAGACATTCCTGATTTACCCAAATTTCGCACTTCGTTCTTTCTTCGTCCCTTTCAAATACCAGAACCTTAGTTTTATTAGCATTCAAACGGAGACCATTAATTTCACATTCTTCTTTCATACACGTGACTAATGCCTGCAGTTCTGCCTCTGATGGTGCTATAAGCACTGCATCATCAGCATAAAGCAGACAATTTACTTTTATGTCACCCAATTTCACACCCAAACAGCTATCTTTCAGCTTCTGTAAACAGCTGTCGAGATACAGTATGAATAGCCAGGAAGACATGACACAACCCTGTTTTACGCCCGTTTGGACGCTAAACATGGGTGACAGGTCATGCCCTACCCGCACACAGGCTTTACAGTCACAGTAAAGTGACTGCACAGCCCTTAGCAATCGACCATCCACACCATACCCCGGCAACAGTTCCCACATTTTCTTCCTTACAACCTTATCAAATGCTTTCTCAAGATCCACAAAAGCACAGAAAATCTTCTGGTTAGCAGCCAGAAGCTTCTCCGTGATCATGCGGAGAGAAAACATTTGATCCGTGCATCCTCTTCCAGGTCTAAATCCGCATTGTGCCTCCCATAGAAATCTTTCCGATTTATCTTGCATCCTACGTGTCAAAACCTTCGAGTAAATTTTACTTGCTAAACTGGTCAAGCTGATCGCCCGATAGCACCCGCAGTCATAATGTGAACCTTTACCTTTATATAAAGGCACAATGACCGCGGATCGCCAATCATCCGGAACAGCCCCGTTCGCCAGCACAAATTGCACAGCAGATGAAAGCTGTCCCAGACGCGTGGCCCACCATACTTGACCATTTCAGCAGTAACTCTGTCTAGTCCCGCAGCCTTACCACATTTCAAACTTCTAATCGCACATTCAATCTCTTTCATACTGATGACCTCAGAGTCATCGAGGTCCGAGTCTGGCGTACCAGTCACGGCGTCACCCCCGGATCCCTCACTAAGATCATCACACGCATACATCTCTCTATAAAATTCGCTCCATCGCTGCATGACGTCCGATTTTTCTGAGAGGACGTCATTGGTTCTCGAAAGCACTTTATTCATTCTTAAGGCTGTCGCACCACTCCGGGTCCTTCCAACCTCTTTCCAGAAGAGTTTGAGTTCTCCTTGAAGTTGTGCGACAACCTTTCGTCCGCTTCCATTCTACTCCTTTCACGCACTTCCTCAATCAATGCTTTCGTGTGAACTTTCTGGAGCTTATATCTTTCTTTCCTCTTCTCTCTCATATCCTTATCATTACTAGAGGCCAAGTAGTCTAACCATGCTTTCTTCTTCTTATTTACAGCTTCTTTCACTTCGTCATTCCACCATGCATCACCCTTTTTACTACTACCTCTTTTCACATTTCCACACACGTCTTCCGCTGCACTAACCATTCCATCTCTAAGGCTCTGCCATATTTCTTCCACACATTCTTTCCTAACACCAATGCTGTCCAGCTTTTCGGCTACCCTTGCTTGATATTTATTCCTAGTGTCCGCTTCCTGAAGCTTCCAGCTTCGGATGCTACCGACCGACTGTGGTTCTGGTATCGCCGTCCGCTGGCGCCAACCCGCGAACAGAACCCTAAATCTAGTAATCACTAGGTAGTGATCCGTTCCCAGGTCAGCACCTCGGAACACCCGCGTATCCATCACCTGTTTTCGCAGTCGGTCATCCACCAGGAACAAATCGATCATACTTCTCTCATTCTCTCTTGTTCTAGTATACATATGGATTTTCTTGTGACTAAACATAGTGTTTGTCACAAGGAGACCCTTTTCCTTGCATACAGCCAGTATAAGCTTGCCAGCATCGTTAACCCTTTTATCGCCAAACATTCCAAGCACCGACTTGTACCCTGGCCGAGCGGTACCAACCCATCCATTCAAATCACCACATACAACAATTCTTTCGTTTCCTCTAACCAAGTCTAGAACTTCTCTTACATTCTCCCAAAACTCCTCCAGCTCAGCTCTGACGACGAAGCCACCGGCGCATAAACAGCCAAAAGGAATAACTTCGTCAGTCCCAATTTAAAGCGAACCCAGAGAAGTCTCGAGTTCACAACCTTATATTCAGTCATAACATCGACCAACCGAGACGACAGCAGCACCCCACTCCTGGCAGGCGCTCTCGTTCTCCGGGACTCCGGACCATAGAGCTAACGCCCCGCCAGGGAGCTCTTCAGTACCACTGCCCTTCCGCTTGGTCTCCGACAAACACACGACATCTAATTCTCTTTCTTTCATTATTTCAATCAACTCATTCGTCTTATCTCTCATGCCTCCTCTAACATTCCACGTGCCAACTCTGCACTCCGTCCTCCACCTTCCGCCGTGTCGGGCTGTGCGTGACGGGTGGCGGTCCCCATCGCCGCTTTGCGCGCTGCATTTCACACCAACGGGGCCGAACTCATGCCATCATGAGCCTATTTCGGTCGATGCACTTTACTCCGAATTCAACCCAAAGGGGCATCAACGGCGACCACATAGCCGTCCGCATGATCAGTGATTCGAGATCGTAGACATTCGGCGTGGTGGGCGTTAAAGTCGCCGAGTTCCACGATCTCTGCGGATGGGATCTGCTCTAGCACGGAATCCGCAGCCATTTGGATGTGGACGATGAGTCGGTCAGTTTCGGTATTACCGCTGTGGGACCTATAGAGGCACCCATAGACGCGAGGGTGGTCATCGCTGTCTATGCGTAGCCAAAGTGTGGACAGGTCCCTACCTTCAAGGCTGCCGAGGCGTTGAGAACATATATCCTCTCTGACGTACTGTGTGTACGTCTCCGGCCCGAGGCACAAAAGAATGTTCTAGTTTGTACCCCGGGTAGAAATGATAAGAGGTATCCGCCGGAGAGGATATCTGCGTCTCATTAAGAAAAAGCAAGGCCGGCTTTGCCGGCTCCAGATGGTTGTGGACGACATCAAGATTAGAGTGGAGTCCCCTGATATTGCAGAAATCCACGGCAAGCGTGGTAAGGGGTGCAGAAGGTTTTATGCTTCGTTTGCCTCGAACAGTATAGGAACAGAGCGGAACTTTGCTCCATTTCTTTCTAAATCTTTGCCCTCTTCTGAATTCTCCTCATCGCCCTCATTAAATTTCTTGTGTAGAATTGTGCCCACCATTGGGAACTCAGCGTGCCCAAACCATCGAAGTACGCCCTTATCAAAAAGGTATAGGATAAGGATCATGACACTTGACAATCTGTTCTCTCAGGCTATCTCGCCAGGGATTGTGCTTGAATATATATAAAATAATAATAGTCTCATCAAATCAAAGTCAGTACAATAGTTTAAAAAAAACCCATTGATACAAGCCTTGCTCGATTCGAATTCCGATCACCAAACTCTCGGTTATCGTTACGTATAATTTAGCCGTAGCAACGGATTTCTATTTATCAAATAAGTTGCCTTTAATGCACAACATGTCCCCATAAATGTCTTGGTAGATTAGACACATTTAACATTGATGGATGGATGCCATCGTGGCGCCAGTGCTAACATATGGATCTGAGACGTGGTTTTTCACTGCAGGCCGTATCGGGAAGCGCAAAGTTGCTCCGCGTGCTGTGGAAAGGGCTACGCTCGACGTTTCTCGAGCCATAAGGATTCGCAAGTTGAAGTGGCAATGAGCCGGCCACATAGCTCGTATAACTGACAGTCGTTGGGGAAAAATGTCCTCGTATGGCAACCTCGTACAGGCGAACGCAGTGTAAGAAGACTCCATCGAGATAGGAGTGACGACTTGCAAAATGTTGCGGGAAGTCGATGGATGCAGGTGGTTGAGGACCGGTCACTGTGGAAAATTTTAGGGGTTGGGTTTCTATATATGCCTAAGAGAACATTGCTCTCGCTCTGTCACAAATACAGTATACGTAGTTCTATTTAATCTATCAGCTTTGAAGTGAAGTCACGATAGCCGAATTATTGGGTGGTCGGAATTTCGAGTCGAGAGACCCGAGTTCGATCCCCAGGTGGCAGTACCAATGAGTTTTTCAAAAACTTATGTACGAATTTCATCGTTGGCTTGGACATAAAGACGGCGACGGGCTCACCACCTGTCACGTTGTCCCGAAAATATCTTCGGTGGAAGGTGGATCAAAGGGACTTAATTGTCTAGACTTGACCTCTGTCTACCCCTGTATTGGGAATTGCGTGAAGATATTTATTTATTATTTATAATCTATCAGCTTTTCCATTGCTCTGAGGACTATAGGGTAACGTATACTCCATTACTATTTATCTTTCTCACTCTACAATACACTTCCAATTCTTATATTCCCCTCCATTGTCACATCGCACTTTCTTGACCTTTTTTAATTACTTTTTCTTTCTAATACATTTATGAGATCTATCTTATGACATGTAGCTACGGACTTATTTTATTGAAATGTGTCTGAATATATCAAGTAAAATATTTCGTAAGAATGACTGGCAAAAATGGATTAATGCTTCATTGGCGAAAATGGTTTTCTTGTACTTTTATTTTCAAAGCATTAATTTGTTGTCTTTCTTCCAAAAAATTATTTCAATAGCGATAGACATCTATACATTCATATTCATAATATAAAAGGAGTTTAAATAATAGCCTTCTTCCTTCATAATGATCCAATGAATATTAAATTTTTTTCATTACAATTGTATTATCCAGAAACGTAACTTTTTACTAACTCCAGATCCAGAAACGTAACAAGTCTTCTATTTGCTGATAGTAAATTATGAGTTAGATTTAGTACCAACATTCCTGATATATTTGTTGTGTCTATACAATTTCTATATCAGTAACGAGCTTTTAAATCACCTTTTTAGTATGCAATTCGATTACCTTCGTTTGCAATTTTTTTGTAAATTTAAATCTGCATTCAGCTCCTTTGTGGCTACATCTATAATATATTCTGTCTTAAAAAATAAGTATATTTGTTTGTCGTCAGCATAGATGTGATACTTACAGCTCAAAATGCATTTGGTTACATCGGCAGAAAACAAAGTAAAGAAAATTGATCCTAAAATCGATCTTTGGGGAACTCCTCTAATAATCGGGGATAATTTAGAGCACAAGGAAGAGCCATCAGATTCTTATATCAACGAACTGTGATCTGTTATTTAAACTTTAGAACCATTTCACTGTTTTTGCATCAAAACCGTAGTAGCTTTACTTTGACAGGAGGAGAGAAATGTTAATTCTATCAAATGCTCGTGAAAAGTCCCACAGTGCCAGCAATATGCTTAATCCTTCATCTTGAGCATGCAGTATATTATCTGTGACATCTAGTATTTGTGAATGAGGATTGGTTGTCATGGTAACAGGAGTACTAATACAAACACAAGCAGACGTAGATAAGGCGGATATGTGCATATAATTGTTTTTTGAAAAGGCCGCTAAATAATACTATTCAAGTAATCAAAATAATTTTTTATTCCTATCTTTTAGTGAGTGTAATGATCTGTGTTTAATCAATAGTTATTGCCGACCAATTTTTGTGTTCTTAATTTTATCCATTTATTCCAGGAAAAATACAAATTTTTCTTAAGATGACTCTCTTGATTACCTGTTTAATCAATATTCATTATATCGCATCAAGTGTTTTAACTGAATAATTTTTGCTACATTATGGAATATCAAATAAGTTGCCTTTAATGCACAACATGTCCCCATAAATGTCTTGGTAGATTAGACACATTTAACATTGATGGATGGATGCCATCGTGGCGCCAGTGCTAACATATGGATCTGAGACGTGGTTTTCACCGCAGGCCGTATCGGGAAGCGCAAAGTTGCTCCGCGTGCTGTGGAAAGGGCTACGCTCGACGTTTCTCGAGCCATAAGGATTCGCAAGTTGAAGTGGCAATGAGCCGGCCACATAGCTCGTATAACTGACAGTCGTTGGGGAAAATGTCCTCGTATGGCAACCTCGTACAGGCGAACGCAGTGTAAGAAGACTCCATCGAGATAGGAGTGACGACTTGCAAAATGTTGCGGGAAGTCGATGGATGCAGGTGGTTGAGGACCGGTCACTGTGGAAAATTTTAGGGGTTGGGTTTCTATATATGCCTAAGAGAACATTGCTCTCGCTCTGTCACAAATACAGTATACGTAGTTCTATTTAATCTATCAGCTTTGAAGTGAAGTCACGATAGCCGAATTATTGGTGGTCGGAATTTCGAGTCGAGAGACCTGAGTTCGATCCCCAGGTGGCAGTACCAATGAGTTTTTCAAAACTTATGTACGAATTTCATCGTTGGCTTGGACATAAAGACGGCGACGGGCTCACCACCTGTCACGTTGTCCTGAAAATATCTTCGGTGGAAGGTGGATCAAAGGGACTTAATTGTCTAGACTTGACCTCTGTCTACCCCTGTATTGGGAATTGCGTGAAGATATTTATTTATTATTTATAATCTATCAGCTTTGAAGTGAAGTCACGATAGCCGAATTATTGGTGGTCGGAATTTCGAGTCGAGAGACCTGAGTTCGATCCCCAGGTGGCAGTACCAATGAGTTTTTCAAAACTTATGTACGAATTTCATCGTTGGCTTGGACATAAAGACGGCGACGGGCTCACCACCTGTCACGTTGTCCTGAAAATATCTTCGGTGGAAGGTGGATCAAAGGGACTTAATTGTCTAGACTTGACCTCTGTCTACCCCTGTATTGGGAATTGCGTGAAGATATTTATTTATTATTTATAATCTATCAGCTTTGAAGTGAAGTCACGATAGCCGAATTATTGGTGGTCGGAATTTCGAGTCGAGAGACCTGAGTTCGATCCCCAGGTGGCAGTACCAATGAGTTTTTCAAAACTTATGTACGAATTTCATCGTTGGCTTGGACATAAAGACGGCGACGGGCTCACCACCTGTCACGTTGTCCCGAAAATATCTTCGGTGGAAGGTGGATCAAAGGGACTTAATTGTCTAGACTTGACCTCTGTCTACCCCTGTATTGGGAATTGCGTGAAGATATTTATTTATTATTTATAATCTATCAGCTTTTCCATTGCTCTGAGGACTATAGGGTAACGTATACTCCATTACTATTTATCTTTCTCACTCTACAATACACTTCCAATTTTATATTCCTCCATTGTCACATCGCACTTTCTTGACCTTTTTTAATTACTTTTTCTCTTTCTAATACATTTATGAGATCTATCTTATGACATGTAGCTACGGACTTATTTTATTGAAATGTGTCTGAATATATCAAGTAAAATATTTCGTAAGAATGACTGGCAAAAATGGATTAATGCTTCATTGGCGAAAATGGTTTTCTTGTACTTTTATTTTCAAAGCATTAATTTGTTGTCTTTCTTCCAAAAAATTATTTCAATAGCGATAGACATCTATACATTCATATTCATAATATAAAAGGAGTTTAAATAATAGCCTTCTTCCTTCATAATGATCCAATGAATATTAAATTTTTTTCATTACAATTGTATTATCCAGAAACGTAACAAGTCTTCTATTTGCTGATAGTAAATTATGAGTTAGATTTAGTACCAACATTCCTGATATATTTGTTTGTCGTCAGCATAGATGTGATACTTACAGCTCAAAATGCATTTGGTTACATCGGCAGAAAACAAAGTAAAGAAAATTGATCCTAAAATCGATCTTTGGGGAACTCCTCTAATAATCGGGGATAATTTAGAGCACAAGGAAGAGCCATCAGATTCTTATATCAACGAACTGTGATCTGTTATTTAAACTTTAGAACCATTTCACTGTTTTTGCATCAAAACCGTAGTAGCTTTACTTTGACAGGAGGAGAGAAATGTTAATTCTATCAAATGCTCGTGAAAAGTCCCACAGTGCCAGCAATATGCTTAATCCTTCATCTTGAGCATGCAGTATATTATCTGTGACATCTAGTATTTGTGAATGAGGATTGGTTGTCATGGTAACAGGAGTACTAATACAAACACAAGCAGACGTAGATAAGGCGGATATGTGCATATAATTGTTTTTTGAAAAGGCCGCTAAATAATACTATTCAAGTAATCAAAATAATTTTTTATTCCTATCTTTTAGTGAGTGTAATGATCTGTGTTTAATCAATAGTTATTGCCGACCAATTTTTGTGTTCTTAATTTTATCCATTTATTCCAGGAAAAATACAAATTTTTCTTAAGATGACTCTCTTGATTACCTGTTTAATCAATATTCATTATATCGCATCAAGTGTTTTAACTGAATAATTTTTGCTACATTATGGAATATCAAATAATGCTTACTTTGCAAAAATATCTATATTTTAATGTGTATATTTACGCAATGTGGGTCGTTGTTATGGCCTATTTTTTATATATAAAGGTAATGACGAGATATTGTTTTCGAATATTATAATGAGATATTAAAAAAAAGATTAAGCATTTAGTAAGCTGTAAGTACAGAATTTGCTTCCCACTTTTTATTGTAAGAGGAAACTAAAGCTTTGTAAATAGAACATTGGGTAAAACAACCCTTTCTGAAACATGATATTTGGTCCTCATGAACTTACGTTTTATATGAAAAAATCAAAAGATTTTGTTTTATAAAATTGTTTTATATAATTATATGGCAGCGAAACCTGGGTATGCCATAAAAGCAAGTTGAATGCAGTAGAGAAGCATCTCTTCGTCAAAATGTGCGGCCTTACCATGGCTGACCGAAAGCGAAACGAAGAGATTCGCAATATGGCAGGTTTGAAAGATGACCTTATCACTAAAATTGATAAGGGCGTGCTTCGATGGTTTGGGCACGTTGAGCGAATAAGTGAGGACCGAATGGTGAAGAAAATATACAGCGAGAAAGTAAATATTAAAAGGTGTCGAGGTATACCGAGTTACTGACAGATGACGGAATAACCGTTACAAAAATATCACACCAAAATTCAGTAAAGGTGATGGGCACGTCCCTGTGTGTTTATGGGTATGTCCAAATGTGACTAATGCGCCGTGCATTTTAAGTTTGCGCGCCGTTCCTGTGCCGCTCGCATGCATCTTATGACCCTCGCGTCCCGCCCGCTCACCCGCTCAGTTCGCTTCTTATTGCCAAAGGTTGAATATGTACAGAGTGGAAAAAATTGAAATTGAAAATGTACTACTAAAACATGGATTATACATTATGGAAGCGAACGGAACTGCTTGCATGAAAGCAGCTGCAAAGAAGTGCGCCAAACAATTGCAGTAACTGCACGCGTTCAGCTCACGAGCGGCGTGCGGGCGGCACATTCACCTTGACAGGTGTGTCTGAATCTGTCGAACTCTCTCTTACAGGATCGACATATGTTAGTGGACTTTCACTCTACTTATGTATCTTGGGTATATGCTCAAAGAGCTAGTTGGCAATTTCCTTAGAATTTAAACTATAAGATATATGTTTAACATAACTAACATTGCCCAATTTTTTTAGTTTGATAAACTTGGGCATCTCTCAAAATACCTGTCAGGAACAATATACATGTTACTGTTCATTATAGAACTAACTAGACTGTATTTGGGTTTTTATGGAAATTTATCATCCAGGGCAAGTATTATATTTACATTGTTAGAACAGTTTTGAATATGAAAATAAAAAAAGCTCAGTTTTTGTGAATAAAACTCATGGTAATGACTACTTTCTTTTTCAGGTTCCTGAATTGGCAGGGTTTCTAATGCTCACAATTTTAATGCAGATGCCTCTTGTTAGTTTTTTCTTATTCAACCCTTTTTTATTGAGTACACAAATAGAATACACTTTACATGCTATTCTGTGGATTATATCACTAATAGAAATAATTTTAGGTTTCTTAGCTTTAAAACAAGCTGCTTCTGTTGCTAAAAGCATTTATTTGTCACATTTAATGGTTAGGTGAAATACTTTTAAGTTAGCACAAAATATAAGTTCTTACAAACTGTTTATACAGACACTTTTGCTACAATATACCTTGTCAAATACATTTCGAGGAGGAACATATGTCCCAGACTAGCATATAATTTATAACAATTTACAGCTTTTGCTTTCCATCAAGCAAATAATTATTGCTTATAATAATTGAGGTTTTTGGATGTATTGATTTTCAATCAGCATTTAAGTTCTTTGTGTAATTTTTTTAATTTTATGTTGTGATATTTATAAAGTGAAAACCATATATTTGGGTAAAAAAATAACTATGATTAGTTAAATTTGTAATACTAAACAAGGCCAAAGACCAATTACATTGACTTATTAAGAGCACCTCAAGGTATCTTAGGTATATAACTTATTCTAAATTGTTGGGCCATATCAAATATAACTTTGTCATAATACAGATTTATAAGTGTATGTTCTTAATGGAATTTAATTTATTGCATTGAAGTACTTAAATATTGTTGTGTTACATTACATTTCACTGCCTTTACTGTAAGCCGAGAGCTTCTATATATTCATTTACTAGTACAAACTTATCTGAATAAGGGTATAATATAAATATTAATATCTAACTTACAATTCTATTTTAATTTATTATAAATATAATTTGTAATACAACTAATTTTTAGAATAAGCTACATCGGTCATATGTTGTTCTAATTATATATATTAATATGCTTCTATAAATTATATTAAATAATACTGATATTCTTTAAATACTTTCTTACATAGCCTCTGAGGAATCAACAGCACCTATTGTAGAATTAAATTTTTGGATCATGTGTTTAATTTCTGAGTAATAAATACTTTGTATATGAAAGCACTAATATTTATATATATTGATCAATAAATGATTTTATTATTAACAGCTATGAAAAACATTTATGTTCATTAAAGAAGTCGTCAATTTTGCATCGTACCAAATGCAATGTTGTATTAAAATTAGATAGTGAATTTGAAAAGGCTACAATGTTACTATCTACTTCAAAAGACATCAAAATTTGAGGCAATGTTGGTGACATTTTGCAGATAGTCTGAAAATAAAAAAAATAACAATAAAAAAGGTTTTAAATTATTGGCTTTAAATAACATTGTGCAATGTTCGTAATTATATTCATGACATCACTATCAGGCATGTCGTGTCTAATTTAATTTTTAACTCTTTACTCATAAAAATCACTACTAAAATTTATTGGCATGTCGTGCACTTTATATACATCTATTATTTATTATCATATATTACCACAAATAATAAATATATACTCTAGTATAAAAATATGATTGATTACGCAATTTTTTTATTGATTTTAAAACATATGTTATGCAAAACTTTTTGTTATTATTAAAGAGAAACATTTTTAAAATTAAAAAAATATGTTTTAATATGATTAAATACTTGTAATATGCAATTTTATTGATTTTTAAGGCATATTTATGCGGAACTTATATGTTATTAAATTAAAGAGTAAAAATTTAAAATTTCAATGTATCCCACCCGTGTCAGTTGAAATATTAATTTTTTTCTCTTTAATTTAATACTTTTAATTTTTAAATTCAAAACAATCCACCTGATGATAAGTTGTATCTGCCATCCATTGATAACATGAGTAAGACTATGACCATAAATAATCAGGGAAGGAATGTTACTTATATTAGTGTTGATTTATGACAATCAACAAAAATTTTATTTAGTGTAAAAAAAGGTGTGTACACAAAGTCCTTAAATTCTAAATTTGCCTGCTCAAGATAACCACCACAGTAGAAAAGTTTTAATTCAGCCACAGGGATGTTAAGCATATATAAATTATAATTATTACATATATATTACACAAATATATATTATACAAAGACCATATTTATAGTAGGATAACATTAAGCTATAAATTGCTAGCCCAGATTGGTATTAAGATATAAAAAAAATAAGTAAGTATTAAGGTATTAAGATATTTCTTAAAAAATAACAAAAACAAGGTCACAACTACATAAACTCCAAATTCCCTATACCTCAGGGGCTCGACAGTTTCAGTTCTTTCAATCCACATTACACTGGAACATACTAGGAACTATACTACAGAAGAAAAGCCTTTCGCCATCAGTTTTCATGCTAAAACTAAACATATCAACATGGTCTAGTGACATGTCTAGGCATATCTTTAAATATACTTATTACTATAAATGTGTTAATAATTTTATATGATGTCTATATATTTATTTAATGATTTACAAGGTGCTACCGTTTTAGCTGTACATGTGCAGGCATTGTCGTGTATGAGCTGGAAATCATGACTCATTTGTATTCTGGCGGCAGTATCTTTCTGCCAAACTGGAATGCGAATTCCTGCCTCAACTATAATTGACATGGGTAGACTTCCTGGGCGTGCTGGGGTCGCCTATTGCCCAGGTACTCTCCAAATACGCGTCCTTCGGTTATCTAGAAGGAAGTGAATTTGGGTCACTGTTTAGAGCCTCAGTCCACATGGTTCTGAATCCATTCCAATCCACGATTGCATCTCTAAGGGTGGGACCCAGAGTGGTCTATAAGAGCAACAATTGACTTCATGCAGTTGCCCCCTCCACAGTCTGGCCATTTACAAACTCCACATTCATTGGTGTTCCACCTGGAGTCTTTGGAACTCTTTTTGTTGAGTTGAGCTCTTGCAGTTTTTTGCAAAAATTGGTCTTGTCTTGAAATAGCAATACAACTTGGCCACCAATGCCTATTTACTACTTCACCTGTGAGATGATGGCATGTCCACAATCTTGAAATGACCTTTTTGGTGGGTCTCTATTGCTTCAGCAATATGACTTTAAATAAAAGCTTTCAGCATTCTTACATCCCATAAAATATTTCTCTAGATTAGCTCAATTTGCACTTTAATCTTCAAATGAAAAAAACTCTTACTAAACATAGTTTGTTACTAAGCAATATTTTCTAAATCTCACTTAAAAATTGGCTTTACTATACAAAGACATTTTTTTCACAGAAACAAAAGATTTATTTAAAAAAAATGAATTTGAAACTACTTGGAGATAAATGACAAACAAATTGTTGTAAAAAATATTTTACTGTTACTAATTCTTTTTAAGTTGTTTAATTGAGTATGAAATATTTCTAGACCATGTTGCTATATTTACATATCTTTTATACAAGCATTCCTCATGTGCTTTGAAATGCGAGACTTACATCAAATTCAGATAATTCTACTACTGTTTACTATGATTTAAGGTTGCTGTATTTTGATTGTTTTTTCTTGGAGTGTTAGTGTGTGAGTAGAATAATGTGTTCTAAACTATTAGAGACCGGAAAGAGATTAAACTATATTAATTTAAGACTTACATTAAATAGTTGCTGGGTCATCCAGTTGTGATATTTTTTAACAGAGCCCTCATAAGCTGATGTAAATATTTTTTTCATATTTACATTATACTGCTGCAATTTTAAACTGGACAATATGTCTTCAAATGTTAGCTCAAAAAATAGTAATGCTCTGAAAGTTTAAAGAAGAATTAATGAATATCTTCAATACATAAGTCATGATAGCCGAGTGGTTGGGTGGTCGGAATTTCGAGTCAAGAGACCCCGAGTTCGATCCCCAGATGTCAGGCTCGTACCAATGAGTTTTTCAAAAACATATGGTGGAAGGTTCGGTGGAAGATGGGTCAAAGGGACTTAATTTTCTAGACTACACCTCTGTCTACCCCTGTATTGGGAATTGCGTGAAGATATTTTCTTTTTTATATTATTTTCTTTTTCAATATAGTCATTACTTTGTTAGTATGTTAGAAAGGTTTAAACCTATGTTCAGCAATAGACATCTGACCGGCTGTTTTGAAGGTAAAACCAAGTATAAATTATATAAATTATACAATAGAAATTATTTATTATTTAAGACACTAAAGACAGCAGAAGGCTCACTCCCTGTCACACTGGAGCTTATTTGTGACACATGTCCCAAATAATCTCCAGTAAAAAATTTGAAACATCTAAATTGTCGAGACCTCTGAATACTCCAATATTCAAAAATTCAGAAAACATATATTGTGTACATGTAGGTAGTTAGTATTGCAGAATCCTATTTTGTTTAAATATGAATATATAAAATTTATATTTATTAAATTTAAATTTATATAAATATGAATATAAATATAAAATTTTGCATCCTTTTGGAATGCTTTTCTTCATCTCTATTCTTTTAAAAATGTCTACTACAACATAATATTAACAATAAAAATAGTTTGTAAAAACTAATTAAAAAATGCAATAAAATTCGATAATTGTTTTATTTTGAATAAATATTCTTCAATATTAATATACATAAGTTCATTTAAAAATCCACTGTTGGGCAAAGGTCTCTGGTAAAAGAGAGTATGCTATAATCGCCACACTTTGCAACCAGATTAGTAATGATAAAACACATTACAGCTTAGATACTACTGAATATGCTGAATTATGGAAATACATAACCAAATTTTTGCCTTGAAAATGCAAATAGCTACCTGGTAGCTGCATTTTTAGGGCTTTTCCCTTAGTCATCTCTTACAATACTTACAGGATGAAATGGGTGTTACATTTTTTCTCTTACACCACACTGCACTTAATAATATTAATTTTATATAAATTTTAAGTAGCAGGTAATTATGGCAATATCACTATGTGAGGGAAATATATTAATTATAAAAGTATGCATGACTATTTACAGATAACCAAAAAGGCAAGTTGTGTTACTGACACATGAATTTACCATCCCTTTTGACATCCATCCTATGAGTAAGTTCTATGTCATGCAGTAAATTTTTTATAGGGTTTGTAACCTTACCTGTTAAGCCATAACACACTCTCTGCTGCTATGGGCGCACCATTACGAATTTCTTCAAGCATCAACTCTAGTAAACAAGAGTCTTCATTATATTTGTAATATTTGATAATTTTCTAAAAGAAATGAGTAATTTTTGATAACAGAACAAAAAACTGTAAAAAGAAAAGTGTGATGCCAAAAGTAAAACCAAATGTTCCAAATTTCTATTCCAATCATAATAATCCTTGCCCATGTATGTATTTATATATGTAAACATATATCACTATGACAGACATTCTGCACTACTTCATTTATTTGAATCAACAAAATAAAGATATACATTTAAACTGAGAAGTGAAGAAAGTTTTTACATTAGGATAGTAACATGTTGCTGCTTTCGAACAAGAATAATTGTATCCCATGCCACTGTCTGCATTAGTCAAAAGGCATTCAGCATAAATGCACATTTTGCCATACATACCTTAGGCAGTGCTGGAATATACAGAACCCGGGGTATACCAGAAGAAGTATAAAAACATACTGAATACAGTGACAGTACTCAGCCAGCAAAAAATTAAAACAAATGTTTCACAGCTTGAACTAATGCTGAAGAGAATATAAACACTACTTTAAGCCGTAAAAAGGATTGAAGATCCCGGGATTCATTTCTTTTAGATGTTATAGCTCTCATTTATTTTAGATGTTCATATGAATGTATTAGTCAATACACTGATGGTTAATTTTTATTACCATAATAGTTCTACATTTCCAAATTTGTTTAGGCGTTACAGTTCAGCAATTATGTTCACATGCATGATACGCATAAAATGTTTTACAATTTACTTACATCAATATTTCCTTGCATATCATGCTTTACAGGAGCAAATACTTTTCCAAGGCGATCTGCAATAGCGCTTATTTTTTTTACCTTTTACAATTTTTATAATAAATACGAACTAAATCAAAGTTTTATCTAGTATCATACCAACTAAACGTAAAAGATCTTTACAGGCCTTCATAAATTTTGTGAAGTTTATCCTTCCATTTACAATTGACGGAAAAAAATGTATTTCTTCAAAAACAAAGTTGACTGGTTTTTGAGAAGTGCTTGCCATTTGATATTAGTGGATATCCTCTTAGATTAGAACAAATTTTTAATATAATTCAAAGTACAAATTGTAAAGATTTGACAGAATTATATAGAATCAAATTATCCACTGTACAGTTATATTTTTTCTAAGAAAATCTGAAACGTAACAATAGTTACATAAATTAAATACAAGATATCAACAGTGCAGTGTAATTTTAACTTTTTACATTTAGAGGAGACATTTCTTATAGCACTTCGTTTTTGAGTGACTACATGTCTTCCCCAGTCGACAAATTTAATAATTTCAGTTATATATGTATTATCTATATTCAATAAGTTTTCAATCCATGTGCGCTAATCAAATACGATCAAAATAAGAATAGGAAATAGATTAAATAGGATAGTAATGTCTATTAGTGGAATAGGGATGTCCATCTGTGGGCACCGGTCGATGGACAAGAGACAAAATAGAAATACTAAGGTGGCAAAGGTTTTTCATGCTGATAAAGTTTGTATTCTCATATTGATAACTTAAAATAATTGAAGTTTTGTCTAAAAGAAGTATGTTTTAAATTCGTTTCGAGTATGAATACAAGCAATTTACACAGAGAAATGTTTATAATGTTGATGATAGCTTTTTTTAAATATATATTTACCTATTTCACTTATAATAATTTGAATTGCCAGAGAGTTATTTTGATGTCCCCTTACGAAAAACAAGAATGTTGCAAAATGGAGCGGAATTTAATATATAGTTATTTTAAACATATCGTAAAAAATTTCAATGTCATGGAAATCATAAAAATATATGTTGGTATTTGTTACTTTCAAATATGAAACTTATGTGTTTTATTTGATTATTTATAGTACTTATTACTTTATTTAAATAACGTCTATTGATGGTTTTGAAATAACTATTCCAGTGAAAGGGGATAATTAATGAATTAAATATATTTATACGAATTATCTATTACAATATTTTAATCTATTAACCGATTTCAAATTTGCAGAAACTTTTTCACTATCACTACAATTTATTAATTATTTTAAATTATTTTACTATCAATACACCATTTACAGTTTAATACATCACTTATTGCGCTCTAATTAAATGAAAGTATTTTATAGTAGCGTGCTTGTTCATAAAATATACTCGTAACATTATTGTTTATGACTATTCACCATTTTTATTGTCACATTTTATCACATTTAGAGTTCAGTAAGAAAATGTTTGTTTCAATACATTTCCCAAATCATCTTCAACAACTATTGTTAATACTTTACTTTTTGGGGAAAAAGTAAATGGCACTAAAAATCGTTTTTCAGGCAAAGTATCGGTAAATTCATATGAATCCAGCACCATTCCATTTGATTCATCCCTAACTTCAACTATTCTTATTCCCGCTGTAGAGATAATCATCATTTTATTTTTATCAAATTTAAGATACCGGGTTATAGCTTGTCTTTCTCTGCCATATTCGTTATTAAACCATCTGTGATAGGACAACATAACAGCACAGTTTCGGCTCCAATAAACGGAATCGTTACCATTTGACTTATTCATATTTTTCCGAGATTCAGATAGCCTATTAGTTACATTTGAATAAACGCTAGATGGTCGTGTTATTGGTGTAATATTCGGGCTCCGTCTTACAATATCAGATTTAGACATAGATGCAAAATTTCCCAGCGTTGTTTTGCTTCTCGGTCCTAGAACACGCAGTGGTTCTGCTACATTCATCGTTACATTAATGTTACGTTGTAGGGAAACAGTGGAATGTTGTACAGGTTTACCGTTGAAGTTATTCATATTATCTTTTGTAAGAGATGGTCTTTTTTCTCCTACTAGAAATACACGATCAATATTATCAAATCCTCTTCCCATTATACCATCTTTTGTGTGCCCAAGATCGAATGTATGACCAAGTTCATGAAATACTGACCCCAATGTAGTCGCAAAACATGCACCTAGTGTGCTTCTGTATCCACTGTCATCCATAAACCTTTTTATATTAACAGGAGAACAATCGGAAAATTTGGAAACAATATCTTCTACATCCATGGGCCATGTATACAAACAAGCAGTACCAAAAAGTGCTAAGCCACCGCCTCCTAAAGCTGCATATGCTTCAGTTAGAGAAATGATTTCTTCATGTGTCATTGGTTTGTCTATGTCTGTCCCTTTATATCTTGTGCAGGATATAAAACCTAGATATTTTCGTTCATTGCTGCCTAGTTCGGAAAGCATTATTTCTCTACCGAAATAAGACCATAACTCGCCTTGTTTCATTTTTCTTGCTTTGTTAACATTAAGATTACTTCTGAACACTATACATTCTGGTTTATTGGGATTGACTTCATGTTCTAGTTGGAATGATTTTCGCCCTACACCACTTTCGTAAAGTTTTTCTGCAGTCATGCTTTGAATTAATTTAGAGCCGATAACTATTCGCGCACATGCACTTTCAATAGAATTATCCACGTCTGGTGGGCTCTGAAAGCAGCCGTCGTGACCTTGACAAACTATGTATAAAGGAGTTACTCTTAAATTTGTTTTTCTTGGTGTGTAATTCAAAAATAATGTCTTATGATATTGTTCGGCATATTCCAAGTCGATTATATTTTCTCCCTTTTTTAGCTCTAATAATATTTTGAATTCTCTGTTATAAACATCCCACTGAGATACTTTATGGACATCATTGCCTTTGAGTATGCACTTTATTTTCATGAAATTATTACAGTCGCCTGATGTTATAATTCCTTTAATTATAACGAGTGAATAATTTACTACATCACCGTTGTCAAAATTTGTAATGAATATTGGTGAATTTCGTTCATTTTTATTACCTTCGTTTGTTCGGTTGTCCATTACCTGTAAATTGTCATATGCCGACTGGGTTAATAGAGTGGTCATTTTGTCTGGCTCTTTTTTGCTAAGTTTATTTTATGTTCTCAGTTGACATGGTAATTAGGTTAAGCGCTCACGGTAACACGATTATTAGTCTTACTTATATCGCTACTTCATACAAAAGTGTAATTCAACACCCATCACAGTATAGTAATGCAAGCGAAGGCGTGCAGATTAGTTCATCTTTATCGTAAAGGTCGTCATAAATGAATAGTTTCGCACATAGCAATGACTCACCATGATGCGGTTAATGTGGAGCGCGCAGAACCGGCGCGGCGGGAGAACTGCGGGTGCGGGCGGCGCGGCGCGGCAGTGCGGCGGTCTCGACGTCGTACGGCGTCATTTCTCCTCACTTCTCTTTAAAGCGATTCTCGTTTAGGTGGAGTGCGCATGTCAGTCGGTGCGAAATGACGCGCTTCGGTAACGATTGTGCACTATAGAGACAGACTCGCTGTCTCCACTGCTACGAGGGAAATTTGAATGTTGCTATACAGGAAAACCAAACACGAATGCGTCACACTCAGTTAACTGACTTGGCTTTGTTTGTTTTGCTTTATAGACTAGTTACGGCGAGACTAGTTCAGTTTTTTTTATTTTCATACAGTAATGCAACTACATCAGAACAATTTGTAAATATCTGACTACAGGGAAGTTTAAAAAGTATTGATGGGAATTGGAATAGAATTTACGGTACCAGGAATTTCCTTAACCTGAACAATAAAAAGTGTAGAATTTTTTTTTGTATCTAGAAAGGATTCCGTTCTATTGCAGACGCAATCTGCCTATTTAAGGTAATATATACACAGTGTATTTTAACAGTATGTCCTGTGTTAAAAATTTAATAAAGGTATGTTAACGTTAAGATAAATAAATATCTTCACGCAATTCCCAATACAGGGGTAGACAGAGGTCTAGTCTAGACGATTAAGTCACTTCGACCCACCCTTCCACCGAACATATTTTCGGAACAACGTGACAGGTGGTGAGCCCGTCGCCGTAAATGCTAAGGATGATAATTTAGTAAAACAACACTTTTAGAAGTGAAACTTCTTTGGAATCGTTGTGATTTAAAATTCGATGAAACTAAAATGCGTCTCAATATATAAAGAAACAACATGAATTAAGCCTGTTCTGAAATTTGTTTAATGTGAAAACATGGAAACTAAATAATATGTTATATATATAGCATAACATTTTACATTTAAACATTAAATAATTTAAGCTTGATAAAAAATAATAAACTTTACTTTTATTCTCCTGATAATTTTTATCAAAAGAGTGTAGTTATTATATCACTACGTTATAATCTATATTTATCTCAAACTCTCCTTGGCCACTTTTTAGAAATTTTACTTCCGCCGTGTGTAAATTACACACACACACACACTTTTTTGAATATTTTTTTGAAAGATATTCCTTTAAATTTTAAAATAGGTGTGATTAAAGTTCAAAGCGAAAAGTAAAATAGAGATAACACTTGAACATTTTCTTTGGGTTTTCTTTTTGAGAAAACTTTGAATTGGCAATGAAAAAAGTGGCAAAATTTATTGGGAAATTGTATTTTCACTTCTATATTGGTATATATAGGTGAAGGTATCTCAGGTGCAGACAAAAAAAATTAAGTAAAATTTGAGTTAAGTATATCTCCTATGTCGATTAATAGAGTGTGTCTCATCTTGTTACTTTCAACATGGTATTTCTTTATTTTTACGAAAACTTATATAAAAAATATAGCTTGAAAGATGACCTTATAAGAAGAAAACTTATATAAAAAATATAGCTTGAAAGATGACCTTCACCAAAATTTATAAGGGTGTGCTTCGATGGTATGGGCACCTTGAGCGAATGAGTGAAGACCGAATGGTGAAGAAAATATAGTAAATATAGCGCGAAATTTATTATTAAAATTAGAAGACCATGTGAGCAAATTGCTCAAAGAGGGGAGAGTAAAGAGTAGTCGGATACATGAAATATCGTGCATGTATGAAGAAAATGATGAATCTAAAAGTAGCGATACAGGTATATAAGGATCGTGATACTTGGCGATTTGTTCTCTCTGTGTACCCCGTGAGGGATTGAGCGTAAAGATAAATAATAATAAAAATAAAAGAAATGTGTTCTTGTTATTGTGAATATTTAAGGTTATATATACATTATTATATTATGATAGGATATAGCAAGGCCTAGCGAAGCTTAATTCCACACACTGATATACGAGAGAATAAACTGAATGTAGGGAAACCTATGTACTGGAAATCTATGTAAATTATCAATAACAAAATTGCAAGAAACAGCACAATGTAAGCGGCAATAGCCTTATAGTTTAGGGTTCGGACTGTGAAACATAACGTCGCAGGATCGGGCCCAACATTCGACTAAGCCTGTCATAAACCATCTCCAAATACAAGCATTGAAGCTTAGTTGGAATGGTTAAAAGGAATACCAGTAATGTAATTTGGCATGTATTCTTTTTTTTAAATATATTTTTTAAGTAATCACGTTCATTATGTATCCGAAAAATTTAGTGCCCAAAAATTTGGTCTTCATGTAAATAATAAAAATCATAAAAAATTCTTTCACCCTATTCCTAATACGGGAGGAAACTCTTTGGTACGAGCTCACCACATGGGGATCGAACTCGGGTCTGTTGATTTGGAGTTTTTGGAAAATTGGTTTTTAATGCTTATCCATATTTATTATTTTACTAAGATAGGCCCATCTAAATCATGTACGAACTTGTATTGTTCTTCTTGTATTGGTTATAAGTGTATACGCGCGCATTTTTTTATTGAAATAGTGAAAAACAAATAGCGCCTGGCAGATTATCGTTTTCTGTAGTTGCATTGAAGGAAGATGGCCAATGTAAGTAGTTAGGCGAAAAGCAATGTAGATAAGTCATCTTCATAAGTCTCTGTTAGATTTTTAGGTAAAAAAAAAACTTACTCTATTAAGGAAGATAATAAGTAAGCAATGTAATTTTACATTGCTTACTTATTATCCTCCTTAATAGAGTAAGTTAGTAGTAGTAGTAAGTTTACATTTTACATAAATGTAATTTTATACTAACTTAAAACGAATATCGCAATTTTAGTATAAATAACAAATTAAGGGGTTTTATAAAGTTTTTACTGTAATGAAATAAAGGTATTTTACAAAGAAATTTAACAAATTACATAATATATAGATAGTACACACTAAAATGTAGAAGCAGGAACTGTCGGAACGTAATCTACTTTCCGGCAGTTCCTGCTTCTCCATTTGAAAGGGAAGGACTAAATTATCTTAAATCCTGACTACTCCAGTATTAAAAATATTCAAAAGAAATTTGAAGTTACAAATAATTTTATATCAATTGGAGATAAGCCCAAAATATTTTGAATTATTTTTGACAAATATGGAAAGGAAAGGAATCTGTCTATGATGATTCCAATTTTTTTTACTATTGAATAGCTTAAAAGATTTAAAGAAAATATACAACTTATTGGGTTCAAAGTTACCTTATGTAAGAATCGTAACAGTTTTGTTTTGGTTTAAAGTAAAAGTTCTTTAGCACGCAACCGAAAAATTTACACTAAGGGACAACCCTATTAAAATTACAATAATGTAACTCTAAGTATCAAACATTTGTCTATTACTAGATGCTTACAACTTAAAGGAGAATTGCCTTTTTTATTTAAATTTGACCTTAATATTATGCTCTAGGATATAAATGCTATTTCAACGATTCAATGGTAATCCGAGCTTTTTAAAGAGGCTCAAAAGTACATTTATCTGCTTTTTTTTTTTTTTTTTTTAAATACATAAATATTTATTTACAGAAAAAATTATGTTAATATTTACAATACTTATTAACTAACTTTATCTGCTTTTGGTTACATATAAATAAATATTTATATATATGTCTTCGGTGAAATATAAATCGAAGTCGACTTAATTGTCAAGATTTCTGTCTATCACTGTATTGGGAATGGCGTGAAGATATATATTTTTTACTTATATTTATCGCGAACGGAACGGCGTCCAAACTTAATTGCAGGCGCGCAGATCGCGACCGATACGCGGTTGCGCATTCGCCAGATTTGAACGCACCCTAACGTCCATGTATTATGTTTTCATGGTTTATATTGGAATTCATCACTTAGGATCAAAGGGAAAACTCAAATTCAAGGTCAACATTGAAGCTTTAATTAAGATTATTATTATTACATTACTACAGGAAACAATACAGTAGGGTGTTACAAATACGAGTTTAAATCTTTTAAATCTTCTTCTTATGCTTTACAGCTTATCAAAAGTTTACTGCAGAACATAGGCATTCTCTTAAAATTTGTACAAAAACTGCCTTCAGTTACCTACATAGACTCCCGGTAACATTTCGATGGTCGTCACTCCATGTAATGGAAGTCTTCCTACACTGTGGTTGCCTTAACGAGGTTGCCATTCTAGAACGTTTTTTACCCAATGTTTATTAGTTTGTTATATAACCCTTTTATTTATCGAAGAAAAAACAGCAAATATTTTCTTTCGGGACCCAATAAATTTTATAAGCAAAGTGTGTTTTATTTCTTTCTCACAGGAACCGTGCACATTGTCAGTATTTCATTGACCTTACATACTTACAGATTAAAACGACACTAATTGAGTAACAATTGTCTAAACAGGCCCACACACCCCCCTCCCTCAACTGGGGGGGGGGCACTCTATGGCTGGCAACGCATCTGCTATGCCTCTGGTATTGCGGGTGTTCATGGGCGGCGGTAATCACTTACCATCACGTGAGCCACCTTCTCGTTTGCCTCCCTTTTCTATAAAAAAATGTAACATTTTTTGAGCATTGTAATTATTTAATTTATTCATTTCTTTGTTGCCTCTATCCAGAATTTCATTAAATTTGGCTATAATCATTGGATGGAGAAAGAAGTAATAAATAAAGAAGATGTATACTATTGAAAATGATATCATCACATCAATTGTACATTCTATCTAGAGCCTTTTGCGGTGCGGCTACGTATGTTTGGAGTGCGCGGGGAGCGCAAGTGACGTAGCTGCGTGATGATGAGTCGGTGCAGGAAGTGGACAGGGCTGGTCGCAGGAGCCGGTCGTTGTCCCAGTGAACGCAGCACTTTCGCTTTTATCGGCGAACGAACCCGGTCCATTACTACCGCGCACATGGTTACACCATCACGCAGCTGTTCGGATTTGGCTGCGTTTGTTGCTACGGCATGCATACTAATGATATTTTATTTAGGGTTGTGATGTTTAGATTTCTCCACGTTACAGGCAGTGTACGGTTCATTGTTGAAAGGTTTGTTGATTGAATAAATATCCTTAGTTTTGTGCGGCGGCTAAAACATAATTTTTATGTTGTAAAATATATGCAATGTTATGTTTTAGAAATTATTTTTGTTGAATTCTTCTTCTTCTTCTTTACAACCTATCAAGAGTCCATTGCTGAACATAGCCCTTCCCCAAAGCTTCATGTAATTGAAATTGCAATAATTTCAATAATATGAAGCTTTATTGTTTTGATAAAAATTTAATTGATTGACTTAATTGTTAATTCTAATGGATACATACCTACATTTATACTTAACGGTCTTTAAAATCGCATGACGTACGCCTCTTTAATAAGAAAGATTTTTCCGGACACCACACCTCTCAGACGCTATTACCCGTAACAGGTCTACTTAACTTTGGCCTGATAACTTCATCCTTTATATGAATAGTTGAATGGCTTTATGATCATCGTCATCGTTTTTTATGTAACATTAAGACAGGTCAGTGGTTAGGCTGAAATTTAAGACATAATATGTATTTCTTAGTAGAAGTTCATTGATTACGAAAAAACAAACTGTACGTGTTTTTTGCGTAAGGACTTGATTTAATGGCGTTAGGATTTACCAAGTATTGTGTAACTGGCAATAAAGCCGAGTTAATTTATACTACGAAGAAAAAATAATACTGTATTTCTCAATATATTCGGCCATAAATTTAAAAAAACCGCAGATTAATATAATTTGTGAAATTGTGAAATTCACAGGTCAACGTACATGTTACGCGTTTGGCGCGCGGTAGGCGCGTTGAACTTATTGCCTTGATATTAAATTAATGTTTTACTGGCACTCCGTCCGAGCTGCGCAGTGAGAAATTAAAGAAAATTTTTACTCCATCAAGTCATTCTATCCACATAGTGAGAGAAGACCATATTGAAAATGGAATAACCTTTCTAATAATTTCAGAAATATTTGCAGTTTCAATATTTACAAGTACGTATCTCACTCTTTTGTCAGAGTAGACCTTTAGACCCAATTTTGGGGCTAATTTAAAACTGCTTATTATACTATATTGTTTATTTGGCAGTGAGCCTGTCTGTCGCTGTTATAATATTTAGTCCCACAAAACAAATCGGTTATAAGTTTCGAAAACTCCTTCCAGGAGAGCTCGTCTCGTTCCGGGGATCAAACTTGGGTCTCATGATTCGAATTCCGATCACTAACAACTTAACTAACTCTGCTAAAAACAGGAAACAAACAATATAGGTTGTTTGTTGTCCGGCACGTTTCTATTAATCGGTATCTATTAATCGACTCGAAAGCTAATCCGTTTGATCCGTTTGCACCTTCCACCGAAGATATTTTCGGGACAACGTGACAGGTAGTGAGCCCGTCGCCGCCTTTATGTCCAAGCCAACGATGAAATTCGTACACAAGTTTTTGAAAAACTCATTGGTACTGCCACCTGGGGATCGAACTCGGGTCTCTCGACTCGAAATTCCGACCACCCAACAATTCGGCTATCGTGACTTAAAGGACGATAATGACAATAGGACAGAGTTAACGTGACGTCGCACGTCGCCGTCGTTCGGCGTCAAAGTTACGAAATTTTGATGCCTGGCGACGCTTATTGATGTAGTAGAGCCAAGTGGCAGCTTCTGGTGCTGCGTTAACTCGACCGGGACAATCTCATTAAATCTGTATCTTATATAAAAGAAAATACGTAAGTAAAAGTCTACGTCACCATCGGTTTTAATCTATATAAATGTTTTTATTTCAAAACCCTTCTATGTCAATGATGAGTACCTTTGTACTACTATCAGTTCTACAATAAAGAATAGGAATTATGTAGAACTGAGGGTAGTTTATTATTCTTCCTGTTTTAGTTATTTTTTCTGTTTCAACTTTATCTTTGTATTTATTATCTTTACAGAAAATTGCTAGAAAGCCCACCACGCATTAAGCACTAAAAACGTATAGTATAGAAATAGTCGTATAGTATAGAAAAAGTCACGATAGCCAAGTGTTTCCGACCACCTAATTAAAAATTCTTATTTTGAATTTTTAACTAACTTATTTGTGAACATGGATGGAAACCGTATCATTACAGCATAATTAGTACTAAACATTATAACCTAGAGTACTCTAGTTAGGTTGGTTAACTAAGAAAGTAACTTTTGATTTTGTTATGTTTTTTTGAAGGTGGTAAAATTTTTATAAAAAGTATAATATTATATTTTAATAACAAAAGCAACACAAATAATCAAATACCTAATTTATAGTTATTTTGAGTATTAAAAGTGTCTACAATTCCATTTGTTTTCCTTATTAATTGTTTAGGTTTGAATTTATTAATTTTATTAGGGAATGGGAATGGATGTCACGTTAAAAATATTTTTTATATTCGTATAATAATAATAATTAGAATTCACCACTTCCTTTGCCCCCGTTGCCGGGAGTGTCGTAAGAGTAATCGTAAGGTAAACTTCTTACAAATAATAGGGACGAAAGATTGCGGAAAAGTAATTCCAAAAGATAAATCTAAAAACAAAATAAAGAGAACCGGTGACGTTTATCGACGTCTATAAGGCAAGAACTCTGGTGCTATGAGCCCCAATATTCTTGCTAAACAAGGTAATTATAGTAAATACGTTTTAATCAAGAAGCCAATGTCCTGCAGTAGGCCTTTGAATTTTGTTAAGCTAGAAAGTTTAAAATATTGTGTGCTGCTTTAAAAGGATCGGAGGATCTGTTATCTTTTAACTCTCTCGTGAAGAGGATTTGGTATAGTAGCCGCACTTAAAGGCGTTTGGTGAGCGCAGTATCAGACATCTAACCAAGACGCTGGTACCCATAATCGGTACTCTTGACTCTCTCCTCTTCGAGCAGGTCTCGGCCTACCTCGACACCGATCTTCGGCCATTTCATAGCAATTCTTCACCATTCGGCCTTCACATATTCGCTCAACGTGCCAAAAACAATGAAGCACGCCTTATCAATTGTAGTGATAAGGTAGTGAACGCCGTATCAATTGTAGTGTTGAAAGATATTCAAACCTGCTACATTGCGAATCTCTTCGTTACGTTGTTGGCCGGCCTCAGTAACGCCGCACATTTGCACATAATAAATAAATAAATATCTTCACGCAATTTCCAATATAGGGGTAGACAGGGGTCTAGTCTACACAATTAAGTCCCACCTTCCACCGAAGATATTTTCGGGACAACGTAACAGGTGGTGAGCACGTCGCCGTCTTTACGTCCAAGCCAACGGTGTAATTCGTATAATACATAAGTTTTATACATAAGTTTTTGAAAAACCCATTGGTACGAGCCTGGCACCTGCGGATTTAACTCGGGTCTCTTGACTCGAAATTCCGACCATCTAACCACTCGGCTATCGTGGCTTTTTGCACATGACTGAATAAAGAATATAAAAAACAGATAGATTTATATACTCATAGATATAACAGTAATTACGGGTGTTCATTTCGACGAACAAAGCGGTATTGATGTTTTTTACTCGACTCATTACTGCGGTTATGTTTATTAAAAAAAAAACTTTCTATTACGTAGTAAAGAAATAATTTATTCTAGTTCCGACGTTCGGGGAATTCCCAACAATTATATTATGTAATTGCAGGCAATTTTATGCATTATTTATAAGTCACTTTAATTCAGCGATTATCGTCAGCGCCTACATCAGCTGACTGTTTGAATGTTATGCTTCACGTTCTAATGTCATTTAATGTTTAGCGTCTGAAGGGGATATTTATTAGAGCAATGCAATTATAACATCGTGTAATGTTAACTTACGCTTACTCTATGAATTGTTGTAAGTGAATTTATTTTATATTACTAAGCAATTCCAATATAACATTTATAGTGATTATAGATATTATCTTTTTTATTTTTCTTTTTTTTTTCTTAGTTTGTACGATTTTACCTTCTCCCTAAAGAATATATATTCTTTATCGGTGATAGACGTTTTTTTCTACCTAGGAAATTTCTGTGTGAGTACCATATTTTTATCTTTTTCTACTATATTGTAACACAGTCAACAGTCGTATACCTTAGAACCCGCGGAACCCACAATAACAGTGGCTCTCTTTGCTAGCATATACGTCCTATAAGAGTTAGAGCAACCACGGGTTGTTAGATATTCTATTCTAGTCCTCAGGAGTGTAAATATAGCAGAAATCTTCCTCTGAAATGTTTACAGATATTATATTATATATATACGTCGACGAGTACCGGAACAAATTTGTGTCTGAAGTCGAGATTTTGTTATACAAAATCTCGGATAGGCGCCGACTAAATTTAGTCCAGTTCAACCCTAAAAAGACACAGGTTTGCGCGTTTACCGCTAAAAAGAAACCCTTCGTCGTATCACCTTGTTTTGAGAGCACTCCCCGAGTTGCCTCAGCCAGCATCGGAATTCTTGGCGTCAACATATATGGAACAACGTTCAGTTTCGCGGTCATTTGGAAGGGAAGGCCAAATTGGCCTCTAAAAAGCTTGGCGTGCTCAGTAGAGCAGGACAGTACTTCATGCCGGCCCACCGGTTGCAGCTTTATAAAGCGCAAGTTCGGTCAAACATGGAGTACTGTTCGCATCTCTGGGCAAGGGCACGATAGTGTCAGCTCCTTTCATTTGAGCGGTTCGAATCGTCGACGACCAAGTTCTGTCTGATCGGCTAGATCTTCTGGCTTTGCGAAGAGATGTTGCATCTCTTTGCATTTTTTACAAGACGTACTACGGGGAGTCCTCCGAGGAATTGTTTGGATTAATCCCAGTCGCTGAATTTTACCATCGTATCTTACGGCGTAGTCAAAAATTCCATCACCACCATCTTGATACTTGGCTGTCCACGACAGTGCGTTTTTCCCGGAATTTTCTGCCATACGATACGACTTAGGGACCTTCAAGAAAAGCAACGCATCTGCAGTGCCTCTGATATTGCAGGTTTTCATGGGCGGCGGTAATCACTTACCATCACGTGAACAACCTGCTCGTTTGCCTCCCATTTCTTAAAAAAAAATTATGAGCTGTAATAGCCACTTGCCAACAACAAGCGGCACAACTAGTTTTTTCTACTCTCTTAAACATTTTTAGCCATTCTTTTATTATTTCACGCTATTAAGAAATTAGTGATCTTCGAACCTAAGTGTCGATTCCATAGAATGTGTCATGTTTCGCTTTGGTCTAGGACTTAATCTGTACACTGCGGCATAGACATTTGTTTATCCAATATTTCGAAACGTTGGTCTTTGTTAATAATAATGAAGATCTGCGTAGTTTCATCACAGTGCGCTCGTTGAATAATAACGTCCGGTTGAATGAACCATTGCATCGTGTCCTTGTTTTCTGTGATTTTCCATGGTGAAGCCACGGCACGTGTTGAGTCGCAGCAAGTATATACGCATCACGTGTAAACGTCTCATTCGAATGCTGGAACGCACAGTCAATTATTGCTTGATAAGAACCGATTAGGTGATCTGACAAAAGTGTAAGCACTGATAAATGAACACCTACGAAGTTAGAGCTACAAGCATTGAAAACTTTCAAAGCAAAAAAAAAACAGTTGAGGTAATAGCGGCCGCATTTTTCATCCTTTTAATAAAAATATATATCTTCACGCACACGTGGTAGACAGAGAAAATTCTTACATACCTCTTTCGCAAGTTTCAAAATAATAGTTTTTATTCACACACGTCAAGGCATCCGAGTATTCTTTACCCTCTCCTCTAAGAGCAATTTGCTCACATGCATTCAAAAGTTAGTCTCAGGCTTCCTCGACCCTTAAAATTTACTTTCACACTATTTATTTTCTTTACTATTCGATCTTCTCTCATTCGCACATTGTGACCAAAACATCGTAGTACTCCCTTATCCATTTTTGAATTAAGCACATCTTTCAAATATGCCATATTGTGAATCTTTTCGATTCGTTTTCGGCCGGCAAAGGTAATGCCGCACATTTTACGAAGAGACTGCATTTCCACTGCATTCATCTTACTTTTAGACAAGTTATCACAGTTGGGGTGAAAAAGGACCGTCACATTTTACGCTGCTGCCCGTTAAAGGTTCATTTCGCCAACAGTCGTTTCTTGTTGCCATATAAATAAATAAATAAATTAATAAATAAATAAATACATGTATAGATAGGGACAACATCACATACATAGCAACGAAGGCACCACAAACACTCAGACCCGAGAAAATGTAGAAAAAGTGGTTTTTATTTACTTAACAATTTATGTACACACAATATAAATGAAAGAAGAAATATAATAATAGTAAAAGTTTGTACAAAGGTACTGCTTATTTCTTAAGAAATTTCTTCCAGCAGACTTTAGATTGGAGTATCGATAAATAAAAAGGTAGATTTCGCGCGTACAAATATAATCCTAATATAGATAATACTTAGAAAAATATATAAATAAACATATATACAAAAAAAATACATAAAATATACTCAAATACCTACAAATATATAAATAATTATACATAAGACACAACACACATAACATAATAACCAGAAAACTATACTACTAAGGACATATAGTACTCTTCGACTCTTTTTTTTGAAAAGTGGAATAGTTTTGCACTCTCGAATATTTTGAGGAAGAGCATTCCAAAATTTTACTGCATGAACAGAGAATGAGTGGGAATATGAGGCGCTATGATGAGAAGGGAATTTAAGTAGGGATTGTAGATGGGTTCTACAGGGAGGATAGGATGGACGAGCGAAGGAGAATCGCTCGCGGAGGTAAGGCGGAGATGATGACATGCCCAAGATATTAGAAAGCAGACATCCCAGTGTTCCTCCGAAAACGAATTGGGAGCCACTTGAGATCTTTGCGAAGATGAGATACATGGTCATACTTGCGGATACCGAAAACAAAACGAATGCAAAGATATTGCAGGCGCTCAAGCTTATTCAGAAGCTCCTATGCAGCATCCAAGTAGCAGGCATCAGCTTAATCAATGATGGGTTGGATTAACGTTTGGGCCACAGTGATCTTAGTTCTTAAGGGCATAAAACCTTGAAGGCACCTCATCGTATGGAAAGAAAAGTGAACCTTACGACTTACTTCATTAACATGGGCATGCCACGATAAGTTGGAATCGATAATAACTCCAATAATAATTACGGAATTAATAAAGACAAAAAAAAGCAGAGAGAACGCCACCCTGAGGCACGCCAGTAGCCAGTTCGTTTTTCTACATCGACCCGACCGGGAAACGAACCTCGAGATGGCGACACCTTGAAAACCAGTGTTTACGCCACTCGTCCACGGAGGTCGTCATATACAAGGCTTGTAAGCTTACAACAGTTACGGTAAGAATGGAGGTACAAAGTTGCGTATGCCTTGAACCTCAACAATTAATATAGTAAGCTCTATGCTCCTCTAGTTCGATGAATCACATTTGACAGCTTATCGGAATTATGTGATGCCTTTAGTGCGAGATAACCATGAGCTGATGTTATTTATGTATTTTATGTATGATGAAAAAACAAAGTAGTTTGCAATCTGTACTAGTCAACCATTATTGCGAGAGTTATTATAAAACCGCGCGGGAATATTAAATAAAAGTCGTTTATAAGTTATACTATATGTATCAAGAATATATATTGTTATTTTTAATTTGAATATTAAGAATATACCATAATTACCAAATTCGATAAGCGAATTGGCGAACGCATAATCGAAATAACTTTCTTCAAGTTATGCACATATGAGATTTCTTCCCAAGTATTTCCTTATATTTCATAGCTTTATTATCTATTTCCATTTTCAATTCAAATACGAAATTTGTTTTCGTCTGAGCTCTTTCATTAGTTCTTCAATTAATTAAGTTAGAAGGAAGTTAGGCGTGAACTTTAAATATGACTTTAAACACATCGTTGTTATACGGGGCCACCCATTTAAATAAATAAATAATGTAATTTTATATTTATTAAAATAATTAATATAATAATTAATAAAATGAAATAATAATTTTATATCATGGCAATTTAAATTCTAGTGAAAATAAAGACAGGTGATACAGAATTAATTTTTTTTTATTTCTATTGAGTGGTAATACGATATTAATTAAATGACACGATTAGAATCATTAGCGGTTGAGAAGAACAAAAAAGGTAAACAGCCGGTGTCTAACAGCAAGGTCAGTCTCATTTGCAGTGCAGTGTTGTGTGTGAACGAACGACCATGTACCGAGAACTACAGCTAAAAGAATTGTATCTATCTATAACAATCTAATTCTACGTAGCCTCGAGGCTCATGCGCGTTGCTATGCTCTTATTAGACTAGTGGAACAGTGTTCTGTTATGTTTGACGATACGGTCAAATTTTTTTCTTAATATTACAAGCATAGACTACGTCACGTTTGAATAAAATATTGATCATTACTTGATAATCACTCCATATTATAAAACAATGTTTTAATGTAACACACGGTCTCAATGCAACTTGCAAAAACCACGGTTGGCCTCTAGTTTATTACTAACTGTAATACAGTTATATTAAATAAGCATTTAACACGACCTTTTAAATACGAAGGCATTACTAACTGCTAACATGATGGTAAGAGATTCCCGACGCCTAAATTTTCGCAACTCTACAATGCGTACCAATACCTTGTCTTCTTCCAGATGAGGAAAGAGAGGGGAAGCAGAAGAAGGAAAGTAGTGTGAGTCTCAGGTTATGTTATTTACCGGACGAAACTTGGTTCTCCCCGGTCGAAACGTTCTGCACATGTAACAACAGAAACTGCTGATTGCAACAACAACCAACCACAAAAAAGGATTGCGTTTCCTGATTTTCCTTACATTTATTACAGGATTGTTTCACCATCGTGTAGAATATATTACTATATTTTTATTTATACAGTACGTACAACAGAGTAATATGAAATTGTAATAAAATAGTTACCTATTTTTTTGTTTCCTATTTTTTTCTGGTCTCTTGACCCGAATTTCGATCCCCCAACCACTCGGCTGTCGTGACATTTTATAAATAATTATTAATAATAAACTCATTAATAATAATTAACATAAGATTAAAAAAATTCAGAGAAAATCAGAGTATGTATTAGATGAACTACTGGAAAAGGATGTAGCTTAAAAGTACCTCCGATAACTCAATGCGACAATAGGCACTGGTTAACCTAATATCACCAACCATCCAATATCCGTTCAAGAAACTGACCACACATACGGAATATTAAATGCAGGCAGTTTAATGTGTCACTTTTTGTCAGAAGTAAGCTTTTTCGAGTTCGGCCATTGACCCTAGAATTGCGTAGGCTAGCTACTTTCTCTCGATGTTGGGGCATAGCGGTGTGCGGCACGCGAGGTGAGAAGGGGGTTCTGCCAAAATAAGTACGTGAAAGGCTGCGTTGCCATTCCTTAGCTCAGGTGTGTAGCTGTCGCTAAGCGGAGATCTAGCATTACGCTGTTACGAGATACGGTTGCTAATATAAAATTGCGTGCACGCAATATGAGCGGTAAGTGCGGAGCTTAGTAACAGCGGTTGAGTGACCACTGTTGGAACACATGAATTCGATTGACTGACATTATTGTTGTGGAACCTTGGCGCCGACTCAGAATCGTGGGCATCTTCGTTGATCGCACCACTGGGGTCGCTGAACTCGAAGCTAAGTTTTGACAATCGCGAAACGGATAATTTTTGTAACTCGAGCCCTCGTGCTGCACTCACGTGCGGTGTTGAGAGTTGTGTAAGTACTGTGCGCTTTCTACGTTTTGTTATCAGAATAAGCAAAGAAGAGAATGGAGAAATTGTCTTCATGTAACGGTGCGCTCTGTTAAAAACAAAGAAACCAATTGAATAAGACCATGTTAATATTGCGACATAAATAATTACGTAATATAAGTAGTGTTTAATAAGCCTCGGAAGCTACCTCGGAGCTGAATACAATCAGGAGTCAAGATGGGAGCATTATAAAAGGAGAAGAATATGTGTTAAAGAGATGGAAAGAGTATTTTGAATGTTTATTTGAAAGAGAGGAAGTGCAGTTACAACACCCGGCACCTTCCATGGTTAATATAAATGTTGATGACAGTGAGATAAGCGTGGATGAAATAGTAAAAGCGTTGAAAAGTATGAGATTTGGTAAGGCTGCCGGATATGATAGGATTACCGTCGAGATGCTGAGGACTGGACAGGGCTTAGTGGCTAGTCAGCTGTACCGCCTTTTCAATATGTGCTGGCAAAATGGGCAAGTACCGGGAGACTGGTGCAAAGCCGTAATCGTGCCATTATATAAGGGAAAGGGGTCACGGCAGGACTGCGTAAATTACCGCGGTATAAGCCTTCTCAGCGTCGTCGGTAAATTGTATGCGAAAGTGTTGATTGAAAGGGTTGTGAATGAAACGGACGAAAAGTATGGGATGCACAAGCGGGATTTAGAAAGGAATGGGGTGTACGGATCAGGTCTTTTCCTTGCGGTGCATAGCTGAAAAGTGTCTGGCTAAAAACCAGAAGGTCTATTGCACGTTCGTGGATTTAGAAAAGGCCTATGATAGAGTGGTGAAGAATGAATTGTGGTCAGCATTGTCCGTGAAAGGTGTCAGCAGTATCCTCATACGAGCATTGCAATCTCTTTATAGGGATTCCTATGCTTGTGTAAGGATAAACGGGGCGTACACTGAATGGTTTAATATCGAAAAAGGTGTTAGACAGGGATGTGTAGCGTCACCGTGGCTGTTTAATCTGTTTATGGACAATTGCTTGACAGATTTAAAAGAGAATGAAAGTGGGTTGAGAATGAATGAGTTACTCGTCAAATGTTTTCTATGCTGATGATCAAGTATTACTTGCGTCTTCAGCCGAGGAGATGCAGGAGATGGTAACTGCTATGAGTGAAGATTTTGTTAGGAAGGGGATGAAGATGAATGTAAAGAAGACGAAAGTAATGGTGTTTGAAAGAGATGAGGTCATGACAGACTGCAATATAGTAACTGAGATGAACAAATTGAACAGGTGAATGAGTTTGTGTATCTGGGTTCAAAGTGCACAAGAGATGGAAAGTGTGAGAGTAATATTGAAAGAAGAGTGAATGCAGGAAACATGGTGAATGGAGCTTTGCACTCCTTTATGAGCAGTCGGATGGTGTCTAACAAGGCTCGTTTGGCTGTGCATAGGGGAGTTTTGGTTCCGACACTCATGTACGGAAGTGAAAGTTGGGTATGGCAGAAGAAACATGAAAGCAGAGTAAATGCAGTTGAGATGAGAGCATTAAGAAGTATGTTAGGAGTTAAACTGAGCGACAGGATAAGGAATGGTGAAATAAGGAAACGTTGTGGTCTGAAAGAAGATGTAGTGACTAAAATTGAGAAAGGTATGCTGAGATGGTTTGGCCATGTCGAGAGAATGAATGAAGAACGATTGACGAAAAAAGCATATAAGGCGAGTGTGAATGGAAGTGTAGGAAGGGGAAGACCTAGGCGGACGTTTCAAGACCAAATCAGGGACGTCCTGAAAAAGGCCAGGTCAAGAGTACCCTGAATCGAAGAGAATGTATGAAGGGAATAATGAAAGTGGACGAAGCGAAACAAGTATGTAAGGATCGTAGCAAGTGGAAAGAAGTGGTCTCTGCCTACCCCTACGGGAAAGAGGCGTGATGATATGTATGTATGTATGTATGTAATAAGCCTATCATGATTTTTTTTATTTATTAATTAATTTATATAAAAATATATTGTAAATTTGCTTCATTAAAACACAAAAGTTATATTTAAAAAAAAAATATGGCGACGTGAATATAAAGGTCCAAATTGTAACTCAGACGATCGTCCACGATTATTTTAAGACTTCAAATATCAAATAAAATGCTCCGAAATAAATGTCAAAGGTTCCATTAAACTCAATTGTGTTTATTTTTCACAAAATGAATTTTGCATTTGGCTGTTTCATTCTTTGTTACCCTACCTACCTGTTTTCAATTTATTTCAAATTTATACAATAAATTACATCCAAGGAATCACGCGATGTGTGTAAATTTTGGAATATAAAAATTATAATAACTCAATTTATATTACAAAAAATATCGGTCTAAGTAATTTTGCATATTTCTTAAATAAGCTTTTGTAATAATTATAAAATATATGAAAAAAAATCTTTGAAGAGTAAAATAAAACACACCCCGATAAGCAATGCAAAAATAAAGAAATAATTTGTTACAACCTAATCAGAATAAAAGAACTTGATTAATATCGGTTTTAATTCTAACCTAGTTTAGACCTTCGAGCTATACATAATCTGTAAGGTCGTGAAATCATGCGCCGATATCGAGCTATAATATAACAGTACACGTTAATGCACGCGCAACGACTACGTAAAAATTGTGACAGAAAAAGTCCTGACCCTACATTACGTTCAATAGGTGTTAATGAGTGGTTTAAGAATGATTTGTACACCACATGAAGTGTGCGGAACATATTCATTTTGGTCACGTTGCGTTCGTGCGTCGATGTACGTTGCCGTCGCGCAGGTTACGAAAAGCACAAATTGGCGCCACGGGAATACCAATCGTACTGAATTGGGCGGCTCACAAAGGTCGGAGACAAAATTATTTACAAGAAAAAAATTGCGAAACGTCTACCTAAAAAAGAGTTGGCACATTGGACGTGCTTGCGACGCCACGTTCTCTCTTTTGAAGGTTATAAAGGCAAAGCTTTGCTACGTATGCCATTATAAAAAAATTAACAATTTGTATGTTATAGTTTAAATCAGCAATGTCTCTGTTTCACACTTAAATGTCATTTCTACTTTTCAAGTAAATCCTACATAGTTGCAATTTAAAGCTTTCAGTGTATTTAAGGTACGAAAACTGTTTTTTATTAGTATTATTATGTATGTTAGGTTTTAATGTAAAGTGTGAATATATTATATGTTACCTAATAACGACAGAATTGCTTAGAACGTCAACAAATTAAAAGACTCTGTAACTTCCCAAAACCATATTTTTTAAGAGTACACTCAGTTTTCGTTTGTATCCTTAGGGGTCTACGCGGCGTAGTCGCGAGGTCTACGCGGTCGTAGTAGGTGTCAAGCGCTCGTATAGTCGCTGCGCCAGCGCAGACGTGCGGTTACCCGGGGTCGGGTGTCGTATTTCTAGAGCATTGAACCTCTGCAACCTTGTGCGTTGAGCCCGACCGCTCTCCGTGCGCTGACGCAACCGTTCCAGCCCCTTCTCCAATCTGGCCATTCGCATAATTACTCCTTTAGGGCACACCTAATCTTAAACGGCCACAATGAACGATTTGATGCTAACACTAATAGAATCATGAAAGGTTGAACTTAATTGGACGTTGTTTGCATTTACGCAACGCGTGAAGATCACGATTACAGTTTGTAGCGACTTTTATTTCACGTTACAATGTTAGTCGTGTTGAAACATCTATTAATTTTATCTAATTAATTTTTACGGTATGTAATTTATCACGAATCTGAAATTTTTAATTAGCTGTATATGAGCTGTGTATGTAAATTCGAAGTGTAATTAAATGTAAACTTAATTTACATGTTACAAAGCAGTAAGTCGGCTTCGAATTATCAAAGTGCTAACGATCCACGACCGTCTGTAAATAGTCCGCGTGAAGTGCGAAATGGTCGCGGGTTACAATTGGCGCCTGCCCCGAGAGCGTTGCGAGGTGACGCTTACGTAAACTGCTGACATAACCGAGTCGACGACCGCCGCTTGCGCAACCGCCGTAGAACCCACAACCCCACGCCACGCACTTCTACCTCAGCGCCGCCTTCCCCTAAAACATGGACATTGCCTAATTTTATTCAAAAGACATTATTCATAAGGACATCAAGTTTCAGTTTATTACGACATCGGCCATCATTAGAGCATCAACTATTCTCTAAGGAAGGTAACGAATTTGTAACGCTTATCGTACGTTTAAAATCGATTAAAAATAGTTTAAAATCGATAAAAATCGTTCCAAATATTTTTTATAAGATTTGGTATTATTTGAAATGAATATTCCTATCCTGACATATGCCCTTTTTATAGGATGTAAGTTTGTATGAGATACTGTATAAAAATAGTATACACTGTGACTAAACTTAGTTCATTGCCTAAAGTCGTCGTACCTCTATCGCAATTGTGCATTCTGTGCAGATATTACAGCGCCGCGATATCATAGTGGTCGCGGATTGAATCGTGGGTATGCAAGTGACGTATGTGGTACAGTTATCCTTAGTGAACGAAAGTGAAAACTAAATGTGAGTACGGTCATCGAACCCGATAGGGTCATCGACCGCATCGAACTGCAAAGGCCGTTTGTGAGTGTGGAGGCCGCGTGCGCGACATTTAGCTGCGCGCTGACGCGCCCGCGTCCGCCACGCCCGCTCAAATGTTCGCGGACGTACGCCCGCTTGTGCTGTCACCACACCCGCTGCCATATTGCACGACGCCGTAAATAGATACTACATATCTCCAAATTTATGCTAAAAGCGTAGTTTACAACACATTTGACTCATAAAAAATATAATTCCAATCGAATCGAAAGTGCAGCTGTTGAAACGAAGCTTATATGGAACTTATTTACTTGTTTAATACGGCAAGAAACTGAAACTAATATTATAAAAAAATCAGTTTCAAATACAAAAATACTATTTTCGTTTATCTTATTCCTCTACGTATTACAATTGTAACTGCTCAACAAATGTCGTTCTTCATTAACACGCGGAGTAATATCAGAAATTTTGGTGTATAATTCATACAATAAATAATAATAAATATCTTCACGCAATTCCCAATACAGGGGTAGACAGAGGGGTGTCTAGTCTAGATAATTAAGTCCCTTCGACCCTCTTTCCACCGAAGATATTTTCGGGTCAACGTGACAGGTGGTGAGCCCGTCGCCGCCTTTATGTCCAAGCCAACGATGTAATTCGTACATAAGTTTTTGAAAAACCAATTGGTACGAGCCCGCCACCTGGGGATCGAATTCGGGTCTCTCGACTCGAAATTCCGACCACCCAACCACTCGGCTATCGTGACTTTTTTTTTGTATAATTCATAAGTATGGTAAATTGGCTGATATATGTTTTAGGATATAATGTAACTCGACGACCTCCGTGGACATTTTCATGGTGTCGTCAACTCAGACAGGCCCCGGGTTCGATTTCCGGTCAGGTCAATGTAGAAAACACTTTTGTCTACATTTTCTCGGGTCTTGGTGTTTGTGGTACCTTCATAATTTCCGATTACTTACTACAAGTGCTTAAGCACTTACTTTGGGATGATATCAATGTATGTGATGTTGCTCTTATCTATGTAGTAGAGTTCCGACCGATTGCGGCCAAAACGACTTGGACAATTGCGAGAGTCGTTCGGATGCTCGCAGGTGACTGACGTACCGATTTTTGAGCTGAACGTGCACAGAACGAGCACATTCAGCGCAAGTCAGCTAGTGACTGGGCTATCTATGTACGGGTATGTAACTATGTGATACTTTAATCTAACCCGACATGCTCGAAGCAACAGGCTGTTAAAACACTACGTCTGAAAAAAGGCGTGTATGCTGTATTACCTGTGCAAAGCTGAGACTAGTCGCTGGTGTTTTTTATTCACGGAATGATTCGTGTGATGATTACATGATGCATACTTTATTTTAAAAGTCTAAACTTATAATTTAACTAGAATGTGAGAGATGATCAACGGTGAGATGAACGAAGCCATCTTGTTGACATGATTCCGTTTAGGTAAACAATTACCTTTGGTTGTTGTTATTTTACTATTACATAGATTCTTATTCGATGCAGTACTTGGTTGGCATACTTTTGTCTTACAATCAAGTTCATCAAGAAAGGGCAGCGAGCACCGGCAATTGACCCGATTTCTCAGAGCATTGTGTCTTCTATGGCCCTCATCAAACCGATGAAAGTTGTTGACTTTGTTATTTAAATTGACATGATTTTAAATAAAATAACTAATGAGGTTTCTTATTATAATAATGAAACAAAACTGATAATGTTTGTTTCATTGGTACTATGTTATCGCCAATGGTCAAAATACTGTTAATTGTATAAGTAAAGGAGAAGACTAGATTGTTTTGTTTAATCGATTTCATTAAACTTGACTGTAATAATTTAAAAAAGACGTAGATTAAATTTAAATATTTTTAGTTGAATTATTTGAGCCTACCGGCACAGACTGTATACATGATTCTCCGATGTATATATGATTAACGTTACAAAGTGTGTATTGCTTATATTTGTACTGGATATACTCCAGGATATATGACTCAGCCGTAAGTTCGTGGTTAGGTAACAAAAGACTAGATGTAAGTCCATAATAATTATATAAATATAATGACAACAATACAACTGTAATAATATCAGGAATTGTTTTTAATATTTTAATTCACGGTGTCCCCCATCTATCGATTGCCATTACCGACTACCAAGGCTTTCTCTTAAACGCATTTTCCAATATTCTCGGACGGAAAATGGGTAGCAAATTTGTTATAAAAAAGCATGACACAACGGCTCAATTGGAATACGAAAGTGATACAAATTAATTTTATTTTTAATACATATTTTTTGTTACATATTTTATTTTAGTAATTACTTTGGAAACTTGGAATCATAGTTAAAACAACTACAAAGAATAAATAAATATAACATATAAATGAATATCTTCACGCAATTCCCAATTCAGGGGTAGACAGAGGTCTAGTCTAGACAATTATGTCCCTTTGACACACCTTCTACCGAAAACGTTTTTCGGGACAAAAAGAAAGGTGGTAAGCCCGTCGCTGTCATTATGTCCGTCCAACCCAAGGATATAAGTCGTACATAAGTTTTTGAAAAAACCCATTGATACGAGCTGGCCATCTGGGGATCGAACTCGGGTGTCTTGCCTGGAATCCCGAAAGCCTAACCACTCGGCTATCGTGACTTTTAATTTATATTTATCATTATTAGTAATATAACGGTTATTATTATGACAACGTGACAGGTGGTGAGCCCGTCGACGTCTTTATGTCCAAGCCAACGATATAATTCGTACATAAGTTTTTTAACAACCCATTGGTACGAGCCTGCCACCTGGGGAATCGAACTCGGTTCTCTTGACTCGAAATTCCCACCACCCAACTACTCGACTATCGTGACAAAGAATAAAGTTTTATTCATTTATTATATTTGTTTGCTACAAATACAATGAAGTTTGCAATTAACAAACTACATATTGCAAAGATCCAGAACTTACATTAATTGTCTACGGAATATTACTGACGCTTGACCAGTTTGTGTTCGATTTTTAAAGTTAAGTAAACAAATATCACAATTAAGTCGAACAAAATATCATTTAAACCGTACGAAGCGTGTCTCACAACCTGTGGTAATTGTAAATACTTTATCAGATAATCTTAAATTTATGTGAGTTCATTATTATTATTTAATATTGAAATAATAATACAAGAGTTTCAAACAAATGTTACTTTAAAAGTTTTACTTATGTAATTGTTAAATTAAATTGAGGAGATTTCGATTAAATTTTCATATTTCCGCGAAATTAATCATTTCGCGGATTCCCGTGTTTGCGTGGAATTTACACAATTAAAATAAAATACTAAAATTCATTGTTGTAAACATTCACTTTGTTAAATAAATATTTCCATTAGACCAACGGTTATATACCGCCATACGGCATCTTCATGTATACAGCGAACCCGGGCCATGTCTAACTTCCATGTAAGGCCAATGTTGTTGGAAACACTGCGCTCGAAGTTGTCAGACTAGGTACATCCAACACCACATGATACAGGAGGGTACAGAATGGGCTGACCAGCGCCAGGACCTTGTCGCTGCAGTCGGGGACGATCTTTCATTTCCTGCCTTAGTTAATATCATAAGTAGGCAGGAAAGATCGTGGAACGCTGGACTTTTATTTGTGAGCGAGTTCATGGTGCAAAAGGAGGCGGCGAAAAGAGAGAGAGAGAGAGAACAAAACTCTAACCTCCCAATTCGTAGCCAAAGAACCGGACAAAGAAGAAGGGCTTATCAAACTCTTATTCATCCCCCATAATATATGCTAAAGCGACGGACATGTGGTTAATATGGGTTTAATATTATGTACTTATTTTGTAGATACTAAACGTGTCCGTTAAAAAGAGTGTGGTATTCTAGCAAAACTGAGAAGCTAAGAATAGTAATTATAATTTTAATATTAATGGAAATCTATTTCGTAAGATGTCTTAAAAAGATCATTAAGCCTGCCGAAATTGCCAATTGCAATCAATGGTAACGGTAAGCTGTTGACCTAAACTTCTTTTATTAAAGATGGCTTCCCTAATTCACACAATTAAAATACAATACAAATTACTACAAATTAAAATACATTCAAGAAGAATGTTTTAAATCTATTGATACCAATCAGGAGTGCTTATTTTAAATTCATAAAGTATCAGTGGATGTTTTTGGGAACTACACGGAGGGTTAGAGACTCATATTCAGCTGCCTATTACATTCATTTTAATTAAAGTATACATATTTCTCAGCTCAAAATATTATCATATTGCATTTGATTGACTAAAACATGTGTTTATGTAGCACAATACACGACCAGTGCATTTTAGTACATACCCGAAAAAAGTATTTAAGCTACAATCTTAACACGGTTACTAACATTAGTGTAAGACGTTCAAAAGGTCACTAACAACAGTTAAAATCATAAAACCAATTGTGAAAGTTATTTAATTCGGACGTAGTATTTTAATCTACAAATTGTAACTTAAAGAGCTTTAAGAATAGAAGTAATGTTAAATAATTGTTGATATTAAAAATTAAATCTTATAGACAATTAATATCATTATTACATTCGTTAATTTGTTTAATTGTAAAATAATATAATTCTTTAAATTAAATTATTGCATATTATAAGAAAAAACTAATTAACTAATGGACATCGAATCAACAATTTCTTTTTAGTAATATTTGGCAAAAATTCCATCGAATATATGGCGTGGGTTAGTTAGTAATGTTTTAGAATCTTGGATATAAATACGAGTTGTTACAAATTAAAAAAGTCCGTAATACTTATCGCTATTTAAGTGAAAGATAAAAAGATAGGACTAAAAAGAAATATTTACTGCTAATAATATAAAAGTACTGAATTATGTTTTTTCTTCAAATCCTTTTAGATGATTGACATTTATTACAATTATTTGAATTGATATATACACTAATTTAAACCGATACCATATGGACCGATTTGACAGTTTATAAGGGATAAGCTACAGATAATAAAATTTATGTATGTGATATTTCAGACTTTCTGAAGTGTCCCTTAGATATGGTCCAGAACAGATCATGTAATTATAGTAGTATTTTTTTGGAAAGGTAAAGCCGTTTTAGTTGGATTTTTTGGCCATGGCCGCATCTTAATAAAACTTTGGTAGTTACTTGTGAAAGACAATATAAATATAACAAAACAGAAGTCACGATAGCCGAGTGGTTGGGAGGTCGGAATCTTTAGTCATGGGATCCGAGTTCGATCCCCAGGTGGCAGCCTCGTACCAATGGGTTTTTCAAAAACGAATTATATCGTTGGCTTGGACATAAAGACGGCGACGGGCTCACCACCTTTCACGTTGTCTCGAAAATATCTTTGGTGGAAGGTGGGTCAAAGCGACTTAATTGTCTAGACTAGATCTTTGTCTACCCCAGTATAGGGAATTGCGTGAAGATATTTATTTATTTATTTATTTAATACAACAAAACGGTGGGATTCTATTTAAGCAATTAGGACGCACTCGATTGCGGTACACTATTCAAATATATGATTTACAGACTTTTTCAGTACCATTAGCGCTTCAGATGCTTTTAGAAAGTACTCTCTCTTAAGATTTTAGTTAAACTCGCGTAGTTAACAAGAGTGGCGCTACCGCTTGTTGTCGCAACTAGGCCACGCCACCAGCAAACGGGTCTCGACTTTTTGTTCGTGATGATGCGGAACAGAAGAGAGAAATTCGACGAGATAAAGCAGCACTTACTAAGGAGGACACGGTCACGAGGAGTCATCGGCTCTGAACTTGCTGAATGTAGAGCGAGCGGAGTGTTTCTCCTTGGGCCACAGTGCAACCTGTCCGCCATGTGCTATAACCGCCCCAGGCCAAAATACGAAGCTGGTTTTTTATTTAAAGAAGTGTGTGCATTGCATGTGTTTAAAGTGTCAATGTGTGCTATTCGTATAATTGCGGGTAACTGTTACGTTGTAAACCGAGCCACTATAACTATTCAGATAACCAAAACAAAGCGAGGGAAATGGTTCCGTTGTGGTCGTAAACACTACTCACACACATGATTTTGATTGCGTTGTGAGATAACGCTAGTTTGTAACGAGCTACTTTCTTCTGCAGACGTGATTTAAGTGACAAAAGCATTGTTCGGACGAGAAATGGCAAAAATTGTCGAATATATTTTCGAAAGCACACCGAGTCCTTATGTAAGAGTTCAACGTGACACTTTATGTGAAGGCGCCGAGCGAGCCCGTACAGCGCGCCACTTTCCTTGCGTCCAAATATTTGGTTAGCTTTGTATGTTTTAAAAACATATCCCTGCATCCCAAATATTGCGTAGATGTCGATATTACTATTGCAAAAGCTACTTTTAACACAAATTTTTTAAACTGTGTAAATTTGTATGCATGTATACTTTCTTAGTAGAAATTTAAAGTTTTAAGTTGATTTTTTAATATTTTTTTTTTCCTATAAATTGTTAACCGTTTTTCAAATCTATTTCTAACAACTTAAATAATGTCTTGACCTTGTTGTTAGTGTAGTTAAAATAACAGTAAAAATAAAATATTTTATTCAATGTTGTTATAATAGTATAAAATATTAATAATTTTATAGCTAGTGAGACATTTGTTTAAATTTTTTTACGATAATATGGAGTTATTCCTTCTTTTACGAATAACTATGAAAAATTCACAAATTTAACAACACCAAGCAATAAAAATACAATAAAAAAAATATTTTTTAATTACTGGTATAGAAATACTAGATGATAAAAGATTATACTGCTTTTATACTGCATGCTACCAATGTTCCTCCTGTCATTTATACCAAATTGCTACCTTTTTTTAAGGTTACTGAACATATACTATGTATATATACTATTATTATTACTGAACGGCGTAGCGTTTTTTTTTACTATTCAATTTTAAAATAAAAATCTCACTGTGCTCACATGTACTCGTATACTTTTGTACTTCAAATACATTTTTTGTATCTAGGAAAATTTATTCATTTCAATATATTTAACACATTTAATTGTCTCTAGATTAGTTTTTATGCATATTGTGTACAGTTTAAATATTAAATAAGTTCCTGTCCATCTCAAGGTTGTCTAGAAGAGATCACATTTAGCGATAAGACCGACTATTGTGTAATTTTATAAATGAGGTACAATAAAACTATGTTTCATTTCATTTATTTTTAAAAAACCATCTGTTGAACGATCCAAGACTCCTTAGTTTCTTACCAACATGAATAATCTATGTTATGTTTTTTACTATATAATGCTGCTAATGCCATACAAGCTGTGATTTAATGTCTAGTGCGTAAAGGTCTCTGATTATGTGTGTTTTCTTTGATATTACAGAACCCTTTATATTTCTTTACATATCATTTGTATATACACTGAATATAGAGCCAATTCTCTCTTTTGTGTTCTCTGAAAGCCAAACTCCAAAGTTTTAGCTGTTTATACAAAAAAATGTGGCCCAGCTTCTCTTATTTTCAAGACCAAAAAATATTTTATATTTTAAGTATTTTAAACTCAATATAGTAAATTAGTTTTTATGCATTAAAATGCGGATGGCTCGTCACGCTACTTTCTTTAAATACTATATTTATAACTTTCTCCAAATTAATACCATGTATCTTTATTTATATTTAATGCTCAGCATTTTAATATATCACATACATATAAAAGCAAAAGGTTACTACAGTCGCAAGTCTCAAGAGGCGTGTGGTAGGGTGACCGGAATTCGAGTCAAGAGACTCGATTTCATCTCCCAGGTGGTAGACTCGTATCAATTAATTTTTTGAAATCTTATGTACGAATTAATCTTTGGCTTGAACTTTTTTATGTTCAAGCCAAAGAATTCACGACACAGCGACGGGCTCACCACCTGTCACGTTGACCTTGAAAGGTGGGCTGTAAAGACTTATTTGTCAAGATCTCTGTCTATCCCAGTATTGGGAATAGCGTGAAGATATAAGGACACTAATTCATACACAGATTAACCACGAAATTTCTAAAATTACTTAACATATAAGTATTAAATTTGGCTCAGAGGTAGATCACATAGACTATGGGTTTGGTAAGAAAGGCACAGCAATTATAAATGACATTTATAGTATTCCGTGCGGGCGGAGCCACAGGCAAAAAGTTAGTTCTGTGAATTTTGTAAATTGTGGATAATTATTTCAAATGCAGCCTGCGCATTTTAATATTGTCTGTAATGTTGTGGATTCTAGCCTTATGAAATAATTTTATTTACAAAAAAAAAACATCTCAATTTAATTATTATTTTTGGTCCAAATCGTTTATTCTGTATGTTAATCACTCTCGAATTATATCAAGTATGAAACAAAATATGCATGACTATAGATCTAGTTACATAAATTTTCCTAGAATTGTCATAGCTGTTGATGTCCTATAAGTAACACCTACACTTTTATTTTAATGAACCACCATAGGATGTTTATATTTGCGACGGCGACAGCGATGTGTCGAGTATCGCCTGAAGAAGAATCCCACAATGACAGCAGCCGCACCATTGGCGAGTTCGTTGACCTCCGGCTACGCTTTACATTTGGCGAACAATGATTTGGAGTGGCGAGGTGAATGTCCGCGCTCGGAGGGGCTGAGCGTGGGCAGTTATTGACCTATATTGGAGGTGAAATGTAGATCAGTGGGCGAGAGCGGCGAAATTCGCCGTGGTGTCGGGTCTGTGTACAGCACGGCCGAGGCGTACGTCTCGACACAACGCAGCCGCGGATCTCACTTACGTTCGCGTCTACGCATTCAATCCATCCATAAATTGGTATTTGCATAAAGTTGGCCAGTTGCTAAATGATTTGAGTTTGTTGTAACGGTTCCGTTTTGTAGGTCTTAATTTGCTAATAGCATCAAATATTTGAGTCTATGTATAAGTAAGATATTGTGTTTGCATACAGGCCGGTTCATATGAGTTGGTTAAATTGTTTTAAAAATTATAAAATTTTTAAATTTATCTCAGCTTGCTATTGAATAGAAACAAAAAATTAAGACTTTTTGCATTACCAAAATGTCTGACCTATTTCGACACGTGCGCAGAATGTCCAGCCAGTCTGAATATTTACGACCTTTTCGAATCGTTAAACTGCTCTTTGTCCTGCCTCCAGACAAATAAAAAATTCTGAATTTCGGAATGTCCTATTAATAGAGTTCCAGGTATCGTGACCTTCGGCTACAGAAATATACATTCGAGAGAAGCCTTTCCTTTTGTTCATCATAATTTGCTTTAATTTAAAACTAAGACAACTAAAAATATTTTAAGATCATATTGTGTTGTTTGAGTTATTGATTATTTATTTATTTATCTTCACGCACAGTCCCTAACGGGGTAGCCAGAGGGAACCGATCGCCAAGTGTTACGATCCTAACATACCTCTATTATTTAAAGTTCTTATTTCTAATCTAATTATTGATTAGATTAGAAATAATAACTTTAAATAATATCTGAAAAAATATTATCATTTCTTAACAAGGTGATATCAAAATCTTTTTGTTTGGCTACCGTTTCACATGTCAGCGATAAAGCCGACGTGCCAACTCTTGGATAGCGTTATCGATTATGTTTATGTTACAAAATGAATGCATCAACGTCTACATCCGATGTACTGACATTATTTCTAAGAAGATATGACTTCACAAACTCGTGATAGTTTAGCTTAGCTTTTAGCTTTCAGCTCATCTCTGCTTCCTCCCAAGTTTAAAGGTTTAAATTTCATTTACTTAGAAGGGAAAATGTTGATCTAATCATACAAAAAAGTTATAAATTAAAGTAACTAGCTAGGTTAGCTTCGATCTCCTCCCGGAGATAGCTAGCTAAATCGAAGCTTCAGTTACAGTAGGTCAATCCTTAAAAACATTTCTTCTTTTCTCTTCCATTTGTCAGTTCTGTAATTAACATATAACTACATAAGTTCACTGAACCTAATGGCTACTTCAGTTACTTTTAGTCCAATTCTAATATTATTATTCTATTTTCATGTGTACTGCAATGCTTTAAAATATCATGATTTTACTATTTTTAAATCTGAAGGTTTAGCCTAGTTAATATCGGGTAGTATTCGACCCGATAGACTAGTGGTTATGACCCTTCGTAGCTAAGGGTTGCGGGTTCGACCGCCAGGGGCAAATATTTGTGCAAAGAATGGATGTTTATAAGTATATATACATATTTATCTATTCATATATGTTAATATATATCTATATGCGTATATTGTACCGTTCGCTTGGACGCTAGATGGCGATAGTCTTACCACCTATCGCGTCTGGCCACTTCTGTCCCAGTATTGGGAATATGCGTGTTTAAGGCGAGAATATACTTTCGTAAAAGCTTTCTTATGGTACGATGTTCGAGAAACCTTGTCTTTTTCTTTTCTAAGTATACAATTTCGTATTCGTTTACTATCTTTCTACTCTTTATACGTAGACTTAAGCAAATTATTCGTCCTTTTATGTTCTTAACATTAAAATACATTCATAGGCATTCGATCATTACTTACGTACAATATACGGACAAATCTTTCTGATACAATTTAACGTAACTCAAAAAAAAGGTTTTGTAGATATTATATTTTTTATACAAATTTACATGTAGATAAAGTTAAAAATATCATATAAGTTCAAGCCACTTTTATATAGAGGATATACTTATTAGAAGCCCACAAAAAAGAATAGAAATGCTTTAAATGGAATTCGAAACAATGCAGGGCCTCTGAGAGTTGAATTTTTGTTTTGCGGCGTTTCGTCTGAAATAGGTTTTAGACTTATTATCATAATTTCGCTGTTGATTTAGCTTTTGCGCTACAGAAGCAACGCACAAAAAATTCTCCCTGTTACGTTGACGTTATGTCAGACATACGAAACGACCACCATAAATTTGACGTTTGCAATAAAAATAATAAAATCCTTAAAGTAATGAATTTTTGCCGTTTGGAAATATAATGGTTATGTTTCCAAACTGGTGATTATTTTTAAGAGCTACAATTAATTGTTCTGAGTTTCTGAGTCCGAATTTATTTTAAATGAAATAGTTTATTTAACGTACGTTGGTATAGATTTATGCTATGAGTTTTGGCATAATTTTCACGATTTTCATTCTGTTTGGTATTTATCGAGATGTTTATGCCATCATCTATAAATAAATATTTAGATTGCCAAGACATACCCTTTGTTCTACCTTTTCACTATAATAAATATTTACTACGTTTGAAAACGTAGTAAATATTTAACATATTACTCCGCCTTCACTAAATATATGATAAGGACCGGAAGCACGCGACAAAAGCATTAAAGGTAACAATCGTCTGACATTCTGATTATTGCTTCCTTAGCATAACATAAGCACGTTTTGCGGTTTATTAATTGAATTATTTTCTAAAACCTGAAAAACTCGTAAAAGTTGTTTATTTTAGTAGGTACTTAGTAGGCTTTAAGTTTCTCTAAAGTAACTGGTCTCAATTTTAAATTAGATTACGCATCTTTAGCTTCACTAAAGGTCAGTTCTCCTCTTTTGCTCTAGAGATTGGCATAATCACATACCATCAGATGCTTATTTGCTGTTTACCTGCACTTAAAGCACGAAACGCACAGATTTTCGCTTTTTTCAGTACAGAATGCGTCATTTGTGCTAGTGTACCGTATAAGATAGGTGTGTACATATATTGTAAAAATAATATACTCTTTGATATTAAATATTTTGATCAAAGCTGTTTCTCAAAGAAGTTTCTTATTATCTATCTATCTGTATATCTTATTATCTGACCGAACTATAATTTGGCTCAAAACCAAATTAACCCATTGCTTTTTGCAATTGTTAAAAATATTTTTTTAAAGAGTCACGATAGCCGAGTGGTTAGGTGATCGGAATTCGAGTCAAAAGACCCGAGTTCGATCCCCAAGGCGTACGAATGATCATAATACGTATGAACACGTACTAATGCGTTTTTCAAAACTTATATACGGTTTATTTAAAAACTAGGTGGGTTGGCAGTTACAAGGCTAAATGTCATGAGTTTTTCACAATATTGCCTGAAATTCGAATACAAAGATTTTGGGAATGATCATGTTGTATTAGCTAGCTATTCTTTGACATATTAATATAACTTGAAAATGTTTATTCGTTCAATCTAAACATATATTTATCTACATATCAATACTTCAATATATATATACATATCAATACTTCAATGGCAATGTTGCTCGAGCAATTACCTTATGTCACGTCACACAAGGTTACTGTAGCGAGGAAATTCGTTCGAGGCGAGTTTCCGAAAGCGGCTGGAAGAAAGTACTTTTACTGAGAGAGGAGCGACATGGCACAGTTTCCACGCAATATACGTGGAGGGGATCACGTATCCACTGTCCGGCGACATCGGCGGCGACCACTGTGACGCCTCGCTACAGGGGTCTTAAACTCATACATAGCTAAGGGCAACTGACAAATAAATTCTAAAACTTAAACATTGTAATATACAATAAAGAAAATCTTAATTCTCCGTCCAAAGGTGTTATAAGTAGGGCTGAATGTTATATTGTTTTATTAAATCAACACAGGACTATTTACAAAATTTAGGTAATTCATATATGAACGCGGATATAAAATGCCGTTAACGGGCCCACGATTGGACACTTCTGTCTAAGAATGTCAGGCTTTCCAACCGAAGAACAAATTTAACGAGCCGGCGATACTCGTTGATCGGGAAAATATACGGGATTAATGTAATAAATGGTTTATACCTACCGGATGGACAGACTTGAGGACGGTGGATGTTGACTTGTTTAGTTGGAAGTTTTCCGACTTTTCCTACGCCTGGATAGTTAAAAGATGTCTACACTAGAGATCCACATAAAACTTGATTGACCAGATTATAAATTATAGCCAAAGATAGTATTTGATTATGGAATACTAAGAAATTTGTAGAAATACATTGTATAAGGTTCCATACTTTACTTAATTTTAATTCACTTAATTACGTCTACTTGTCGATAATGTTTTGTTCATGGAAATTAAAAGATTATTTACATTATTGATTATTACATTTACCATTATTGATTACATTTATTAATTAAAGAAATATTTATTAATTAGTTATTTAAATTAAAATCATTACTAGAAATTTATCCTCATATGTATTATGGGTCATTGTAGAAGCGTGCTCGTCGCGACCCCTACCAGCTCTTTTCAGGGCTGCAATTCTACACAGCTGCGCACCTATGCCAACCAGGGTTAGGGCGTCCCCACAAGGCGACGCACGCCAGTTCGTCCCCGTTGGTGTGGAATGCAACGAGCAAAGCGGCGATGGGGACCGCCACCCGTCGCCATTCGTCGTCCAGAGCTGAGTTGGAGGAGTTTTGGGAGAATGTAAGAGAAGTTCTAGATTTGGTTAGAGGAAACGAAAGAATTGTTGTATGTGGTGATTTGAATGGATGGGTTGGTACCGCTCGGCCAGGGTACGAGTCGGTGCTTGGAATGTTTGGTGATAAAAGGGTTAACGATGCTGGCAAGCTTATTCTGGCTGTATGCAAGGAAAAGGGTCTTCTTGTGACAAACACTATGTTTAATCACAAGAAAATCCATCTGTATACTAGAACAAGAGAGAATGAGAGAAGTATGATCGATTTATTCCTAGTGGATGACCGACTGCGAAAACAGGTGATGGATACGCGAGTGTTCCGAGGTGCTGACCTGGGAACGGATCACTATCTAGTGATTAATAGATTTAGGGGTCTGTTCGTAGGTTGGCGCCAACGGACGGCGATACCAGAACCACAGTCGGTCGGTAGCATCCGAAGCTAGAAGCTGGACATCATCGATGTCAGGAAAGAATGTGGAAGAAATATGGCAGAGCCTTAGAGATGGACTGGTTAGTGCAGCGGAAGACGTGTGTAGAACTGTGAAAAGAGGTAGTAGTAAAAAGGGTGATGCATGGTGGAATGACGAAGTGACAGAAGCAGTAAATAAGAAGAAGAACGCATGGTTAGACTACTTGGCCTCTAGTAATGATAAGGATATGAGAGAGAAGAGGAAAGAAAGATATAAGCTCCAGAAACTTCACACGAAAGCATTGATTGAGAAAGTGCGTGAAAGGAGTAGAATGAAAGCGGACGAAAGGTTGTCGCACAACTTCAAGGAGAACTCTAAGCTCTTCTGGAAAGAGGTTGGAAGGACCCGGAGTGGTGCGACAGCCTTAAGAATGAACAAAGTGCTTTCGAGAACCAATGACGTGGTCTCAGAAAAATTGGAAGTCATGCAGCGATGGAGCTAATTTTATAGAGTATGCGTGTGATGATCTTAGTGAGGAATCCGGGGGTAACCTCGTGACTTGTACGCCAGATCTCGATGACACTGAGGTCATCAGTATGAAAGAGATTGAATGTGCGATTAGAAGTTTGAAATGTGAGATTGAATGTGCGATTAGAAGTTTGAAATGTGGTAAGGCTGCGGGACTAGACAGAGTTACTGCTGAAATGGTCAAGTATGGTGAGCCTCGCGTCTGGGAAAGCCTTCATCTGCTGTGCAATTTGTGCTGGCGGACGGGGGCTGTCCCGGATGATTGGCGATCCGCGGTCATTGTGCCTTTATATAAAGGTAAAGGTTCACATTATGATTGCGGGTGCTATCGGGCGATCAGCTTGACCAGTTAAGCAAGTAAAGTTTACTCGAAGGTTTTGACACGTAGGATGCAAGAGAAATCGGAAAGATTTCTATGGGAGGCACAATGCGGATTTAGACCTGGAAGAGGATGCACGGATCAAATGTTCTCTCTCCGCATGATCGTGGAGAAGCTTCTGGCTGCTAACCAAAAGATTTTCTGTGCTTTTGTGGATCTTGAGAAAGCATTTGATAAGGTTGTAAGGAAAAAAATGTGGGAACTGTTGCCGGGGTATGGTGTGGATGGTCGATTGCTAAGGGATGTGCAGTCACTTTGAAGCCTGTGTGCGGGTAGGGCATGACCTGTCACCCATGTTTAGCGTCCAAACAGGCGTAAAACAGGGTTGTGTCATGTCTTCCTGGCTGTTCATACTGTATCTCGACAGCTGTTTACAGAAGCTGAAAGATAGCTGTTTGGGTGTGAAATTGAGTGACATAAAAGTAAGTTGTCTGCTGTATGCTGATGATGCAGTGCTTATTGCACCATTAGAGGCAGAACTGCAGGCATTAGTCACGTGTATGAAAGAGGAATTTGAAATTAATGGTCTCCGTTTGAATGCTAATAAAACTAAGGTTCTGGTATTTGAAAGGGACGAAGAAAGAACGAAGTGCGAAATTTGGGTAAATCAGGAAAATCTAGAACAGTGCGTGAAGATAAATAATAATATAATATATATCGTTAACTTGAAGCAACAATTGTTGACAGACTTTACAAGTGTCTCATTGTCTCTAAGCTCCTTCCACCTCTTGCCAACCCACTATTTAATTCATGATGGAATGTATTTTTCATCTGACACAGACATACAGAAAAATATATATGAAACATTAGCTTGCAATCCATCTGATGATAATTAGCTACTGAAGCGCTTAACTAATAAGCGTACATGTTTTTTTATCTGGAAACTGAAAATCCGCGGCTAAAATCGGGAGCCACTACAAACTAGTACATTATATTAGTGTGTGGATGAAGACTCCACAAACGCAAAGATAATAATCTTTGCGATAGTGGACTTTTATTTTTTTTATAGAAGAGGGTGGCAAACGAGCAGGAGGCACACGTGATGGTAAGTGATTACCGCCGCCCATGAACATCTGCAATACCGGAGGAATAGCGGATGCGTTGCCGGCCTTTGAGAAAGGTATAGGCTCTTTTCTTGAAGGTCCCTAAGTCATAATATAAGTCACAATTATAGTAAATTCTTATCCTACTAGTTATAACTTGTTAGATATTGTGACTACGTCAGCGAATTTTATTGAGTTTACAGAAGTAAAAAGTAGTCTTTTCCCCCCCGAGAAGTCTATAAAACATAACACAGCACAAGTAGTAATAATAAGTCTACGATATTGACTTATTATTACTACTTGTACTGTGTATGATCATAATTAATATAACTATTTAATATAATTATACCGTTGATGGGTCGAAACGACTTCATTGTCAGGACCTCTCCTTCTCCCCAGTATGGGGTAAATAGCATTATGATATAAAAAAATAGAAGCACAATTTCTATGGGAGAGATCTGATGCATTCGTTTAACGGATTTTTAGTATCATGAGCTAAAGAGTGAAAGAAAGTTTTGCGTTAAAAGGTTAAGATGAATGCTTTTAATTAAAGTGACGTTGGGCCTTTTGAATGTGCGAATACAGTCGCAGGCAAAAGATAGTGTGACATTTGTCACACAGATAACAATAAACTATTTAATCCATGTGAATTAAGGTATTTACTTAATATTAGCTCGATAGAAAAATAATTTCTTTTTTTATGACCGGATTTGTGGATTTACCAGAAACCGTGTGATATCTGTCATTGATAATGGATTAAAGAATAGCATAAACATAAAAAACATATGAATGCAATTGAAACAGTTTCGAGAAACAGTGTAAAAGTGAGGTGAGTGAGATTAAGTACAGCAAATTGTGAAATAAAATATTTTTATATTATAGTTTAGCTAAGATTAATACGTACTCAAATTAAGAATTAGAGTTTACGTATTTAAATGCAAATACTTTCTTGAACCTTGCGTTTCAAGAAGGTATTTATTGGCTTTTTGTTGTTATTTTGACATTTTTTGAATTTGATTATTTTATATTTTAGTATTTGTTTGATATCTGTTCTATGTTGAAATATAATCTCTTATATAGCGTTGTTTTATAAATCAAAAATTATGTAAAGTATAAATAAGCCACAAAAATAATACATTTTTATTTTAATAAAACATTGATATCTCTACTTTGGCGCCGACTTTAAGGCTAATTCAGCACTTAAAATTGTACTTTACACTTAATTTTTGTGGTGCCGGCTTGGGATTTAAACTTGATTCACTCTGCCGTTTATAGCTCACTTTCCTGTATACCAGATAGATTAATTTGCAATATAAACAAATCTCATAGCGTCCTGTACATGGAGTATAAATCTCACATATTATTAAATTAAATAAATTCAGTACGCTGCGCAAATGCTACTGTGGGTATGTACTAGTACGTAAAAAGATCAATAAAAGTTTTGACTATGTATTGCTGTTTGTATTGTTGTAATAATAAATTTTTCTGACATGAAGTTTATTAACACCGTAACTATAAGTGCGACAATAGTTTATTATTTTCGTATATCTCTTAAGCTACAGTCGTCTGTTAGAGATACTAAGCATCCCCTTAAGAGTATTATTTTGGTATCTTCACGCATTTCTCAATACAGGGGTAGCCAGCGGTCTGGACAATTTAATCCTTTACCTTTACCCCACATATTTTGGGTGTTTATTTAGGGATAACGTGACAGGTGGTGAGTCTGTTGACGTCACTTGTGAAATTAGGCACACGTATTTCAAATACAAAATATAATATGTATATAACTACACAAATAGGTAGAGACAACATCACATACATTGCTCCGATCCTAATGTAAATCACTTGTGGTATGGGAATCGGAAACAACGAAGGCACCACATATACCTCTGGATTTTAAATCTTAAGATATGGGATTCATATTATTACGGTTTTTTGTTCCCGTAGTATATGATATTTGGCGATTATGTTATTTTGTCAACAAACTTTCACATTTACGATATTAGTAGGATTATAAGTATTTAGTTGTCATGGCTTCTTCAGCATAAACTTTGAAAGAGTTTTGAATTTATTTTTCTGACATTAGAGTGATACCAGCAAATACTTCACGCACGCTTTAAATGCACCCCACGATAATAGTTATCCTACTAATATAATAAATGTTAAAGTTTATATAAATGAAAAATTCTAGGAAGATATAGATCAAAGAATTCTAGGAAGATATAGATTAATAGTCAATTAACTTTTTTCAGATACACAGTAAACATGAAAAGTTTCGTCGTTTTATTTGCCGTTTTGGCAGTAGCTGTTGCGCATACTGTACCCTTGGTGCATATCGTCGTAAACATTGGCGCCCAAAACAACGGTAAACCAGAAATAGAGACCCCAACACCAGAGCCAAGCGATTTGGAAGTTATTCCTCCTCATGAAATAAATCTACCTACCCCGTCTGAAATTGTTCCCGATCCTGTTATCATTCCAGCCCCAATATTACCGGTAGTTATTGTTCCTCAACCAGTAGAACTGCCAAAACCTTTTCTTCCGGAAGTTGTTGTTCCGGCACCTTTACCTGCTCCTGAACTTCCGGAAGTTATTATACCTGCGCCTGTCATCGCGCCAGAAAATCTTAATTAAATGTAACTCTTAGCACCCGCAAATACTTCGAGAAAAATTAGAAACTATACATTTTATTTTACATATTCCCACATATTTTATTTTTGTAGAATGTAAATTATATTCGACGTTTCGGCATTTAATAAAAGAATACTTAAGTTATTCTCTTTTTACTTGGACAAAATCTGTTTTGCTTTTGTCGCCTCACATAGGATATGAATGCAGACATTCTTGTCTTACTGCTAATAGACCCTATATTACTTGTATACATACAAAATGAAAAAAATGAAAAATGTCTTTATTTCTTTATCTTAACCATACAAACATAGGCTAGTGTTTGGAGACTCCTTTTAGGCAAAGCATTACCTGTAGTAGGAGACTCCGCTCTTCCATAAAATAAACATTATTATATGATTAAACAAAGAAAAACAAAATTTATTTCAAGGTGTAAGTACAACTTATAGTTAAATTTACCTTATATAATTAATTATCTTATATAAATTATCTTATATAATAAATTTATCTTATATAGTTAATAATTAAAATATAATTACATCTTTACTATTTTTCCATTCAACTGTTGGACTTATTTCACAAAAACTCTCAAAAGTCTTATACAACAGAGACTCGGTCTCATTGTAACTTTTGTCTTTTAGCCAAGTAAGCAATGTTTGTTTACATTTGAAGTAATTGAGAGAGTGAATATTAATTTATGAATTTATTTTATTATATAGGTAGCCAGACTGTTTCATATACTGTCTACTTGCTTAAGTAGACTTTATTTGTACTACCGGTACTACAGAGCCTTTTCTTCGCTTATTTATTACGCTAGGGTCATACTTAAGATGTTTATGTATTTTTAGCACTGTATGAAGTATATATAATTTTCTTATACTTAAAAGACCACGTAAAGAGTAAAGGCATTTAGAGGGAAACTTATATGATTTAAAATACATTACTTTCAGAAGGGATCTTTGTGCTTTCTCTAGTTCAAATAATTTAGTTTTTGCTGTTCCACCCCAGACTGGTATACAGTATAAACACATTGGTATACAGCACAAAACATTTTGTCATATACAAAATATGACAAAATGTTTTGTGAATGTCGACTGGTGGACGGAGGCCTAACTCGTATAGAAGGCTTTCACCACGGATGGTTTTGTTGTTGACGGTCAGTAGTCATCGCCCATACAACCACACAGTAAAGGATATTTTATTTGTTATATATTCAGAGATATATAACAAATAACAGAATTGGTTCTGACCTCTGAATATAGATTATATTCAGAGGTCAGAACCAATTCTGAAGTCGAATAAGCGCGAACACACGCGCGGACAAACAAATACTATTCATCTAGCCCTTGAAAACTCGTTCTTCACTGTATCTCAAAACATTTAATTATTTATTAATACACAAACAATTAACTGTCAATAAACTTTATTACATTTATTATTGTTCTCACGCCTGACTCTTTCGAGAAGAGGGGCTATAAACTATGTGACTCATGCGCGCCTAGTCGATGACGTCGCGTCTGGTGCAAGGGTTGAATGAAAGATAAACGCCAGTCACCGGTTGTTTTTGCGGAATGACGCAGATGCAACGATATAGAGCCTTCGTTATTTTCCTGTGTAGTAGAAACTATTTTTAATCTTAAACGTGATGTAATTTTATTTAACATTGGAGTCATGAAATTGAAATCTTGTTATAAAAATAGCAATCACTAGTATTAATCACGTATAAAAATATAAATCGTAGTTATACCCTTTTAAGGTTATTATTACATTTTTGAAATATATTTAGGCTATTTACTTTGTAGTAAAACTGTAATACTTAAATGCAGCAATTTTTAATTTAATATCAAAACAAAATATGTTTTAATATTGTTTATTTTCCACATGTTATTCTTACGCTAAACGGAATGCAGCAGCTGCCAGTTGTATACTTGAATGCAACAAAAAGACTAAGAATTTTTTGGCTAGGTATGTGATGAACGATAGATCTGCAGCCATTCTACTCTTTTATATTTTATTGCATATGTCAAATCCTCTTGACAGGGATTATTTACAATACAGTAAGTCTCATACATTTTTAAATGAATTTCTAAGTTGCGCATGTTTTTAATCTTTAACCATGACAGCCTTCGTAATTCAAAGCTGGTAATCTTACACATTTTTGACATATTTTGGTTAATAGTAGTATTTTATAATACTTAATGCTAATAGAAAAATTGGTACAGATATTCAGATTAGCAAGAGCTCTCAAGATGGTACGAAATTAAATGATATTTTTTACATTATTGCTAAATATTTAGTATATGATGTAAGTATTTAGTTGCTAAGAATTTTGTAGGAACACAAACAACATTTTCGTTTTACTATTTATATTTATAAATTATAGTAATTATTTATAGTTAATATCCGAGTGGTTGAGTATAAGAGATAAAGACGACGACGGGCTCAGCATCTGTCACGTTGTCCTTAAATATGTCTTTGGCGGAAGGTGGGTCACCTTCGAACGAACTCAATTGTCTAGACCTTTGTCTGCCCTAATATGGGAATTGCGTGAAGATATTTAATTTTTTATATTATTCTGCCAGAGCCTCAAATTTAGCACTTAGCAATTACGGTAAGATGACAAAGGTAAATGTAATAAACTTTTACACTTATTTCGTTCTAGTTAACATTATAATTGACATATTTTATATGCGTAAGCAACAATAAGAGAACAACAAGAACGAACGTTATTTGCGAATCCAAATGACGTCATAAACGCAAGATTCACTTCTGTGTCTCAAGACGCATACCTGCAACAGGTTCTCGGAACGCTCTCTCGCTTCCATGAAGCTTTTATTTTTTATGCACCTGCTCTTATTTGGACCTTCCCATTTAATTGTTACCGCGTAGCAAATACGACCATCAATTACCGTGACAGCCTATTTTTTGTTTGTACTCAACTTATTTATCGTCTGTGAGTAATGACTGGGTCGACGCGTTGTTGAATTCTTCGAAGAAACCATAATCGTTACGGTTACTTAGTATAAGCAATGCTAATTTCAAGAGTGACAATAATCAAAATAAATATTATTATCAGGTGTATGTCATTATTTATGTAAGTAAGATTAATTTATATGCTGCACACAGTGCATATTGTGCATATTGCGTAATGTGAAAACCAAATCAACCCGGGCATTTTTTCGATAAAAGATTGTAGGTACGCAAAATAGACATACCGACAATAACAGTCTATCTGTATACGTAACTTTTAAAAAACAAAACAAAACTAAATATTTAAATTTTTGTTTGATTGGCCAAGAAGTAGTTAAAACATACAAACCTAAAATACAACTGAGCGATTTACTATGTATGTAGTTACATGGTATGGAATGGAAAAAATATTTTAAATGCTGGTCTATTTGTAATGCCATTTTGTTTATTTTGATACACTAACTTACGGCCAAAGTGTTATCTATACACTACTTGTAATTATGTTTTTTTACTTGTAGAACTTATGCATGTGTGCAGCAACATCGAGCGTTTGTGATGGAGGCGATAATGGATGCAAAGGTCACGCTATCACTCGAAGACTGTCAGGTTTGACCTTGCTCCAGATCACAAGACCTTGTTCTCTCCACCAAGCTACCGAGCCACCAACACTTATACATTTCAATAGTTGGCTATTGTGCTTGATTGGCCGACCTACCATTATGTCGGTGTAGACTGTACATTTACTTCCTTTCTTTTCGACGTACTGTTGGTAAGTGACTCTGTATTAAATAAATACACAACACATTTTGCGAAGTTTTCTGTTGTGTGCCCTTCAATTGTCAAAAGTGACTCATAAAATCTATTAGTTATTTATATTATTTGAAACAACTTCCTTGTGTTACCTACATAGCGTATAAATCATATGTATGCCATACCCTTCTACCATAAGAGGGATTTTCCACAAAAACTACGCATAAACCCTCTAAGTGTAGTAAAGAGTAATTTTTTGCAGCTTCTTCATCCTTCTTAGCCGTTACTGTTCATGATCGGTCTATTTATTTTTCGGTTTTTCCACAATGTACATAATTTATCCATCAAAATTTCAATTATATATATATATATATATATATATATATATATATATATATATATATATATATATATATATATATATATATATATATATATATATATATATATATATATATATATATATATATATATATATATATATATATATATAACTATAAAAATAATTTAAGATATAAGCGTGTGCCCTTCAATTGTCAAAAGTGACTCATAAAATCTATTAGTTATTTATATTATTTGAAACAACTTCCTTGTGTTACCTTCATAGCGTATAAATCATATGTATGCCATACCCTTCTACCATAAGAGGATTTTCCACAAAACTACGCATAAACCTCTAAGTGTAGTAAAGAGTAATTTTTGCAGCTTCTTCATCCTTCTTAGCCGTTACTGTTCATGATCGGTCTATTTATTTTTCGGTTTTTCCACAATGTACATAATTTATCCATCAAAATTTCAATTATATATATATATATATATATATATATATATATATATATATATATATATATATATATATATATATATATATATATATATATATATATATATATATATATATATATATATATATATATATATATATATATATATATATATATATATATATATATATATATATATATATATATATATATATATATATATATAACTATAAAAATAATTTCAGATATAAGCCTGTAACTAATACTGCAGCATGATTTTTTGTTAAAATGTTGAATATTGTTTAAAATGTTTACGTCGTACAATTCGCAAAGTGAATTGTCATTTCCAGTACACTGGAGCATGGCAAAAATTATAATAATGCCTGCAATTCTGACTTATGTATTGTTATGCACAATTACCCTCTAAGTGTAGTAAAGAGTAATTTTTGCAGCTTCTTCATCCTTCTTAGCCGTTACTGTTCATGATCGGTCTATTTATTTTTCGGTTTTTCCACAATGTACATAATTTATCCATCAAAATTTCAATTATATATATATATATATATATATATATATATATATATATATATATATATATATATATATATATATATATATATATATATATATATATATATATATATATATATATATATATAACTATAAAAATAATTTCAGATATAAGCGTGTAACTAATACTGCAGCATGATTTTTTTGTTAAAATGTTGAATATTGTTTAAAATGTTTACGTCGTACAATTCGCAAAGTGAATTGTCATTTCCAGTACACTGGAGCATGGCAAAAAATTATAATAATGCCTGCAATTCTGACTTATGTATTGTTATGCACAATTACGAAAAGGATCGCTAATAACTAATTTCACGGTGATTTCGACAGTTCAAAGTAACGACGTGTTTTCAGAAAATGTTAATATAAACTCCCCAAGGTCAGGTACAATCGATTACAAAAGTATAAACAAACGTTATATTATCAATTTTGTAAATTAAAAATATAAAATACTCATTAATAAAAATATAGCATCCGTATCTACATACGCCGCAAAACTTGAAAAGTAGTCGATAAATGAACTTTAAACATTCACAGGTCGTTGCATTGTTACCCAAGAGTAACAATGCAACGACCTGTGATAGTTTATACAACTTTGTGACTTATCGCAAAATAATATATCCCAGATACCCGGATGTAGTTAATAGTACAATAATTTCTACAAATGACCAGGTCTAAAAATGCCACGTAATATGCATTTACCACCTATTTTGTTCCATTATTTTAATTAAAATCCAATTATTATTAAACAGATGTATAAATTTTATATACTTTATATTTAGTCTTGAGTTTAATCTTTCGGTATTATACCTATCCTATGATGATTGATTTATGGACTGATTTTGTATTAATAAATCTGAGCTCTGGGTTGAAGATGTCATTCACGCTATTAACAATGTATTCGCAGTGTAGGTGGGAAGGTACCTCGTAATATCTTATTGCTGTCTAATAATATTTACTATTCGCAACTACGTAGCATTGAAAGTCACTTGAATGTTCGCCCAGCTTCCGTCCAACTCAACTAATTTAAGAGGAAAGAAGCTCAAAGTGATGAGCTCATTCTAGCGAGTATTAAGATATTTATAACGTAGCTTTAGAGCGTACCTTACGTACCTCAATTAGATCCGGAGATATAATAAAAAAACTATCTTCACGCCATTCTAAAGACTGGAGTAGACTGAGAACCACTAAGACTAAAAAAATCAAGGAAATCTTTGTGTTCATTATATTATTCGGAGTCCCTGAAGTATTAGTACACTTTCCAAGGACGGTGGACACGTTATCTTAACACCTGCCATAATTAAATTTTCAATTGTTCGTTTTGCGGCGTGTGTTAAAACTGATACTGATGAAGGAGGATACTGCTTAGACAGGCAAACATCAGTTTACACACAAGTCTGCAGTCTATCCTGTCGTGAAATAACCTTTCCGGGCAAAGAACGAGACATGCAGCTGTTTAATTTATTTTTTGAATAGAATTCTAGCAATGCCAAATAACATTACCAGTATTCCTGTAAACCACTCCAACTAAGCTGCAATACTGGTGTCTGGAGACATATCATGTTTCGCAATCCACACCCTAAACCATTAGGCTATTGCCGCTTACTTTGACTTCTTATTTCTTTAATTTAATTGGCGGATTAACAAAATGAACAAAACAAAATATCCACCGAGCAGATTCTCATTTGGGTTCGGGTTCGAGGCAGTATTTTCAATTTTCATCACTTGTGACGTTGTAAAATACAGCACTTGAGTCTCCTGTGAGGAATTTCTTTAACATTTTGCGACATTCGTCCATACGAAGGCGTTTGTGGTTTTCGGTAAAGATTGGGGGAAAACATCCGGTGCAGGACTTACTAATGCCTTTTGTACTTTACTCGTACCAATGCCTATGGTTGCCCGCTTCTGACGGTAGGTCATTCTAGAGAATAATAATATTACTCTATCATGTGTTGCACAGTACTGATGTTATCTTCAAATTTATCTGTTGAAAGTTGTCAGTAGCGCAGACCATTGAGACCTCTGAGATTGCTAAGCCCACGCTTAAATTCATTGAATATCATAGTTTTCTTATTGATTCAGACCACAATCAAAGCCGTGCCGACAATTCACAACAACAATTGACAAATGACTGCTACATTATACACTATAAATATAAGTTTTATTGGCAATGTTTCTAACTGGCCAGTTCTAGAAAAATTCATTGCAACCTAGGTAAGTAACATTATCACTATTCAGTTATAAAAGTTTATTATACATTTTAATTGTTATTTTTATTATGAATAAAGGAAACATCATTAATATTTATGTTAACCTTAAATAAAACGTTAATTTATACATAATACTTTGAATAACATTTGCAAAACTCTACAATTACTGTTTTGTTTACTACTAATATTACTAACGCAGTGAGCGTTATGAATTAGACAATCTAAATCCTATTTTCTCTGCTTTCTGCGAGAGTAGTGGCCGTGCCCCCACCCCCACGTGGGGCGTGAAAGCTCTGCGGTCGTGCGCGGGCGTCACTAAGTGTGCCACGCAGGTCGACGAACGCCGGCCTAGACCCACATACCGCAATTGGGACACAATCAGCGACAGTATACCGAGCGCGTTGACCCCGCGCGGTGAAATGACCATCTCTCTCCTTTAAACTCTTTCTCTCGACATCGCTGTCGCTTAGCAACGGCTTTCCCGTCGGCACGTTGATTGCTAACGATTCGACAATTGCTTGCGTTTTGATATTCTGATAACACAATCATTATGCGGAGTTTATAGATTTCTTTTAAACATTGTAAGCCTTATAAAGTGCTATGTTGTAATAAATTTCTATATTATATTTTGTGCTTAATTCAAGTTATTGCTTGAATTCCGTCTTCTGAAGCTAAAAGTGAAAATTCGAAATATTCGAATTCTCGTTAAAAATTATAGATATTTAGAGTGTTTTATCTTCGCTTGCTATGACAAAATAATTTATATTTAAACAACGAGGTGTAGTTAACAGAAGTTATTTATCTTGAATCATTAACGTGTCGCATCATCTACGGCACGGTGGTATGTTGTGTATGAGCGAGTAATGCGTGATCTACGTACAAATAGTAACGTTCATGAAAGGCGCTCAATTTTCACTTTCAAGTTGAATTTGCTATTCCGTTTAGAAATAAAAAAATGTGGAAATAACTTCATATTGTGGCAAATATATTAGAATCCTGTTTCAAATATATAAGACGTATATATCTGTCATTATTATTATTTCTTTTAGAAATTCCAAAAAATTATTTTTATTTATCATCATAATTAATGTAGAATAGTTAAAAAAAAACTTTTCTTTGCATCGTGACCTGTAAGAAAATGTTAATTGGGACAATAATTAATTTATCGTGTTGATATGTAGGTTAAAGCTAATATCGAAACGGCAATCTCTATGATTATTAAACAACCCAAATTTGAGACTGTCTCGGCGTGTGTCCTTTTCATTTGGGTATGTTTTTGTGTCATAAATTTTATCTCTAAAAGCAAAACTGTCAATAAGAGAATTTTTATCATAGTTTTGTATGATACCTGATATCGATGCCATTAAATAATCAAATTATCACAATTGCAGAACAGCTTACTTCAGAATGGTTGCCAAAAATGTTCATTTTCCGAAACACCAAGTGCTCACCTAACAGCTGACAAAGCATCGGTTTCCAGTTTACTATTTCACTATGAGAACTCTGGTCTTCATTTATTTATTAAGTACAAGGCTGCTGTTCATAGCTGATGTGTGTATATTCACATGCACTTGCACTTCTTTATTTCTATATTCTTATATATTTTAACTGAAGAAATACTAAGGATATTAGGTACATTTGTCATTGGATTCATTTTTTGGATTTCTTCACCACCCCTACCACCACCACCACACACACGAAAGCCTTTATTAAGAACTATTTTTAGTCGTGGAGAATAAATAAATGATGGGATAAAGTTTTTATTAACGGAAGATACATTAAAAGTTGCTTGAGTTGTGCTCAAAAAATTTGGTTCCCATCCACGGAACAAATGATTTATTTCAATACGAGAAGAGTTCACAAAACTTCCTTTAGGTTGTATGTTTTCCTTAGCCTTTTAAAAATTGTGAGAACAAAAAATATACAAAAATTATCTGTAACCCTAAAACTGAAGTTTGTTCACTTATAAACTGTTTTGAAACAAATGAGTAATAAGTAAATTCAATCGGATAAGAGCGAACGGAAACGAAAGTAAAAATGAACATGCTGATATAAATAAGAACTAGGCGAACATGTGATACACTAAGAAAGGTGTACAAGCGAACGCGGTGGTTTCATCTAGGGAGAAAAAGTGACGGCGATCGAACTGGAAACTTCAGAGATTTAGAGCCAGTATTGTCTCAGCGGCGTTCCCGCGCCTCCATGCACTTGTATTGCATTTTTCCCCTACTTCTTCACTTTCTTCTTATGTACACTTTCTAGACTTTATGGTGAAATGTGTACGCTTTCTAACGTAACATTAGTGCAAGTTTTTCTACGTTAATCATTTGTAATGAAATCGAGTTTATGTTTTTATTCTCTGTTATTCATTTGTTATCGATTGTTACTGTTTAAATTATTTTTACAGCGATACATATAGCAATGTAAACGTCCAAAACAATAAATTATATTACGAGTTTTACATTATCTACTTGAAACTTGCATTTAGTATTTGTATTTAGGTCATTTCTCCGGAGGCTCGATCTGGAAATCTGCATAGACGGATGTCGTTGCTATTAGATATTGTAAGTTTCTCTTAGATTGGTGAAACTTTCGGAGTGAGCGAAGTGTGCCGGGGCGACAGTCGTGCTGGGCTCCTAAGAAAATGGGCCCATGACTCTAAACTATAAAACGTGTCTAAGTAGGCCATCGGCGTGTCGCAGGATAGCTTACCGAACGCTATGCAAATCGCTGGGAACTTTCTTCCGTCGCACTGAATGCTTTGCGGCCATTGTATCGATTTCTCTCGCGCGTTGTAAATGTTACCTTTGTTACATATAGAAGTTAATGTTTTGAACTATTTCCTAATGATATACACTAATTTTATTGTAGAAAGATTTTATACAAACTCATTTTTTAATTAAAAAATAGGAATATCTATATTGGTCTTCGATGAGTTTGCTTGTGTGAATTTAGTAGAGTGATGATATGATTTTTTTAGAAAATCATAATCTTCCAAGAAATGTATTTTGATAATTTTTGGATAAAATCTGTTGAAATAGGTTTATATAAAAAAACAAATACTTTAAACTTTTAAATAAGCTTATGACAGAGATTCAACATTTAAGATCTTTATAAAAGTTTACATTTCGCAGTCTTTAAATGGACAGATTGCAAATCGTCTATGGTAATAGATAAGTCGAAATTTGTTATCCTAAGAGGTCGTTGAACGGTATAAATTAGGTGTTGTTGTATACTTTCTCGTTTGGGCGATAGTGGGAGAGGCGTTGTTTGGGAATTGGTCGTTTGACGAGAGACCACGACCCGCGCAATACGCAGGCGCAGGCGCACGCGGCGCGCTGCTGCGCTAACCTACTTGGCGAGCGTTGATCTCTTTGTTTGTAAACATGGCGTCGCTGTTGCCGCCCTGAACACTCGCTGAACCATATTCGTCCGGCTTTAGTTTGGGTTCCGTAAGAAATAACAAATTTAGCAGAGTGACTTGAAAACAATAACTGTACAACTATTTGTAAACAATAAAAATAGATGTGCTTTGAAATGGTTATTATTCACCTATTACTACTTTACAATACTTTACTAACTTTATGATAACGGGGACGTTGTCAGTTTCTTCAGCAATCATTTCGTTTTTGCCGTGTTACGTGTATGCCTTTCTTTAATGCACTAAGTAATGGGTAAGTAGTAAGAAAAATGAATCATAATTGCAAAGAATTATAGGTGTAATGTTGATCACAATACCATAGAACACACAGTTTAGACACTGCAGCTTATCACCTTTTGGTTTTATGGTTTTCGAGATGGTTATACGGTTATGTATATTTAAATAGCCACTGTATCTTTTAAAGTTGTTTCCTAAGTCGGCTCTTACGATACCCCCAGGAAGATAGTAGGTGGTAGTTTGCACCCCGGTGTTTCTAATCAACCCAATACAGAGGTCTCGACAATTTAGTCCTTTTGACCACCTTATTTCGGACAATGTGTCAGGGAGTGAGCCACGATATAAAACATGGATATATAAGAAAGTCACGATAGCCGAGTTGTTGGGTGGTCGGAATTTCGAGTCGAGAGACCCGAGTTCGGTCCCCAGGTGGCTCGTACCAATGGGTTTTTCAAAAAAAACTTACGTACGAATTATCGTTGACTTGGACTTAAAGACGGCGACGGGCTCACCACCTGTCACGTTGTCCCAAAAATATCTTCGGTGGAAGGTGGTTGAAGGGACTTTATTGTCTAGACTAGACCTCTGTATACAGGGGGTATTGGGAATTACGTGAAGATATTTTTTTTCTTTGTCCTGATTTTTCTTACCACCTTTTAAAAAGTCACGATAGCCGAGTGCATGGGTAGTCGGAATTTCGAGTTAAGAGACCCGAGTTCCATCCCCAGGTGGCAGGCTCGTACCAATGGGTTTTTCAAAAAACTTATGTAAGAATTATATCGTTGGCTTGGACATAAAGACGGCGACGGGCTCACCACCTGTGATATCGTCCCGAAAATATCTTCGGTGGAAGGTGGGTCAAAGGGATTTAATTGTCTAGACTAGACCTTTGTCTACCACTGTATTGGGAATTGCGTGAGGATATTTTTTTTACCTTTTAAATAAAGCCGATACAAACATAAAAAGGTCTTATAAATGTATAATATATCGAGAGCATTTCTTCAATGTTGTAAGGAAGCACGGCAATGAGTCATACGATGATGATCTTTGAACTTGATTGCCATGTTTTTACAGCGTAAGAATAAACCGCCTCCATTCCTTCCCGTCGATATCGTAAAATGTTACTAAGGATGGCATAATAAGTATCTCAAAAACTATTAGAACAAAATTCAGCAAGACGATGATAGATACCCACCTCTAAGGTGCGAGTTATCTATATACTGCGAATGGCAATCCGATTGCCAAGTGTGGCGATTACGGCAAACCGTACGGGTTTGCCGTAAACCTATGAAATACAGGGGACTATTACATTCAGTTATAATATGATGATGAAGGTTTATTAACATTTAGTGAAATACATACAAGAAATAGGTATAGCTTCGTTGTCGTCCTGGTATACGAAAAATATCTTTGATGTAATAATGTTAACTGTATTGATGAAATCCAAACAGTAACTTCTTTGAAATTAAGCATCCCAAGTAATCTTTACCTGAAAAAGCGTAGATTAAACAGGGCCATGGAAGTAAGTATTGACAGATTGAATTGCTAACAAAATTTGCTCAAGCTCTATGTACACGTTGCTGCCCAAATATTACATTACATTGTTCTCACTCCACAGCACTTCGTGTACTTAAACAGTGCACGCGATATGACCTCAATACTTGAGCATTCATCCACACGACTTTGATACATGTCTTGTTATGCGTCCAATGATCGCTTTAGATTAATAATAAATAATACGCATTAACGATTAAAGTACAAAGATACGACAGAAATATGAATCAATGAAATAAATTTAGGCAATTAAACGTAACAGCAAAACGTGCAGCTCGAATTTATGTTCCCGATTATTGTGAGCTACACGCCTGACTTTATTATGTAAAGGCTTCTATTAGCTCAGAGCGGTTTATCCCTTCACATTATCATGGGTCATTGAACCGGTACTGTTCTGCTGTTCTTGCAAAGAATGCGAGGTCACCGATGGCCCTGGTTGGCGCCAGCGCATTCAGCCGGTCAGCCGCCGGTTTGACTCACTGCTCTGCGAGCCTCTTTTACCTGTGTGTGAAATTGCGAGATCTCTTAACGACTCATAAGTTTCGAAATAACCTTTTAAAACGACAAATACAACCACTTCAGCAAACACATGCCAACTTTCGGTCTTCTCGTATTGCGACGTTCACTACGAATATATTGTGAATTTCAATATCAGAGTTTTATTAGGTTAGAGTCTGATTAAAATTTGTTTTAAAATTCACCTTATTTATTTTGCTTCAAGTGATTCTTTTTTAAACTTTAATATGTTGCCACTTCAAAATTTTTCTAAATAATGCTGTAAAATCTTAAACGCTAAATTTATGCCAAAAGGTCATGAGAATCCCGAATGGTTGGATGATCAGAATTTCAGTCAAGAGACTTGAGTTCAATCCCCAGGTCGTAGCCTCGTATCAATGAGTGTTTTCAAAACGTTTGTACGATTTATACCATTGGATTGAACATAAAGACGGAGACAAGCTCAGCCCCATCACGTTGTCCCTATAAATGTATTCGATGAAAGGTGTTCTTTATTGTCTGGACCGATGTGTATTTATATTAAATTTTTAATGATTAAAAAATTTATTATTTATTTTATATTAAATTTATGGTCAGGGTTGATTTTTTTTCTAAACATCCGCCGTCTGTACCTTTACACCACCACTGACAGCATCGTACAATAAATTTCTACTTTTTACAGGTTTAATATCACTACAAATTTCAATTGCTCATTTATACTTTTACATTTGGCTTGGTTTTTTAAGTGGAATCGGATGGATTACAAGCTACTCGTAAATGTTCCAAGTTCCTTGGATTTCTGTTATTAAATTAGGATAAAATATAAAAAGTCGCAAGTAATACTAATATTTCTACTACATGAAAACATTTTGATCTCTGTTATAGTAGATGACTTGAAAATCTACTAAGAATCTATAGAAAGAAAAAAAAATAACCCTTTGACAAATAAACAATTAAAGATTCGATTTTTGCACGAGTACACTGTTAATTAACAAACATCTGCTGTTAATTGTTATTATAGCAAATTGTTATTATTAACTGTTACAAATTATGTATCAATTTGTCGAATCGAGGTTAAAAACGTGCACTTTATAAATAACTTGAAACTTTCCTGGTCCCTATAAATATATCGATTATCCACGCGCTCTTTATGCATTCCTGGAATTCTGTCGACTATTGTGCAACAGCTGCACTAGCTAAGGGTAAAAGACTTGAATGCATTGACCCTCGCTATTACAACCGCCTTTTTCGAGCGAGCAAAAAAGAAAAGGTAGAAAGGACGCAGGTATTCGAGACCGTACTTGCGGGATAAAAACGAATAAAATAATGTAGTTCGTTCATTGGCCCTGGATGGAGTAGACGACCGGAGCAGGCGGCCGCCGACTTCGTCTTAGTCTATGCGCCATTGAAAGTAAAAGAGACCTTCTCTCTAAGTGTAATCTAGGTAGCTGCGCTCATTAACAACAACATCTCATTAAATATGTCATTGACTTACGTTGACTATTTTACGAATCGATTACGATTTTGGTCTGTGATTGAGATTTGACAAATGTTTTCATCGGCGTTAGATAAGTAAGTTATTCTTTAACTTTTTCTTCATTTTCTACGCCATCGTCAACTTTATTGCGAGAGGAAAGCATTTTAATGAAAATTAATTATCACTGACCACCGTGAACAGTTTCATGCAATATATCAAAATCCGATTACAAAGATAAAAAGGGCATATAATATTGACTATGAATGTCGATAATTATTGATCAAAGGATAAAATACCCGTACCAATACTTGCTCTTAATAATTTATACATTTTATATGTAGGAAATATGCATAACGTTAATAAGTTAAGATATTCCTTTCGTTTGGCAACTGGAAAATAGATTTTGGTTTTTGGCCTGTCCTGTTTAATCCATTCGAGTTGATAAAACGTAAATGTCCTTTTAAGTGCAGTTGTGCGGGCGTCTACCTCTTGTTAACCTTGCATTGTGTCAGTAACACTGGCCGCGGGATAACTGTACGGTGGCTGAATGAAAATAGCAAAAAAGTAGGGCCGAATGCGTTCTGTAAAGAAGAGCCGTAATGCAGCCCTTATTTTTGCTTCTGTTATACATGTTTGAGGAAGTTAAGATTTACTATAATTATGATACTGTTAATATAAATCATCACAAGTCTAGCCATTGTAATATTATTAGATAAAACTTTAGTATTTTGAACATCGGCGACTCCACCCACGTTAGCCGCCCTAGGCAGAACCTCCTCGGGAGAGAAAATGCTTCCTCTCCCTCTCTCTCCAGGCTCGACGTGCCAGAACATAGACCCGTCTACCGTCTTGGTTTCCAAACCCCCGTGGACAACGACTCACCTTTAAGTTGCTACCCGAAGGTCATGGGACTCCGGAAGGTGGGTGCTTGCCCAAGCATTTGCCCACCTGTCACTCAGCATTGATCTAGATTTCACTTCGACCACATTTGGGCTGCGGGAGGCAGGGTAGCGGCGACTCGCAATGCCGTCAATGCTCATCCGCCGTGAATGTGCCTTTGCTGTGGAAGGCAAGAAGAACCGTGCAAAGTTAACGACGCCCTTCCTCTACAGTCTACCAATTATTTATTAGATTTGGATCTATCGATATAATGAAGGTTTCAAGTTATGGCTTTTCTTGCTTTCGTACAGTGTTTACGATTTATTTCGTTAAATTCTTAAGAATTATTTGGATTTGACCTTTGCTACCGTGGAAAAAGAAGCATGGATACGTCTCTATCCGGGCAAAGATGTTCCACTGAAACCTAATTCACAAAAAAGGTGGGATATCCTGTTGATCCAGAATGTGCAGAAAAGCTTAATAATCAGATTGGGTGCATTAATTTGTCCTTGTGGCAGCGACGTCGGCGAATTGAGACTTCACGGTCTGTCATGCTAAAAACCTTTCCCAGAAGAAACTTTTTGGGATAACGTGATGGGTGATGAGCGTATTGCCGTATTTATGTCCAAGCCAACACATAAGTTTAAGCCAATACACAAGTTTTTGAATAAACCCAATGGTACGATCTTACCACCTGGGGATATATAAATAAATATATATATATATATATATATATATATATATATATATATATATATATATATATATATATATATATATATATATATATATATATATATATATATATATATATATATATATATATATATATATATGTATATATATATATATATCTATATATATATATTTATTTATTTTTATTTATTTATTTATTGCCAATATAACTATCTTTACAGGAAATCCCCAATGCGATAGCTTAATATTTATATATATATATATATATATATATATATATATATATATATATATATATATATATATATATATATATATATATATATATATATATATATATATATATATACATATATATATATATATATATATATCCGAAGGCCTCTTGTTTCCATAAATATTCCTCCGGTTTTAGAACCTTGAGGAATATTTAGGAAGGACGGCAAGAGACCTGACGGCTTGACATTGGTTTCTCTTGGGAGAGGGGTACACTTCTTGTGTGGGACGCTACTTGCGTCGATACATTTGCGACCTCTCACATCTTGGGTACTTCGATAAGCGCCAGGGTAGCATCAGAGTCAGATGAATCGGGTAAGTGACGCAAATCTGAGTCCGCGGGGTTGTACCCACGACTGGTCGTAGCTGCGGATGACAAGAGGGCTGGTTCTTTACTCGCTCAACGTTTAAGTCACGTCACGATTAATTTTTAATGTTCGGGCACTACCTGCCGAATTCTGTTAAACGGGCTTTGCTGAAAATCAGTGTTGTGCCTACCCGCAACTTATCCTGAGCGCAGACCTTTTTGTTGCTTTACTAGAACGCCACTAATGTATTTTGTTTCTTTTTTATTATTATTAAATTAATTAGTATGTTTTTTAGTTAAGGCACTTTTATTTTATTATTTTTATGTTGTGTTTATACATTTTTGATTTAAATGTGTTCTGTTTTAGTTTTTTTTTGTTCCGGTGAAATAAGCAACAAATAAAGGTTAACAACAAAGAAAGAAAGAAATTTCTTTCTTTCTAAGTCTAGCCATTCAATATCGAAATGCAGTCAGTGTTCTCGCAACCATGACACAAGAAGTAGAGCTGACGATTATTGCAGTTTTTAGGTAATAAGTATTGTAAATGTAAATGTAATTTAGTTTTAGTTAGATGAGCCGTAATGGTAGCATTAGTTGAGCCATATTTATCTCAAAGCTTATTTTTGTAATAATATAAAGTAACCCAAAAGAATGAGATAAAATGAGAAGACCTTTGAAGAGACCTTTGTTTCTGTTGAAATTTGGGCGGTGCCACAGTTTCTTCGGCGTTGTCATATACACTCTTCGTATACCGAAGTGTTGAGATGTAGCGTTCCCCATAAGATGAAGTGATAACCTAAAATTGTTACGGGAAGTCGAAGGATGCTGGTGGCTGAGGAGCGCTGTTTAAGGAAAGTCTTATGTGAGGCCTATGGTCAGCAGTTGACTTTTGAATTTAATGGCTCTAAAGAAGAAAAAGAAACCAGAAATATCCTATAATTACATGCTCCGAACCCTTTAATCGAGATAAGAGACTGTTCTCGCGGTAAGACATATGTCGTCTACTAATTATTAATATTATCCGTTTTATGTCAGTAATTGCGATCCGTTCCATAAATAACCAACATTACGGTGTGAATGCTATTCGGTTTATCAAAAACGCTACTGACTGGTTTATTTGATAATTATCAAAACTTTAATTTTATCATTAATATTTATGCCTTTATTTACTTCTTAAGAAAAGTCATTTACCTTTGATGTGAGCAATATCAGGAGGCATGTTGAAACTATTAATAGTTTATCTCACATCACGAGCAAAACAAAATGCCGGCTATTTTATAACCTATATCATGCATGCATTTGGTACGTATGGAGCGGGTGATGTATGAAATACTTTGAACGTTTGTTTCATTCTACACGCAATGTGACAAGGACAAGTTTTTGTGGCATGTGTACTACAAGGCAATGTTTCTTGAATGTCAGCAATCAATAGGCATACATATCAAGTAACGGCTTGCTTTGTCACGGCCTAAGATAGCAAATTCTTTAGGATTGTTCTTATACCTTGTATGCCGGTTCTAAGTTTGTGTTAGCGTGTGTGGGTGATTAGCTGTATCTGTTGTTGATAATGAGCGGCACGTGCACTGGGTAGTAAGCATTAATCGGTAGTGCCGGTGCTATGATCGTTATGATTGGTCCGATAACAGCAGCTCGGCCGCTGACCGGCCTTCACACTTCGCGTCGCCTGCGCCCGCCATTGCGAGCGACCTCGCTGTCCGTCTCACACTCCACCTAGCTAGGGCACCCATTTGTAAAGTGCAGTAATCAGGGACAGAATGCATAAGTTTAAAAAATAACTTAACAAAGTAATTAAACAAAATTCTTATTTATAACCTATTAAATATTTTTTCAGAATTTTTCAAATTTTTCACTCGGTTTTAGATATTAATTTATAGAGTTCATGATAATTTTAGAATGTTTTAATTAAAGTAAAAATTATATGTTTGTAATAAATAAATAAATATCTTCACTTAATTTCCAATACAGGGGTAGACAGAGGTCTAGTTTAGACTATTAAGTCCCTTCTAATTCCGATAAGCCAACTAACTATTGTAATACTTAAGATATCATTCGACTAGTTTAATCCTTCCGCGTTCCTGTGAAAGCTCTTTGGTAACCAAATAATGTAAGTGCAATTTATACAAATTCAAAAAGATATTGAGTTGTGTGAAATATGTTCTTAGAGTAATAATAAATAAAATATTTACCTTTTTTTCTTTACGATTAAGAGAGCAAATGTGACAAAATTAACAACACGCATTATGATTTTGATTCTAATTTTGGGCGCCAAATTTTTTGTCATTAATTTGAAATGTAACTTGGTGGCAAATGTAACCTGAAGAAGAGCCGGTAACATTTCTACCGTCTCTATTGATGTAATCTGTGTCTGTCATTGTATTCCAAAAAATGGAATTTTGGCGAATAACTCTTACTAAGCATAGATGTATTTTTTGGTAGCAGAGTTGGAATAATATCATCCCTATTTAGTATCGTGAGAGCCAAGGCTTAAAAATACCTTGAAAATATAGTAGTTACCGACTGATGGCGGGATTACTATTTAGAAAATTATAATTTCTTTTTAATCAAATCGATGAAAAAGATTAGAGATATAACACAAACATAGTTGTCCGCACAAATGTTCCTTATGGTCTTTTTCCTACTGTGGACTTTTAAAAGTATAGGCCTCTCCCATAGGGAGGATTTTCCATAATCGCCACGTTTCGCAGGCGGGTTGGATATCGCAGCACCAGACCACTCACACAGCTGATGCTGCTGCCCATCTTCGGTCTGATAATTTTGATCTGACATTTTTAGAGACGGTTATGGTTTGAATACAATACTGTAATATTATTAATATAATGTATCTAACTACATTCTTGTGTTATTTTTCAATGTTATCTATATGCGTTACGCTCATAGGTACAATCCATATGAAGGAAAGAGAAACAAGTACACGAACGGCTTAGACAGACACAAAATTTACTATTTATTTATTCATTTATTTATTTATACACTTTATTGCACACACCATAACAAATACATAACAAGATATAAATTTAAAATTGATTATATAAAGTGGTTGTACAAAGGGCGGCCTTATCGCTTAAATAGCGATTTCTTCCAGGCAGACCTTTCACAGAGAAAATTTAAAAAATAGTTTTCCGGGAATGTGTATTTATCATATAAATTTTTATTATAAGATAACTAATATTTATTTACAACAGTAGTAAATTAGAGAGGCACAGGTACAAGCATAGTAAACACCATAGTAGGCACAAACAGAGTGTAACTCAAAGACAAGTCGTAAGTAGCTTTTCTTCATGGTATTTATAAGTAAATAACAAAGGTGCATTTAATTATATATATATATATATATATATATATATATATATATATATATATATATATATATATATATATATATATATATATATATATATATATATATATATATATATATATATATATATATATATATATCATTTAATAAGAACTAAATAAACTTAAATAAAATATGTCCAGACAGTACAGAGTAGAAAACTCCTACTATACATATATGAAATTATTACCTACAACACTACGAATACCGGTATTTGTTATTTAACTGTTTTGACATTTTGAATACTGGCTAAAAGTATGAAAACGTTTAACCAGACGTCTGACTATAGATCCATACGTATATGTGGTCGTTGTTGTTTAAATAGTTCGATAGAGTACTGAGCTCAGTGCTGGCAAAGCGTACATAAAAAGGCAAACTCGAATGGAATGACTGCATGCGTTTATTACGCTATTTTGTTTTTATAAATATTTTTGTCATTTTTACTGCACAAATAAGGAAACATATCATCATGAAATATGGTTTATTGTGTAGCCAGTCTTTATCTCATATTTTAGCGCTTTGATATGATAATAATTCCAATGCAATATCAATAAATTTTAATATTTATTAAGAAATATATCTTGATGCGTACGTACAAAAAAATTAGGCTTTGTAAATATTTTAGGTAAAATTTTTAGGTTACATAATACAGAAATTCATGTATGTCCGAGTATATGTACGTCTGTGCATCTTCTTTATAGCCTACCAAGAGTTTGATTCTTTGTATTTGTTCACTCCAAGCCAAATGAAGAAAGTTTTAGCGAGAGTGTTTTTAGCGTCCTTATACAATTCCTCACGAAGACCTCCTCTGCAGAACTAACCTAACCTCAACATATCGGTTTGACGACCTCCGTGGACGAGTGGCATAAACATCGGTTTTCAAGGTGTCGCCATCTCGAGGTCCCGGGTTCGATTGCCGGTCGGGTCAATGTAGAAAAACCACTTTTTCCACATTTTCTCGGGTCTGGGTGTTTGTGGTACCTTTGTTGTTTCAGATTCCCATACCTCAAGTGCTTTAGCATCTTACATTGGGTTCGGGGCAATGTATGTTATGTGGTCCCCATCTATATATCTATTTATTTATTTATATCGGTAAGCTAAGTGGCTATAAGCCGGTCACATAGCTTGTTGAACTGACAACCGTTAGGGATGAAACGTTACTACAGTACAGTAAATTAGTACATTACAGAGAAATGCAATATAAAAGCAAAGCTCTTACCAACTGAGCCATCGTGTCACACTCGTATCAATTACTATAATGTACATAAGCGAAACGTCAAGCATTACATAAGGTCTTAATAGTGTAAACGCGAGGGGGAAGCCGCGCCCGAAAAAAGACCCTGCTTTGTGCTTTACCTAATTTTTGTCGATAAACTTTTGAATTTTTTATTTACTAAATTAGGTGATAATCAGTAGGTTTCTTAGTAGATGATGTTTATTAAAAGAAGCATTTATATACTTTTAAATCGATATGTGTATTTATATGTTTGCATGAGTATTACCTATACATTTATTTTTATATGCAAAAAAACGTATGTAACAACAAGCAATGTATAAACATACTAGTACATATTCTTTTCGCAGTGTCTGAATTTTCTGAATGTACTTTTAGATTTCAAAAGGTGTAAAAGCTATAATTGATGCTCATAATAGCATAATAACTCAAAGCGTACCCCAAAATAGGTGTTGGAAATATATATTTTATTTTCCGACTGTCCATCTTTTCTAATACTTACGTATTCTTTAAAATAAAATAAATATCTTTACGCAATTCCCAATACAGGGGTAGACAGAGGTCTAGTCTAGACAATTAAGTCCCGTTGACCCGCCTTCCACCGAAGACATTTTCGGGACAACGTGACAGGTGGTGAGCGTGTCGCCTTCTTTATGTCCAAGCCAACGATATAATTCGTACATAAGTTTTTTTTGAAAAACCCATTGGTACGAGCCTGCTACCTCGGGTCTTTGACTCGTAATTCCGATCACCCAACCACTCGGCTATCGTCACTTACGTATTCTTTAATAGTAATTTTAAAAGTGTTAATTTTTTATTAAATTTTTATTAAATACGGTACAACGTAGATTTATTACTTCGGAATAATATTAAGTTACCTGAGCATAACAGTGGGGGTTCTCGGGTAGCTTCCAAAACGTTCTGGAATATTTTAAATCATGACTAAAAAAGTAACTGAATTATCATTCGTATGAATTTCAAATTTTGGTAATACGATTTCATACTTACTGAGAACAGTCGACGAGCGTCAGGCCACGTGAGTAGTCTAGGTTGACAAAGTGCTTGGATAGGTGTCGCGACGATAGCTCGTTCATTTAGTGCCCTGTTGCTTCTGTCATAGCATTTTTGTCTGGAACATACTACCATCGACAAAGAACTACAGGTTAGTTTATTTAATAAAGTTGTACTACTTTTACCTTTTTACTTCTACGACTGTTATATTGATTCAAGTTGCTTTATTTCTCTTTACGTTTAACGAAACATATTCACGTGCGGCTTAAAAAGTATCATGTTGGCAGCGCTGAATGTGTCACAGATTACAGATTTTACGTAGCAAGCAATAATGAAGAGAATGTGTAACGTAATATCTATGATAGGATATCTTTTATCAAATCAAGCGATATGTTATTTCAACGAGCGAATTTTGTATGTTTAAGTGAGTAATTCACAATAATGATAAAAAATTAATTAATGTAACAGTAGTTTTTCTTCTGTCAGCGTTTTAAAGATGTATCGTCTTTTTAATGATAAATCTATACTAAATATACAACATACGTCCCTCTATATACTTATGAAAACCAATATCAAACAATGAGTATAGTTAAACAATCAGACTGTATTAATAAACAGTTTTGAACTGGAACATTTTATATTCTATTTCCTTTTCATAAAATCCTTTTAATTTCAATGACTATAACGTATTTCAGTAACTATGAAGCACAACTGAAAATATCTATTCGTAATAATAGATAAATCTAATCTTATTAAATAGAACTACTTGAAAGGCGTGTCAACGGAAATACAAAATATATTTAAAATTTTTGTAATTTTGATGTCTTGTTTAAAATAAAACGATTTTCGGATTTTATCGCGTTTTTTTTTTAGTTTTTACAAACTATTTTTATTTCCCGACGTTTCGGATACTTTACAGCATCCGTGGTTACGGGGGGACTCTTCGCGTAAATACAAGAAATCATTGATGGTTTGTATTAAGTTAGAGGTAGGGTTTATGGCATCAAAAGAGGCAGGAACTTTAACTTCTCTTGAATAAGTGCCTACTTATCTCGTTTCGTGTTATATGCAAAGATGGATAAAGGAACTGGACTTAGGTAACTTACGCCATACTGCTCCCATGCGGGTCGGTTGCAAATATATTCACTTAAAATTGCTTTTAAGACTTTTAATGTTTCCGGCCGAACTGGCGTACTAAAATGGCTGCCCTGACCGTAAGACTACAACGTCACTCAGATGGATACACTATATTTCTGTTTATGTATCTTTCTCGTTTTATTTCTGTAAATGTATCTATCAACTTATTAATTTGAAGTCGGCGCCAAACTATTACCAACCACTTGATATGATATTCAGTAGAACTTTTTGAGTCTTGATTTAATAAATCTGGTTTGTGCATATAACCAGAATGTTTACAACTAGCAGCGCATCGTGGCTTTTGCCCGCGGACCCCTTATTACTATTCTAAAATAAGATTAGCATTAGTTATAGCATCAGCTATCTACAAATGAAAGTCTCGTTAAAGTCCAACTGTTTCAGAGATAAGCTGGAACAAACAATTTTTGTCAATTTTTGTCAGTCTGTCGACTGACAAAAATTTTATAAATTGTGTAAGGTCCGTTTATACTTTCATATACATTTAGTGAACAGCTGTTAATTTCTAACTTTAAGATTTAATTTGGCTAGATTAGATTTAATTTAACATTGTCTTCACTTAAATGTTGTAAACAATTTAATTATTTTTAAAACTCATCGGCAGTACTAAATATTATTGATGTAATTCTAAAGAATGGAACATTTGTTGTCGTTTACACATAATTTCTCAAGACCACTGTCATTGATGAAATAATTATTTTTTGAATAGAGAACATACATAGAAATTATGCTTCTTGCGCTTCATATAGAACAAACTTATATAATTAACTTAGTGTCATACTTAGTTTGGGCGGGTTTTTGTCGTATGTTTCATTTTTAAAATTAGTGTTTAATTTTTTGCTCGTGATAATATAATATTAAGGAAATAATGGTACGTTAATATTATTAATTAAATGTAACTGCTATATTTTCATCGTATAATAAATATACAAATGAGTGCATAAGGTCAATACAACGCAGAAAAGGTATAAAAGGTGGTTTTTCTTTATTAATTAAAATATACGCTTTTCAAGCTGAAAACACCTTGAAAAGCTTATATTTTAATTATCCTATATATTTTAAGTCACGATAGCCGAGTGGTTGGGTGGTCGGAATTTCGACTTAAGAGACCCGAGTTCGATTCCCAGGTTCAGTACCAATGGGTTTTTCAAAAACTTGGCTCACCAGCTGTCATGTTGTCCCGAACATATCTTCGGTGGAAGGTGGGTCGAAGGGACTTTATTGTCTAGACTAGACCTCTGTCTACCCCTGTATTTGGAATTGCGTGAAGTTATTTATATTTATTTATCTAAATTATCTTAAACGCCTAAATAATACATTGCATATGATTATTAACAAACCACAGCTGTAAGAATCTCGACATTAAAGTCATAGTACACCGCTTTCTCTTCCCGTCGGTGTTATAAGAGAAGTCTAAATGGTAATGATTACCAATAGATGGCGGAATAACGATCTAAAAATACCAGAACGATATCGAAGAGACTAGTTAAAGACCGCAGCGTCTACGATTCGTGATGTCCAGTACTGCGAACACTAATACGCATACCCTACCTACGAAAGTCCACTGCAGAAATTAGACCTCTCCCTTATCTCTCGGTCGTCTCTTACGACAACCACAAAAAAAGAGGGAACTCAACTCGGGGGAAGATGTGACTTGCACTGAACGTATAATCTAGTACGTAACTACATATACATCGATGTTAGAAACAATGTAAATACATTGAAAATATCCTTGTATCACTTGAAAAATTCAACTTTTGAAATATTGCTTTTAACTGTATTGTTTATTGACGTGATTAACCGCAAGATGCTTCTCATAATAAAATTGACATCGTAACTCCAAATAAGTATTTTTTAAGCACATACTCTTTTCTAAATTACACAAAAAATTAAAAAAACCTAATCTGTGAAAATTTGATACTATAAATTCTCTTTCTAATAAAACTCCTAATATCTTATGATTCATAATCTATTAATTTTTCAGCTGGGATGTTAAAAAAAATTGTTTTGTCCATTATCTATTGCTATGGGATGCAACTACATAAGTCTGCCATGGGATGCGATTACATAAATCGCAAAATTATCGTACCTCTGATCTTTCATCTTCTTCATGTCTTAGTATTAATTAAATCCTTAATTTCTCCATTTCCTCTGACACTTTCCTCGAGTCAAAAAAAAATCCCAGTTCTTTTTTCGTCCAATGTCTAACATACCCTTCAAAAGTCCTTGAACGGTTGATACTTCAACAACTCAATAATATTTTAATAAGTAAGTTCTTACGATCGAACGATCTCTTTCAATCTGGATCCAAACCCGGTCTATAGTCTGTATTCGGAATATCCAAATAGCACGGTTACAGCATAAACAAAAATTACTGTTGATATTCGCGGAGCTATGGACAATAAGAAACTCACGATGCTAACGTTACCTGATTTCTGTAATCCGTACTATTATACTCCATACATTCTTTGGACATACCTCCGGGGTCAATTGAATGGTTTTAAAGCTACCTGCGTGGCAGACGGCAGCGTGTTTTTATGGATAGCCTCGTTTTTACCTGGTACGGTACAAAAGCTGGTATGCCTAAAGTTGGTTTATTGTGTCCTCTTTTTTTCACATATATTTATTCTATAACTACAATTATCACCGCTCACACTTTAGTTGACGACTGAGAAAAAAAGTGAAAAAAAATCATTCTCTCTACCACCTGCACATCGATGATCTCCAAATTTCAAAACTCAGTTACTTTGAAAATAGAGATCAACAATTTGATATTTGTTAACAATGTAACTTTTTTTATAACCTTCTTATGTGTATATATGTAAATTATATTTGTGTATGTGATTAGAAATTAAATTATATTTGTACCTAGAATCTATTTTACTCCATTTGTATATATAACCTGTGTTTATATATATATATATATATATATATATATATATATATATATATATATATATATATATATATATATATATATATAAGCACTAGTATATAGATAGATAGATAGATTTGAAAATGATTATTACAAAAACTGTTCCTGGAAGAGCTTATTTATGCACATTTTATACATCTAATATTAATCTTGTGTTCTTATATTTCGGTATATACTACGCGTATAGTGTAAAAATAAAAAAACTAAACTTTGACGTTGCTTTTCTTATTTTTAAATAGATATCTTTTCAACCAAATATTTGTAAAAAAAACTTTGGTTACTTACTTGGTTATAACAAGTTTGTTATCTTGGTCAATGTTTATAACGGGCCGGTAATATTTTTTCAAGTAAGGTATCGCACTAAAATAGCATATAGCCTAACGGCGCTTGTGTATCACCATATTCGGATTAAATAGTAATGGATCGAATGCAGACTGGACACCTGCCACTCTTAATTACGTAGTTATGGACATTAACTAATTTATAATATTGTGATTAGTCGATATAGTTTAAAAGAATGAAAACTTTTAGTTTTGGTATTATATACGGAAACCAAAACGGTTTACACAGTATAAAAACTTATAATTTAAAATTGCTTCACTTACCTCTTAATAGTCCGTAATTTATCTATACCGAACAATATGCCAAAATTATTTGAGAAAAAGACACATTTAGTAAAAGTTTGTGACTGCATAATTTTATTATAAATAAATAAACAATAAATAAATAAATATCTTCACGTAATTCCCAATACAGGGGTAGACAGCTGTCTAGTCAGCTGTAAGTCTAGTGAAAATTAAGTCCTTTCGACCCACCTTTCACCGAAGATATTTTCGGGACAACGTGACAGGTTTATGTCCAAGCCAACGTAAATAAGTATTTGAAAAACCCATTGGTATGAACCTAAAACCTGAGGATCGAACTCGGGTCTCTTGACTCGAAATTCCGACGACCCAACCACTCGGCTACCGTGACTTTTACAAATAAATGTAGAATCATTATCATGGTGATAACATGATGAACAGCCTATCAGAAGTCTACTGTAGAACGAAGGCCTCTCCCAAATGTTGCAGCATAGAACGTTCCTGTGCCATTTTCATCTATCGACTCCTAGGAACATTGTGTATTATACACTCAATCTTTTTAGGGGTCCTACGTTTGCTATACGAGGTTGTCTCAAAAATTCAAATCATTGCTGGCTCAAAAAGTGTCAGTTCTTTATGCTGCGTGGCTGGCTCATTGTCACTTCAGCGTGCTTGCTTATGGCTATGTTGGTTACCCTAGTTCTGCTACGAGTGTCTTCGTTAAGGATTCTATCAGAAATATATCGAGCTTATATGGAAAGGCCAAAGAAAGCATAACAACTTTGAGTTTCCTCATACGGGCTGAAATAATGGACTACGTCTCTGATTCATAAGTCATCCATGGCAACACGCATTTTTGTAGACTTTCGTCTTAAGGCTTCAGAATATACTTGACGAGAAAATGTAGCGCAGTTTACCAAATGATGCCAAACCGAGATGAATTCGTCGTTTAGCCTGGGCCAATGGCATAGCTGACGAGACTATAGTATCGCCCAAATTTCGATCTATCTCGTAGTGCACACACACTTCACTGAAGTCATCTGCTTACTAGACGATTCTTGATAACTCTCGAAAAAGTACGTAAACGTGGCTTGGAATAGATTTGGGTCTTTAGTTTTCCAATTATCCCCTTAAAAAATTATCACCTTTCTTAAAAAACAGGACTAATACGCCTCTACTCCAAAATCAGCCTTTTAAGCTGTTTGAAAGTCATTCTAATCTCGGTATTCGGAATAATGTCGGGTAAGCTCGACTCTAGGGTTGGTACTCACACTACAGTGCAGTATCAGCGATAGTGTGTACAGCTGGCCATAAAATCTCAGCTGCGGCAAAAATAAATGCACCACTTTTGGTCGTCTACTTAGCCAGTTTTTGCGATAGGCAGATCTTCGGCGAAGACTTCGAAGCTTTGCTTTCGCTCTATAACTTGTACAATACGGTAATTAAAACGTACAAATCTATTTATTCACTTTCTTATATGCTAATTCACCTGTTGGAGACTGCAGCCTCATTTCACGCTTGGTAATCATTAAAAACCAAAAAAAAAAGAATGAGATCAGAGAGTTTTTAAGGCTATATGTGTGGCGGATTTTCAATTTTTCTCTTATCACAAGGACACTTTATACTAGCCTATTATTAGCATCATCAACTGTAACTGACTATTGCAATCGTCTAAGCACTCATAGTAATTTTGTTCATAGAACTCATAGTAATTCGAGCTGTAAGTTTTCGGGGATTTGTATAAGAGCACGATCTATTCAGGTGGCATCAAGCATATACGTGTACCATACACGCAGGTACGCTCGCTTACTCGCTCATGTCGATGCTCTGCCAGTATAAGGCCAATCTTAATACTATAAAGCCAGGATTAAATTTCTGTTCTCAATGATATGTGAATAACAATTTTCGAGCGTATTCTTATGGAAAATTTTTGAAATTTATAAATAGTCTCCGAATCTCGTTTATTATTAAACTATTTAAATCGATTTAGCCGTTGCACAGAAACTGGCGAACAGACTTGATAGTAATATGCGCATTAAATTTTTTTTAAACTTATGATTAATGTTTTATTTATAATCTTAAAAAGGTAAAAAACGATGGAAATGCTTCGTAAAAACCTAAATAAAAATGTGGACAGTACAGACATACATTATATTATAAACATTATAGATACATATACAGGGCATGAATATGAATATTGAATCATTTAAATATCTATATTTTTTTATATTTTTGTTCACATTTCTGAAAATAAGACAATTTTACGTATAAAAGTTGTGTAAAAAAACTTTGTTTCAGTTCAAAATGGACTTTATATTATTATGGCTTGCAACTTTTGTACTTGGATTTTGGATATTTAAAAAGTTAAAGGAATGGCAAAATTTACCTCCTGGCCCTTGGGGACTGCCACTTATAGGTTATTTGCCATTTATTGATCGACATCAACCACACATTACTTTGACCAAATTATCGAAAGAATATGGTTCTATTTACGGAATTGGCATGGGGAGTATATACGCAGTAGTACTGTCCGATCACAAATTGGTTAGAGAAGCTTTTGCTAAAGAATCATTTGCTGGGCGTGCTCCGCTCTATTTAACTCATGGGATAATGCACGGAAATGGTAAGTTTCAGAAAGAATAGATGTTGTCGAATATTTTTCTGTCTATTTTACTTCTTGTTCACATAAGCATGATAACTAATTTATGAAATAAATTACAAAATTACAACTTAACGATTTTAAAGTAGCATTTCATCACCACCTTTTACCTTATTGCGATAACAAATCCGTTTATCCTCTTGGTAAACTAGCTAGTAAGTACCAAGATATCAAGTTCTAGCAGAAGCCCATGCCTTATGCTGAATATTTAGGAGCCGTTATGTATGTATGTAAATAACTGGAAGCATTCTGCAGAAGATACGAGATGGCTAATTACTACTGTGATCGGGAAAAAATGAAAGGCGGTATAGGCCATATGGAGAGTTCTGTGCTCTCCATTTGTGCTGTAAGTGATTCGTTACCGAGTTCCAATGCATTTGTCAAGAAGTCTGTCAGGATTATTTTAGCCGCCACATCTTACGTTATATCAGCCACCTCGCCAGGTTGCCACACTGGCTTTTCTATGGTAAGGCATCTAAAGTATTAATTCTGTTTAAGGTATTATTTGTGCTGAAGGCGTATTATGGAAAGACCAGCGAAAACTAATAACAATGTGGTTAAAAAGTTTCGGAATGAGCAAATATAGCGCATCTCGTGAAAAACTAGAGAAGCGTATTGCACTTGGCGTCAACGAGCTTCTTCAAGTATTTATTACAAACTTTTTTATTTTAATTATGTCAATAACATACAAGTATTGCGACTGTACAAAAAATATTTTTTTTGCTATTACAGCATTGTGCGTAATTTAAATTGTATTCAAAGACTTAGCCCCGAAGTTTTTACTTGATACTAACAAAAACTCACATTATTTCTTGAAAGTGACCTTTAATGGCACTGACAAATGTTGCTGAGACTCAGAGCGGAAAAAAAACACAATCCTCGACTTTGTTTTTTACAATTCACGCTTACTCAAAAGGCAACCGTCACAGTTGTTCAATACTTATTCAGGAATATTTTGTGTCCTATTAAAATTTTTCTTGACGGTTTTTTTAGGACATAAAGGAAGCTTCGGGAACTCCCATCGATTTAATGTATTTGCTAACTAATTCTCTTGGAAATGTTGTCAATGAAATCATATTTGGTTATAAATACCCATCAGACGACAAAACTTGGAAATGGTTTAGGCAAATACAGGAAGAAGGATGCCATGAAATGGGTGTGGCTGGAGCGGTAAATTTTTTGCCTTTTGTCAGGTAATTATGTTAACTTTTATTACTTTATTTTTAAATTCAATGTTTGTATGTTTGTGTTGTGTTTTTATTAGATATATTATTTTAACAATTTGTTATGCTACTCTTTAAGGTTCTTCTCATCTTCAACTAGAAAAACAATCGAAACATTAATACGTGGTCAGGCACAAACTCATAGACTTTATGCCGCAATAGTTGAAAAACGTCGTAAAGTTTTGGGAATATCAGCACCAGAATGCGCTAAATATCCCTTACATAAAAATCTCTTCAATGAGCATCCGAATGGACTTATTAAATGCATTAAATATAGTAAGCATGTAGCTGATGTCGAAGAGCATTACTTTGATCCCAAAATACTCATACCGACGGATGGTGAATGTATTTTGGACAGTTTTCTTTTCGAACAAAAAAAAAGATTCGATAGTGGCGATGTAACTGCAAAATACATGACGGATGAACAGATGTTTTACCTCTTGGCGGACATGTTCGGAGCAGGCCTTGATACCACGTCAGTTACTCTCGCTTGGTTTTTGTTATATATGGCTCTGTACCCGGAAGAACAGGTATATAGACCTTTGGAGATTGTCGGCAAGCTCCTAAGCGCTTCATTTTTAATATAAATTTGCAAACAAATTAATTTTGCAGCCAGTAAATTTATATAATTTATACACATTGAATTTAGATCTTTTTTTTTAGGAGATTGTTCGTCGTGAAATTTTATCTGTTTTAACCGATGAAAATGATTCCGATTATACAAAATTACCTCGATTAATGGCAGCCATTTGTGAAACTCAGCGTATTCGCTCTATCGTGCCTATTGGAATTCCTCACGGATGTACAGAAGTAAATTAATATCAGACGTTTTGAAGGAAATTGCTTTGTAAACTGTTTAAATTTAAACTTTAAAGATGTTTTATTGCAGGATACTTATTTAGGAAAGTACAGAATTCCCAAAGGTGCTATGGTAATTCCCCTTCAGTGGGCAATCCACATGGATCCTGATGTTTGGGAAAATCCAGAGAAGTTTAATCCTAGTCGATTCTTGGATAAAGACGGAAATTTACTTAAGCCTCAAGAATTTATACCTTTTCAAACAGGTTTAATATCAGTGTATTTTGTTATTTTTAATATGGCTTAGTGATAACTATACTCGTATCTCACTTATAATCCTAAAGAACTTTATAATCCAAAATAACACTTACATATGTTGTCTAAATGCAATATGTTGTGGCAAAAATAAAAAAAATACTTAGTCGATTTTTTAAATTTCTCATTAATTTTATAATAAATGCAATACTTTTAATGGGATTAGGATGGAAAACGAAACAATAGTAAACTGATAAGTGGTTATTGCAGTCCATGGCACCTGCAATACATTGAAAAATAATCTGATTTAAAAAGAAATCCAATTACTCAAGACTACACTGGGTCTCTATACCATTCTAGCCAGAACACAACAACTACACACTTAAAAGTATGGTAAAGGTTAAACTAGTGACACAACTCTCCTTTGCCCCCGTAAGATTACGCTAAAAAATTTGAGCCTCAAATATAAAAAGAGAAATTGATATAATCGCATGACTCAGCACGCGGGTAAGCGATTGCAGTACATAACACCTCGGATCTACTAGTTAATAGCATTTTGAACTTTCGTTACATCTGTCAATGATTTAATTGTCGTATTATACTCAATGCTGGAGCTGCTAAAATGCTAAATGCAATCTCTAACTGTCTCCTTTCGGGAGTCATAAAAGGGTGTAGGCCCTGAAAAAACAGTGGTAACAATTTGCAACCATCTTATTTTTTATTCATTTATAGACTGTTGCTTTCCTTACATTTTTAACAATCAATATAACATCGAATAAAAGAAAGTAGGAAGGAGTAAGTGAGTGCATTTGTAACAAACAACAATCTTATCTTGATTTAGCCAATGAAAATAAGTGAAATATACCTTAATCTGCATCATTACCTTTAAAGAGAGAAATAGCTAAATATACAAAAAAATTCCAAGCAAACAAGAAAAAGAAATGAGAACTAGTCTAGAAGAAGAAACACTGAGTCGTCGCTAACAAAAATTATTACTTTTGGTTTCTGGCAGTCACCAAAAAAGTAATAAATAAATTAGTAACTAGGAAAAATCTCTATACACATGTTTACATACGTTACTTTTAAAGATAGGCCCGATTAAGTTAGGCAAAATATGAGAGAAATTTTTAAAAAGTTACTTTATATGTTGAAACAAGACAGTGAACGTATTACACTTGGTTTATGCAGTTTACTGTTAATAATCTTTAAAACTTTTACTTTAGGTTACGTACTTAAATATTGTAGGTAACCAACATGTAAATTTTAGCTGTTACTCGGAAGTCGTTAAGTCTATTCCGACTTAACTTAATTTGTTTCATAAGATAATGATAAGCTATTTACTTCTGATAGCTATGAGTGAAATATTTTTACTTTTAAATTATTATATTTATTACAGGGAAACGGATGTGTCCTGGCGATGAACTCTCGCGTATGATGGCGTGTGGATTAATAACCCGTCTATTTCGTCAAATGCGTATACAATTAGCTGATGAACATCCCTCTAAAGAAGATATGCAAGGAATTGTTGGTGTTACTTTGTCACCCCCAAAAAAAATGTTTGTGTGTATACCACTTTAAATATAGCGGACAAAAGACTACGCATACGTTTGCTCTAAAACTTGAAACATTTTAATAAATGAATTTTGTAGAATAAATAGATAGGAAAATGTTTTTTTCTTTCATTCATATTTCATAAAACTTGATATAAAAAAACATAAACCTTATATTTTATCTTTTGGTAAATTATTCACGATGTAAAATAGGGTTGTATGTGGAAAAAGTCAAACCATTATATTATTTCTATTAATATTTTAATTTTTTATTTAAACGCTACAATTTGTAATCACTTGAAAAACAAAGCGGTATTTACAAAGCGAGACAAAGTAAAAAGAGTTACAATAAAAGGGCAATATCATAGTGGCTTGAAGTTGTTTTGGAGTTCTACAAAGTTTTCAATTTTTAAGCAACTTTGTTGCGCACAAACAGATTTGAAGAACTATTTTAGTCATAAGAAGATAACATTAATGAACATATAGCGACGATAACTACCGCTCTTAGACTAGTTGCTGGTTTTACACTACCATGGAATGTTACTATGTATATTACACATGATAGGCACATCTTAAACTTATACATAAACAATGAACACTTGCAAATCTTAACAAATACATTATTTAATGTAATGCAAAACTTGAGATCACACTCAACAGACAACACTCTCACAAGTGATACCTAATAATAAATAATGATCTAGATTAAACAATTATTTTGGTATAGGAAACTAGAGGTTAAGACTTTAAAATCCAAGTAATTTAACGTTACTGTTTCATACAATGCGTGTGATATAAACCGATCTCACAGATCGAAACCTATAATACTGCAGTCGCACAAATTTATAATCTCAACGATGGGAATTTATTGTATTAACTTAAATAACAAAGTTCGGTCTACATGTAATTGAACACTTTATGCACAGCCTCGACCATCGCTCCAGCGATATCGTCACTTATATATTAAACACTTAATTTAATTGTCATCGATACGCTCTAAAACGAGTGATCTTGAATACTGGTGGGTATATGGGAATCGTGGCAAACATGAGCGTAGCTAAGCATCTGCAAAAATTTGCAATTTGAATATCTAAGGCATTATACTTCTACATATCCTGACAAAATGTGATGGTCACAATACAATTTTGACAAGGTTAAATATCAGTAAGGCTTTTCTAATAAAAATCCTAGTTACGCTCATGATGGCAATCGAAGCGGATCTAGTGTGCTCCAACATGGCGCAAATGCGGGTGATCAGGTGCAAGTGCTGATAAGTTGGGCAGGACCCGCGGTAAGAAACGCACGCGGAAAGCCTCAGGGGAGATTGTCGCTCCAACCGTGCCCTCCAATGATGGTGGTGCAGCACCTGCTTCCATTTGCACATCAAACTGATGCATCATGCTCGAAAAGAACATAAACATCTCCATTCTTGCGAGCACGTCACCCAAACACATGCGGCGTCCAACTCCAAAAGGCATGAAGTACTCTGGACGCTTAATCCTGCCGGTTTCATCGATAAACCTGCTTGGGTTAAACTTATTTGGTTCATGCCAGAGATTTGGATCCATATGAACGCAATTGATAAGAGGGACAACTTGTGATCCCGCTGGAATTCTGTAGCCGTTAAGGTGAACATCCCTGAGGAAAAAAATAAAATGTCAGAAAACAATTTAAATCGTGAAATAATAAACTCTTGTAAAAAAATGTTTAAAAATTAAACTTACTTTGTTGGCGAGTGGGTGGTGGCGAGCGGGACAATACTGGACATACGTAGCGTTTCTAGAATAGTTGTTTCAGTATATGGAAGATTGGGCATATCTTCGATAGTAGGCAAACGCTCCCGGCCAACAACTCGATCCAGTTCCTCTTGAACTTGTCTCTTAACGTCTGGGTTCCTCAGCATAAAAACAATCATCCACAATAATGAAGATTTTATTGTTTCCATTCCAGCGGAGAAAAGATCACCAAGAATTTGTTTTATTTGTAATTCTGGAAATTAAAATAAAATTAATCCAATGTAACTGTAACTTTTTTAAATAAGAGATTTTGCACTTATTTTGCGACAGCCACGAGAAAGGAATGTTATGGCCTATATATAATATTATTATAACTAAAGTTATTTCACTCGTATAAAATGTTTGCTAATTTATTTTTAGTTTAGTTTACTTACCATGATCTCTACCTTCAAATAATTCCCCTGCTCTTCCTTCATTTTTTGCCTTTTCTATTTCGATGAGATAAACATCAATGAGATCCCTTGCGTTGTTAATATCTAGAGTTTCTCGATGCTCATCGATTAATGTCTGGTAAAATGCGAACATCTCTTCCCGATTTTTAGCAACTTTTTCTTGGGCTTGAGCTTTGCCAGGCAGATACTAAAATAAAAAAAATAATTAGACGAATTAGATTAGTTTTACAATTTACTTGCTAAAAATTTTAGCGACTGAAATATTTAATTATTAAAATGCTTACATTGTACAGAGGTATATATTCCCCATAATGAATTTCACCGAACAGTCGCATGCCTTCTTCAATGAGATGGTTGAGTCTTTCGAAGCGTAAATCACCGTGACTGAAGCGCACAGACATAGTGATACCGCAAATTACATTGGAAACACCCAAAGCGAGCAACGGGTTTGCATCTATCGGCGCGCCTTCCGTACGTTGGAGGTTAGCTATCAACTCGTAAACTTCACTCTGCAAATTAAAATCGTTTAATTAGCATAGCGGTAATTTGAATTTATTAACTTCTAGTTTAATTTCTGTAACAAATTTCACATTTCTTATTAACTTATTAACTGACCTTAATTCTGCCTTCCATGATTTTTTTCCCATTTCCCATGTAAGTCATTCCAAATTCGCGAAGTTTTTCATGTAGAAATCGACGCTGACTTTTCCATAAACGGCCTTCACTATTGATGATACCTGTACAGAGGGAGGCGTTTATCGAGACTGCATGCATATGGGCGGTGCTCAGAATAATATGCGGGCGGGCCCGGCGTGCGCTAGCCGGCAGCGAGTGCGCACACTGGGCCGCCCCGTGCATTTAACACCGAATATTAGCAATCATCTATTTTGAATTTATGTTATATATTCTTAATATTGAGTTACTATTAGATAGAATTTGTTGAAGTCATATTTTAGAAAATTAAGTGGTGTTGAAAAAAAAATGTTATAGAAATTTAAAAATTACTAAAATTTAATGCCCATAAAATTGATGTGAAACTTACCAAGGCCATCTAATGTATGCATTAGTGGAGTACTTGGACGACCGGTGAACTCTTCACGTCGAAAAGCTTCCCTTATAAGTTTGTAGTCGCTGAGAACGACCGTTAACTGGTTCCCAAGTCGTGCCGAAAACAATGCCCCGTAGCTTCTTGCAAGTTCCAAAAACGTTTTATGGCGAACTCCGAGGAAGGGCAGATATCCGACGACTGGAGGCCCCCAAGGCCCAGGAGGCAGTTTGCGCATCTCGCGTAGCACAGTCATTAGCCGCGTCGCAAGAAATGCGAGACCAGCTGCTAGCACCAGGGGCAGCGTCGTCCGAGAACTACAGTAGCTCACAACTTGCCATAGCCCCCACAACAATTTAGAGTTTGTAAATATCGTTAACATTTTAGCTTTCCTATGTAGAAACGAACAACAATTTTTACGTATATTTTTTGAATGAACGTAACATTAGTGCGCGGAGAGTAAATCGCGATTTTACGCTACCAAGAACGATGTTATTGTATATCGCATGCGACCGACGCTTGCGCACTGGCGTGCCGCTGGCGTGGCCTTGCGAATAAATACACGCTGGGTGGCGCGCGCGCTGGTTCGTCCCACCGACGCTCCTCTCTCCGCCGATTTTCCATTGCCCGGCAGCTTGCTACGAACCGCGTAGCAATAGCTTCGTAGACAACTTTTGGTTTCAGTATCTTGTAGAATAATTCATGTAGACTAACTAACTTTCAAAGTGTTTAGTTATATTTTATTTTTATTATTTTTAAATTGCTTGTTTTCGTTGCATGTATCAGGTGTATCATTTACGTTACTCAGGTATTGCGTACTTGTGCAATTAATATTTCCTTCTTCTATAACGGAAACTTTGAGAAGTATCCATTAAAATGTTGCAATTTGTATTTTGATATTTTTTCAACTTGTCTTATGTGAAATTCAATGCATGACTTGATTATGCGATCTTTGCATTGTTAGACTCTTGACTTTGATGATGACCTCCCAAAAGTACGTATAGGAATGCTTATTGATCTCAATTCATGAGCCGGCGTCAAATTCGGCGAGGGGTGAGAGGGGCTATCGAGGTCGCGCGGGAGTGCATGCAGATGATAAGATTAACGAATTGCGTAAGTTGGCGCGAGGCAAGGTGACGGCGGGTCGTCGACTCGCATCTAAGAGCCTTGGACGAAGTTCTACGCTACTCGACCTCTAACTCACAATTAAATATATATCTAATATAACGAATTTGGAACTTTTCATTTAAATACCAAAGGTAAACTTAAATTATTTTCTCTATAATGTATACATATTCAATATTTAATCTTATATTTTCTTTGCAATTTTTTTAGTTCATCCTTATAAAACTTTCTTTTGAAAGGCCGTTTCAACTTTTACTATATTTATTTTTTTATTTATTTATAGAACATACTTGCACTTTTTTTGCATGCATTCATTGCATGTTTTACTAGTATTAGTACTATAAAGTGACTATACTATATTAAGAGTACTATAAAGTTAGTATAATAAATAAATACATGTCACAATGATTTCAATTAAATAAGCAATAAATTAATAACAACGTGTTATCATTTATTCAAAACAATAATTGTACGCACTACGTGGTATCACTAGTCTGTAAGTGTAATGATATAACATGAGCTATTTCTGTTGCTATCGATCGTTACCTTAAGTAAAGAAACATCATTCATAAGGATCTTTTAATGAGCACCTACATCCTTTCTCTTGCTGGTGGTCTTTGTACTCATTTTCTGATGTCGACAGATATGCAATGGCTAATTGTGTTCCACTTTTCCAAGACACAGTCAGTTAATGCTACTGGGCAATGGTCACAACAATATATATTTTCATATGAAAATACATTTTTTCCTATGCCTCTAAAAACAGTTGGCGTAAGTTAGCGTGCCTATGAAAGCTGTCGTGTATCTGTTCGTGGCAAAAGAATTCACATACCGCCTTTGACGCCAAAATATAAAGTGTCGTAATTTAAGGTCTTGAAGGTTTCTAGGCTGGCATGAATCTTTGAATATCTTTATTATCAATACCTTAAAAATGAATATGTCACGATAGCCGAGTGGTTGGGTGGTCGGAATTTCGAGTCAAAAGACCCGAGATCGATCCCCAGGTGGCAGGCTCGTACTAACGGTTTTTTTAAACTTATGTGCGATCTATATCGATGGCTTGGACATAAAGACGGCGACAGGCACACCACCTGTCTCGTAGTCCCAAAACATGTCTTCGGTCTCTGTCTACCTCATTATTGGGAACGACGTGAAGATTATTTAACTAATACTAAAAGCCGTAATAAGGCATATTTAGAAAGATGTTAATACAACATTATTTTGCATCATTTGGAACACAAAAATAATAAAATATCACTTTATACAGTTATTTCTTAATAGAAAAGGTGGCGTGTTGTGGCTTTTTCTCTCACCATAAATATTTGAGTACAATAAGTAGGAAAATATAATATTTAATATTAAAAGTGTAAAATTAGGTCACTAAAATAAAAATAGGTCACACTTAAAAAGAAGTCTGTGAATATAATACTAAAAGTGCTTTTACTTTTAGAATATAATTTAGTGAGCCGTTGACTCGCTAGCTGTTGAAAACCTTCGATGAATGCGGCTCAAGTGCACCTTGGTTGCATCTAATTCGAAAATAGAATTAAGTTGCAATAAAGAATGAAACAAGGTCAGTATTCTTCAATCATTTTATGAATAATTCTGCTAGAATTAAAATAGTGATATACGGGTTATTTTAAAAAAAAAATAAATAAATATCTTCACGCAATTCCCAATACAGGGGTAGACAGAGGTCTAGTCTAGATAATTAAGTCCCTTTGACCCACATACCACCGAAGATATTTTCGGGACAACGTGACAGGTGGTGAGCCCGTCGCCGCCTTTATGTCCAAGCCAACGATATAATTCGTACATAAGTTTTTTTTTTTTAAAAAAAACTCATTGGTACGAGCCTGCCACTTGGGGATCGAACTCGGGTCTCTCAACTCGAAATTCCGACCACCGAACCACTAGGCTATCCTGACTTCTACGTAAGTTACGTTTATTTACGTACTACGTACGTCTATTTTTAGTAAGAGTAATAAACTAATTTTTGGTCAAAAAATTTACTTAAATGACATCGCGTTTTATGAGTTGGGCGCTTCTGCTTTCAAAGCAAAGGATTAAATAATAAATCCTAAATTATACCATTTTATTCTAATTTATAAATTTTAATTTATTATTCCTCATAAGTCACGATAGCCGAGTGGTTGATCGGAATTCAAGTCAAGACATCCGAGTTTGATCCTAAGGTGGCAGGCTCGTACCAATGGGTTTTTTTTAAAAAACTTATGTTTAGCGTTAGCTTGAATATACTATTAGATATTAGACGGCGATGGGCACACGACTTGTCACGTTGTCTCAAAAAATGTCTTCTGTGGAAAATAGGTTGAAGGTTTTTCTGTCTACTCCTTGCATTGGGAATAGTGTGAAGATTTTTTTATTCTTATGTATGTTTTTCAGTCAAACTTCTGTGCATTTTAAAGACATCAAAAACTTTATTTCTTTCAATCCAAAATCGTACTTGAAAATTTAAAGAAAAAATTCGATGCGTTCTAATTACTTTACCTTGAAGCATTTAATTACATTTACTAAAATTAAAACAGATACTTATCATGCAAATACAAATTGGTTTTACTTCAACTTAGTTTATTATTGGTACCAGTCTATAATTATTTTCTGGAGCTAACCAAATCTGGCTATTTTCACGCATACTTACCTTACCTGATGGTGCTGTAATATCAAATAAATATCATTACCATACTACTATAAATATCATTTATAAATGCAACAATCTGAAGTTTTATTACCAACTTCCTTAAACACCACTTTAAAAATGACGAATATCCTAAACAAACATTCATCGCCCTTTTAGTATCCCAGTAACAACAGATCGCTTATGACTGCAGTTAATAGGCCTAGAAGTAGAAAAGTTCCAAGTTTAGGCAGTCGCTTTAATAGTTTACTTCGTTTAAATAGACAAGCGTTCGTGCATGCGATAATGTAGTTAAAACGCAATAGATAAGATCGAGGAGCATCGTAGTAGTTTGGCACGATATTGTAATTTTCAATTAATAGTATTAGATTCACGATTCACGAATCACGTGGCGTGAATGCCCTGTGCACTCGGTCAAAGGATCAATGACCGTCCCTTATGAACCATTATCTAGTTGCAGTTTGGTACATCTGTCACTTACATCGTGCAGGAAGGGAAATCAATTTTCAATTTAGTCTTCGGTTAAGATCATTTACTTTGTCTATTTGAGCATCGTCTTTTCATAGAGTTATTGTTTTGGTTTTCCGATTAAACATTGTTATTTCTATTGTATTTAATAATATGTACATATCTACTTACTACTTTTACAGTTTAGGTATAGTCTTTAAGGACGGGATTCCCATAATCGTAAAAGCGCATAGGTAATTGCTGTCCATCGACATACATTGCAACATATTATATTTTATAGGTTTGATGCACTTTTGCATCCCCACCAAACTTTTGCGTTACGTCTGGTGAGTGCAGGTAACCGGAGGCCCACACATTCCCCTCCCCTAATTCTGGGGAGGGGGGCACTCTAAGGTCGGCAACGCATCTGCTATGCCTCTGGTGTTGTGGGTGTTCATGGGGGGCGGTAATCACTTACCATCACGTGAGCCACCTGCTCGTTTGCCACCCTTTGCTATAAAAAAAAAAAACTTTTGCGTATAAATCTCCTGTTGGATTCTGGTTTGTATAGACGGATATAGACAACCGGCAAATTACGTAATGTAACGCATGTTGGTAACAACTTATGTGTCATCTACGAAGGCACATAAGTTGACGACAACAGGAAATTGTTTAAATGTTCTACAAAAACAAACGCATTACTGAGACAGTAAGGTTTTACTTAATGTAAAATTAAATACGAATTTTTTAAAAGAAATAAACGACTTTTTTCACACGTTTACACGATCGAACTACAATTCGCTTTAAAACAAAATTAAACTATTGCGTTTTGCAATTGTTATAATTAAATGTAATTTTCAGATATCATTTTTAATTCCATGTTTATAGAGACATGTAATGAAATAAAAATAAGTATTTTCACGCATATTCCCAATAGAGGTAGACAGAGGTTTAGTCAATTAAGTACTTTCGACCCACCTGTTATAAGCAGTATTTAATTCATCTAATCATCATCTTTTATCAACCCGGAAATAGTTATATCATTCATTTAATCATCATCTTTTATCAACCCGGAAATAGTTAAATGCAAGCCTCTGCAAAACGGCAAGCAATGTGGAAGATTTGTCGTTATTAGCACGCTCTTGTCAATGTTCTTTTGATATAATACTTTTCCGTTACATGTTACTGTTCATACCGAACAACCAAAGCCTTTCCATAAAAGAGGATTCCAAGTATAAAATTTTGACTGTTTCTTTTAAAAACTCCGAATTCATGCGGCGGACTAATTATTAGATATATATACTTAAGATATTTTATATTTGCAGTATAATTTCGTTAAATCAGATTATTAAATATGTGTGTTCAATTTTAAATCTCTGCCTCATTAGTCATGCATCTGTAGAAAGTTTAAGGTGTTTGACGTTCCCGTGCTCCGTATCGTCACGAAACTGTCTTTCGTTTAACTGGTGTTGATTTTTCGTAGACTTAACTACAAAAACAAAATTTGTGAAACAGTTATTCTAAAAGGAAATAATTAAAAGTTCTTCTAATTTGTTTTATCGTAATCTGCACAATTATAAAAAAATATCACATTTTTTAACATTCTCCTCCATTAAAACAAACTTAAACTCTATTTCTCCGAAATATTTAAATATTTCAAAACAGAACTCGAAATAACTTTGTATTATCGTACTGTAAGCATAGGTTTCTATTGGCCAGCAGTGGACTTGGGATAAGCTATATAATAAAGGTACTTAACTGACGACCTCCGAGTGTGTCACGAGCTCTGAGTTCCGGATTCGATTTCCGGTCGGTTCAATATAGAAAACACTTTTCTACATTTTCTCTGCTTTGGGTGTATCAACCATAGTTTTTTCCATACTACAAGTACTTAAGTTACTTAAGTACATTAGGAGCAGAGCAAAGTTTGAGGTCTTGTCAGTATATAGATATTTATTCAATAATTCATTAATTAGGGGAATATTGATCACAATTCAAACATCATCTTTGATACATTTCTTAGTAGAATATTACGTAGTTAATAAGGAACAATAATCTTTTTTTGTCTTATAAAGAAAATTGTGCTTGCGATATGATTGTTCGTTATGGATATTTATGTGGATAATTTTGCATAAGTAAAAAACACAACTAACTGCAAATTAAGCGTAATACAGATTTGGTTTAACAGACGCACATTCCTGATCGTTATGCATTATTTATCATCAATATTTTAACTGTCTAAGAGGAACTGATTAAAGAAATTATTTATAAAACATTCAGATTTTTTACCAAATAATGGTACATAAAAACATGTTTTTCACAAAGTTTTGACGTATATAAAAATGCAATAATATTTGATAAACATCTGATAGATATTCAACAAATGTAATAATAAACGTTCACAGAATATTGTAGGTAAATTGTTTATCAATGCAAGCAGATAGTGACGTAAATATAAAATACTTTAATACCATTCCAAATACTACGATAAAAATAAAAATAACTTTTATATGTACTTTTATAACGCATATACTTACTTTATACGATAAGTATATACTTTTGTCACTCCCGCTCCCTTACAATATATCTGAGAAACTCAACAGTTACATATAAATGTTAAAAAAAACTCACGCCGGTAGCTGAGTGGTTAGGTGATCGCAATAAGAGACTAGAGACCCGAAGTCGATCCCCAGGTGGGGTCAATAGGTTTTTTAAACAACTTATGTTCCAAATATATCATTGGCTTAGACATACGTAGTCCCAAAAACATCTTCTGTATTGGGAATGGCGTGAAGATATTATTGTTAAAAAACTATTTAGATTTAGCGTAGACTACGCTATGAAAATAGTAAATGTTATTATATAATGTCTATATTAGTTATAACATAGGCGGCATTCTCAGATAGACACTATAATAAACGATCCTACTCAACTGCACAATTTTCTAAATATAGAATTACATGTAGATGTGTACAATACATTGTAGATGTTCTATTGTATTGATAATTTAAACAAGTAATTCCTAAATGTCTACAGGGAAAAAGTATTTTATTTATCAAGAATTAAGACATCCGAGTACTTTTACTTTCTTCCGACAATAAATTAACGAATGCAATTAACTATATATAATAACGGTTAATTTACGTCATATGTCCAGTTGTCAAAATCCACATTGTTACACAAATGGTAAAATACATAGTTATAAAAATCATTTATCTGAACCTATCTGATCTGATTACATTTTATACAATCGAACAGACCGCACCATACCTTCCACCACACTTTTATGTTTCACTCTTATTCAGTCTTCACATGTGTGCGTGCACTCACTATTGATATTTTTTTAATTTTCCCGCATTTCCCAATACATGCTCACTGAAACTGGTGAATAGACTAAATTGTCTAATATTTATATATATAATAAAATATAATAAAATATATATATAATAAAATATAATAAAAATAAATATAGTCTAATATTTATATACATAGGTACAAGATTTAATTTTATTGCCCTCACTGCTTATTTTTTACATTATTAATAATTTTAAACTATAACAATTTTGTATCGTTTTAATAATTCATCGTTTAGAATAAAATAGATCGGAGGTAAGAGAGACGTCAGCTCGTTTGAGATGATTTTTAACTTGACTGAAATTTATTGTCAAATGTAAATTTTCTAACTTCAACTGATAGATGATATTTTAATAATTTTACCTTTAATTTAATTACAAAAAGTTCAGAATACCTTATATACGTGCTTTAAAATCAACAAAAATTGCACGTCGTTTGGTAACTATGTACGATTTATATCAATTGGATATGTGTATATGGATTGGACATAAAGATGACGAGAGATTCACCACCAGTCACATTATTCCAAATTTATAGTCCTATGAAATGTGGGTTGAAAGGACTAAATTATATCGACCTCTGCCTACCCTTGTATTGAGAAATGCGTGAAGGTAAGTTAAGTTACTAAGTACATTAGGAGCAGAGCAAAGTTTGAGGTCTTGTCAGTATATAGATATTTATTCAATAATTCATTAATTAGGGGAATATTGATCACAATTCAAACATCATCTTTGATACATTTCTTAGTAGAATATTACGTAGTTAATAAGGAACAATAATCTTTTTTTGTCTTATAAAGAAAATTGTGCTTGCGATATGATTGTTCGTTATGGATATTTATGTGGATAATTTTGCATAAGTAAAAAACACAACTAACTGCAAATTAAGCGTAATACAGATTTGGTTTAACAGACGCACATTCCTGATCGTTATGCATTATTTATCATCAATATTTTAACTGTCTAAGAGGAACTGATTAAAGAAATTATTTATAAAACATTCAGATTTTTTACCAAATAATGGTACATAAAAACATGTTTTTCACAAAGTTTTGACGTATATAAAAATGCAATAATATTTGATAAACATCTGATAGATATTCAACAAATGTAATAATAAACGTTCACAGAATATTGTAGGTAAATTGTTTATCAATGCAAGCAGATAGTGACGTAAATATAAAATACTTTAATACCATTCCAAATACTACGATAAAAATAAAAATAACTTTTATATGTACTTTTATAACGCATATACTTACTTTATACGATAAGTATATACTTTTGTCACTCCCGCTCCCTTACAATATATCTGAGAAACTCAACAGTTACATATAAATGTTAAAAAAAACTCACGCCGGTAGCTGAGTGGTTAGGTGATCGCAATAAGAGACTAGAGACCCGAAGTCGATCCCCAGGTGGGGTCAATAGGTTTTTTAAACAACTTATGTTCCAAATATATCATTGGCTTAGACATACGTAGTCCCAAAAACATCTTCTGTATTGGGAATGGCGTGAAGATATTATTGTTAAAAAACTATTTAGATTTAGCGTAGACTACGCTATGAAAAATAGTAAATGTTATTATATAATGTCTATATTAGTTATAACATAGGCGGCATTCTCAGATAGACACTATAATAAACGATCCTACTCAACTGCACAATTTTCTAAATATAGAATTACATGTAGATGTGTACAATACATTGTAGATGTTCTATTGTATTGATAATTTAAACAAGTAATTCCTAAATGTCTACAGGGAAAAAGTATTTTATTTATCAAGAATTAAGACATCCGAGTACTTTTACTTTCTTCCGACAATAAATTAACGAATGCAATTAACTATATATAATAACGGTTAATTTACGTCATATGTCCAGTTGTCAAAATCCACATTGTTACACAAATGGTAAAATACATAGTTATAAAAATCATTTATCTGAACCTATCTGATCTGATTACATTTTATACAATCGAACAGACCGCACCATACCTTCCACCACACTTTTATGTTTCACTCTTATTCAGTCTTCACATGTGTGCGTGCACTCACTATTGATATTTTTTTAATTTTCCCGCATTTCCCAATACATGCTCACTGAAACTGGTGAATAGACTAAATTGTCTAATATTTATATATATAATAAAATATAATAAAATATATATATAATAAAAATAAATATAGTCTAATATTTATATACATAGGTACAAGATTTAATTTTATTGCCCTCACTGCTTATTTTTTACATTATTAATAATTTTAAACTATAACAATTTTGTATCGTTTTAATAATTCATCGTTTAGAATAAAATAGATCGGAGGTAAGAGAGACGTCAGCTCGTTTGAGATGATTTTTAACTTGACTGAAATTTATTGTCAAATGTAAATTTTCTAACTTCAACTGATAGATGATATTTTAATAATTTTACCTTTAATTTAATTACAAAAAGTTCAGAATACCTTATATACGTGCTTTAAAATCAACAAAAATTGCACGTCGTTTGGTAACTATGTACGATTTATATCAATTGGATATGTGTATATGGATTGGACATAAAGATGACGAGAGATTCACCACCAGTCACATTATTCCAAATTTATAGTCCTATGAAATGTGGGTTGAAAGGACTAAATTATATCGACCTCTGCCTACCCTTGTATTGAGAAATGCGTGAAGGTAAGTTAAGTTACTAAGTATTACTAAATACTTTTCTCATAACATTAATTCCTTCTTTTAAGTCCAAGGTGAAAAATTCTGGGTGACCAAAGCCCTAAATTAAAAAAAAATCACCTTGATAAAAATAGTAAGAAAGATGGGGACATATTGCACTAAACATAAAAATTAATGTCTATAAATCATTTTCAATAATCGTAGTAATGGGTAATAGGTAGGTTATCTCTAAAAGATATATTTCTTTCAACAACCTTTCGTTTTAATTTGAAGCCGAACTGTTATCTGGTATAGGTCAGTGATGTTTAAATATGAAATAATATTAATTACATACTCATACTGATAGTATAGAAGTGTTATGCATTAATAGTACGAGTATATAAATCGCGTGTGTAAACCGCGTGGTTACAGCGTAAGATTATACCACTTATTTTATTATGACGTCGAATCAAAAGGCGACTAAGGAAAAAGGTTCGTACCATATCAAAAAAATTAGCACACTGGTGTCGTCTGAGGTGCAGTGTCGGGTACTGCCATCCCCAAGCCGCTTGTTAAGCATGGCGATAGCACCAACACAATAGAATAAACATACAACAATATAATGTGGGAAATCAGGTTTCTAACCGTGGTAATATCAAATTATGAAAAATGTTCTGTTATGAAATAGGCCTTTTGAGGCTTTTTAAAGGCAGTCATGTCTCGTATGTATATATTTATATAAATATGTAACTACTCAAAGAAATAAATAAATATGCAGCGAATTATCGAACATTCGGTTCGAATATTTTTTTAAACTTGTACTGTGTCACTGCTGGCCAAAGGTCTCCCCTAAATACTTCCAAACAATACAATCTTTCGCCAGTTCGTGTCTATATTTACAGAATGCTGAAGTTTAATTTGTCACGCCATCATTTCGGCCTTCCTCAGCGACGTTCTTCACGTTTATATCGTCGATACATCGAATATTGCTCAAATTTTGTTACGCACTGTGAAATTAAATGCAAACAAAAGTAGATCATTTTTGATCGCCGCGGATTGGGCGGTCGTACCGTTCATTGTGTCTATTGGTATCGATTATCGTCAATCATTGCGCTAGCACACTTATAATTTCTCTACTGATGAAACGCAATACACTTGCTCCTATTTTGAAATAGTGCTATTAAAATTAAATTTGACCGTTTGTGGGCCAACTCATTCTTTTCATACGTGTTTTATATACATACATACATTTCAACGGATCTTTTTGCGACAAGGTGACGGGTGGGGAGTCTGTCGCCGTCTTTGTGCCGCCGTCTGTCTAAGCCAAAAATTAGACGATTTGATAACGACTAATCATTCGGCTATCGTTGCTTTGTGTTTTCTTCATACCAAATATATCCATTAAAACTGTTTTGTTGCGTATTATTCAATAAATTATCCACCAGTCCAGGTTTTAGGGAAAGCCTCTTCTTAGAATGATACAGCGTTTCACCTAACACGAATGATAGTTAGGTGCCAACGCGAGACTATTAGAATCGTTCCTTTTAATCGTGTTCAATGGTTGTTATAAATTTAAAGAAAATACTAAGAACGTGATGGTACGCTAACGTTTATTTGTGTAAATGTTAACTCACCAAAATTAAGTTGATTGAAGATAGCGGATATTATACATTAATATATAGGTTATTTAATCCTTAAAAAGAGAATGATAGCTATGTTTAATAAGTTAATTCTCACATTTTTATCTAAATTTTGGTCGGGTATCTTTTGATATTTTTATCTTCACAGTTTCATAAGTTTTCCTTATTTATGTCTGGTGATTTTGTTAATTATACCGCTATAAATTTTTACATTCATAATATGAAAGTTAAGCCATTTATTTAAAAGAATATCTCTATAATCATGCCATACCAAATGTCTTCTGTTACATCAAATCATAGTAATTTAATAATACGTATATTTATGTCACAGAAATTGCATATAAGCTATACAATATAATTATCGTAAAAACCAGTGATATCAATGTTTATAAATAAAAACATGCGAATGTAAACAAAACCATTCGTATAATTACGTTACAAATCTTACGTTAAAGTGCTTCAGTAAAAAGTATTTTTTGAAATCGTGACTTGAAAAGTTAACGCTTTCACTCGTAAGCTAACGGCGGTCTGGTGGAAAATTATTGATTGTGGAACTTACCCAAACTACAGTCATAATATATTATCGTCAAAAGTTTCCTCTTGCAAATTTGACATCGATGATGTCACTATTGCAGCTCGATAACATCGATACGTTATGACGCTTTTTATATTTGTATGCAGAGCTCCGAGGTTTAAGTATTAAAAAAATATTTTAATGTAAATAAATACATCTGAAATCACATAACTGCTAATCACGACTATAATTTACGATTAAATTAATCGAATAACAATGCGTGAACACATTAAAAAACAATACACGAAATTTCATATTATATATATAGCCCGTTACATCATTTGGTTATACTACAATATGAAGTCTAAATTATTAGCCTGATTATTTTGAAGTAAAACATAAAGCAGGCTATTAACGAGCACCTGCGACTAAATGCGAGGTGTATAATACTAACGCTTATCGATTTGCTAAACGAGGTAATAATCTAACAAATCCTTAGAAAACAGCTCTAAGTCGCAAGTCCTGCTTTTTTAGGACGTTAACATGCCTAATACAAAAAGTTTTAAACTGTACGCCCTAGAAGACGATTTATTAGAGGCATAAAATTACCTTTTTATTACATAATATACAATATAAATTTTAATAAAATTTTATTATAAATGTATAAAAATAACGTTCAAATTTTAAAGGAAGCCTAAAGTTACTCGGTGGGAGCAATCATTAAGAAAGGGATACACCGAGCATGTCCCTTTCCATGTGAAAGGAAATTTTCGAAGGGATATGCTCGATGTATCTCTGCGTAATAGATGCTGCTGCAGAATTATGGTACCAGATAGAAACATCAGAGCTCTGAAGTGGAAATGGCCACACGCGTAAGGCAACTGGTACAGTTAGGGAAATGTGTTTAATGCATCTTATTTTGAGTTACCTTTAGGACATTAATATTTACCGTTTTATTTAATATTTTTATTACATTTTATAAATTATATAGTTGAAAACGGCCAATCTCACGTGCAATCGGTGTAGGTACCTATTAGATTCGGACCTGTCGGAGGTCTTTCATCAGGTTGAGTGGGAAGAGTTTGCGTTCACGTAGTATTTTAAATTATTTACTTATGTCTCACGATAGTCTTTATAATTTTATATATAATTAAAAATATATAAATATCTCCACGCAATTCCCTCTACAGGGGTAGACAGAGGTCGAGTCTAGACAATTAAGTCCCTTCGACCCACCTTCCACCGAAGATATTTTCGGGACAACGTGACAGGTGGTGAGCCCGTCGCCGTCTTTACGTCCAAGCCAACGGTATAATTCGTACATAGGTTTTTGAAAAACCCATTGGTACTCGAAATTCCGACCACCCAACCACTCGGCTATCGTGACTTTTTAATATAATAATTTATAAAATTTGCTTCATCACAATAAATATGACTTTGTTATTATCATGTCGTCTCAAATATGTGCGTAATCAAATCTCTTTTCTAAATTTGTTAAAACTTTAATACGCAGGTGAACGCACACAGCCGAAAATAGTCAAAACGCGTGAGTGTTCTACTTAATAACAAGTACCTACTCAAATACGTGATCTAGATTGCGTAAAATAATCATCATAAGTTGATTGTAGGACGCCGTTACACGGAGCGGAACTCAAAACAAACGCACAAACAGCGGGGGATATAGGGGCAAAATGATAATGGGTCCTAAAAATTTTAGCTTACCAATAGACTTTTTCAAAACGTTAATATAATATAATCATAGTTTTAATTTATATGTACACTTATATCTTTCATGAGGATGTAAGCAATTTTAGTTGCACTATTTTCCTAAACATACTGAAGTCTTAAAATTTTATTATTTAAAAAATACTTACATATTATATTAACCTTTGTTACAAATAAAATATTTATAATATATTATTTATACATAATGTAAAATAAATGATGTAATTTATGACAAAATATTTATGACATGTATTTATTTTAAAACACTGCATCACACTAGCAGTAAGATAATATAAGAAAATCAAAAGAGTTAAATAAAAAAAAATACAATAGAAAATTATATTACATATACTATAATTAAGATGTTTGTGTTTATACCCGAATCCTCCTATAATTTTCTAAACATTACTAACATACGTAGCGTTTCTGAAGTATGTTGTTAAATCATCAATTTTTTTTCGTCGTCTTGTAAAAATCTTATAGGTAGGCAGAGTTAAACACGTTTAGGACTGATTACAATGCTGTATCGTAAGTTATGCTCCATGGAAACAGAAATTTGCATCTTTAGTGAGTCATTTATATTTTTTGAAACGTTGTTAATTATTAAGAAGTATTTTATGTCTACGAAGTATTTAGACACTAAGAAACTTTTTTAAAACTGCGTTGAAAATATCTGTAATGATTTGTATAAGAAAGTTTGGCGTGTAATTAATGTCTTTGGCCGTGGTAGTATATATTTTTGAAGACGAAAATTAATTGCTATATTTTATTTATTTTAATGCATTTAAACAATTGTACAGTCTACTGATTCCTCATCAATCCTAGTAACTTTAACTATCCGAAACAAATGTCACATTTCTCTGTGTTTGAGAAATGTGACATTTTTAGAAAGCTTAATCCATGATATACCATAACTATACATGTACCAAATATAACATAACATAACCATATAATATAATCATAGTTTTAATTTATATGTACACTTATATCTTGCATGAGGATGTAAGCAATTTTAGTTGCACTATTTTCCTAAACATACTGAAGTCTTAAAATTTTATTATTTAAAAAATACTTACATATTATATTAACCTTTGTTACAAATAAAATATTTATAATATATTATTTATACATAATGTAAAATAAATGATGTAATTTATGACAAAATATTTATGACATGTATTTATTTTAAAACACTGCATCACACTAGCAGTAAGATAATATAAGAAAATCAAAAGAGTTAAAAAAAAAAATACAATAGAAAATTATATTACATATACTATAATTAAGATGTTTGTGTTTATACCCGAATCCTCCTATAATTTTCTAAACATTACTAACATACGTAGCGTTTCTGAAGTATGTTGTTAAATCATCAATTTTTTTTCGTCGTCTTGTAAAAATCTTATAGGTAGGCAGAGTTAAACACGTTTAGGACTGATTACAATGCTGTATCGTAAGTTATGCTCCATGGAAACAGAAATTTGCATCTTTAGTGAGTCATTTATATTTTTTGAAACGTTGTTAATTATTAAGAAGTATTTTATGTCTACGAAGTATTTTAGACACTAAGAAACTTTTTTAAAAACTGCGTTGAAAATATCTGTAATGATTTGTATAAGAAAGTTTGGCGTGTAATTAATGTCTTTGGCCGTGGTAGTATATATTTTTGAAGACGAAAATTAATTGCTATATTTTATTTATTTTAATGCATTTAAACAATTGTACAGTCTACTGATTCCTCATCAATCCTAGTAACTTTAACTATCCGAAACAAATGTCACATTTCTCTGTGTTTGAGCTTGTATCGGGGCCGTTAATTATTTTTTTGGAATTTGTACTATCTGAATGTTAGTATTCGATTAAGCAAATAAATCATATCATAATATACACAATCAATACAAACAAATAAATAGGGACAATACATACAAATCATTAGGGATTAAACATGGCCCATTCAAACAATAAAATCTAATCTTTGACAGACTTCTCAATAATTAATATCAGCTATTTGTACTTTAGAAAGGTTTCCCATGACTAGAACGTCTTTCTTAAAGTACTTGGCATCGAACAGTAGCGAAATCTGAAAATCAGACAAATTCACGTTCCATTTTTGTTTTCACTTGGGGCGATAAGAAATTCCATTCAGTTCAATGATTCATTGATTCGAGTAATTTGTCATCTTTGATAGCGAAGCCCAGCCATCAATCGTCATACAGAGAAGTAAAATCAATATGATTTAGTAGTAGTAGGTAGCATTTTCAGTAAACTTAGGCTTTAGTCTATGCCGCCCGAAGCTATTATTTACATAAGGCATTTGCCATAGGAACATTTGTGTTGTAAGCTTTCTAAAAAATGTCACATTTTTCTGTGTTTGAGAAATGTGACATTTTTTAGAAAGCTTAACCATGATATACCATAACTATACATGTACCAAATATAACATAACATAACCATATAATATAATTTGAAGACCTTCAATGGACGATATGTATGATATATTTTTTTTTATAGAAAAGGGAGCAAACGAGCAGGTGGCTCACGTGATGGTAAGTGATTACCGCCGCCCATGAACACTTGCAATACCAGAGGCATAGCAGATGCATTGCCTCCTTTAGAGTGCCCCCCCCCCCAGAATTGGGGAGGGGGGGTGTGGGTGTGTGGGCCACCGGTAACCTGCACTCACCAGACGAAACGCAGAAGTTTCTTAGACTTCTACTTCACACCGGTATTCTGTGAGGTCGTGGTACTTTCCCGGTCGAGCCGGTCCATTCATGCAACAACAAAAGCTGATGCCTGGCTCTACCACTGTTAAAATTTTATATTATCGTCACTATTATCGTAAACATCATCAGTATCATTACATAGAGGATACAAAATGTTCGGTATACAAGACGGAAGCTACTAATTATTTAACGTGGAATGTGAATTTGTCTGATTTTCAGAATTCGCTACTGTTCGATGCCAAGTATTTTAAGAAAGACATTCTAATCATGGGAAACCTTTCTAAACTACAAATAGCTGATATTAATTACTGACAAGTCTGTCAAATAGTAGATTTTATTGTTTAAAGGTGTCATGTTTAGTCCATAATGCTTTGTATTTATTGTCCCTATTTATTTGTTTATATTGATTATATATATATATATATATATATATATATATATATATATATATATATACTATAATTAAGATGTTTGTGTTTATACGAATCCTCCTATAATTTTCTAAACATTACTAACATACGTAGCGTTTCTGAAGTATGTTGTTAAATCATCAATTTTTTTTCGTCGTCTTGTAAAAATCTTATAGGTAGGCAGAGTTAAACACGTTTAGGACTGATTACAATGCTGTATCGTAAGTTATGCTCCATGGAAACAGAAATTTGCATCTTTAGTGAGTCATTTATATTTTTTGAAACGTTGTTAATTATTAAGAAGTATTTTATGTCTACGAAGTATTTTAGACACTAAGAAACTTTTTTAAAAACTGCGTTGAAAATATCTGTAATGATTTGTATAAGAAAGTTTGGCGTGTAATTAATGTCTTTGGCCGTGGTAGTATATATTTTTGAAGACGAAAATTAATTGCTATATTTTATTTATTTTAATGCATTTAAACAATTGTACAGTCTACTGATTCCTCATCAATCCTAGTAACTTTAACTATCCGAAACAAATGTCACATTTCTCTGTGTTTGAGAAATGTGACATTTTTAGAAAGCTTAACCATGATATACCATAACTATACATGTACCAAATATAACATAACATAACCATATAATATAATTTGAAGACCTTCAATGGACGATATGTATGATATATTTTTTTTTATAGAAAAGGGAGCAAACGAGCAGGTGGCTCACGTGATGGTAAGTGATTACCGCCGCCCATGAACACTTGCAATACCAGAGGCATAGCAGATGCATTGCCTCCTTTAGAGTGCCCCCAGAATTGGGAGGGGTGGCCACCGGTAACCTGCACTCACCAGACGAAACGCAGAAGTTTCTTAGACTTCTACTTCACACCGGTATTCTGTGAGGTCGTGGTACTTTCCCGGTCGAGCCGGTCCATTCATGCAACAACAAAAGCTGATGCCTGGCTCTACCACTGTTAAAATTTTATATTATCGTCACTATTATCGTAAACATCATCAGTATCATTACATAGAGGATACAAAATGTTCGGTATACAAGACGGAAGCTACTAATTATTTAACGTGGAATGTGAATTTGTCTGATTTTCAGAATTCGCTACTGTTCGATGCCAAGTATTTTAAGAAAGACATTCTAATCATGGGAAACCTTTCTAAACTACAAATAGCTGATATTAATTACTGACAAGTCTGTCAAATAGTAGATTTTATTGTTTAAAGGTGTCATGTTTAGTCCATAATGCTTTGTATTTATTGTCCCTATTTATTTGTTTATATAGATATAAAATACTTATATTGAAATCTCCATTTAGTTGAAGAATAGTCAATCTTACTTTGGGACTTGATGATGTGTGTAACTGTTCAAAAACATGAAACAAAAAATAATTAAGTAATCACTTAGCCGAGTGGTTGGGTGGTCGCAACTTCGAGTCAAGAGTCCCGAGTTAGATCCCCAGTTGGCAGACTCGTACCAATGGGTTTTTCAAAAACTTATGTACGAATTAAATCGTTGGCTTGGAAACAAAGTCGACGACGGGCTCACCACCTGTCACGTTGTCCCGAAAATATCTTCGGTGGAAGGTGAGTCGAAGGGACTTAATTGTCTAGACTAGACCTCTGTCTACCCCTGTATTGGGAATTGCGTGAAGATATTTATTTATTTATTTATTTATTTATTTATTTATTTATTTATTTATTTATTTATTTATTTATTTATTTATTTATTTATTTATTTATTTATTTATTTATTTTAATGCATTTAAACAATTGTACAGTCTACTGATTCCTCATCAATCCTAGTAACTTTAACTATCCGAAACAAATGTCACATTTTTCTGTGTTTGAGAAATGTGACATTTTTTAGAAAGCTTAACCATGATATACCATAACTATACATGTACCAAATATAACATAACATAACCATATAATATAATTTGAAGACCTTCAATGGACGATATGTATGATATATTTTTTTTTATAGAAAAGGGAGCAAACGAGCAGGTGGCTCACGTGATGGTAAGTGATTACCGCCGCCCATGAACACTTGCAATACCAGAGGCATAGCAGATGCATTGCCTCCTTTAGAGTGCCCCCCCCCCCAGAATTGGGGAGGGGGGGTGTGTGGGCCACCGGTAACCTGCACTCACCAGACGAAACGCAGAAGTTTCTTAGACTTCTACTTCACACCGGTATTCTGTGAGGTCGTGGTACTTTCCCGGTCGAGCCGGTCCATTCATGCAACAACAAAAGCTGATGCCTGGCTCTACCACTGTTAAAATTTTATATTATCGTCACTATTATCGTAAACATCATCAGTATCATTACATAGAGGATACAAAATGTTCGGTATACAAGACGGAAGCTACTAATTATTTAACGTGGAATGTGAATTTGTCTGATTTTCAGAATTCGCTACTGTTCGATGCCAAGTATTTTAAGAAAGACATTCTAATCATGGGAAACCTTTCTAAACTACAAATAGCTGATATTAATTACTGACAAGTCTGTCAAATAGTAGATTTTATTGTTTAAAGGTGTCATGTTTAGTCCATAATGCTTTGTATTTATTGTCCCTATTTATTTGTTTATATTGATTATATATATATATATATATATATATATATATATATATATACATATATATATATATATATATATATACATATATATATATATATATATATATATATATATATATATATATATATATATATATATATATATATATATATATATATATATATATATATATATATATATATATATATATATATATATATATATATATATATTATTTGCTTAATCGAATACTAACATTAAATAATAAATTAAGATAAAGTACAAATTCCAAAAATATTGATTTATTAGTTAGTAGTGATCATGCCAGCTCTGAGTCCCTAGGTTCGGGTCGGGTCAATGTAAAAACACTTTTTCTTCGTTTTTTGAGACTGGGTATTTGTGGTGCATACGTTGTTTCTGATTACATAACAAAAGTGCTTTAGCTGCTTACTTTGGGATCAAAGTAATGTATAGGATGCTGTCCTTTTCTATGTATGTATTTGTTTGTTTTTTTCAGTAATTCAGTGACTAGTGACCAGTGGTGAGCGCATCGCCTCGTTAGTGCTCAAACGAACTGTTTGGACACTAAAACGGTGCTACAATAATAAGTATATTGTAGATAAGTATTTTAAATAGACAAATATTTATATATGTTCATGTGACTTAAAGTAAATAAAAAAAGTATTCGTATTCGTCATACAAATGGAAGTCCCTTGCGGGATTCGAACCAACAACCTTTAGTTTCGTAGGTAGAGCCACTACCAATTCGGCTGTCGCAGCTATATAGATATTTGTTTATATAGATATAAAAATACTTATATTGAAATCTCCATTTAGTTGAAGAATAGTCAATCTTACTTTGGGACTTGATGATGTGTGTAACTGTTCAAAAACATGAAACAAAAAATAATTAAGTAATCACTTAGCCGAGTGGTTGGGTGGTCGCAACTTCGAGTCAAGAGTCCCGAGTTAGATCCCCAGTTGGCAGACTCGTACCAATGGGTTTTTCAAAAACTTATGTACGAATTAAATCGTTGGCTTGGAAACAAAGTCGACGACGGGCTCACCACCTGTCACGTTGTCCCGAAAATATCTTCGGTGGAAGGTGAGTCGAAGGGACTTAATTGTCTAGACTAGACCTCTGTCTACCCCTGTATTGGGAATTGCGTGAAGATATTTATTTATTTATTTATTTTATTTATTACTTATCAAAAATTAAGAGCTACTTCGTTGATACGTTTCCAAAAAAATCTTATGTAGTGTTCTAATCCTCCAATACTTAAAAGTCGACTAAAGCGAATTTTATATTAATTTCTTAATATTTATGTCATGGTCGAAATTTATCTACTTGTCCATGACATGAGTCCATCATACGTTTTAATTTTGATCATTATAAAAGTTTATATTATATTAATAATAACACTGACCTTCAATGTGTGAAAAGTAGGTGACACATTTTTGCACTACCTATACATTCATGATAACTCTGCTTGTTAACTGAGGCCCTCTAATCAGTGACTGCGTGTCTGTTGATCTGTTTATATTTTTCATATTGAATATTACATATATCTAAATTACATACATATTTCTTCATTTATATATCTAAATTGATCATGGTAAATCCGCATTAAGAAATACCTGAGTCCAGTTGTGGAATTTTATAGTCCGTAAAATAAGTTTGCCTAAATTGCATTTATAGAACTCTGCAATTATTTTCAAATTCCAAATTTGTTAGTCAAGTAATAAACGATATTTAATTAATTGATCATGATAATATTAATTAATTGGCTACCATATAAAGCTTCTTTAATAAGTTAGAACGGATATGATAATTTAAAAGAAACTGTTATTAATATCATGAGTAAGCTGTAAACTCGTTTTCTCACGACACAATACACATGAAATAATAAGGTTAAACGAATACAGCGCTATTAACATTATATGTAAACCAGTACATATAGTGAAAAGTAATTTAAGGACCGTAACTGACATGATAATGAAAATGATGAATTTTTCTACTAATTGTACTAAACTTTGTAAATATAAATATTTCTTTACAACCTATAAAGGGTCTACTACTGAACGAAGGCCTCTCCCAAACTGAGACTGTATTTGGGGGAGGACAAAGGACGACCCCGAAGCCATCTTGCCCGTCCCACAAAGTTACGGAGGTTGTCAATTTATCTCCTTTTTTCGTCGTCTTACACTGCCTACGATGGCTTCCTTCCTCAAAACCTTGAAAACAGCATTATCTACTAACAGATGTCGGGATAACTATCTTGAAAAATAGCCGACCAAAATTCAGCAAACTGCGTGTAAGTTCACTGTAGGATGTAGGATTTTCCATAACGATACGATTACAAATACGATACCAGGTACCGTAGAGCTGCTGCCCGCATCCGGTCAGAATTTTGGTCTGCTTTGTGTAACGAGATGATTATCCTGACAGAAATAAAGTTCGGTCGGAAATAAAGTCCATTTTTAAGGAAGTCCCATTAGTCAACCATTAGGCCGCAAAAGCACACTCTATAGACAATTTATTATCAGCTAGTAAGTTTTTCGGCATGGCATGGCATGCATCGAATTTCTAAAATTATGATTCCATCGCAAGCAGTTTTCTCTTTAGCTATCGGCTACCTTTAAATCACTGTGACATAATTTTAGTGTCTTTGTCAAAATTGAAATTTAAATTAGATGAAACCTGTTTGGCAATAAAATGGTTGAATTACCTCTTTTGTGGTAACAAAACTCGAACGTTTTTAAGTAATGGACAAAGGAAATTTATCTTCTTCAATGTACAAGGTGATTAATTACTACTTAAAGTAATATGTTAGCATAACAATTAACGATAGATTGACAACCTGTTTTGTTTCCATATATATATACTCGTGAAATTTTATATAAACTATAAATCTTTTTGAATCTTATCTCTGACGAATCTGAACCGTAGACAGTCTCTTCTAAAATGTTAAAATTACTCGTGTAAATATATCATTTGGTTTTACAAATAAATTTCCAATTGTAAATTTCAAAGCAGTTCCAATTGTCGTTAGGCCCGAAGGACATTCTGTGTTTAGCCAAGGCTTGTACCAAACGGTTTATTCAAAAAACTTATGAACGATTTATATCGTTAGCTTATACGTAAAGACGTCGATGCGGCGGTCACATTATCCCAAAAAACCTACCTTCCACCGAGGTGGCTCCAAGGGACATAATTGTCTAGGCCTCTGTGGTCTCATTCCCAATACAGGGCTACCCCTGAATGAATGACATAAAGATATATATTTATTTAATTACATCTACATTACATATTTATAACCGTCGTGATATCGGCATGTCACTCACTCCTGTGTTTCCTTAGATGGCGTAAAAGTTTGAAAATCTTAGCAAAGCAAAGCATAGCATGATTCCCGACCAATATAAAGTAGACCGGTAAAGAGGGGTCTGGTTCAGAGATTGAGAAATCTCGTACTTAGGGTACCCAATATGAAGAAATAATCTTTACAGGAGCAGCCTACGCGTTGCAATGGGCTTTACAATACACAGTCTAATATATATATTAAAGGTTATAACCTTCCGTTATATATTCGACTGTGTATTGTATAATTGTTTGTGGTGTTTCTTTGTGTTATAGAATCCACTATAAAACCATTAGTCGGCATTTATAACATCGACGGGAAGAAAATAGGATATATATTCCTACGCCATAATCACACGGTTACGGCTTATTTGATTTATTATGACTTAATGAAAACATTTTAACGGAGACTATGTTACACATTTCGAGTAAGTAATAAAATAGGCTGTCCATTGTTTTGTTTAAAGGCACGGGACAAATAAATAAATGTTTAGAATCAAAATACTATTTTTAATGACTCAAAAATATTTACTCAACTGATTCAACAGTTTTCAAAATTGAAACAGAAAATAATTCATCATTTAAAGAACTAATTGAGTACCAAGTGAATGCACGAAAACACAGCTTACTTATTTTTAATATTTTGTTTTGGGATGGGGTGGTTCAAATATATAAAAATAGGTTTAAGAGACACGTAACCTCTTACGTGTCTATCCATCTCATCTTTAGAAGTTACCAGATACCAGACAACCTTAGGCGCTGCAGCTGACACTCTCGATCAGTTTAATTTTGGTACTTTTTTTTGGCAAAGTTTGACTTTCTTAGTTTCCATGTTTAAATTTTTGGTATAAAAATTAAAATAATTTTTGTGTTTCCAGTCAGTCCCATTGCGACAACATAAAGTGAGGTCACAGTTACAAAAAATCCATTCCAGTTAGTGAAGTTACCTGTCAGGTGCGGCCAGACGCTTCGCGTGTCTTTCCGTGGAAGTCAAAGCAATGTAGCCTAATTTTGCCGTGTCAAAATCATAATGTCTTCCCGGGATTGCAAAGTGCGCAACTCGAAACTCTCGAGTTACATATTAATCATAACTTCCCTATTGTGCATAATAATAGACGCAAACAAAGGCGATACAAATAACAACCAAAGTAAATCTGTATTGACTTGGAAGATTATATAATTGTCTTTTAATGAACGCATAAATGTAATTAAGAGATAAAAAATATCTTCACGCCATTCCCAATACAGGGGTAGATAGAGGTCTAGACAATTAAGTCGTTTCGACCCACCTTCCACCGAAGATATTTTTGGGAAAACATGACTGGTGGTAAGCCCGTCGCCGTCTTAATGTCCAAGCCAACGTCCAAGCCAACAATATAATTTATAAATAAATATTTGAAAAAACCCATTGGTATGAGCCTGCCACCTGGGGATTGAACTCGGATTTCTTGACTCGAATTCGGACCACCCAACCACTTCGCCATCGTGACTTTTAATTAAGAGATAATTCATTTTTTATCCTTAATTTTATCAGATAATCAAGATTTATGGAGCTTACGTATATTTGATGCTTATATAATCGTTTGTATATTTGAAACTTAACGACGAAAGGGAGAGCGCGAATTTATGAATTTTGCAAAGGAATTTTGGGGGTAAATTCGGGAAAGAGATTTTAGATACTTATTTAGAACACGAAATAACACATAGGCGATAGGCTCATTACATAAAACGTTCTTCAAAGTAACTACCGAAGTACTACCAAATAATTAACTAAGTGGTGAAAAGTAGGTCAAGAAGACTCAATTGTCTCCAAGTCTTCAGTTTACCCCCGGATTAGGAAAATGTGTAAAGATGAAAAAATATAAATAGATAGAATAGACGGAATAATTTTAAAATGACATGAGGATATTTTAATATGAGGGAAAATTTACGTAAATTTAAAATTAAATTATGTATATATTTATTATTATTATTTTGATGTATATTTTTATTTATTTTAAATATGTAAGTCATGCTGGACTATCTATCACTTCCGTGTCCTGCATGTATCGTAAGACACGATGGCGCGCAGATCGTGATAAATGCTAAGTTACGGCCGAGGTCGGAGTTCGACTACGGCGTTGATATTTTAAATTTCTTGTTACTAATAATAATAAAAGTCTATTATGATATTGCTTAAGGGTAAAGGAGCGAGCAACCCTGGACACAGACTGCTTGCACCTGTACTCTAAATCCTGTCCCGGGCCACAGGCTGCTCGTTGGTATAGCAATTTAAAGGATTTTTCTTATGCGGAAATTTCCTTATGATATATGGACGTACTTACGCGAGACTTGAGCGGGAAACTAAGTACTTAGCCTAAAAAGGGGTAGTAAAGAATAGCAAACGTTTTGATTTTGCAAATATATTATAGCCAATACAACAAAATTAATATTACTGTTAAACCACTTTGTTTAGACTTGACCTCTGTCTACCCCTGTATTGGGAATTGCGTGAAGATATTATTATAAACCACTTTAAATTGTAAAACGCTGCATGTAGTTATATTATGTGATATTCAATTCAATAACTCATAAAAAATTTAAACATATTTATACGTATATATATTCCGTCACATAAATGGCATAACTTAAGAACAACCCTTTGGTAAAGTTTAAATTTAATCGTGTATGAAATATTAAGATCAAGGCTTGTATTTATGAAATTCCGAAATATTCACCAAAAAATTAAGGAATGTAGAAATAAAGATTTTAAGCGTTTTGATAATAGTCTCAAAGAAATTCATTTTTATTTCCTTCATTTACAAAAAAATATAATAATTAATATATAATATATAGTTTATCACGACATGCAATTCAAAGCATATTTATTTCATAATAGCAAGGTGATGTAATCGAATTTACAGAACAAAGTCCGATCAACCAGCATTTGGATGTGTATTTTTATGTAATGATGTTCACGATTCTCGAGTATCAGTAATAAGTACGATGTTGCAAATATTTAACAGTGAAGTAAAGTACAGACCTTTGTCTTCCACAACATTTGTGAATATTTGAACAGTTTTATTGTGTTTCAATACGTGACAAAGATTAATCAAAGACGTCATAGATAAGACATAATAACACTAATGTTTTAGTGAATCATTATACGAATATAGATATTTTTATGTTTGATGTTAATACAGGTAAATACAGGTCTCCATTTTTACCTACCTAGGATGTAATTCCGAAAATATTGTTGATCCGAATTACACTTATCAATAGGTTAAAAAAATATTCATAATACATACCAGAAATTCCGTACAAATTTTAACCCCTAATTAATCGCATCAATTTCATCTTCTTAGATTAAGTAGTATTAGAGATTTCCTGATTAGTGTATGTATGAGTGGCTTTTCTCCTTTATAAATACCCGTTTAAAAAGTCACGATATGATATAATGGTCGGAATTTCGAGTCAAGAGACCCGAGTTCGATTCCCAGATGACAGTCTCGTACCAATGGGTTTTTCGAAAACTTATGTACGAATTAAATCGTTGGCTTGGACATAAAGACGGCGACGGACTCACCACCTGTCACGTTGTCTCAAAAATATCTTCGGTGGAAGGTGGGTCAAAGGGACTTGATTGTCTAGACTAGACCTCTGTCTACCCCTGTATTGGGAATTGCGTGAAGACATTTATTTATTTATTTATAAACACCCGTGCCGGCTTCATAGTACATCATACATGCTAAACGTTTTTCCCCTCGTAGACCTTATATTGAACTTCATACTAAATAATGAATCGGAAAGAAGCGAAAGAGAAATGTAAGGCACACTTGGCGATCTGTTCTCTCTGGCTATAGTCCCGTCAGGGACTATACTTGCTTCTACAAAAATCGCGTACTTCGGGTATAAACTTACTACGTAACGAATCCCGATAGGAGCAAACATTTGTGTGATGAATATGAATGTTTGTATTGTTTGGATGTATATATGAATGTTTAGCTATGTTATATGTATGTCAGTATATTGTTCCGTTAGCTTAGACATTAGGACGGCCGGCGAAAGGCTCACCACGAGTCTCACCATCTGCGAAAGTCTTAAATAGGCTTCTATGGAAAATTGGACGAAAAAACTTCATTGTTTATATCACCGCCGATCCCAATATGGTAAATTACGTTTAGCCCAAGCGGTTTATTCAAGACAACAAAATGTGCATAGAACTCCTATACATTTACATACATGAACATCATGTGTATGTAGGGAATATGTGTATGTAATTCCATACATATATATTTTATGGCTATTATATGTTTTTTATGGCTTTGAAAAATTATATAGAATAGTGAATAAATTTCAACAAAAGGGATGAGCACTTTTTACGAGAAACATCGGAATGTTATGTAACATGCGTAAATCCGCACGTGTGCGTGCGCGCAACAAAGTTATACTCAACAGGTCAATCTAACCAGGATGCAGCTGCACGTCTAATCTCGATTTTCAAATCTGCGCACCTAGTTTTGTTCGAACTGTCGGGTCAACGAACTGTTTAGATCGTAGTGAGTGTTATGCAGGCGCAAACAATCGATAAGGAGTTTTGCGTAAACGGTTTGCACGCCCTCCTTGGGGATACAACGCTACGTAATATTTCCCCAATTATTCGAGTCACTTTTATTATGTAAGCAGAAAATAGAGATAAATAATTACAATTAACCTAAAATATTAAATAAGTTCATTCACAATAGTCTCTAAAAGACTACTGTAATGTATCAGTAAAATTTTCCTTTTTATGCCCAATTACAAACAACAATAGCAAACTGTTTGAATCGTTGATGAGTATTGCAGTATAATTAAGAAACTCTAAATACATTCATCAATCGATTTCCTCTTGAAACTCACGTGTGAGAATATATTTGTAACCCACTCCTTTTCTTGCTCGTCATAAGAAACGATTGAAGAGAAAGAAGGTTAGGAAAGAGTAGTGACGACTGACATATTCAGAATAATCATCTCGAAAACTATCAAAATTAAGCAGACTGATGGGCATCAGCATCTCTATTGAGAGATAGTTCGATCGACAATCCACTTAACAAGCGTGGTGTTTATACTATATTCTCTTAGGGAAATGGCTAATATTTATTTATTTTATTATTATGTCTAGTTACGTATTTTAGTTTGTTAAGCTCAATGCTTAACGAACCTTAAAGTAAGCATCTAATTGTATTTAAAACAATGAAACAAGTCTAGTTGGATAATTTAACAGTCAAGGTAAAATTAGTTTGTTCATGGTAATTTTAATACATTTTTCAATAGTTTCTAACTTCTTTTATAATTTCTTCTCTATTATCTTCTATATTTTTTATTAGTTTCTTCTCCGCTTTAGGTCTTTCGAATTAAAATGTGAGAAACCTGATAAATGCTATTTTAGTATTCAAGTCAGTCAGACACCTAATGACTAGGTGGATATCTCCCATCAATTGATTCGTGAATTCAATGTTTGTTTTTATTAACTTCCGTAATAGTTTAATTTTCTTCAGGGATGATGCGTGAATATTTAAAAACATGTGGTAGCCAGACCCCGGTTACGTGTGGATTTTGAGAAATCATTTTAAGACATCTTGCTACTTAATTTGATAAAAAAATAAGATTTTAACTCACGTGTCACCCACGAGATTCGCGAAGTCTCTTATTTTCTAATGTATTCTATTTGTGACGTCACTATAAAAGTGCCAACGGCGCAGTGCGTAGGTCAAATGATAACCTAGTTAACGCAATAATTTGTGTCCCAGAAAAAAGTTAAAGTACTAGAACGATGTACCAAGCTTAAAGAAATCGATCTTAGTGACTGATTCTGATCATCAATGTTCAATTACATCAGACACATTGGTGTACTTAGTAAACATAAAAGTTGTAGGAAACCCGTAAAGCATTTTACCGTATCTGATGTAATACATTAGAGAAGATTCGATGTAACAGCAATACGGTGGATTTTGTTTTAAAAAAGTGTACAAAACGTTTGATCTAATTAGAAATAATTACCAATACCAATCATGAAAGAATATTCTAACCTTCTTCTTTTTCAAAAGAGACTGAGGGAAAAAGTGTATAAATACTTAGATATACAGGCAGCTAGATTTTATTTCTATATTAATCTCAATATTATTTGTGACAACAATTAAAAAAGTAGCAATTAAAAAAACAAAATGGAAATTATTTTCTTTGAAAAAAAAAAGAACGAACCTTATATGTCAAATATTCAAATGTTATATGATCAATGTCACTCACAGAATTAAGGCAAATTAAACTGGATATGTAACTGTAACTGGTCGATCGCTTCACCAGATACCTCAGACCCTATTTTTTTCCTAAACTCTCACGTCTCTGGAAAGAAATGGGGTGGCATAATCTTACTACGAGTATGTAACCCACAGCTCTATGGAGATAAATAGTATCTTATGTATTGTAAATTATTCAAGTAGATAGTTGCAATTTATTGCAACAATTACTTTCTTGATTATGCTGGTTGCAATGAATACAAATTTTTGACCTTGCTCGCCTCTACCTACTACCTATGAATCGTCTTTTAAGTGCATAACTGAAATGAGTCATTATCTTTTTGTTTAAATTGTTTCAAATGTTTATATACACTAAAATATATTTAATATGTGTTTCCAAGGCTAAATATAAACTCCTGTCTAAAATACACTTTTTTTCAATATATGTCACTTTTTTATGTTGTTTGTTGAAGATCATGAAGGTGATTTTTCACATTAAGATTACATAAGTCAGTTTGTACGTATTCAGTAGATATCAAAAGATTGTAATTCAAAGCAGGTACTATTAAAATGTTAAGGTTAGGAAAAAAAGACGTGCAAAAACTCAAATATCTGTCTGTATTCATCACTGGAAGCCACGTTGAGTCCGTCATTAACAATAGGGGCACCTTATAGATAATTTGGGCGGCACGCTTCTCTAGGTCACCTTGGTGATAAAGTCGACAAAGCGATTGTAAATATTTAAGCTAAAATTATTAAATGTTGGCAACGCCTTTTAGTATCACATTTAATTATTTGTAAAATACCTTGCTTCCATTATTTTTCGAAAAGATTTTGCCAGTCAATAAAGTGCATATTTAACACAAGATATGACTGTTTGTATAGGTTTGTAAATACGAAAGAAATTTATCTTGAATAAACATTTCTGAGTTCAGCAATTCCTATATTCTTAATCAGTGTTGATATCCTAAAAGCTAAAAAGGCGCTGTTTTGAAAGCTTATGATCAAATATGTTATCATCATTATCATCATAACTGCTTGTTAAACTCCACTGCAGGACGCTGGCCCTTAGGAGGTATTTCTATCATCGCAATGCCCCCCTCGTACCACAGACGTTGCTCGTTTTGGTCTTGTATTTTACGTGAGGGTTACCCTGCATTGTGTCGGTAGCCAATAACATTTTAAAGCGTTTTCCTAAGCCACGTCTTACGACACTATATACCACATATACCACATAGCACTTAGGCAATAATGTTTCCAGTATAATAATGTTTTCATGTAATGTCTTTAGGACGCTATGCATCAATCAAGCTAATACAAATTAAAGTTTACATTAACGAATATAACTTCAAATAATATTTAATGCGTTATTAAGGTATATTTAAGCCATTAAAAATAAAAAAAATTGTAGTCCTATAAGTAAATAATTTCTTGATTAGTACAAAAAGTGAAAAGGAAGAACAAGAAATGCGAACAAATAAGTCACGATAGCCGAGTTGTTGGGTGGTCAGAATTTCGAGACGAGACCCGAGTTCGATCCCCAGGTGGCAGTACCAATAAGTTTTTTAAAAACTTGTGTACGAATTTCATCGTTGGCTTGGACATAAAGACGGCGACAGGCTCACCACCTGTCACGTTGTCCCGAAAATATCTTCGGTGGAAGGTGGGTCAAAGGGACTTAATTGTCTAGACTTGACCTCTGTCTACCCCTGTATTGGGAATTGCGTGAAGATATTTTTTAAGAAAGGCGCCTTAGACCTGACTTGTATATTTGGTGTAACCTTTACCGTTACAAGTCTTAATTAATTATAAAATTCAAGTAGAAGGTACTTGTACTAAATTATGGATCAGTTGATATGTGAAAAATGCAGTTATCGTAACTCGATACAAATACAATAAAATACCAAAAAAAATATATTCAAGCCATTTCCAATACTGCGGTAGATAGAGGTCCATACAATCACCTAACCCATATTCCTAACTCTTAACCCGAATTCCTAAATTGTCATAATTGTTTGGATGCTGGGCTTTCTAAAGGTAAAATAAGATTAAATATACATATTGACATAATAGACAGTGCCATCCTCAGTGAATTTCAGTTTCACAGTCTACCGTACCATCTCAAGGCCTATTCAGAGATGTTAATTAAATTAAATTTTATTTAAAATAGAGATAGAAGTCACGATAGCCGACCAAGATATTTATTTAAAATAAAACGATTTTCGGATTTTATCGAGTTTAAAAAAAATTGTTTTATTTTAAATGTGTAGTATTCGCGTAAATACAACAAATCATTAAATTAAATTTTATTCAACTTTAATTATTACGACCATAATGTTAAAATGTTTATTAATACCGAAGTAAGTAGTAAGTAAGTAAGTACCGAAGTAAGTAGTACGTAAGTATTGGTTTACGGACGGCTCCAGCTCGCTAAATAAAATTAAATGTGATATTTTTTTTACTGACCGTTTGTCTTCACATGGACACAACTTGTTTAAACATTTTAACAATATATCTCCGAACATTAAAGTAACTGATGCGGATTCTTTTTAACTCCTTCGATAACTATTATTTATATAAATCATGAAATATTTTCTGAAAATAAAATTTGATCAAATTCGCACATTACCTTTTCTATTATAAATAATTGCGTTCTTGTTTCTAAATTTACGTATTCACTTCGCTCGAGTTCGGCATGGAAATGTTCGTTTTTTAAACAAATTTTCCTTAATCTCAAAATTGCGCTGACAAAAATTCTAAGTTTATCTTTAGTCTCATCCACCTGGACACAATTTACTTTTCTATTAGATTTGGAGGTTTCGGTATTAAAAGTTTGAAGTGTCTCTCCGCCCCGGGATCGCGCCCGATTTCTAGGTCTTTCAACAAAGTAATCCAACGAAATACTACATACCTTAACTTCAAGTAAAATTGGATAAAAGCCAACGTTTACGCATAGTTGTAGGAATTCGTTTGAAAGTATCGATTACCAAATTTTTTGTCATGTTGAAATAAAAAACAAGTATTTTTTAAAATGAATTGTATCTGCGACTAGTCATAGCCGCAGGAGACAAGAGGGCTGGTTCTTTTCTCGCTCAACGGTTACGTCTAGCCATTCAACGTGGAAACTACAACAACAACCAGCGTTCTTGGTACCATACCACGAGGAGAAGGGCTGTACGATTATTGTAGTTTTTACGAGTAGCTTATAAGTATTGTAAGAATAAATATAATTTTTGTTGTGTTCATTTTCCTATACGTTATTTACGTATTGGAAAATGAACATGCTTTCTTTAAACTTATATTCTAGTATAATTCAGCGGTCGCGCTCGCGTTGATGCCTTTAAAGACCTATCAAAGTTATAATCTTGATCGAAAGAAAAAAAAATTTTGTTCGCAGTTAATCTAATTTTTCTAACCAATGACAAAATGGGTGCTCTCGTCAAATATTGAGTTTTATAGACAAATTTTTGATTCCTTGGGTTACATTATTGATTTTGAGTAGGGATCTCTAATTAAAAAGTATAGCCTTCATTCACTGATAATTCTGCTTCTATTTATGAAAGAATTATTACAATCGGTTTAGTAGTTTAAGCGTTACTTCATAACAAACCATCGGACTTACTTTCACATTCTGAATACGTATGATACCAGTCCAATTATAACCTTTCAGTCGAATTTTCATCTTCTTTTATGCATTGTATAATAAATTATGCAAAAATAAAAGTTCAAAGTTTCTTTTAACAATATAACTGGTAAACTAAGTTTCTTTTTTCTGTAGTTTATTTGTAGAATTTATTTGAAGAAACCCTCTCGTATACACCACGCCTTCTTTTCTCAGGTCCCTTAGATTTTTTAAATTATTTTTTAAGTTACTAATTATTTATCGCGGATGGTTTATTGAACTAAGTGATACTGTATCTACAAAGACTTAAGTCATCATTAAAATATAATAAGTTAATTGAGGTCTAGGCCATCGTATTTTTCAATACACATTACGATATCTTAAAACGATTACCATGTTATGAGCATGAGATAATAATGCGAACAAAAAATATGTATGATATACTGACCTGCTCGATGTGGCGCCTAATCGGGTTTTTTTAAAAGTAATGTACATCTAATTGATGTACAACTAATTGCAGCGACAATCAACGGGTTTTGCCTTATATGCACTACGGCCTAGAATTACGTGGAGCTTATGTGACGTGACCATTTTCTACAAAGAATCTCTGGCATTTATTGTCACTTTTTTATTAAAATATTTTATCCATCGCAAACAAGAACAACGAAACTTCTCGAAACAAGATGTTTGTTTTTATAGTAAGCAAGATAATTTATCCACTAATAGTAATCCTACGAGTATTGCAGTCAACGACATTGAGACTTTTTAGGTGTTTGTATTAATTAATAATAAATCAAATTTTAATTCCATTAATGTATTGCAATAAGAGTCACGATAGCTGAGTGGTTGGATAGTCGGAATTCGAGTCGAAAGACCCGAGTTCGATCCCCAGGTGGCAGGCTGGTACCAATGGGTTTTTTGGAACCCAGGTACGATTGATATCGTTGGTTTTGACAACAAGAAGGCGACAGGCTCACCACCTGTTACGTTGTCCCAAAAATATCTTCGGTGGAAGTTGGGTCGAAACAACTTAATTATCTAGACGTCTGTCTACCCCAGTATTGGGAATGGCGTGAAGATATTTTTTTATTTCAATGTATATTACATGTAATAAAATTTTCTTGTAGGTGCTAAAGTATATTCCGCGCGATTTCATCCTATCGAAGCGGAGTTTAGAAGTTTCTACAGGGAGAAGAAATCGAGGCAGGTGAGGAAACCTTTCCGTCCAAACTGACGTCCTTAAGGTTTTTGGCAAAATAGGTGATTACGAGGAGGAAATAGATCCTGAGGTCTAAAATGGAATGCCTTATGAGCCCTAATCAGTCTGGTATGAGAGTCTGGTAATATTGTATTTCTTGTTCATAACTTATAATATTATCACTTCATATTATAAAATATAATCACAAGAAATTATTATCCACGAATTCCTCCAAACTTTGCAGAGTGACAACATTGAGAGGAGTCGATGGATGAAGATGGCTCAGGATCATTTTTTGTGGCATTCCTATGCTAGACTTTTGGTAGATAGTTAAGAAGAAGAATCATTAGAGGACTAAGATAACATTCTAATTTAGACTTTAAATACTAGTGAGCACTCTTTTCTTCGCTCCAATCCAAACAATTGTGGTGGGCAAACTGAAATTAGAGGTATCGTTTCGACTAGTGTAGTTAAAACAAAATGAACCGCATATTTCAATTCGAACCTGTGACAAAGAAGCAATACTATACCATACATACCATAATTTGAGAAAGGGGAAAGTTGGAAATCATCTAATATATCAAAATCAAGTTGTAGATGTATCGGAATTTGTTCAGGCGTCTTGAAATTGATCAGAAGGGAGGTTCGTAACAGAGATTTTTTTTTGAAACATGTAGATAAAAAGATACATAAATAGGGGCATCATATACATTGCTCTGATACCAAATTAAGCACTTGTATGGAATCAGAAACAACGAAGGTACCACAAACACCCAGACTCGAGAAAACGTAGAAAAAGTGTTTTCTACATTGGCCCGACCGGGAATCGAAACCGAGTACCAACCAACTCATCATCCCACATATTTTAACAATTATACATCCGACTACAAAACACTAAAATTACAAAAATGACAATTGTCACCGTTTTTAAAATTTTAACTCAAGTTACCTAAGATATTGCCATTCTTGACTCGTCGTTAAGCGCTTATTGTGTGGCGGTGTAAATTATGAATAAGAAATGAAATATCATTGTTATTAAACTATCATATTATAATGTGTACCACGCTCCAGTTTTTACAATTAATCTTTTAAAACAAGTTAGTGTAACTATCTGTCACTTATCATTTATTTACTGTCTAACATTTCAAGTTCATCGCGTTAATTATTAAATTGTAATATCTTAAAAGAATGAATGGTTGGCTCTTTATCAAAACGGCGGTGGAGTGTTATTGCAATGATGTAATTGTAGTTATTGTTAAACACAATCATAAAAATAATCACAATCGTAAGTAGAATTAACATATTTATAGTTGACTATTATATAAGTCATTATTGTAGACAAAAAGTCGTTAATTATCTAAATATTCATTAAATATATGTCTTTTTAATACTAATATCATTCACAAATATCCTAACTCCTAAAGGAGTTCTATTACCTAGATATGTTTTAGTTAATTTTTTTTATCAAGATCTTCGCGAGAATTTTAATAATATCAATATAAATTACGATAAACACAAGAGCTATATTTTGTCTGCATGAATGACTGAATAAGAAAACCTAAGTTTTGTTACTATATAAATTGTATTGCTAAAATTACGTCACAAGTCACAATTGTTCATTTTACATATTAAGTACCTATTTTTTTTTATTTTTCAACGTTTTTTTACGTTTCCTCCGTAGATATTTTTATTCTAAAAAACTTTAACGATAACTTATGTTTACAAAAATATTAATATTTAAGTGACTGGAATAATATAAGTTACTATATTAAAGAAATGTACTAGCGCATAGAAATGTCAAATTGCGACAGGATGTGATTCAATGCCGACCGGTTTATTTTACGCAACTGTAGGAATTTACACGGTTTCTATGGAAATGAATCATTTATCGATCTATAACTGACTCCAGCTGAAATGCGAGTAAAGTTTATTGACTCTTAAATAATGATTTAATAATCGTTATGTAACACGAAAACAAATTTAAGAAATAAACGTAATATACGTAATATCATATCAGTTCATCGAACCCACTGTTTTTCAAATCGAAGTGTTTTTTTTTTTCTACAAATATTTGAAGTATTTTTTTACAGAACCGGACAAGCGCGAGTCTGACTCGCGCACGTCATTTGTTAATACGTATTAGGTAATTGAACAGACAGCATTTATCAAAATTACGCTACTGAAGTTCATAAACAATGAGAGTCCAATATCACTTTGACGAAAATATAAAATGATGGAAGAATAAGCCCGGGGGAATATGCCCTAAGGAGTCCCTGAGGGCCTTCATTTACTTGCTATTGCTTTAATTAAGGGATTGCATTAGTTAATTACCATAAAGTAAGTTGTCAGCACGTTTTTTACCCTAACTTTACTGAAACATCGCAATTTTTAAATATACATAATACCCGTGTAATCATTCATTTAATCATTATTAATAGAGATACATAATACTGGGATAAATTCACTGCATTATACAGGATTCTTCCGTGAGGACGGAATTTCCAGCATCGTCCAGACTCGTTTTCGCAGGAGCAAATACCTCGCACCTTAAACTCTGCTATCCGTCATTGTTTTACTTAATTCTGGTTTTATTCTTAGAAATAATGAACCCGTTATCTATCTAAAATGACAAAAGGTACTTTTGGAGTTTATTTGGCCTGTTTCTTGTCTGTTAGAGAATATCTGTTTAATAAAAAACATTTATTCTTGCCGCTCTATTAAAAGAAGTAGTTTCATTTTAAATACCTCAAATTGTAGTGAAATAAAACAAGTGGAACCTGTTATAATTTGAATTCATTTAAATTAATTAAAGTAACATACTAGTTGGTTTTAATAAAAACTTCTCAGGTATTTCATTGTAGCTTATAACTAATTCTTGGAAAAATTTTATTTTATCTAGGAAAATATTCAGAGACTGTATCAAACTCCTAATTCCGTTTTTTTAAATCAGTATTTTTAACTTTTTCTTTCAAAAAAATCTATTCAGCCATTCACGCCTGTGGTACTAATATATCAGGCACTATTGCGCCTTATGCGATTCAGCCAATCGACGATCTGAATAATTTTAGTCTGAGGTTTGGCGAGATGATTATCCCTACGGCCTTTGTAATTTGTAAGGCTTTTCTCTCAGTCGCCAATTACAACTATTTTTACGCTGATACCAAATGGCATTCTACAAGTCTAATTTAAATCAAATTTGATGTCAGTTAACGAACATTAAATAATTAACTAATTAAGAGTTAATTATTTAACGTTCGTTAAGTGTTTAATTATTTTTTTATCTCCACGTATGTCCCAATATTTGGGTCGTCAGAAGACTAGACGATTTTCTTCTTTTAAACCACATTTCATCTGAATTTATTTGCAATACGGGAAGGTAGAGTGCCTGTTATCCAAACTAAATCTTATAATAAATAACTTTCGGAAAACTCTTTGGATCGAAAGCCACTTGACTATAAATGGCTAATAATTTGGTAATGTAAATTATATATATATATATATATATATATATATATATATATATATATATATATATATATATATATATATATATATGTAGGATGTGTAAATGAGTGAGAGAAAGGATAAGTGAGACTAAGAGGGAAGATATGACATAATGATTGATGAGATAGAATGATGTGTGAGGGAGAGAGGAGAAAATGGCGTACGTGAAAGGAAGAAGAAAGTGATAAGACGAAATTAATATTCTAAAATAGTAAAAGTGAAAATAAAAGACTGAAGTGAGTTGAAAACCAATTATTTCATTTAATCAGGATAATCCCTACAAATTTTGGGGCTCGTCCGGGATCATCCCAAAATTTTACGACGTGACCGGCGTGGTTTTTTCATAACCTCAAAGACGAAAAGACGAATAAACCAAAGAAGACGATACAATCACAATGACGACGGAATCAGAAAAGACGACTGATAAGACGGAAAAACCGGAGAAGTTGTTTGCAACTTATTTAGACGGATTCTACAACATAACCAAATTCAAAGCGATGACGATACCTATTCTGCTGTGAAGTGGGCAGAAGACATTGAGGACAACGCAGAAATATTCAATTGGACACCTCAGCAGCAGCTCATTATTGCAAGAAGATCACTAGAAGGTACAGCAGCACTATGGTTAAAGACGGAGAAGGTGTTCAAAGGCTTCAAAGAACTGAAAGCGGCATTGTTACAAGAGTTCCCTGAAAAGATCAACAGCAAAGAGATGCATGAGCTGATGGCAGCTAGGAAGAAGGAACCTGGTGAAACCTACATGCAGTACATGCTAAAGATGAAGGAGATGGGCAAGCGCGCTAGGTTCAATGACAATGTGGCAATACAGTACATTGTTGAGGGCATTCAAGATAGTGAAGTAAACAAGACTATACTTTATGGCGCTGTTACATACTCAGTACTCAAAGATAGATTAAAGCTGTATGAACAAATGAAGGAGAGGTCAGAGGCTAAAAGAAGCTCTGCACCAAAGGAGACCAGCGAGCGACAAGGTTCGAGACGACCAACGACGAGTGGCAAACAGCAGACAGGTGGTCAGCAGCGGAGACGGTGCTACAACTGTGGGGAGAATGACCATATGGCGAGCGACCGTCCCACAGGAATCAAGTGTTTTCGCTGTAATGCATTCGGACATTTGAGTAAGCATTGCAAAGTCGAGGTTCCACAATCCTCCGCTAGACGTGATGGCGCTGTTGGCAGCGGAAGCGGCGGAAATGCATTCAAATTTGGCGGCGCCGGAGTGCCAGCCAATAAGACGACGCCTCGAAGATTCGACCAACCAAACATGAAGCCGAGGGCGGCCATGTTTGCAAGTGATTGTCAAAACACGACAACAGCCAATGAGGAGCGAGAGTTCACGTTTGACAATGAAAACGGAGAACATGGCGGAATGTTTCACATTCAAAACAATAACAAAGACGAGTTTAAGTTGAAAGTGCAGAAAAACCCATGAAAATGATGGAAATGTGTGGTTTTCAAGTCAAGACATTACTAGACACAGGATCATGTGCGAATCTAGTGGCCGACGACCAGTTTATGGCGTTTAACATCGAGAAATACGACGACAACTTGGTGATATCTGGACTTGGCCAAACAAAGGTGAAATCGAGCGGACAGTTTCGTGCTAACGTGACGATCGACGGAGAGCTCTACGAAGACGTGACATTCCATGTAGTGCCTAGAGACTGTATGCCGTTTACGGTTATTTTAGGGCAAGAATTTCTGAGTGAATTAGTGATGGTGTTATGTGATGGAGAGGCGAAGTTGTACCCGAAAGATGATGAATGGTGGAAGAGAGTTGATTGTTTTGCTAACCAAATTAAGTTAACAGGTTGTGCAGCAGGTGTAAACACTGGAGAGCAGGTGGAGCAAATGGTATTGGATTACAAACCGTGCCAAACTAAAGAAGCACCAGTACAATTGAAGATTGTGTTGAAGGACGACATCCCAGTTGCCCAACGCCCACGACGGCTGGCGTTGACGGAGCAAAAGTTAGTGGAAGACCAGGTAGAGGAGTGGATAGAGAAAGGCATTGCGCGGGTAAGTTTTTCTGAATATGCTAGTCCCCTGGTGTTGGTCAAGAAGAAAGATGACACTACTAGAGTCTGTGTCGACTACAGGCTACTAAACAAGAAGATTCTTAAAGATGAATTCCTTGCCAATCATAGATGACGTGATTGACAAACTGAAAGACGGCAAGATATTTAGCGTATTAGATCTCAAAACGGATTTTTTCATTTGAAGGTGAGCGAGGAGTCAGTGCCATACACATCATTTGTGACGCATCATGGGCAGTTCGAATTTCTGAGGGCACCATTTGGATTGACTTCATCGCCTAAGTGTTTCATGAGATTTATAACGATTATATTCAGAGATCTAATAGCAAAGAATGTGATGATGATATTTATAGACGATATTATTATTTCAGCAATCAGCGAGGTCGAAGCCGTGGAAAGACTACAGCAAGTTCTGAATGTGGCAGCTGATTATGGTCTAGAGATAAATTGAAGAAGACAAGGCTTTTAAATGAAGAGATTGAGTTCCTAGGACATCGTATCAAAGACGGAGAAGGTGTTCAAAGGCTTCAAAGAACTGAAAGCGGCATTGTTACAAGAGTTCCCTGAAAAGATCAACAGCAAAGAGATGCATGAGCTGATGGCAGCTAGGAAGAAGGAACCTGGTGAAACCTACATGCAGTACATGCTAAAGATGAAGGAGATGGGCAAGCGCGCTAGGTTCAATGACAATGTGGCAATACAGTACATTGTTGAGGGCATTCAAGATAGTGAAGTAAACAAGACTATACTTTATGGCGCTGTTACATACTCAGTACTCAAAGATAGATTAAAGCTGTATGAACAAATGAAGGAGAGGTCAGAGGCTAAAAGAAGCTCTGCACCAAAGGAGACCAGCGAGCGACAAGGTTCGAGACGACCAACGACGAGTGGCAAACAGCAGACAGGTGGTCAGCAGCGGAGACGGTGCTACAACTGTGGGGAGAATGACCATATGGCGAGCGACCGTCCCACAGGAATCAAGTGTTTTCGCTGTAATGCATTCGGACATTTGAGTAAGCATTGCAAAGTCGAGGTTCCACAATCCTCCGCTAGACGTGATGGCGCTGTTGGCAGCGGAAGCGGCGGAAATGCATTCAAATTTGGCGGCGCCGGAGTGCCAGCCAATAAGACGACGCCTCGAAGATTCGACCAACCAAACATGAAGCCGAGGGCGGCCATGTTTGCAAGTGATTGTCAAACACGACAACAGCCAATGAGGAGCGAGAGTTCACGTTTGACAATGAAAACGGAGAACATGGCGGAATGTTTCACATTCAAAACAATAACAAAGACGAGTTTAAGTTGAAAGTGCAGAAAAACCCATGAAAATGATGGAAATGTGTGGTTTTCAAGTCAAGACATTACTAGACACAGGATCATGTGCGAATCTAGTGGCCGACGACCAGTTTATGGCGTTTAACATCGAAAATACGACGACAACTTGGTGATATCTGGACTTGGCCAAACAAAGGTGAAATCGAGCGGACAGTTTCGTGCTAACGTGACGATCGACGGAGAGCTCTACGAAGACGTGACATTCCATGTAGTGCCTAGAGACTGTATGCCGTTTACGGTTATTTTAGGGCAAGAATTTCTGAGTGAATTAGTGATGGTGTTATGTGATGGAGAGGCGAAGTTGTACCCGAAAGATGATGAATGGTGGAAGAGAGTTGATTGTTTTGCTAACCAAATTAAGTTAACAGGTTGTGCAGCAGGTGTAAACACTGGAGAGCAGGTGGAGCAAATGGTATTGGATTACAAACCGTGCCAAACTAAAGAAGCACCAGTACAATTGAAGATTGTGTTGAAGGACGACATCCCAGTTGCCCAACGCCCACGACGGCTGGCGTTGACGGAGCAAAAGTTAGTGGAAGACCAGGTAGAGGAGTGGATAGAGAAAGGCATTGCGCGGGTAAGTTTTTCTGAATATGCTAGTCCCCTGGTGTTGGTCAAGAAGAAAGATGACACTACTAGAGTCTGTGTCGACTACAGGCTACTAAACAAGAAGATTCTTAAAGATGAATTCCCTTTGCCAATCATAGATGACGTGATTGACAAACTGAAAGACGGCAAGATATTTAGCGTATTAGATCTCAAAACGGATTTTTTCATTTGAAGGTGAGCGAGGAGTCAGTGCCATACACATCATTTGTGACGCATCATGGGCAGTTCGAATTTCTGAGGGCACCATTTGGATTGACTTCATCGCCTAAGTGTTTCATGAGATTTATAACGATTATATTCAGAGATCTAATAGCAAAGAATGTGATGATGATATTTATAGACGATATTATTATTTCAGCAATCAGCGAGGTCGAAGCCGTGGAAAGACTACAGCAAGTTCTGAATGTGGCAGCTGATTATGGTCTAGAGATAAATTGAAGAAGACAAGGCTTTTAAATGAAGAGATTGAGTTCCTAGGACATCGTATCAAAGACGGAGAAGTACGACCCAGCCGTGAGAAGATAGACGCTGTGGTGAGATTCCCAGAACCAAAAGAACACAAAACAGGTGATGAGTTTTATTGGATTAACTTCATACTTCAGAAAGTATATCAAAGACTACGCAAAGATTGCAAAACCATTGACGGATTTACTCAGAAAGGATGACAGGTTTAATTTTGGTGGAGAACAAAGATGTGCGTTCAATGAATTGAAGCAGAAGTTGAGGACAGATCCAGTGTTGAAGATCTATAATCCCAGACTACCTACGGAGTTGCACACAGACGCATCTAGCCAAGCTTTAGCCGCAATACTGAATCCAATCAATAAAGAAGGAACACCCCTGCATACCCTTCATTTAGATCACATAGGACCACTCACGGAGACGAGGAAGCAGTACAATCATATTATGACAGTGATTGATGCCTTTACGAAGTTTGTGTGGCTTTACCCCACGAAGTCGACAACATCCGCAGAAGTACTGACGAAGATGCAAGCACACCAGCAGATATTTGGCAACCTACCAGAATCATAACTGATAGAGGAACAGCATTCACGAGTGGCGACTTCACGAAATACTGTCTAGATGAAAACATAGAGCATGCGAAGATCACGACGGGAGCACCACGAGGAAACGGTCAGGTGGAGAGGGTTCACCGCATACTTACTCCAATGTTTACGAAGCTGTGTATAGAGGACAAATCGTTATGGTACAAACATGTGAGCAGAGTACAGAGAGCGCTGAACAACACATACCAGAGGAGTACAGATACCACACCTTTTGAGTTGATGGTGGGCTCAAAGATGAAATGTAAAAGATGACCTACAAATTGTTGAACTACTGCAACAAGAGCTAGCAGAACAACACAACGAACAGAGAGAAGAACTGAGGCAGAAGGCCAAAGAACAAATCCAGAAAGTACAGGAAGAAAACAGAAAGACCTATGATAAGAAAAGGAAGGACAGCAACAAGTACGAGCTAGATGAGCTAGTTGTTATCAAGAGAACGCAGTTTGGACCAGGGTTGAAACTGAAACCGAATTTTTTGGACCTTACAAAGTAGTGAAGATAAAACGAAATGACCGCTATGATGTGGAGAAGGTGTACGACACTACAGAAGGGTTGAACAAGACATCAAGCTCAGCTGATTTGATGAAGAGGTGGCCTGAGATGATGATTAATGTGTCTTAATATTTTTGTATGTTTCAGGTGAACACTAATTTTGATAGTTTTCAGCAGTATGTGTAAGAGTGGATGAAGAATGAATGTTAAAGTAGGATATTTTATTGTTGTTTTTGTGTTATAAAGTAACAACGTGTTACACCATAAGGTGTTATTTTCTTTTAAAGTTTAGTTTATTTAAGTTTTCTAAAGATGTCTAGTTTATTTAAGTACTAATTAAGTTAGTGATGATGTAATCTATGTTCCTACTAGATTAAAATAAAGTTTTTATTAATGTAAACCATATCTGAGGACAGATATGAAAGCAGGATGGCTGAGTGTAGGATGTGTAAATGAGTGAGAGAAAGGATAAGTGAGACTAAGAGGGAAGATATGACATAATGATTGATGAGAAAGAATGATGTGTGAGGGAGAGAGGAGAAAATGGCGTACGTGAAAGGAAGAAGAAAGTGATAAGACGAAATTAATATTCTAAAATAGTAAAAGTGAAAATAAAAGACTGAAATGAGTTGAAAAACCAATTATTTCATTTAATCAGGATAATCCCTACATATATATATATATATATATATATATATATATATATATATATATATATATATATATATATATATATATATATATATATATATATATATATATATATATATATATATATATATATATATATATATATATATATATATATATATATATATATATAAACTTAAATAAACAAAACTTTTAAAGAAAATAACACCTTATGGTGTAACACGTTGTTACTTTTATAACACAAAACAACAATAAAATATCCTACTTTAACATTCATTCTTCATCCACTCTTACACATACTGCTGAAAAACTATCAAAATTAGTGTTCACCTGAAACATACAAAAATATTAAGACACATTAATCATCATCTCCAGGCCACCTCTTCATCAAATCAGCTGAGCTTGATGTCTTGTTCGGCCCTTCTGTAGTGTCGTACACCTTCTCCACATCATAGCGGTCATTTCGTTTTATCTTCACTACTTTGTAAGGTCCAAAAAAATTCGGTTTCAGTTTCAACCCTGGTCCAAACTGCGTTCTCTTGATAGCAACTAGCTCATCTAGCTCGTACTTGTTGCTGTCCTTCCTTTTCTTATCATAGGTCTTTCTGTTTTCTTCCTGTACTTTCTGGATTTGTTCTTTGGCCTTCTGCCTCAGTTCTTCTCTCTGTTCGTTGTGTTGTTCTGCTAGCTCTTGTTGCAGTAGTTCAACAATTTGTAGGTCATCTTTACATTTCATCTTTGAGCCCACCATCAACTCAAAAGGTGTGGTATCTGTACTCCTCTGGTATGTGTTGTTCAGCGCTCTCTGTACTCTGCTCACATGTTTGTACCATAACGATTTGTCCTCTATACACAGCTTCGTAAACATTGGAGGAGTATGCGGTGAACCCTCCACCTGACCGTTTCCTCGTGGTGCTCCCGTCGTGATCTTCGCATGCTCTATGTTTTCATCTAGACAGTATTTCGTGAAGTCGCCACTCGTGAATGCTGTTCCTCTATCAGTTATGATTCTGGTAGGGTTGCCAAATATCTGCTGGTGTGCTTGCATCTTCGTCAGTACTTCTGCGGATGTTGTCGACTTCGTGGGGTAAAGCCACACAAACTTCGTAAAGGCATCAATCACTGTCATAATATGATTGTACTGCTTCCTCGTCTCCGTGAGTGGTCCTATGTGATCTAAATGAAGGGTATGCAGGGTGTTCCTTCTTTATTGATTGATTCAGTATTGCGGCTAAAGCTTGGCTAGATGCGTCTGTGTGCAACTCCGTAGGTAGTCTGGGATTATAGATCTTCAACACTGATCTGTCCTCAACTTCTGCTTCAATTCATTGAACGCACATCTTTGTTCTCCACCAAAATTAAACCTGTCATCCTTTCTGAGTAAATCCGTCAATGGTTTTGCAATCTTTGCGTAGTCTTTGATATACTTTCTGAAGTATGAAGTTAATCCAATAAAACCATCACCTGTTTTGTGTTCTTTGGTTCTGGGAATCTCACCACAGCGTCTATCTTCTCACGGCTGGGTCGTACTTCTCCGTCTTTGATACGATGTCCTAGGAACTCAATCTCTTCATTTAAAAGCCTTGTCTCTTCCAATTTATCTCTAGACCATAATCAGCTGCCACATTCAGAACTTGCTGTAGTCTTTCCACGGCTTCGACCTCGCTGATTGCTGAAATAATAATATCGTCTATAAATATCATCATCACATTATTTGCTATTAGATCTCTGAATATAATCGTTATAAATCTCATGAAACACTTAGGCGATGAAGTCAATCCAAATGGTGCCCTCAGAAATTGAACTGCCCATGATGCGTCACAAATGATGTGTATGGCACTGACTCCTCGCTCACCTTCAAATGAAAAATCCGTTTTGAGATCTAATACGCTAAATATCTTGTTGTCTTTCAGTTTGTCAATCACGTCATCTATGATTGGCAAAGGGAATTCATCTTTAAGAATCTTCTTGTTTAGTAGCCTGTAGTCGACACAGACTCTAGTAGTGTCATCTTTCTTCTTGACCAACACCAGGGGACTAGCATATTCAGAAAACTTACCCGCGCAATGCCTTTCTCTATCACTCCTCTACCTGGTCTTCCACTAACTTTGCTCCGTCAACGCCAGCCGTCGTGGGCGTTGGGCAACTGGGATGTCGTCCTTCAACACAATCTTCAATTGTACTGGTGCTTCTTTAGTTTGGCACGGTTTGTAATCCAATACCATTTGCTACATATATATATATATATATATATATATATATATATATATATATATATATATATATATATATATATATATATATATATATATATATATATATATATATATATATATATATATATATATATATATATATATATATATATATATATATATATATATATATATATATATATATATATATATATATATATATATATATATATATATATATATATATATATATATATATATATATATATATATATATATATATATATATATATATATATATATATATATATATATATATATATATATATATATATATATATATATATATATATATATATATATATATATATATATATATATATATATATATATATATATATATATATATATATATATATATATATATATATATATATATATATATATATATATATATATATATATATATATATATATATATATATATATATATATATATATATATATATATATATATATATATATATATATATATATATATATATATATATATATATATATATATATATATATATATATATATATATATATATATATATATATATATATATATATATATATATATATATATATATATATATATATATATATATATATATATATATATATATATATATATATATATATATATATATATATATATATATATATATATATATATATATATATATATATATATATATATATATATATATATATATATATATATATATATATATATATATATATATATATATATATATATATATATATATATATATATATATATATATATATATATATATATATATATATATATATATATATATATATATATATATATATATATATATATATATATATATATATATATATATATATATATATATATATATATATATATATATATATATATATATATATATATATATATATATATATATATATATATATATATATATATATATATATATATATATATATATATATATATATATATATATATATATATATATATATATATATATATATATATATATATATATATATATATATATATATATATATATATATATATATATATATATATATATATATATATATATATATATATATATATATATATATATATATATATATATATATATATATATATATATATATATATATATATATATATATATATATATATATATATATATATATATATATATATATATATATATATATATATATATATATATATATATATATATATATATATATATATATATATATATATATATATATATATATATATATATATATATATATATATATATATATATATATATATATATATATATATATATATATATATATATATATATATATATATATATATATATATATATATATATATATATATATATATATATATATATATATATATATATATATATATATATATATATATATATATATATATATATATATATATATATATATATATATATATATATATATATATATATATATATATATATATATATATATATATATATATATATATATATATATATATATATATATATATATATATATATATATATATATATATATATATATATATATATATATATATATATATATATATATATATATATATATATATATATATATATATATATATATATATATATATATATATATATATATATATATATATATATATATATATATATATATATATATATATATATATATATATATATATATATATATATATATATATATATATATATATATATATATATATATATATATATATATATATATATATATATATATATATATATATATATATATATATATATATATATATATATATATATATATATATATATATATATATATATATATATATATATATATATATATATATATATATATATATATATATATATATATATATATATATATATATATATATATATATATATATATATATATATATATACATATATATATATATATATATATATATATATATATATATATGTGTTTACACCTGCTGCACAACCTGTTAACTTAATTTGGTTAGCAAACAATCAACTCTTCCACCATTCATCATCTTTCGGGTACAACTTCGCCTCTCCATCACATAACACCATCACTAATTCACTCAGAAATTCTTGCCCTAAAATAACCGTAAACGGCATACAGTCTCTAGGCACTACATGGAATGTCACGTTCGTAGAGCTCTCCGTCGATCGTCACGTTAGCACGAAACTGTCCGCTCGATTTCACCTTTGTTTGGCCAAGTCCAGATATCACCAAGTTGTCGTCGTATTTCTCGATGTTAAACGCCATAAACTGGTCGTCGGCCACTAGATTCGCACATGATCCTGTGTCTAGTAATGTCTTGACTTGAAACCACATTTCCATCATTTCATGGGTTTTTTCTGCACTTTCAACTTAAACTCGTCTTTGTTATTGTTTTGAATGTGAAACATTCCGCCATGTTCTCCGTTTTCATTGTCAAACGTGAACTCTCGCTCCTCATTGGCTGTTGTCGTGTTTTGACAATCACTTGCAAACATGGCCGCCCTGGTATGGTTTACATTTTAATTAAAAATTTTTATTAAAATGTAAACCATATCTGAGGACAGATATGAAAGCAGGATGGCTGAGTGTAGGATGTATAAATGAGTGAGAGAAAGGATAAGTGAGACTAAGAGGGAAGATATGACATAATGATTGATGAGATAGAATGATGTGTGAGGGAGAGAGGAGAAAAATGGCGTACGTGAAAGGAAGAAGAAAGTGATAAGACGAAATTAATATTCTAAAATAGTAAAGTGAAAATAAAAGACTGAAGTGAGTTGAAAAACCAATTATTTCATTTAATCAGGATAATCCCTACATATATATATATATATATATATATATATATATATATATATATATATATATATATATATATATATATATATATATATATATATATATATATATATATATATATATATATATATATATATATATATATATATATATATATATATGTATATATATATATATATATATATATATATATATATATATATATATATATATATATATATATATATATATATATATATATATATATAATTAAATTCAATAAGTCCATCCTTGTACATTTATCTCCATATGTGGACTTCCTATTAAAGGTATTCTGCAAGCCTTGAAGATAGCCAGACAGAATCGGGTCAATACAAGTACAACTCCTGGCTGTCTAGACATTGTAGCTGACTAGAAGCACGTAGTCCATTTATTGATTACAGACTATTGATTTATGGCGGGCAAGCAGGGTTGCGATATGAACTTAATAAAATTATGCGTAAAATGTATTTTGTGAATTTAAACAATATAAACAAGCCTACAACAGTTTTTGTTTTAAAGTGATAAGAAAATCATATTTAGCAGTTGTAAAAGATTAAATGTCAACTATATGTTAAAATTAATAATTGTCATTTCTTATATTTATACGAAAACAAAACATTTGAAATGAAATTGTTATTTACGGATATTATCGCCTTTAAATTTTGCACTTTGCCTAGCACGCGTTTGACCTCAGCCATATTAATTTATCTTTTTTGTTTGCGTCATAATATTAATTGTTTTGAAAAAGAAATGTTAAGGTTTTAAATCGGTGTTAAATTATTTCCACTATTTATATTATTTTCACTGTAACATGCAACGGTAGCCACTTACCATGGCGCTGTATCAGCTCATTTCTCACGCTCATAAAAAGCTGTACTTATTGCCAATTTAAACAGGCTGTAATGCAACTGGATTAATATAGGACGTTGTGGCGACATCTATGTCTCCACATAAAAGAAGCTCGCTAGTGGCGGATTCAGGAAACACATCGACGTTCTACATCGCGCTATCGAAGTTCGCACGATTATAAGTATATATACGATTACCGATAGCGCACACTGTGGAGGAGACGTCCTCCCCAGGTCACGATCACCCGACCTGGCGGGTAGCTACCCTTTTCCTGCATCACATCATCCGCTACAACGGTGACCCCGACGTGATCTCACCGCCAACCGACGGTGACCACTGAAGAACAACGCAGCGAGCCTCTCCAACAACATCGACGTCATCAACGCAGTCACAGCACCGGACTACTGTCGGCACAACGCGTGCTTCCTAGTCCTGTCAGCCACTGAGGATCTTCAATAGCGGGCCCCCTTCTCCTCAGGCTGACACTGCGGCATCAGCATTGTGACCATACATCTCGACTCACCGTAGAACTGGACACAGCCTCTCTTCGCAACGCCAGATTGCTCAACGTCAAGCTCTCCGCACTTCCGACCTCCAGTCTCAGCAGGGGAGTGATGTGGCGACATCTATGTCTCCAAATAAAAGAAGCTCGCTAGTTGCGGATTCAGGAAACACATCGACGTTCTACATCGCGCTATCGAAGTTCGCACGATTATAAGTATATATACGATTACCGATAGCGCACACTGTGGAGGAGACGTCCTCCCCAGGTCACGATCACCCGACCTGGCGGGTAGCTACCCTTTTCCTGCATCACATCATCCGCTACAACGGTGACCCCGACGTGATCTCACCGCCAACCGACGGTGACCACTGAAGAACAACGCAGCGAGCCTCTCCAACAACATCGACGTCATCAACGCAGTCACAGCACCGGACTACTGTCGGCACAACGCGTGCTTCCTAGTCCTGTCAGCCACTGAGGATCTTCAATAGCGGGCCCCCTTCTCCTCAGGCTGACACTGCGGCATCAGCATTGTGACCATACATCTCGACTCACCGTAGAACTGGACACAGCCTCTCTTCGCAACGCCAGATTGCTCAACGTCAAGCTCTCCGCACTTCCGACCTCCAGTCTCAGCAGGGGAGTGATGTGGCGACATCTATGTCTCCAAATAAAAGAAGCTCGCTAGTTGCGGATTCAGGAAACACATCGACGTTCTACATCGCGCTATCGAAGTTCGCACGATTATAAGTATATATACGATTACCGATAGCGCACACTGTGGAGGAGACGTCCTCCCCAGGTCACGATCACCCGACCTGGCGGGTAGCTACCCTTTTCCTGCATCACATCATCCGCTACAACGTCACCATTGACGCCACAGACAACTTAGACTTTTTTACCTACTGGCCAAATTTCAAAATTGTCTAGGTTTTCTCCATCATCTAGCTTAAAAATCTTTTAAGCTAGATGACGAAGAAAAGTATTATAGTATTGATATTATTCCTTGTGTTCAGAGGGAAGGCTATAAAATGTTGAAAACAAAACCAGGAAGTGCAACATTGTAGTTTCAATAGAGCGCAGCAGTTGTCATTAGGAAGTACATCGAAGGCAATTCAGGTAGTAAATAGCGACAGTTTAAATCTATTTTGAGTAGTAAACACCGGTAGTGGCAATTGCTTGTGAAACTAATGGGCAGTGGAGAAGAGGCCGCAGAGTTCATGGCCACCGTTCGATCACCGGAATCACTCGAGTTTATCTACATATTATTTATATATTGTACGATTGTCTGCGTCATCCTAGAAACGTACATTATGATAATTTAATTCGTAGTAGGAATATTACCCACGGTCGAATATGAAAAACAATTGGGTATATAAATTAAACAACGAAACTACATTTAATTTTACCTACTACAGTACCTGTATAGCTGTTTGTTTGTCTGATTACCAATTAAAATTACAAACAATAAAGACATTCTCACGATACGTTTTATTGATATCAGCAGCTCTCGGGTATATCTCAGAAGTTGTAACACTAGCTTCGACTTTCTTCGAATTTATTTACGCTATCAGTTATGTGCTTTGTTTTGCCAATAAATTATAGTACTAATCAAAACAATGTTATGTTTATTGGTTCCGATGAAATATTTCCCGGCAGTTTGTTACAACGTGAATTACGAGTAATGAGACATTTTAGTAATCAAGGAATAACGTTGCCCTAAAAGAATCAAGTTTAAGCGTTATCTCATTACTCCAATCACAAAATTTTCAAAAAAATTATTATAATTTATTGTTAATTGTAACAATTCTTTATACATATATAATACATATTCCGAGGTATACATATATATTACACATGTCTATATTTTCACTGTTTATAACACAGATTTTTTATGCATTTTTTTAGTTTATGCAAAACAGTTCTCTCGTAATATTTTTGACTACTATTTTTTTTAATTACAAGATCACATATACCTAAACCTTAATCAGTGGCAATTCCTTGCTTGGTATACGAAAAAACTATTGTGGCATAGAAACTAAGAGTATTCGTCTAGTTTATCACTCCAATATTTTAAAATAGTTATTAAAATAAACAAGAATAATAATTTGAACTTTCTTGAGTATTCCTCCTCCCATCCAGTGCTATTTTATACGTAACCTTGATAACCCTATAAGGAAAGTCTTTGGTCGCGTCTATACCTACGTAATCGCTTGTATAAAAATAGATTGCTATTCATAACCTTAAAGGAAATAAATACTATGACCTTATAATATATTATCACTAACAATTTTTTTTCTAATAAAAATGAAATAAAATAAACATCTTCACGCAATTCCCAATACAGGGCTAGAAAGAGGTCTAGTCTAGACAATTAAGTCCCTTTGCCCACCTTCTACCGAAGATACTATCGGGACAACGTGACAGGTGGTGAGCCCGTCGCCGTGTTTTATGTTTGTTATTTTTAAACACTGTTTAACCCGTCACGATAGCTGAGTGGTTCGGTGGTCAGAATTTCGAGTCGAAAGACCCGAGTTCGATCTCCTGGTGGCAAGCACGTATATCGTTGGCTTAGACATGAAGACGGCGACGGGCCCACCACCTGTCACATTGTCCCGAAATTATCTTCGGTGAAAGGTGAGTTAAAGGGACTTAAGTGTCTAGACTAGGCCTCTGTCTACCCCTGTATTGGGAATTACGTGAAGATGTTTTACAAATAAATTAAAATAAATTATGTGATTTATTAAAAGTAGCGAAAGCCTTTAAAACGCATCCAAAAATATAAAAAACTTCAAATAGCAGCAAGTTTTTTTTTGTCATAATAATGAAATATAGCAGAGTATCAGCTGCTTACCTTATCACGACAAACTACTTGTTACTACTTACGACTTAAAAGCAAGATTAAGGAAGCATTTCTGAATTAAACAATTCTTTCTTGGACAGTCAGATATTTATAAATTCATTTCTCCTGAGTTTGTCCAGATCATCGTGACAGGTGGTCAGCCTATCGCAGTATTAATATCCAAGGCTGAGGTAAATTATGCTTAAGTAGTACATATAATATATTGTTAAACATATGTTCCACTCAAATATAAACATTCAGATTCATCACCCAAAATACGTGCCCCTAGCGGGAGTTGAAACCGCAAACGATAGCATCGAAGTCATGGGTTGTAAATAAAAATAAAATGCGAAAACTCATAAATTTGCCTAAACCAACTCGGTGAAAAAGTGTTATGTTATAACCGCTGAAACGATCATAATGAAATTTGACCTTAATGTGAATAATTTGAATGATTTAATGAATTTTTTTAAGCTATAACCTGGGACAAAAAGGACGTGGCTAGTTTACATAATATGAAAGCCACGTGAAAAATTTACACGCAGCTCAAATCCAAGCGATTTGAATATAGGGAATGTTAAGAAAAGATCAAAAGAGTGTCGCTTTAAGATGACATTGTAGGATCATAATCAAATTAAGAATTTGAATAGTTCATTATTTATTGATATCTCATACCGGATCTACAAATCCGAACATCATTTTTTAGAGTGATATATTAGATCATATACCGTATAAGAAGACTCGTTATAATATAATTCGACAAAGGCATGAAAACATAACGTCGTTTAAATGATTAAATTATATTAGTTAAAGCGTTCATGGACGTTATTTGAACCCGGTAACGTAAATAAATGCAGCAATGCGGAACAGAATCATCTCATTGCGTAACCAGTAAGTAATATCATAAAGGCCATGCGATTAATTTGGTCATGTAATTATATCCTAAATAGACAAAAAGGAAATTAACGGAAACACAATCTAACATTTATTTGCAAGGAAGTGTAGTCACATGGCTGTTTTAAAAATAATTTAACCTAAAGTAATCACTCTCTCTCGAATCAACCTCACGCGTCCAGTTAGACCTATATATGTTAACATAATGCAATGACGATTTTCTGAAATATGTTTAGAAATTAATTACATATTCATTTACAAAAAGCCGATATTTCAACATTTATTCTCCTCATCTTCTTTCTGGGTTACATGAAATTGAATTTATTATATTTTCACGCATAATCCACGATCCTTATGTAACGACAAATATGTCAGAATTGAACTTCATTTTTGTCGTTATCTTGAACTCAGTCTCCCACATTTGACATTGTAAATTACAAAATATTTTATATATATTTAACAAAATAAAGTAAATAAACACTCTCTGGGCAGATATTTTATTAAGATATAGATATTTTATAGATCTACTTAATGATGACTTCGCGTGTTAATAAGTACGTATCGTAATACAATAAAAAGTCCGATTGTTCTGTGTAATGTATGCACCAACATAGAAATTAGTAAGTCTTCCAACTTATAATTTTAATTATAAAACTAGCCGTACGGTTATACTGCAGCACAGTCCATTTATGCAGCAGGTTATACTGCAGAAATTTGCCCAAAGAATATGTATAAATATTTCACATACATTAGGTTGATCTTATGAGTCTAATCATTGCAAGTATCTTTAGGGGTTTTATGAATATAAAATTCCATAAAGTTGTTAGATTGTGTTTTCATGTTGGTACCGACATCAAACTCAAAAGAAAGTAGAGCTTATTAGAATTTGTTATTTAAATAAACACGTTTTTAAGCACAGAACTAACCTTAATAAATAACAAATTTTTGCGTTTTTACCATTCCATTTGAGTGCGGTTGCATTATTTTCGAATATTTTTTTTACATTTTTGGTATAGAAAAATGTAAGTACATAGTAAAATAAATAAATGATATCTTCGCGGTATTCTAATCGGAGGAACTCAAAGACCTAGACGATGAAGTTCTTTCAACTCACCTTTCACTCAAGTTTATTTCCGAACAAATTTACAATTAGTGCCAGTCGCCACCTCCTTGTTTAAGCTGTACGATAAATATCGTAAATTAGTTTTGAAAAAGCCATTGGTTACGAGCCTCTAGAACCAACTAGTACGAAATATTTAATGTGAACGAAATCGCGATTCGAGTGGAGAAATAAATGCCTAAGCTCTGTATATGTCGATATTACAAATTATTATGTAAGCTCCGTGTATTTCGTTTGGCAATGTTTACATTTCAATAGCGAAAAACGTGTTTGCCATAGCAAGGATAAAGATGAGCGATTTGCGACGCAAGCCTTGGCAGACTGCTGCATATTCAGTATTTGGGAGTCAGTGTTGCGCAACTTCAGGTCAAGGGTGGGTAGGCGCCGCCCTGTTTCTGGCAAACTTTACCTACACAATATTTACTTTTATTTACCTATTACGAACACATAAAAATAAATGAAATAATATTCTTATATGTTAGCGCAATCTCATCTAGACGAGTATAAAAAGTTCGGGGTATCGAACTTTTTGTTCATATTTTTATATCTCCTTAATATCTTTATATAAAGATTTTATTATTCATAATATGTTTATCTGATTAAATTAGTATGTCTGGTCTCTAAATGCTTACCACTTGGAAAAGGCCTAATCTCAATATAATATCAGATATTATCAGACAAACAAGAAATAGAGACGCAATCGCTCACCACCCTGGTCTAGTGCGGATTGGCGAATGTACGGACCTTGGAAATAATGTATATACATTCATAAATATAGATTTATATCTAATATGGGTATATATTATTTTTCTAAATTCGGTACTGAAAATTACTGCAAATAATATTAATGGTGCCAGCCCGGGTAACGAAGCCAGGTCACAAATCTATCTAAATCTAAGCTAGAAAATTGATTTAGGCTTCTTATATTGAGCGCCCCGACCATTACGCTACAAATGTAGTCCTACTACTTTTTGCCACTTAGTCACCACAAATGTAGTCTTTTCCATTAATATTATGATTCAACAAACTGTATTATTTCTGCTAATTTGCAGACATACTCGATTATACTATATGTAAATTCCTTAAAAGACAACACTATTAGAGCATCGATCGTATTATAAAACACGTGTCTCCAAGATAAGTCATTCGCCTTTTATCTGACCAATTCCCAAAGCACAAAAAACATTATCGACATAGTATGCGTAAACAACCGAAGACACCACCTGTAGAATATATAAACTGACAAGAACATAAATTAAAAGTGTTTTTCAAGAGAATAGACCATCCTAGATCAAATACATAATAATACAATTAACGTGCGTCGTTTAATATTATGGATGCAGACAATTTATTGATTCCGTCCGCAGTTAAGAATGTGCTCCGGGCGCCAAACCACTTTTTGTGCCGCTCATGCGACCTTGACCCGACTGATCACTGCCAACTTGTTATAGCATTAAAAGTAAAAGCTTTCGACATTCATGTAGATCATACATTAGTACCACATGCGTACGTAGCATATTCTTATACACGTCTTTCATTAACATTATAATTAATAACGTGTCAATGGTATCAACAATGGTATCAAATCAAAATGGTGTATAATTCTTTATAGGTGAATTAAAAGAGGATATAGTGAAAAATTTATTTATATTTAAAAAATTATTTTCAAAAAATTTCTTTGACCGGCTAAAGAAAGGGTTATGTTTTCCGCGCGCATCATATTTATTTGTTTGTAAAATAAATAAATATCTTCACGCAATTCCCAATACAGGGGTAGACAGAGGTCTAGTCTAGACAATCAAGTCCCTTTGACCCATCTTCCACCGAAGATATTTTTGAGACAACGTGACAGGTGGTGAGTCCGTCGCCGTCTTTATGTCCAAGCCAACGATTTAATTCGTACATAAGTTTTCGAAAAACCCATTGGTACGAGACTGTCATCTGGGAATCGAACTCGGGTCTCTTGACTCGAAATTCCGATCACCCAACCACTCGGCTATCGTGACTTTTTTATATTTGTTTGTAAATTTAACGCAATTGTCTTTAAATTTTTAATGTAATGTACATTAACAATGTAATGTACAGTACAGTACTTTAAATTATGCTCACTAGGTTATCTATCACTTGGTCGTATACGCACTGATTTGACTTTAAAAATCTGCTGTCTACCTTTATACTATCGGAAATTTAATAGATACATTTTAATATTTACACATCATTTATTTATCATTTTATATGTTTAGTTATCTGATTTTTCTTTACTGCCTTCGTTGTAATATACTTTAATTTTTGAAATATAATCCCAAAGAATACAAATATTATAAGCGCGAAATAAGTCTGTACGTTTGCTAAAAGGTATCACCTAAAACATAAATGAATTTTAACAATTCCTTTACTGGAGTATATAAAATGAGATAGTATATAATATAGGCTATATTCTTAATTGGGGACCTCTACTAAAATTATAATAATCTAACCCAAGTTATCTTTATCTTTTGTACTTATATATTTTATAAGGTTCATAAAGTTAAATAAATAAATAAGTTATAAAAAATTATTTAAAAAGTCATTATTTGATATGCGCAGTCAAATTTAGATTGTTTTTGTTAAGTGTCAAAGCGATCACGAAGATCGCTTTGACTCATACACTTTGGCTCACCACAGCCTGTCGCCGTCTTTATATCCCTAGCTAACGATATAAATCGTACATAAGTTTTGAAAAAATCCGTTGGTTCGATCGTACCACCTGGGGATTGCATTCGGGTCTGTTGACTGGTATTTCAATCATTCCACCACTCGGCAATCGTAACTATAGGAACATATAACAAAGTCTAAATACAAAATATTAGCGTTAAAAATGGTTAAAGTAATTTTTACTGTGTAATTTTTTTTTACATTTTCTTTGATTCAATTTAATTTTATGTATATTATATCATTTTCTTATTTCAGCGAATTTTATTACTTAAAAATAGCATTGACGTAACCTTTACTTCAAACTTATTTTCCCATATCAATTTATTAAACATTTTCTTTGATTCAATTTAATTTTATGTATATTACATCATTTTCTTATTTTAACGAATTTTATTACTTAAAAATAGCATTGACGTAACCTTTACCACGTACTTATTTTACTGTATATCTGTTTTTAACATTTTCTTTGATTAAATTTTACTTTATTTATATTCTATAATTTTCCTGTTTTAATCAATTTTATTACCTAAAATTAGCATCGAAGTAATCATTACAACCGACTACAACTAAGTCATGTCTTATGGAAGTTTTATTGAAGGCAGGCACCTCAAACTTGTAATAATAACAATATACGTGTTATTAATAATAATAATTGCCATGACACGATAAAACAATCTTTCTTTTGAAATAGAGCAACATGTAAGGGTTAATGTCAAATGAATGACACAACCTCCGCTCCTAACAAACACAACACAAATGCCAACACGCTATCATCGGACAGGTTGTTGGTTACAACTAGTCACTGATACAGATCAATTCCACATTATTTCTTAGGGGTGACAAAAACCTGTTTTTAAAGGAGGTGATCAAAGTCTCATATCACAGTGGTAGAGCCACGCATCAGCTTTTGTTGTTGCATGAATGGGCCGGCTCGACTGGGGAAGTACGACCTCACAGAATACCGGCGTGAAGTAGAAGTTTAACAAACTTCTGCGTTTCGTCTGGTGCGTGCAGGTAACCGCAGGCCCACAACCCCCCTTCCCCCAATATTCTGGTGGGCGAGGGGGGGCATTCTCAAAGGCCGGCAACGCATCTGCTATTCCTCCGATATTTTAGATGTTCATGGACGGCGGTAATCACTTAATATCACGTGTGCCATCTGCTCGTTTGCCTACCTTTACTATAAAAAAATATAACTTTTCCTAAGTAATCTCTCTAGGCACACGTACGCCAAATTATTGGAAAAAAATCCGATATCAACTATATTATTCAAAAATAAAGTAAATTTTTTAAAAAATTAAATGAAAGAATTTAAAAATGATGGCCTTCCTCATAAAAAGCAATATAATTAAATAATAAAGAAATTATTCAATCACAGCGTACATTTTTCAATACTATCGGCACTTGACAATTTATCAAAAGTTTTCATAGTATCCTATGAGTACTCGCTATCGGTAGTTGCACTCACGGGTACTTACTGTTCTGTGTGTGTCACTGTGTGTGTATATAGGATTAACCAAAAAGCTCAGGTCAGCCCCAACATTTTTTTTTATTTTACAGTAAATAGTTTAAAACAATAATTTTTAGATCTTTTATAATTTAATATGGCTATAATATTTTAAAGATCTCATTTCATTATTACGCTACAAAATATGATTCCAAAACGATATCAGTTTACTGATATGTTCTAGACGTAGATTACTTCAGTAATGTTAAAATCCATTATGAAACTGGAATCATAAAATGATACACCTCTATTTATATTTGGAAGCTGCGTTCTGAAAAAGCACATACAGGAAAATCATCTTATTAACTGAAAAGTCGAAAGAAGGTTATTTATAAGAATATTAATATTCTTGAGCAATCAGCTTGTATCTATCTATGCGACATTAGAACTACAACACCTACAGTAAAAACTTAAATACATACATAGATAAGAGTAACATCACATAATAATAATAATAAGGTAATATAATAATGAAGGTACCACTTAAATTCTTACATTTACACTTATAAGACGTAGTCTTATTAATTTTATCTCCATAAATTTAAGCATTTAACAATTTATATATTTCCTAGAAATAAAAACAAATTTACAAAATGATTAAAAATGAAACAATAAATTATCTTGGTTATTGGAATCCCACTAGCTAAATATAAAGGCAACAACACCTAATTGCAAGATTCTATATAAATATAACTTTTTCGCTCGCTCCGTCATTACTATTTTCATACTCATGAAGATTTTACGTCAGAACTTTTATTTATTCTCGTTCTTTTGTATTTTAACAATGCTATCGTTTCTGTTCAAGAATGACGTCAAAACTTTTGTGTACATAATTTTATATAGGTTTTTCTGTTAGCCAGTTATCATTTTAACATATTTTCAAATGAGCTCGTCAGCTCTTCTCAATGAAGCAGCAATATGTGAAAAAGTGAAGCTGCAAGTATAAATAATAATAAATAAATATCTTTACGATTCTTCCCAATCTTGAGGTAGACAGAGTTTTGGACAAATTTCTGGACCACCCACCCACCTTTCACCGAAACCTGTTTCGAACAATGTGTCAGATAGTGAGCCCACCGCTATCTTAATACCTAAACCTGATGAAACCTGAAAGTTTGAGCACTTGTGTTATAGAATCGTAGACAATGGAGATTGGTCGAACCCGAGACCTCACCAGCTGGCGACACCATGAAAACCAAGGCGGTCGTGAATGAGAATTATGGCATAATTAAATTACTTTAGTGTAAAATGTTCAATCAAATAAAGTCTGGTCCATCTTCTGGTAACCAAAAAAATTTTATTGTGGTCTGCAATTTGACTAGTGATAATCATTATCATTAAAATAGGACTAATTATGAAATAATACATTTTATAATTAGTAATATTTTAATGATAACTAGCACTACTTTCTCCCAGAAATATATTCGGAGGAAGGTGGGTGGAAAGAATTTTCTAGACCCCTGTCAATTCCTGTATTAGGAATGGCCTATAGAGTATTTTAAACGAATTAATCCTGTGTAAATATCGTCATCACAAAATCTAGACAGGACATGGCCCCTTCTGTGCGTAACCAATTGCCATAGCTCAGCTAGCGGATTCGCGATCGATGTGACTGACATACTGCACCCTAGACGATGCTGCCCGTCTTCGGTCTGCTTTATTTTGATTTAGTACTGTTACATAAACCTTATTGTTGTAGCCATTCTCACATCCATCACGAAGGCGACTCAAGAAAAATTCTTGAAAATGCAATTCTATACAGAGGAGGCCCATATACTACAGTAAGCTTTATCGTCGGATACCTATGCAACTACTTAGCCCCTATTTAGTACTTATATAGTGTTTCACGTTCATGCTTATCTCATGTATATATCAAAGAAAATTATATATTACAGCGTCATCAGTCATATTCAGCGATAATTACTCACCAAGTGAAGCTTAGTCATCATGAAGCCGTAGTCACATGAAGCTTAGTCAAGGTTAAAATGTTTAAATTTAAATAAATATAAAAAATAAATAAAAAGTATTTAAAGCAATTGTTAATAAATCTCGGTGAATGGGTATTAAAATCCGCCTGGCGTCCGTCAGATGAATACGCCAATACCTTTAATATCGCTTAAAACTGTAATTGTTATTATACCGGCATAGTCACAATATAGACTATAATGTTATTTATTCATTAATATCTCTCGATCTATAATGAAAAGATTTGCTATGCTCATTAGCATACGACTCGAAAGACCGAGTATTTTCAAGGACGTGGTAGAAAAAACGGATAAAATAAACATGCGGATATAATTACACAAATAAAAGAATATCAAAGTTTAACAATCCTGCTACTGGTGATAATGGTGGTGCCATTATAATTTACAGAAAAACAATTATCAGTTTACGACGAATCGAAGTCGACAAATATTTTGTTTGCTGAGTAATACAATTTAAGAGCCTTTAGTATTATTATTATTAGTTCGTATTAGTGACGAGTACGGTATTTCATCATAACCCATGCCATGCCGCCTTAAGTTTTCATCGAGAATGTCACGTATATGCACAGCAATATAGTAATCTCGCCTTTAGTGTTTTGACTTCTTGAATTACTGAAACTTATATTGCGTAATATATATCGTTTTAAATACTTTTTCCTTCATTATTTATGTATGTATTTATTTGTTCTTCATGAAACTGAATTATATTTCCAAATTTGCATAGAAGTGGCATATTTCTGGAAAAGGTTTCGAAAATTCTTTTAATTTATGAGTTTTGTTTTCACGTGTTGAACGCCAGTTGCATTTCCTGTGCACCGAGCGAGCGTATGATTAGAGTAAACGCATTATGTAACGTCGGGCTCGCGCAGCCGATGCGGGCGCCAGTCTGACATTAGCCTAAGGTCAAGGTGAATACTATTATCCTTGTGACGTCATCACATTACGCAATCGAGCGCAAACAGCGTTTACTATCGCGACAACAATAATTGCACATTGAGATCTATTGTTTCGGTAAGAACGTCTGTTCGTCGTTCATTGAACGCATGTTTTTGAAGGGTACCTTTACTCATGAATCATACTATAAGAGTAAAACGATTAAAAAATAACACGACGAAAAATAAAAAAAAATATCTTCACGCAATTTCCAATACAGGGGTAGACAGAGGTCAAGTCTAGACAATTAAGTCCCTTTGACCCACCTTCCACCGAAGATATTTTCGGGACAACGTGACAGGTGGTGAGCCCTTCGCCGCCTTTATGTCCAAGCCAACGATGAAATTCGTACATAAGTTTTTTTGAAAAAACTCATTGGTACTGCCACCTAGAGATCGAACTCGGGTCTCTCGACTCGAAATTCCGACCACCCAACAACTCGGCTATCGTGACGACGAAAATGTAAATAATATTTTTTATTTCCCTTTTTTATTGTAATCCTGTATTATATATCTAGAAGGATAATAAAGAGAATGCGTACCCTCTAGAAATGTGGCCTAAGAATGTCCGCGCTGGTTCTCCCAGCGCGGACATCCCCGATGCGTATAAAGATGGATATGCAAACGGAACTATGTAGACTGAATAATAAATAAATACATATATACATAGGGACAACATCACACACATTGTTCCGATCCCAATGTAAAAAGCTAAAGCACTTGTGGTATGGGAATCGAAAACAACGAAGGCACCACAAACACCCAAACCCGAGGAAAAGTAGAAAAAGTGGTTTTTCTATGTTGACCCGTCCTGGAATCGAACCCGGTGTTTACGCCACTCGTCCACTTTAGATTGGATAAGCCTAAAGAAATTTTCTCTAATAAGTTTGTCATATAAAAATAATAACATTATAATAGATTTAAACATTACTTTATATTGCAAATACATAGTTATACTGCGAGGTATTAGAGTAAGCGGTCGGAGCGGTAGTCGTGGGACCAAGGAACCACTCCTCATTGACGCGGTCATCGGCAAGGTTAAACGCAACCGTTGGAGCTTTTCCGCCGCCTGGATCGATTACAGAAAGGCGTTTGACTCGGTGCCCCATACATGGCTAAAGAGGGTCCTCGAGCTTTACAAAGTCCACTGTACAGTCAGGGACTTCCTCGGGCACTGTATGGGGCAATGGAGCACGATCCTTTGTCATCTCGGCGTGCGGATAACGGCTGCGGAACACCGGATAAGGATACCACGGGGTATTTTCCAGGGCGATTGTTTGAGCCCAATATGGTTTTGCCTCTCCCTGTATCCTCTTAGTACACTGCTGGAGGGATCAGTGAGAGGATTTCAGATTCGGAGAGGAGGGACAAAAGCTACTCACCTTTTCTACATGGATGACCTCAAGCTGTTCGCCTCCAATCGCTCCCATTTGGTGGAATTGCTTGGAATCACATATGATTTCAGCAATTCTATCAAGATGGAGCTCGGGAGGGATAAGTGTGCGGTTCTCCATGTTGAAAGGGGCAGGGTCACTAACACCGAGGGCATAGACTAGGCTATGCTCGTCAACATGTCCGTATGTTGACGGGCATAGCCAAGTCTATGCCCTCGGTGTTAGTGACTCGGTGCCCTTTCCGAGTCAGATACATACCGACACCTGGGTATGTCACAAAACTTGGATGTCGATGAGGGTGGCGTGAAGCAGTCGGTTTGCGGAGTGTTTTTTACACGCCTGGCAAAAGTGCTTAATAGCTATTTGTCAGGCGTGAACAAGGCACGCGCCTTCAGGTCATGTCAGTCCTGATTTATACCTTCGCTATACTCAGGTGGACTCAAACCGACCTTAACGCCCTGGATCGAAAAGTTCGCACCACTATGACGTCTTACAGGATGCATCATCCGAGGTCGTCAGTGATGAGGCTGTACTTACCGCGGAAGCATGGCGGACGGGGCTTTTTAATGGCCCTCACTATGCATAATCTCGAGGTGTACAGCCTCCGTAACTACTTCCTAGCGAAATCGGATGATTCGTTCTACGCAGACGTCATTATGAGTGATAAAGGACTTACCCCTCTATCCTTGGCCGACGAGCAATGGCAGGGCCCGGGAGCACAGAGCGTTTCCGACCGGGAGACCGTATGGAAGGAAAAGGAGCTCCATGGGAGGTTCTACAAGGCTCTACATGAGCCGTTCATAAATACTGTCGCCTCCCTTAACTGGTTACGTTTCGGTGACCTCTTTGGGGAAACCGAGGGTTTTGTCTGTGCGATACAGGATCAGGTTATTAAGACGAACAACTATCGGAGATACATCCTAAGCGATGGCACCGTCGACATCTGTCGAGCTTGTCGCCATCCTGGGGAGTCGCTTCGGCATGTCATCTCCGGTTGTTCCATGCTTTCTAACTCTGAGTATCTGCATAGACACAACTTAGTAGCCAGGATTTTACAATGGGAGCTCGCCCTTAAATACGGTGTCGTCGGACGGAAACTGCCTTACTATAAGTACTGTCCGGAGGCCGTGCTCGAAAATGACCGCGCCAGGCTCTATTGGGACCAGTCCACCATCATGGACAGGACGATTCTGGCAAATAAGCCTGATATCGTGTTGATGGACCGGGCACAGTCAAGGATATTTTTGGTGGACGTTACCATTCCGTATGACGAGAACCTCGTGGAAGCCGAAACAGACAAAAAGACGAAATATCTGGACCTGGCTCACGAGGCGACCGACATGTGGGGTATGGTGCCCGCTGAAATTATTCCTATAGTTGTTTCTGCGAATGGGTTAATCCCAGTCAGCCTCGCTGAACATCTGAGGCGACTGGGACTCCATGACGGACCGCTCCGAGCTCAAATGCAGAAGGCGGTGCTCCTCGATACTGCCCGCATCGTCCGCCGGTTTCTCTCCCTGTCGCCGTAACCGTCGGACGTCTGGTCTCCCCTGTCGAGATCTTCCGTCTGGTTGGGTCTTAATATTTATTTATTATTTTTATGTATTTTTATGGGTTTATTACGTATATATTTTATAATAATAATTTATTTGAATCGGACAAAAAAGTTATCCATATTGAATGGTTGGTAATCTGGTTAGTAACAATTTCAATTAAAACTATGTTAGTATTGTTAGTTTACATCTATTTGAACAAGTATCATTTGTGACCTAGTATAATCCCTATCCAGTGGTTCTGGACGATAATACTTTATTTATTTTATTTTATGTATTTTTATTTTTATGTATATAAAAACCCAATCAGACGAGAAAATATAACAAATACCCCGGAATAATAATAATAATAATGCATTTATTTAGATAGGGACAACATCATATACATTGGTCCGATCCCAATGTAAGATGCTAAAGCACTTGAGGTATGAGAATCGGAAACAACGAAGGCACCACTAATAAATGCATGATTATAGTTAAATATTTCAGAATCTGTGTATCGTATGTATCGTACTTGAATTATTACTTGGCAATCTGTGCCTTGTTGTTTAGCAGTATAACACGGAAACTTATAATTGAATAAAGGTTATTTTTGAGTCGAAAAAGCAGGTAAAAACAGTTTATATCATTATTTTTATGTATTAACCAGTCGCCTCGCACTTTAGACACAGCTGCATGTCAACGGGCTGCGGAATTCGGACCTGGTATTTTCGACATGGTAATCCCGTCATGTGTTGGTATCCAAAATTATTAGGCGGTATATTCTTATAATTGATGGTAAATAATTTAAATTAATTAATTTGAATAGTCACGATAGCCGAGAGATTGGGTGGTCGGAATTTCGAGTCAAGAAACCCGAGTTCGATCCCCAGATGGCGGACTCGTACCAATGGGTTTTTCAAAAACTTATGTACGAATTATATGGCTTGCACATAAGGATGGCGACGGGCTCACCACCTGTCACGTTGTCCCAAAACTATATTTATTTCCCGACGTTTCGGATGCTTTACAGCATCTGTGGTCACGAGGGGGGAGTTAAGATATTTATTTATTTATTTATTAATAATGAATTTGTAATCGTTTAAATCTCGTAAATGAATGAATCAAAGACTAAAAAATATTATTATCAAATATTATTAAATATTAGTACCGATATATAGTAATAGCATATTTATCTTATCAACACTAAAAGGCATTACTAAGATAAAGTAAAAAATACTTGAAGGTTTTTAAGTTAAATTTGTTCAAGTTAATTAAGTATTATGAGCTTAACTTTTAAGATAATTTTCGCGTATTTTATACAAGCTTCTTTTTTACTAACGCTAGACAATTAAGTCTAGACAATTAAGTCTAGACAATTAAGTCTAGACAATTAAGTCTAGACAATTAAGTCTAGACAATTAAGTCTAGACAATTAAGTCTAGACAATTAAGTCTAGACAATTAAGTCTAGACAATTAAGTCTAGACAATTAAGTCTAGACAATTAAGTCTAGACAATTAAGTCTAGACAATTAAGTCTAGACAATTAAGTCTAGACAATTAAGTCTAGACAATTAAGTCTAGACAATTAAGTCTAGACAATTAAGTCTAGACAATTAAGTCTAGACAATTAAGTCTAGACAATTAAGTCTAGACAATTAAGTCTAGACAATTAAGTCTAGACAATTAAGTCTAGACAATTAAGTCTAGACAATTAAGTCTAGACAATTAAGTCTAGACAATTAAGTCTAGACAATTAAGTCTAGACAATTAAGTCTAGACAATTAAGTCTAGACAATTAAGTCTAGACAATTAAGTCTAGACAATTAAGTCTAGACAATTAAGTCTAGACAATTAAGTCTAGACAATTAAGTCTAGACAATTAAGTCTAGACAATTAAGTCTAGACAATTAAGTCTAGACAATTAAGTCTAGACAATTAAGTCTAGACAATTAAGTCTAGACAATTAAGTCTAGACAATTAAGTCTAGACAATTAAGTCTAGACAATTAAGTCTAGACAATTAAGTCTAGACAATTAAGTCTAGACAATTAAGTCTAGACAATTAAGTCTAGACAATTAAGTCTAGACAATTAAGTCTAGACAATTAAGTCTAGACAATTAAGTCTAGACAATTAAGTCTAGACAATTAAGTCTAGACAATTAAGTCTAGACAATTAAGTCTAGACAATTAAGTCTAGACAATTAAGTCTAGACAATTAAGTCTAGACAATTAAGTCTAGACAATTAAGTCTAGACAATTAAGTCTAGACAATTAAGTCTAGACAATTAAGTCTAGACAATTAAGTCTAGACAATTAAGTCTAGACAATTAAGTCTAGACAATTAAGTCTAGACAATTAAGTCTAGACAATTAAGTCTAGACAATTAAGTCTAGACAATTAAGTCTAGACAATTAAGTCTAGACAATTAAGTCTAGACAATTAAGTCTAGACAATTAAGTCTAGACAATTAAGTCTAGACAATTAAGTCTAGACAATTAAGTCTAGACAATTAAGTCTAGACAATTAAGTCTAGACAATTAAGTCTAGACAATTAAGTCTAGACAATTAAGTCTAGACAATTAAGTCTAGACAATTAAGTCTAGACAATTAAGTCTAGACAATTAAGTCTAGACAATTAAGTCTAGACAATTAAGTCTAGACAATTAAGTCTAGACAATTAAGTCTAGACAATTAAGTCTAGACAATTAAGTCTAGACAATTAAGTCTAGACAATTAAGTCTAGACAATTAAGTCTAGACAATTAAGTCTAGACAATTAAGTCTAGACAATTAAGTCTAGACAATTAAGTCTAGACAATTAAGTCTAGACAATTAAGTCTAGACAATTAAGTCTAGACAATTAAGTCTAGACAATTAAGTCTAGACAATTAAGTCTAGACAATTAAGTCTAGACAATTAAGTCTAGACAATTAAGTCTAGACAATTAAGTCTAGACAATTAAGTCTAGACAATTAAGTCTAGACAATTAAGTCTAGACAATTAAGTCTAGACAATTAAGTCTAGACAATTAAGTCTAGACAATTAAGTCTAGACAATTAAGTCTAGACAATTAAGTCTAGACAATTAAGTCTAGACAATTAAGTCTAGACAATTAAGTCTAGACAATTAAGTCTAGACAATTAAGTCTAGACAATTAAGTCTAGACAATTAAGTCTAGACAATTAAGTCTAGACAATTAAGTCTAGACAATTAAGTCTAGACAATTAAGTCTAGACAATTAAGTCTAGACAATTAAGTCTAGACAATTAAGTCTAGACAATTAAGTCTAGACAATTAAGTCTAGACAATTAAGTCTAGACAATTAAGTCTAGACAATTAAGTCTAGACAATTAAGTCTAGACAATTAAGTCTAGACAATTAAGTCTAGACAATTAAGTCTAGACAATTAAGTCTAGACAATTAAGTCTAGACAATTAAGTCTAGACAATTAAGTCTAGACAATTAAGTCTAGACAATTAAGTCTAGACAATTAAGTCTAGACAATTAAGTCTAGACAATTAAGTCTAGACAATTAAGTCTAGACAATTAAGTCTAGACAATTAAGTCTAGACAATTAAGTCTAGACAATTAAGTCTAGACAATTAAGTCTAGACAATTAAGTCTAGACAATTAAGTCTAGACAATTAAGTCTAGACAATTAAGTCTAGACAATTAAGTCTTGAAAATATTAGTCGCCAGCGCCCTAGAATTAGGGTCCTTCTCTCTACATCACTTCTACGCACTCCGCAAAACTAATAATTGAATATTTGAATTCGAATGCGAAAATTTACCTTTATAAAGTAGTTCCTCCCTAGGAACGGATACTACTTCGAAAAACAGTAAAAGCACTGGCAACATTATACATTGAGAAAGAGTGTAAAAACCAAGGAGTTTTACATAAAATTTCTTACAAATATATAAATATAATAAAATCTTAAGTTCAAATTCTAGAAATAAAAATTAAAAATTTTAGGGTAACTACAATTAATAATTTTTCGTTTTCCTGTTGTAATTTCATCATAATTATGATAATGAACTTGTAATTGCTTTCATTGTCAATGCTATCTGTCATTGCAGCAACCAGAATATTTATAGATGCATTATTTCTAAGAAATATTACTATCATAATTTACGTGACATGTGAACACACGCAAAATACATAAAGAGTCAGCTATATTTCCGAAGATATTCTTTATTAGCTTTAGGATAATTAAGGTTTTTAAATAAAAATAATTCATGAAAGTACTAGTTATTAGAGTTTCTACTGAATTTAATTTGTAATTGTTACCATTCTTATTAAGATACAGATTAATTTCCTTTATTCATATACCATTATTTTCATAATATCAGCATTTACAACCACTAGCTTGGTATAGTGCTACTTGGTCCGTCTTTTTTCTGCAGACCCTCGGTCTCCCAAATAATAAATAAATATAAATAAATATCTTCACGCAACTCCCAATACAGGGGTAGACAGAGGTCTACCCCTGTATTTGGAATTGCGTGAAGACAATTAAGACAATAAGTCTAGACAATTAAGTCTAGACAATTAAGTCCCTTTGACCCACCTTCCACCGAAGATATTTTCGGGACAACGTGACAGGTGGTGAGCCAGTCGCCGTCTTTATGTCCAAGCCAACGATGAAATTCGTATATAAGTTTTTGAAAAACTCATTGGTACTGCCACCTGGGGATCGAACTCGGGTCTCTCGACTAGAAATTCCGACCACCCAACAACTCGGCTATCGTGACTTTTCAACTCGGTCTCCCAAGTTTATGTAAATGATCTCCGGGTCAACAGAGTTTGTCTGGTGTTTTAGAAGTTTTTTTTTTTTTTTGGTAACCGTGGAGGAAAATGCTTTAAGCACGAACGTTTCTTGACCGGGAGACCACCGAAAAGAACAGTGTCGGACTCGAATCTCAGAAGGAGAAACATACCGACTAAAAACCATCCACGGGATGCTGTTGGCCCGGAGGCCTTTACAGCGTCATCTGAGGAGACCTGCGAGAACGAAGGCCCGCAGGTAAAAATGTGTTTTAGAAGATATTTTTTATTACAACTTATAAGTTCTTCTTCCGCGAGGAGAAACAACATCTCAAAGATTAGCATCTCCTACTACTACTAATTGGTTCCCAAAATCGGTCACCGTATATATAATCTATACCGATATTACCAATAAAATTAAAAAAAAAAAAACAATTTACCAAGAGAAAAGAAAAATTAATAAAATATTATGGAAAGTGGCCTGAGAAGCATCAATGCTTTTGATGATTCTAAATTATTTTAGAATGAAAATGTAACTGCTACCGGAGTTGTTGTTAATTCATGAACTTGCAACTTGAGGTACCAATATGGATAAAGCAGGAGTTTTTATTCGTTTTCTTTAAACAATTTCATAAATTTTTACTAAAATTACTTGAAGGTCTATTTGTACTAGGATAAACATAAATATTTTATTTAATAAAAAAAATATCTTCATGCCAATCCTAATACTGGGATATGAAGAAGTTTAGACAATTAAGTTCATTCGACCAACCTCGAAAGACATTTTTTGGGATAATGTGACAGTGGTGTCCGCCGTCTGAATGTCCAACATAAAGACGGCGGCCAAGGACATAAATCGTTCATCACCACGCTTACCACCTGGGGATCGAACTCGGGGCTTTCCACTCGAATTCGGATCACTCAACCACTCGGCTATTGAATTGTAAATACGTGACATTTTTATTGAATTGTGTACAAAATTGTCTATGTGACGAAAAAATTTAATATAATGATTCGTCAGTAAGCGTTTATAATTAGTATTTGTTATAAATAGAATAAATATTGATATAGTATTGAGTATGGATAGATTGAGGAAGATGTAAACAAGTTGTTTATTCTGGACAGCACGCACCACGCACGGCGCAATTAACAGAATTTATTAGTCTGTCTGGCCTGACGTTATCAGCGGTGGTAAAAGAGCATTAGCACCCTATCCTGTTTTCCAAAAGTGTAAACAAGATTGTAGCAGAAGCTGATAGATTAAAGGGAATGAACTTTTAATAACGACTGGCAGTGATTACCAGATTTTACACACGCACAGTGTGTGATAAATAATAAGTGCATTTAAAAGGGACTGAACTTACTTATAAATAATAACTTCCAATGATTACTAGAATTTTCCTTTACATTTGCTTTTACATGATTCACTTTTAACTATACATATATACTTTCCCTATTTGGTTGTTGTATGTAAAAACAAAATGGTTGATCAAATGTTGCTACTGTCTTGATATAATTTAGCAGCTAGGCATGTTGTATATTCTATGCTTGATAATAACACCACAATAATTTTGACGACCTCCGTTGACAAGTTGCTTACATAACGGTTTCTATATTGTTGCCAATTCTGAGATTCCGGGTTTGATTACCGGTCGGACCAATGTAGAAAATACTTTTTCTACATTTCCTCGAGACTGGGTGTTTGTAGTACCTTGGTTGTTTCTGATTCCATAACACAAAACACGATACACGAGCGGTGGGGCCCGTCATCGATGACGTATGGCAACAGTTGTGGTAGTAGTGGCAACGCTCTCTACCATCTTAAAGACTGATCTTTAATTTTGATTATTCAATAATAATCGGCTGATGGTTCGCCAGACAGTGCTTTAGGAAGTATAAATATCTGAAACTCGTCTCAATCCTAAATCTTACCAGGTGGTAATTTGAGCAGACAGTTAAGGACATTATGAGGATCAATTGGCCGCAATCGATGCCAGGCCTTTTTCTGCCTTTAATTGCGCTGCTGCAGCCCGCGTATATACTCCTGGCTCTATTTGGACTGCAAATGATGAAAATGCGCCTGCTCAATTTGTAAACGATTATATGTATTATAATTTACAGTTATGTATTATAATTTACTGATGTGAGATCAAGAGTAGGTGTCTATGTAACAAATGTAGGAAGGATGAAAAAGAAATAAGGGATATAATCCATATGAAATATTTAGTTACTATGTGAAAAAGTTTTGCTGTTCTAATTTTACTTTGTACCTTTCTAATTAAAGTAACGTAAAATAAATACTGTTTATAATGTTATAACTTAAGCAATCAATATGTGCTAATTAAATGCAATTAAAAATAACTGGATTTACCACAAGGTTTCCTAACTATATTTACGTCAATCATTTCATTCATCATTTAATCAAATTGTGAATAGCAATACAAATTGATAATGAAGAATAGATAAGAACGAGTTAAGAAAGTACGGAGGCAAAAATGTTTTAAGTAATGAAGCTTAAAAGAATAAAATATTGTCTAAATCGTAAATATTTTAAGTACATTTTTATTGTTATTTGTACTTGTTAACAATTACTATTTTTTTTCTTATGAATAAATGAACGTATTATTATTATACTTAGGTATTATCTATAATTAAACCATTATCTAATAATTGCTAATAAATGGAGTTCACTTCTATCCATTAATGTCTTCTCAGTTTTCAAGTGGTATAATAACACCGAAAATAATTCGTCAATGCTAAACATTTAGTGTTTTCCATATAGGTACCATCTCACCCACTCAAAATAATTCAGATCGAAAACACATGCAAAAAACAGCATCTAAGATTAAATGTAAATAACATATTATTGACGACAATGACAATCGAATTTTGAATTAAATAAAATCTGTACAAAAATGAGTATCCAACTCGAAGACTACTTTTCAAAGACATAATTGCCGTAATGATGCAGCAACATGTAACTGCAAATATATCGTTTTCCTTATCGATATCTCAATGCCGGGGTCGCCTAGCACGCCTTGTTTTTACAACTGCATAGTTAGATATAATGACCAGCGACGCGGAATAAATAAAAAAACTGATCAAGTGCTGTCACATATGGTTATCGTGCAGAAAATAGTTAAATCTGTGATCACCTCTTTGATATCTATCATTTTGAATTAAAAAACGGCACATATTTTTAAAGGTATGTTATATTAGACAAGGAACTGAAAGCTAAAATTAATTACTTAAGTGTTGTATATGTTATTTTTAATATTTAATGATATTTTTATAATTCAAAATAAAAAGGGGGTTCATAGACCACAACAGATATTCATTTCAAATAATGTTTTTAAATTTATCACTATGTAATGTTTAATATTTATACATTATTATACAATTTAAATTATTTGGTAAAATAATGTAAGTTTTCTTTCACATTTACCTAATACTGTTACCGAATTTTCATTGAAAAAGTTAACCTGGTTTTCCATTAATCTTCTTCTCTATATTATACAGTTGCCAGATTATATTGCAGTATGATGATATATATTACTAATATTTTTACTAATACTGGCCTTCATATAATCTTAATTACTTATGAGATAATCTCAATTTATTTCGAAAAAAATAGTTTTAGTGAAACCTTGATTTCATAATACACTGTCTATTCTTCAGAGCCTCCTGTAGTGTCGTCACAATACGGTGACGTTGCTTATGCAAACGTAACACGGTATCCGAATACAGATGACCCACTAATTCTGGAGTCCTAGTGACGAAATTAAATGATATAGCACCGCTATTCGATCAAATCGGTAGAAGGGACGGGACCGTTGCCTCACATACACACACCTGTTGAATTTGAATGCTCCAAAATCGCCGAATTACAATAGACAACTAAAAACATTGATCACTTGTGTAACCGCACCGTGTCCCTTGCGAAACTTGCTGCGGTGCGTAAGGTCACTCGTCATTTGATTTTGCATGCTTTCCTAATATTCGTTTGGCCTAAAAGATCTCCTAATGTCAAAATTGAACAAGTGCGATCAGTATAAGTCGCATATATTCGGAAATATACTTAATTATTTGTAAAATTTACCCTAAGACAGTACTAGAAATTAACATTCATACAGATTCATCTACATGTCAGTAATGAAGTTTATAAAAAAATAAACATTACGATTAAATAAAAAAATTAAATAAGAATGAATACTTTGTATAGGAAAAGAGATTGATAATCGTTTATAAAGTTTTACATTCAAGTGTGTATGTGTACTAGATGATCCCGTTATGAAATTGGACATAGATTAATAAAAACCCTTAATATAACCAATAGAATTTAAAAACAGTTGATCGAATTAGCTGTAAGAAACATTCTGTAGATTTATAATCCGATATTAGACTTCAGAAATAAAGTACATCCTACAAAAAGACCTTTATTCTATTCCTTTTGAAGTCTCCGTCTTCATTAAGGTCTTTACATGATTATTTATCTCATTAATAGAGTAATTATCTCTTTGCCATTTGTCGTATAAGGCTGTCACGTGTCTAGTCTTTATTTTGAAATGACCACGTGAGACGTTATATGTAAGATAAAGTAATGTTTTGAATAATAATGTCCGAGGTTCTGCCCACATTGCCGTGCATGTGACAGATAAATGATTTCATATTCTATACCCTTGATTCATAAATATGTAGCTAATTTAAATATAAACTGATTTTATTATTGATATTGAGTTCTGCTGATTTTATTATCTGATAACTACGTTAAACAAGATTGTGCTCCGATGAAAACTATTGATGAATGAATACTAGATAAATACTAGATGGTATTGCTGGTTTTAGTAATTTTACATTAATGTCAGTTATAAAAAACTTAAAAATTATTTATGGTATCCAATTTTCTTTGTTGGCTGCAATAATTTTGCCAGTTTAGCCGTAAAAGGACTATTTTCAAAGTTTGTGTAAATATTCATATGTTTTACTTCCTTCATTAAAAGAGTTAATACTTTTAAAACAAATAATGTAAATTTCATTTGAAAATCGAGTGAATGGAACTATAATAATTTAAAGTATTATAATTGAGTGTATATGTAAAGATACATAAATATAACATATGATGATGATTTCTTTACAAAAAACACTTTATTCAAACATAATTTTACAAAATCACTGTTATATGAAACAACCTTTTACTAGTAAACATTCCGAGCGACGTCTATGCAAGCGACAAGTCCAAGGATAGTTCAGAACTGACGCATTGACTACTGTCACATGTAACTTTGCTAATTAATAATTACATTCTACATTTAAGTTTTTTTTTTACCGAAATGATAAACCCGGATGTTATATCCGACTGCTTATTAGTAGTTACTTTTTCAGGTTTTACTTATTTTTACAGGTAGTTAAAAATATATAACATGTTAATCAAAGTTAAATTATACCTAAAATTTAAAGAGATAGTTACAAAGATAAAACATATTAACACGAGGAAAAAATGTAGGTCAAATCGCGGAATTACATAATTAATACACATAATTAATATACAGAAATGTTATTAAGTATTAGACGTAATCTAAATTTCACTGTAATGGTCATACTCGATTGAATAAATTTTCATAACTAGATTTTGGTATGAAAATTAATTATATACTACTTAATTATAAAAATACTTAATTATATACTACTACTATAATACTTTTATAACTCTTTTTCGGTACCTCCCGATCTGATTTAGTTCGTTTTTAACAGATATTTAAACATATTTTAACCCATAAGTTTTAATTATTTAAAAGCTATATTTGTGATTTTAATTCACGACTGGTTTATAAATCTTATAAAACTGTCATGTGATTCTAAGGATTTTACTGTAAACTGTAGTCGCTGTAGATATCTACCAGATATCGACCAGAAATTTGTTACATCCCGATCACCGGGTGATATCTGACCATGGTTAAATATTATTTTAGCTCCAAGCTTACTTGCCAAAACACTATCAATCAACAGAATTATTAATGCGTTTTTACATTATATAACTCTTGTTCTTATTCAATTTACAGACTGTATGATCATTACGTTAAAACTATAATATATTCTACTAATAACAGAAAACACAGATCCAACATAAAAAGAACATAATAGGTAAGGGTTGTTATATAAGTGGTTGGATGATTGGAATTCAAATCAACAGACCCGAATTCGATTCCAGAGTTTTTTCAAAAAATGGTGTACTATTTATATCGCTGCCTTGGCCATAACGTTGTCCCAAATATGTCTCCGGTGGAGAGACAATTGTCTAGACCTCTGTCTCCTCCAGTTTTTGGAATGGCGAAATAACAATTTACAGGACAATGTTTTTTTTGCAAATAACAGATTTTTTATGTTCATAACAAAGATGGATTTGAGCAAATACTTAAAGGCAGTTTATGATTCTTCGTTTTTAGGTTGATGGCCTCTTTAGTCAAAATTCTATCAATGTCAAGTCAGACAAGGCAATTTAGCCATACAAGCCATATAGGTTTATGATATTAACCTGTTACAGTGTCGTAAGAGTCGACTAGGGAATAATTTATGAAAATAGTAAATAACCGACAGATGGTGATATAACCATCACAAAAAGACCAGCTCCAAGTTAAGCAGATCGGTGACGTCAAGCAACATTGTGTCTGTGACGCAATCGCCAGCCCGCTCGCCAAGCTTGGCGATTATAGCAAACCCTTCTTAATAATGTTTTAAATTAACCTTGGATAACCTTCATATAATGACAACTGGTCTTGAAAGAGTATTGTTAAATGAATATTGTTCAAATAACAAAGTCTATCCGAGTAACCGTCAATAGCGGCGCGAGCGCAGTATGGAACTAACCCAACCCCTATAACCTTGGATTTCTGGTTCAGATGTCAGTGGACACGTGATAACGTTAAAGCTGGAATTCAATTAAATGTTTTGTTATTTAGTTTATTTCGCGACCTTTATTCGTCAATTGACACGTGTAAATAATACATATATTTAATAACAATAATAAGGTAAGTTTTTAATTTTTTTTAGATTAATAAATTAAAAGTTACTTCTGCCATAATATTATTTTTATTTCTATGAAAAAAGATGTTTAACTCAAAATACGGAGATTATAAAATGAAATAAAATGTATCACTGTAAATAATAATAACTAATCATTGTAAATAACAAAAAATAATAATGTAATAATAAAATATACTTGTAGTAATGGCTGTATCTGAAAGCCGTCGCCAATTTAGACTGATTTTGAAAATTCTTATATTTATTTAATTAGCCATATCTTTATTCAAATTAAACTGGTGGCCAGTAAATGCTTAATGTTGCTCTTAGGCAAAGGATTCTTGAGAGAATAAAGTTGGAGAGGTCGCTACGCTGCTCCAGTTCTAGTTGTTGAACACGTATCTTCGAAATATTTGATTTAAAATAATTATTTCTAAAACGTACAAGTGCTCTCGTCGATGTTTCCACGTACAACAGAGCATGATGTGGTAAAATTGTTATTAACCATTTCAATGATGGCGTTCCTGCGATCGAACCGAAACCCAGAAAAACACAGAAAAGAACATCGAGCGCATTAGAGTTAAGGGAACAAGAAAGTAAATGTGAATAAAAAAAAAATGAGAAGAGAATTGAAAGTTATAGTTCCTTTCATTTATTGAAGGAGCGCAATAAAGAAAATATTTAAATAGTTGCCCTTTCAACGATTTCAGGAAATATGTCTGATGAAGGTTTTATCATGAAGGAATTGAAGGTTAAAACAATAGTCCATAGAACTACTGGTTTAAATCCCTGACATTCACCAAACAAGCAAACTCTTAAGTTGCATAAAAGGATAATAATTTTATTATAAGATAAGTATAAACCAATATCCTGCAGTGGTCTTCCACAGTTATGTATGGAAACAATATAAATCTTAAACAAAATTTACAAAAGCTTAAGAGTTATAGGTAACATTTTTTTGCAATCTGTTAATAATATGACAAATAATCGGCGGTAACCACTTACATGTTCCACCTGTTCGTTTGCCTTCTTTTTCTATAAAAAAAATATGTATTTAGTCTTATATAAAAGTATCGCTAATATAAATGACCCTTATTTCAAAAGGTTATTCTCATTGTACGCAAATGCACGCGTCTTATTAATAAGACTGGCAACCAATAAATTGATTCGTTTTCTTTTTTAATTATTCCTCAAATTCTACGAATAATTTCGATTATCCTAAACATAAGTTGCGTATGCAAGACAACAATAACTAGTTAGGTATAGACAATTATTGGTACATCTAACAAGAGAGAAAATTGCAATAATATGGGCGCAAATTAAAAACAATTCAATTTAATTTTATATAGCAATCTGATGAGAATGAGTGATTCTTGTGCTAATAATTGAGTTTGCTCAAAAAATACATAAGCGCCTTTATAATTATTTTTTTTATATTAGTGAAAGAGATGCTTAAATCCTTGAACTTGCCTGGTGAGGTCGTTTTGATTAAATAATATTCAATAGGTCTCCCTTCTGCCCTTTGAATTCTTAAAAATCTCGAGGTCGACGACATAAAATAGGCGACTGCGTCATATTACTTTATAGGTATTATATAATCCGTTCAATGCCGTTCTTTGAATGACGGAATTTAAAATGAATGAATGCCTTAAATAATAGTTTAATTTTTTACCAACCTACTGATAGAGGTAGATGTATTGAAAGGTGTAAAATATAGATTTTAATAAAGAAAGTTCCGTAGAGTTATAAAACGCGACGCAAAATCATGATTCAACATAATATCTAACTCGATTAGTAAGTATACCTAATATAGATTGGTGGCCTACAAATAGAATTCTGTCATTGATCTCGTGTCAAGTTCCTTCCAACAAGATTATATTATAAGGCCGTTAAGGCCACATTATTATTACTATTACGTTACAATAATAAATTGCTCTTTATATAAGATCTCATTGCCGAGGCCTCTGTTCCGTGACAACACTATCAGGAAAAATTAGTTGTTTTATTATTTATTCATTAGTTAAGATAAATTTAAAACATTACTTTTATTATCCTGCTTTACCCTATACATATGTAAGTTAGGATGTTCCTTACTCCATCAAGGAAAAAGGATAAACTAATTTTAATGAAATTTTACCAACAAATGCTTTATCATTGATTCTGGTTAACATTATAAATACATTTTCTTTCACATAAACAATCGCTTCTGCATAGTGACTCGTGTATTTGTTAAGTTTTTCCTAATCTAATAACTTGTAATTGCTCTGTTTTGTTTTTCATGTTCGTTTTAAGTTATAACCATAAGTATTGGGTTCACAATTACACTTTTGTAAACCTGTTGGCAGTGCATGGTGATGAATAAGAAAATGCATGGTTCCTGTGGGTGAGATCTGAAGAGTATTTCTGCATGTATTTTGATTTGTAGCTTCGGTGGTTCAAAAAGGGTTGCTTTATCTTTCGGCAATTTAATGGGACGGGAATTTCAAAATATGTCGCGTGCGGAAATTATCTAACTACTAAATTTTATTTTTCTATCTCTATGAATAAAAAGTCACGATAGCCGAGTGGTTGGGTGATAGGAATTCGAGTCGAGAGACCCGAGTTCGATCCCCAGGTGGCAGGCTCGTACCACTGGGGTTTTCAAAACCTCTGTACGTTTCATATCGTTGGCTTGGACATAAAGACGACGACGGGCTCACCACCTTTCACGTTGTCCCAAAATATCTTCTTATCGTTATAGTATCATACCATACGTGCCGTAATATCAGTTCATTAATAAAATGCATACGACGTGGATGAAGAAAGGATCTTATTTAAGCAGTGTACGCCCAGTATCCTTACAAAAAACTGGCTGCACTGTTTACTAAATTTGTGGCGAATTCTATTATTAATTATCCTATTTCGCATCATAACAACATTATTGTAGTGTACCCACCAAGACTACACTGCGTAGACTTTTGTTAAACTACCATTTTAACTTTTGTTGGTAATATCGAAGAGATAACATTTAAAATCATAGATAGCATTTTAAATCATAAGCTGCATAGATTTATATTCACCGAATTCAAATTCTTTGAGCATAGTTATTTGGTCAAGGCCCTAACATGACCAAATAATTATGATAGAAAGTATTTAAATAGATGTTACCGCTCGAGGTTTTCATAAAATTTCTTATTGTTTTATTATACCAGTCACGCAATTCCCAATACAGGGGTTGACAGTGGTCTAGTCTAGACAATTAAGTCCCTATGGTCCACTTTTCACAGAAGATTTTTTTGGGACAACGTGACAGGTGGTGAGCCCGTCGCCGTCTTTATGTCCAAGCCAACGATATAATTCGTATATAAGTTTTTGAAAAACCCATTGGTAGGACTCTACCACCTGGGAATCGAACGTATTGATTTTACTTCATAAGCCCTAGCTATTATTTATACAGCATTTTTTTAATAAAGTCAGAAGTTACTTTGCGGAAATTCATAATTATATAAATTAAAAAAAATATATTGCACGATTCCAAATGTAAAACTAGATGGCGTTTATTACCTGGTTCGAACAGAGGATGAACACCACCCAGCCTCTTTTAGATGCATGTAATAATTCTACTGGATGCACCACAACAACTACACAGTTACTACTCTCGACACCAGGTAACATGTACTACCACCGACCCAGGTAGTCAGAGATCTAAGACACCCATTTTTCACCAGCGCCTATTTGAACCTACGCGACCGACGTTATTACGCTCGGGGAGATCGAAGTCTGGTCTTCTGATTCGAAATCCGATTACCCAACACCATGGAATATCGTAAAGTCACGATAGCCGAGTGGTTGGGTGGTCGGAATTTCGAGTCAAGAGACCAGAGTTCGATCCCCAGGTGGCAGGCTCGTGGGAACCAATGGGTTTTTCAAAAACTTATGTAGGAATTATATAGTTGGCATGGACATAAAGACAGCGACGGGCTCACCACCTGTCACGTTGTCCCGAAAATATCTTCGCTGGAAGGTGGAAAGTGCCTAGACTAGACCACTGTCTACCCCTGTATTGTGAATTGCGTGAAGATTATTAGATATTATATATGTATATAACTCAAATGGGTACATGGGTATTAATGAAAATAAAGTATATTTCTTAATTTATCTCGTAAATTAAAAATAAACACAGAAAATTATATAAATCACACACACCAATTATTTTAATTGACTTCTTTTTCTTCCTCTACTTTACAGCCTATCAAGAGTCCACTGCTGAACATAGGCCTCCCCTAAAACTGTCAATAGTGAACGGTCCTCATCCACCTGCATCCATCGACTTCCCGCAACATTTTGCAAGTCGTTGCTCCATCTCGTTGGGGGTCGTCCAACACTGCGTTTGCCTGTACGAGGTTGCCACTGGTGAACCTTTCTTCCCCAACGGTTGTCAGTTCTACGAGCTATGTGGCCGGCCCATTTCCACTTCAACGTGCTGATCCTTACGGTTATTGAGGTTACTCTGGTTCTGCTGCGGATGTCTTCTTTACAGATTCTATCACGCAGAGAAACACCGAGCATAGCCCTTTCCATAGCACGCTGAGCAACTTTGAGCTTCCTTATACGGCCTGCAGTGAAAGACCAAGTTAAAACTATCCATTTCAAACTATAACTTTAAACATTACAGAAAAGTATAAGAAACTTATTCAATCATGTAATTTCTTAAAAATAAGACTAAATGGTCGTGATGAATGAGTTGAACCGAAGATGAATGAGTTTTTCCCTCTAATCCTGGCATCTTTTCAACATCGGCTAGTGAAAATTTTAAATTGTTCATTAAATTGGTGAAAAATAGAAAAAGTTCAATCCTTGCTAACTTCATCCCCAAGCAAATTCAGCGTCGAATTCCATACGGTATAAAACAATCGGGGATATGAAGCGTACCATTTGTGATGAACCTTTCAGGACGGAATTTTTAGGTTCAGGAAAATGTTCTGGATCCATATTTCGGTGATCAACGGTACAATATGCGAGGGTATTGTATATCCATTTATTATCCATTCCCTGTCTTTCCATCCCAATCTTATAGATAGAGGTTCGGAAAATAAAATCTTTAAAAGCCACCTTTCACTGAAAACATTTATTTGGGACAACGTGACAAGTGGTGAGCCTGTCGCCGTCTTTTCAAGTCAACGATGTAAATCATACATATTTTTTTAACTCATCGATTGTAGGTACGAATATATAAGTACGAAAATATAAGAATTTTAAAGATAACGTTGAAAAGAATATAATAAATAAGTTATATCCCCATACTCGGTATTAACATGAGTTGTTCCTAGTGGAACGATAGAGATCCTACGAAGAGTTTCCATATATCACCGCCTCAGCGTAAGGCAGGCGGGTTCGGTGTTCCATTGTTCCCATTCTACCAAGTTTAACAACTTGCGATAATTCATTCATAACCTTTTGAGCCACCTCAGTTTCTCTCACAATAATCAGCAGAAGCGACACAATTGTGTTTCGCGAGGTCTCCATACCAGCGGAGAAGAGGTAATTCATTACTTGTACAATCTGCTTTACGGTACAAAATAATGTTGAAAATTTGTGTTAGGAACCAAACAACATAATCGAAATTGGATATTCTAACCATTTTATTTGCTTTCAACTATAATTGAAATAAATTCACAATATGAACTATAATTTTCTTAGGAATTTGCATTAGCTGAATGTTTATACAAACCCATAAATTTATCATCGTACCGTCTTATTAAACAAGAAAATACTACAAATACGTGACAGAACAACGAGATTTGTTTTTCCGCTGTGTTAATACTCTTCGGAAAACATTGTTAATGAGAGGAGACAAAATTAAAAAGAAATTCGCTTCGCCTTTACATTAAAATTTATTTTAAAATTACATACAAATATGTAATTATCATAAACATTATTTGCTCATTATTTGTTTTTGTTAGAGTATTGGGCATCGTAATCGTCACGCGTGACAAGTGGATTGGCGATCGCAGTACCTGACACTCACTAACGTTGCTGTCGGTCACCAGTCTGATTTATTTTGGTCTAGTACTTATCGTGATCATTAAACTGTTGTTGCTTTTTCTGAGCTTTTTCCTCTGTTGTCTGTTACAACTCCCAAGATGACATATAGGATGGCAATTTCTTGCGCTAATACCATCCCTAACATAACTTTATAACTTACTATTATAATTATTCCTTTAAAGCAGTAAGTTATAAAGCTACAATACATTATTTCTTTTTAAGGTTTAATGTATTTTAAATTACAGTTCATATCATAAATATCAAATGTATCGTTATGTAAGTATTCGATGTTACAATAAATTTTTGAAACATCTGGTTCAACATCATCAAATATGCTTTCAACTTTTCCAGCTTCTTCATTAGTCACCTGTTCCAAGTAGTAATCTAAAAGATCATTGTATTTTTGGGTACTCGATATTGCTCTTTTCTGAAGACGAGCCTCTATGTGTTTTAAATGAAAATTGGTGATATCATGCACATTGCATTATTTCTTCTAGAACAGCCATTTTACCAGGTAGTTATATCAATATAAGTTTTCAAAGTATTATTAAGTGTCCCTTAGAATATTTTAGTTATTTTCATTGATAAAACAATGAGCAAACGTACGAGTCCCTTTCTTACACTCATTGCTACGAACATTCCCCAAGGAAATTAAACTCGAGTGTGAATTCAATCAACTTGATTTAGAGAATAAATAAAATATTTTAAATGTTAATAAATGAATTGTTTCTAATTACAATGTGTATATACATACGGGGTCTATTTAATTAAGTGTTTTAAATAAAGTTTTTATGAAGCAACGTGGTGCGCTAATCGCAGCTAGCTAGCTGAAATAGCAATAAACAAGCTGATCTCCATTATTACCTATCTTATTATTATTACAGGCGCGAAAGTTTGAATGGATAAATGTTTTTTACTTAATCTCGCCCGGACGGTTAAACAGATTTGCATAAAGCTTGGCACAGAAACAGATAACTAGATTAAATATAGGTATTATTAGATTCGTTGTTGGAAATAAGCTCCGGTGAAACGTGAGTAGAAAGAAGTAAAATTTAAAAACGCTGAGATAAATCATTGTTATCCTTTAAAAAAAAAATCAATTCAATTCAATATCTTCGCACAATTCCCAATACAGGGGTAGACAGAGGTCTAGTCTAGACAATTAAGTCCCTTCGACCCACCTTCCACCGAAGATATTTACGAGACAACTTGACCGGTGGCGAGCCCGTCGCCGTCTTTATGTCCAACCCAACGATATAACTCGTACATAAGTTTTTGAAAAACCCATTGGTACGAGCCTGTCACCTGGGGATCGAATCCGGATCTCTCGTCTCGAAATCTCGACCACGCAATCACTCGGCCATCGTGACTTTTTTTAATTTTGTCCTTGTAGTTAGTTCGTTGGCATAGGCATGAAGTCTGTGCTGGCGGTGGCTCGCCGCCACAAATAAGCCCACCCCAACAAATAAGCCCCGATGAAATGTGACAGAATAAAATATATTTTAATTCTATCTTCGCAATGTCCTCATACATTCCTTGGTAGCCAGAGACCTAGACAGTGTAGTCTTTTCACCAGAGATTATTTTGGGCAAGTGACAGGTGACGAGCTTATATATCATTATAAAATATTTACCAAATAACAAGGCAAATGCTCGCTGATAAGTATTGATCCGTAAAGCTCCATACTTCGGGACTCGCTCTCGTTAAAATTAATAAACTCTCTGCTGCCTTCTTCATAGCGGTAGCCCATCGTCAATTGGCAGATTACGTTGTGCACGTGTCCGCCAAGAATTAATACTGGATCGACTGGCTCATTAGCCTTCTTTTCAAGATTATGTTTTAATTCTTCCATCTCTCCCTAAAATAATTATAATAGGCTAATAATTTAAGAGATTACTATACGTAGAATTAAAGTGTATGAAATAATAAAACTTAAAATAAATAAATATATAAATAATAACGTCGTCCCAAAATATATGTATCTATATTTAAGTAGTATGTTTGTACATACTAAAATATAGATATAAGTTAGGTAACACTTTACACATATTTATTTGTAAGCACATACATGATAAAAATAACGTAAGGAGTAATAGAAGGTTAAGAAATAAATTGTTAGGAAGTTAGGTAAATTTGTCGCATTACTTCACTAGAAAGGGCATTGACCGAGAAGGTCATATCCACTATCAAGGACTTGCATAAGCACCAATCGTGATTGAATAATAATTCCAACGTACGTATTATCAGTATAGTATAGTAGGTGTGATTCCGGGTTCATTGCACTCGCAAGGACGTTCGTTCATCGCAAGGCGAATTTTAGTTCAAACGAAAGATTATCTACCAAAAGGAAGCAAGAATGAGGATTATAAAAATATTTGAATCCTTAATATTAATATATATAATATAATAGTAACCGTAATAACCTAGTGGCTGCTTCATTTTAATAATACGCGAGGCACTTTCTCGAACGTGATCGAAGTAAGAAGGTACCTTTCCTACCTGTGTCTGTCGTGAAAGCGACTAAGAAATGAAACATGAACTAGAGAGGCTACCGACAGATTTCCAATAACCTAATCGAAAAATACCAGATAAAAATTCAGGATATCGTTAACGGGCAGCAATCTCTCAGCAGTGTCAGCGTGGTGTCGTATACTGCGATAGATACGTACTGAATGGCAAGTCGTCCCTTACAGAAGAGGGCCATTTCTTGTGTCCACCCAGGTATTAAATGAAACATATTAAAAATTACGATGTATTTATTTATTAAGTTTATATGAAACATCTCTTGCCTGTAATATATACATTAGCTTAATTACTTTTCCCCAAAGAATTTTAATAAAGAAATCTATATACATCTATATGTGGATGTTCATGGGTGGCAGTAATCTCTTACATGAGCCACCTGCTCGTTTGCCTCCCTTCTCTATAAAAAAATACAATACAACGGAGTAGGTACCTCAACGTAATACAATTCAATATATCCTTTATTTTTGTACCACGAAATGTGCACGTATATGTATACGGTGCTCATTTAGTCTTATCCTCAGTTTGTCTTACTTATAATTAATATGCAGTTGGCAGCCAACATCCGTCTAGTTCTGCAAACCTAGCACGTGCTAATGTTTTCATACTCACACACGTTCCTTGATAAGTATTTAAACTACACACAAAGTTCGTATCTATTGAAACTGAGTAAGTCTACAATTCGTCAAAGTATCTATTGCTTACGCAGAAATAGTTATGTGGTTACCTACAACCAACCTACGTATAACAGAAGTTGTACTACTATTGTGATTAAGCTATCGGTCAATGAACCCAAACCTACGAGGAATAAATTGAAGTATTGTTCTATACCTTTTCATTAATCTTTTCAGAATAAAAAATATTTAATTATTATCTTTTATTAACAGAAACTTACATAATGCTCATTAGATATTTCTGAGCGCTAAGTACTCTTCAGTAGAGACGTCTGCACATTCCACAAAAAATGAATATATGTACTCGACATTATAATGCGTGTTCCTTTATCTCTTGACACGTAAACTTATGATTAGAACATACTTGTAAGTTATTTTATAAAAACATGTATGTTTTAGAGCAAAACAATCTTTGCTAGCTAGGTAATAACTGGCGAAAATATGTAGATGTAAATTTTTACAGTTTTTCACAGATTTATCACTCAATACGTCTTACACCTTCCCTTCTGTACTTTATTTATATTCTTATCGTAGTCACCCGGGATGACAGTAAGTCAACCAGCAGTAATTTTTAACTTCTGTAAGAAATTTCTTCAGTAAGGAATTCACAGAGACTGCGAACTTTGCCACATTACAATGACTAAAGTTCTACTCCAAATGATGCTCCAATAATTGAGGTTAGATTAAAGATTATTTATTTTTTATAACGTATTAACAAAACTGTTGCATAACGGTAAGGAGTAACGTCCACTATGTCCTTGCTTTGTGTGGCGTACAAATACTAATTATATCAAACTACTCATCTTCACGCACAATCCCTGACGGGGTAGCCAGAGAGAACAGATCGCTAAGTGTCACGATCCCTTCATACCTCTTTCGCTTCTTTCAGATTCATGATCTTCTTCATACATGCACGTCTAGGTAGCCGAGTACTCTTGACCCTACTCTCTTCGAGCAATTTGCTCACATGGTCTTCGAAAGTTATTCTCGGTCTACCTCGACACCTTATAATATTAACTTTCGCGCTACATATTTTCTTCACAATTCGGTCTTCACTCATTCGCTCAACGTGCCCAAACCATCGAAGCACGCCCTTATAATTTTTTGTGACAAGGTCATCTTTAAAAACCTGCCATATTGCGAACCTCTTCGTTTCACTTTCGGTCGGCCATGGTAAGGCCGCACATTTTACGAAGAGATCGCATCTCCACTGCATTCAACCTGCTTTTATGCTTCTTCTGGCATACTCAGGTTTCGCTGCCATATAACAAAGTCGGTACCAACACTGCGCTATGTATTGCAAGGCGTGCACTTTTCACTACGCCTTGCCTTTTGATTAACGCAGTCAGGGCACCCATTGACTTTGTTCCCGACAGCGACACGCTTGTCCACATCTAAATCACATCATCCATCCTGGCTAAACGCACTCCCCAAGTATACAATTTCATTCACCTGTTCTAGACATTCCTGATTTACCCATATTTCACACTTCGTTCTTTCTTCGTCCCTATCAAATACCAGAACCTTAGTTTTATTAGCATTCAAACAGAGACTTTTAATTTCACATTCTTCTTCTTCATACACGTGACTAATGTCTGCAGTTCCGCCTCTGATGGTGCAATAAGCACTGCATCATCAGCATACAGCAGACAATTTACTTTAATATCACCCAATTTTACACCCAAACAACTATCTTTCAGCTTCTGTAAACAGCTGTCGAGATACAGTATGAACAGCCAGGGAGACATGACACAACCCTGTTTTACGCCCGATTGGACGCTAAAGATGGGTGACAGGTCATGCCCTACCCGCACACAGGCTTTACAGTCACAGTAAAGTGACTGTACAGCCCTTAGCAATCGACCATCCACACCATACCCCGGAAACAGTTCCCACATTTTCTTCCTTACAACATTATCAAATGCTCTCTCAAGATCCACAAAAGCACAGAAAATCTTCTGGTTAGCTTCTTCGTGATCATGCGGAGAGAAAACATTTGATCCGTGCAGGATGCTTCCAAGTCTAAATCCGCATTGTGTCTCCCATAAAAATCTTTCCGATTTCTCTTGCATCCTACGTGTCAAAACCTTCGAGTAAACTTTACTTGCTAAACTGGTCAAGCTGATTTCCCGATAGCAGCCCGCAGTCATAATGTGAACCTTTACCTTTATATAAAGGCACAATGACCGCGGATCGCCAATCATCCGGGACAGCCCCCGTCCGCCAGCACAAATTGCACAGCAGAAATTGAGCAGCAGAAGGCATTCCCAGACGCGAGGTACACCATACTTGACCATTTCAGCAGTAACTCTGTCTAGTCCCGCAGCCTTACCACATTTCAAACTTCTAATCGCACATTCAATCTCACATTTCAAACTTCTAATCGCACATTCAATCTCTTTCATACTGATGACCTCAGTGTCATCGAGGTCCGAGTCTGGCGTACAAGTCACGAGGTCACCCCCGGATCCCTCACTAAGATCATCACACGCATACATCTCTCTACAAAATTCGCTCCATCGCTGCATGACGTCCGATTTTTCTGAGAGGACGTCATTGGTTCTCGAAAGCACTTTGTTCATTCTTAAGGCGGTCGCACCACTCCGGGTCCTTCCAACCTTTTTCCAGAAGAGTTTGGAGTTCTCCTTGAAGTTGTGCGACAACCTTTAGTCCGCTTCCATTCTACTCCTTTCACGCACTTCCTCAATCAATGCTTTCGTGTGAAGTTTCTGGAGCTTATATCTTTCTTTCCTCTTCTCTCTCATATCCTTATCATTACTAGAGGCCAAGTAGTCTAACCATGCTTTCTTCTTATTATTAACTGCTTCTTTCACTTCGTCATTCCACCATGCATCACCCTTTTTACTACTACCTCTTTTCACAGATCCACACACGTCTTCCGCTGCGCAAACCATTCCATCCCTAAGCCTCTGCCATATTTCGTCCACATATTCTTACCTGACATCGATGATGTCAAGCATTTCGGCTCTCTTGCTTGATATGTATCCCTAGTGTCTGCTTCCTGAAGCTTCCAGCTTTGGATGCTACCGACCGACTGTGGTTCTGGTATCGCCGTCCGGTGGTGCCAACCCGCGAACAAACCTCTTAATCTAGTAATCACTAGATAGTGATCCGTTCCCAGTTCAGCACCTCTGAACACTCGCGTATCCATTACCTGTCGCAGTCGGTCATCCAGCAGGAATAAATCGATCATACTTCCTCATTCTCTCTTTTTCTAGTATACATATGGATTTTCTTGTGACTAAACATAGTGTTTGTCACAAGAAGACCCTTTTCCTTGGATACAGCCAGTATAAGCTTGCCAGCATCCTTAACCCTTTTATCACCAAACATTCCAAGCACCGACTTGTACCCTGGCCGAGCGATACCAACCCATCCATTCAAATCACCACATACAACAATTCTTTCATTTCCCCTAAACAAATCTAGAACTTCTCTTACATTCTCCCAAAACTCCTACAGCTCAGCCCTGGACGACGAAGCTACCGGCGCATAAACAGCCAAAAGGAATAACTTCTTCAGTGCCAATTTAAAGCGAACCCAGAGAAGTCTTGAGTTCACAGCCTTATATTCAGTCATAACATCGACCAACCGAGACGACAGCAGCACCCCCACTCCCTGGCAGGCGCTCTCGCTCTCCGGGACTCCGGACCATAGAGCTAACGCCCCGCCAGGGAGCTCTTCAATATTACTTCTATTTGGTCTCCGACAAACACACGACATCTAGTTCTCTTTCTTTCATTATTTCGATCAACTGATTCGTCTTATCTCTCATGCCTCCTCTAACATTCCACGTGCCAACTTTGCACTCCGTCCTCCACCTTCCGCCGTGTCAGGCTGTGCGTGACGGGTAGCGATCCCCATCGCCGCTTTGCGCGCTGCATTCCACACCAAAGGGGACGACCTGGTGTGCGTCGCCTTGGGGGGACGCCCTAACCCTCGTTGGCATGGGTGCGCAGCTAAGTAGAATTGCAGCCTTGAAAAGGGCTGGCAGGGGTCGCGACGTGCACGTTTCTACAATGACCCCCAAAATTATATCAAAGTAGAACATTGTTTTACAAATTCAAGTCAATAAATACTTAAAAACATATAATCAAATTATGGCAGTTAAAGAAAGAGAGAGAGAAAACATGTTTTTAAAATTTCAACTGACACGGGCAAGATTCGAACCCGAGACCTCTGGCGAATCATGGCAACGCTTCGCCATTATTCACTTGCGATCCTACCTTTAATTTAATCACATAAAAGTTCAGCATAACAAATATGCTTTAAAAATCAATAAAATTGCGTAACAGTTTAATGGATTACGGTAACGTCATTCTTGAAATCAAAAATCTTAAATGTCATTCTTCAAATTACAAAATCTTCATTAAATTTACCATTTAAAAAATCATTAATATGGTAATCAATCAATCCACATTTTTCAATCAGGATTATTCGCAGTCTTAGCTTGAATTGTTTCATGTTTAATTCTTTCTTCGCTAATGATAAATGTAACAAAACACAAACAAGTAATAGTAAGTGCGGAATAATAAAAATATGTAGACAATTAAAGTGATATGATATTTTAATTCTAAAAATGTACTTATATGTAAATGGCCTACCTAGAATACTCCAAAAAAAATAATATAATAAAACCGGTGCGTTAAAAAGGACAAGAAGAGCATATGGTTCATGAAGATGCCTAGAAAAAAATCTTCAGCTGCCACTGAAGCAAAATCCAATCCATATTAGTATCCTCTATCTTGAACTACAATACACAGAGGTCACTTTTAGCTTTGTTAAGCAAGGGTTTGTCAATGCATAAATATCTTAGCTGTGTGATAATGACGAAAGGACTGACCTCCAAGAGCCTTAAAAACCCAAATGAATAATGACAGATAGCGTGGCGATTTTGGCAAAACTTCCCTCGCGAGGGAGGCTATGATTTACAGTGAAATTTTATAGGCGTTACATGTATTATATGAATATTCATAAACAAACGTTTATGAATATTCCAGGAGAGAAGAGGTCGTACAGAATTCGACATGTGGGCTGCAAGGTTAGTGTATGTGTGTAAGGGTACTAACTTAAGTAGACCTTAAACCGGGAGTGAGACAACACAGGTTAAAAATTATTTGGTTGTTATTGAAAAAGTTACTTCGCAACATTCCGCATGCAAATATAAAAAGGTATATGTTAACTGGTCCGAAGGGAAGAAGAGCACCACCCTCCCTCCCCCAGATGCATGCTCTGGGGATGGGAACTTTTTATTTATTTTTTTTATTTATGCTTTATTGCTTACACCTTATTTAAAAATATGTAACAATAGGCGGACTTAATGCCATATGGCATTCTCTACCAGTCAACCTTACTTAATGAGGAAAAAAATTAAGTGGCCGGTGCATTTAAAAACAACATAATAAGGAGACTATAAAATTATAAAGTTAAAGTCACAATAGCCGAGTGATTGGGTGGTCGAGATTTAGAGACGAGAGATCCGGATTCGATCCCCAGGTGACAGGCTCGTACCAATGGGTTTTTCAAAAACTTATGTACGAGTTATATCGTTGGGTTGGACATAAAGACGGCGACGGGCTCGCCACCGGTCAAGTTCGAGTTCGATCCCCAAGTGGCAGGCTCGTACCAATAGGTTTTTCTAAAACTTATCTACACCAGAAAGATCCGAAGAAAGATCAGAAAGTCCCGAAGATATCTTCGGTGGAAGGTGGGTCAAAGGGACTTAATTGTCTAGACTTGACCTCTGTCTTTTTTTTTATCTACACCAGATGTCAATCTACACCAGATGTCCTGTATAGGTCAATATTTTAATGTGGGAAATACCCCAACCGAATCCGTATCAAGTGAATATAATTGTGTTTTACAAAATATTAATAAATTAAAAAAAATCTTCAAGCAATTCCCAATACAGGGGTAGACAGAGGTCTAGTCTAGACAATTAAGTCCCTTTGCCCCACCTTCCACCGAAGATATTTTCGGGACAACGTGACAGGTCGTGAGCCCGTCTCCGTCTTTATGTCCAAACCAACGATATAATTCGTACATAAGTTTTTGAAAAACTCATTGGTACCGCCACCTGGGGATCGAACTCGGGTCTCTTGACTCGAAATTCCGACCATTCAATGACTCGGCTATCGTGACTTTTTACTTTTATTCTTAGTCTTAAATTTTAAATTTAAGACTAAGAATAAAAGTAAAAATCTGTCTTGATTTTTACGCATATAATCTTACATATGCCTTATGCATATTAACGAATATAAAATCTAGGCCAAATCTACTAAACTTAATCTAACGCAGATACATCGTAATTTGTGTCATGCTTCTAATGTGATATGTAATGCAATCAATCTGTCGATAAAACGTCCAACGTTCGTCGACCTCTTCACGAATCGGTAACAATCTATGTTAATTTTATTTCTTAAAATCTTTTCAAAAGCCTTTGCTTGTTTAATTGACCCATATTGACTACATTTTTATACTACGGATTGGCGATTAGAAGCATTACGGATTTCAAGCATTAAAAAAAAGTTGCCCCTTTTTATATTCCGTGAAATAAGTGTAATTTTAAAAATATGTAAAATATCAGTAAATCAGTCCAAACTAGTAGTACATCAGCAAATCATTTCCATAGAAATTATTTTGTTTCTCTTCTATGTATACAGTTTCGGTGGGAGAGATCTAAGACTCCATTAATATTCCTTAATAGCTTTTGATTCGTATATAACAATTAAATTGAAATATAGACATATATTTAAATATTTTGAACATATACTGTCTCCCAGGAAAAACAATCTATTTCAATAATGGAAAAATGTCTTTTTTTGTCAGTCGGCGACGGGCTCACCACCTGTCACGTCGTCCCGAAAATATCTTCGGTGGAAGGTGGGTCGAAGGGACTTAATTGTCTAGACTAGACCTCTGTCTACCCCTGTATTGGAAATTGCGTGAAGATATTTATTTTATTTTTATTTTTCTTTTTTTGTACGCGCTCTCGTAGAGGCAAAAAGAAGATATGACGAACTCGCACCAACTAAAACGGAACGCTGTTGTGCTATCGCCTCGTGTTGGTTGCTCCACGGAAGCCTTTTCGCACCCTCTTATCGGTAGAAAGCTGTCTCACTACTTGACGCGCCAACACAGATGCGACGCCAGTGCTTAGATAAATTAGTACTTTTAAAAAATGTCTCAGCAAAATTGAGTAAAGAAAATTCAACAAACAACATTCAGCAAACAAAATACAGTTACATGCATCAGTGTGTAAGGTGCAAGATGTCCCCGGTACTGCGATTGACGATCTGCTGACCAAGCGTAGCAATTATAGTAGTCTCCTTTACCAGACAGAGGCCTATGTCTTACAGTGGCCTTTTATAATCCAAAAAATCGATGTTTTTGTCGAAACACTTTATTAATTAATATTTGTTGAAACAATTGGAATTTGAAATTTGTTAGCATATCGCAACCCCTCTTTTCCGCAGGCTGTTGTAAGAGGCAACTGTAAATAAAGCATTGCAAACCTCAATAGCTGCCGTAAGGTACAGTCGAGTGCAATCTTGATTTCGGTTCGATGAGGTTGAGGTGATGTTTTAGGGGTACGACGTCCTGTAGTAATCAATCATAATAAGTATTAAGACACTTAAAAATTCTAAAACTATGTGGCTCTTTAATAATTTAGCCTATGTGTTTGTCCTTGGACTATTTTGCAATATCGAATTATTTGAAATACAACATTATTTAAAATGAAGGAAAAGAATGTGAGATTGATGGTGATTAATTTTTTTAATTAACTTTTCACTAAAGAGACTAAATCTGAAAATTGGTAATTCAGAAAAAATATTATTTCAAGTGGGCAATGGAGTACAACTATCCTAGTCTCTAGTATTTCTTGAAGAATATCTATGAGATGTATTTTTCCAGCAACTTAACTTTTTTCTGTTATTGGATTCAATACCACGAGTATGAGACATTAAAATGGATTTACATTGTCGTCCAATTTATTAATATAAATTAAAGTGTTTATAAACAACTTTATAGATTTTTTTTAAATTAACCTAGACTAAATTCAGTGCGTTGGTAGCAGCGGTGTATCACATCAATCAGTGTGAGAGCAACTGCCTCGACAATCACACCCACTACCAATAAACGAATTCGGTCATTCGAATTGGCGCTATCTGTACAGCCATATTCATTTCACATTTCACTTTCGTCGAGTCGGTCCAAGAACCACAGCAAACGGTCCCGGTGTCGTTGAACCCGCGTCCTCGCGGCCGCGTGCCGATTAGATAATTTCCGCGCTGCGTTGTCAAAATACTCATGACCCAATGGTACAGTGAATACGATGGGTCAATGAACTCGCACCGATCGCGCAAATACTTACGTGATCAGCGTATTCACATAAAACTTCAATACAGAAAAACGCTATCGGTCGAAAATACCGTAATCTCTAATTTATCTTACTGATATACATAAACTAGTACAAAAGTGTGTATATAGAACACATTTTACTAATTTATTACTTTTCATTGCCCAATTTTTTTTTTCATAGATAGGCAGCACGGATAGTAATTAATTATTGCCAACTATTGTAAAGAAAAGAATTAAAAAATCAGAATCAATTAATACACAGAATTAAGAGTTTCTTTATTAAAATTTTACCTCTTCAAAACTATAAATTGGTTTGAAGCATGGAAGGGTCCAATTTGCCGCTTAAGTACTAGTTGACAGACGTCATCCGATCGTTTTTTATTTTTCCTAATATTTGAGGGCTAATACTCAATTTGGTAGAAACTACGAGTATAACAACTGTTGTAGCTACTTTCTACCGAATTGAGAATGTTTTGTTTCTAAAGCACATAGTGTTGTTAGAAAGTACAGAGAGCCCGAAAAATTACGAGCAGTGAAGTATATTGATAAGGTACTGATGTTTATGGACGTTTGCAGATGTCATAGAGCCGAAGAGGTGGTCTGTTATCTTCTTAACCCTGACCCAATAAAAAATAAATAACAATGTAAATCCATTTCCATTCCAACAATTTATAGTTTTTGACAAAGGTGTAAACTTTATCAAAATGTTAATAAAAACTATGTGGGACAAGTTTATTAAATTAATGAATTAATATTGTATATATTAATTTATTACACAGATAAAAACATCACATAGATTATTATATTAAAGAGAAAACATGTCTAAAATTTCAACTCACAACTTTAAAAATTTATTTCTCTTTAATTTAATAACAAAAAGTTCAGTGTAATTTATATGCTTTAAAATCAATTAAAAAAAACTTGCGTATCACATTGCCCTGATCCCAAAGTAAGTACCTAAGGCACTTGTGATATGAAATCAAAATCAACGAAGGTACCAAAAAAAAATGTTTTGTACCTTGGTCTGGGCCATGAAAATCGAAGTGTACGCCACATGACCATGGAGTTCGTTGGACGCGCAAAGGTTCCATGGTTCCATTGCACATATATGAACGCATGAAGAATATACAAAATACATACATACATATGTATGTATGTATACTAAGACATATAAACTTAGAGGATACGGCAGAATTTTGAAAGTTACACACTTGTCTACATCTGGATCACACCTTCAATCCCCGGTGATAAATCTAAGTATACAGTTTCATTATAATCATTTCTTCCCGTCAGTATACTGATAATGGCAATTCATATTAGCTACTGACAGATCCAGTATAAAATTGTATGTCCAAACCAGATTAAAATTTAGCATGTCCTCTTCTTCTCCACTTCTCATATCATTCTGTCTAAGGAGCCAATGTCCTATAGTACCTACTATTAAATACAACCTTCACGTAACTTAAATAAAACTTTTTAAAAATGTTGTACCTATGAGGATTTTATAAGAAATCCAATGACAATACCTGTTGTAACTATAAAAATACGACGTGTTTCAGAGGCCCTTAATAAGGTTAGGTGAGAATTAAGAGTTCAACAGCACAATACGATAATTTGAATGCATTGCACAGATAATAAAGCGTGAATAATCTGTGAATGGTGCATTGAAACTTATGCGGTTTCTAATCATTCTTAGATAAGAAGTTCGGTCGTTTCCTTGACGTCATAAATTTAGTTTAAATTTTCCGCTTCATCGTTATTATCAAATGAACATGTTGTTATTATAATATTATATTAAACTAGGTGCGTCTGCGTAGTATCTGAATATAGCCGAGGGATAAGTAAAAAAGTAGTATATTTCCTTATCCAGACTTACAATAGTACAAATAAAAATATGAAGTATAATCATACCTACCAAAAATATATAATGTATGTGGAAGGTGGGTCGAAAGGAATTAATTATCTAGACATCTGTCTACCCCAGATTGGAATTAGCGTGAATTTTTTTTATACTCATCTAAGGTAACCGAATCCATGACATGAGCTAGCTGTTTGCCGAATAAAATTCAGAACTTTAATCCTTTTAAGCGTTTTGAGGAACAAAACTATTGAAACATCTACCTCTTCTCTAATGATTATGACAAAAAATTATGAGATTATATACCATTACACACGATAACCTATTAATGTAAGTATACTTCTTCTCTTAAAAATTAGTGCAGATACACAGTGTTTAACAATTTGTCGTTAAACATGTAAGTATTCAGAGAGTTGGATGCATACATTTGTAATCAAAATTTCGCAATTTATGAATGATTAAGCGGAGAGAAACATCGTAGGGTGTAAATAAAACATTAAGGGATATTTAAATATTTGAATATGCATATTGGGCGGTGAATGCTCGCGACTACGAGCGAGGCCGGCCGATCACCTCCCTTATGTAACTCCATGCCCGCTAACTACCTACCGCAAAGTGCATCGGCCACCGCTCCAAACAAACGGCAAATAGATAAAAACAAGTCTACGAAGGTTTTTGATCTTGATGTGAATGCACTACTCTGATCTGATGGTCAAATAATTAAAATGTTCTTGACAGATATGAACAATACATACCTACGACGTTCGTGTCTCATACGGTAGGGAATTTATACGTCTTCGTTATTATTCTGCGTATACTAGACTTAGTGCATTTGTTAGGCTCTATTGTAATGTATGTGGAATATAAACGATTATTTATCACTGTGGGTGTTCTTATATGGTTACGTAATGTCCGTATTGTTTCCTGTGTTGCGTTTGTGTAATCACTTTTATCTCATTGCATTGCCACGTTACGGCAGTGGTCGCGGGTTGAAATCCCGCCCGTGTTAATTGATTTTTCTTAATTTCACTTTATGTAAATAACCAAAAGTTCAGCATAACTACTTCTGAAAAAATGATTAAAAATTGTTTTATAATAGTTTTATCTCATATCTGCAGTAGTAGTACATATTATATTAGCTAATATTGTAGTGTAACCCTAATTTTGGACACAGACAGTATATTTATGATAAATATATAGTGTAAGTAAAGAGCACCTATAATGACCAGTTAGCTCGTTGTTTTGTTACGTACAGCTCGGCAGAAAAAATGAATTCCTTCTTTTTAAGTTCTAGACATTCAAACGGAATTATCATGTAATAGTCATATACATAACGCTCTATAAAAGTCCACCCTCCTTACGGAAGATTGTGCCTTAAATGCAACGCTAGCATAGCAAGGGGATTGGCGATTGCAGTACCAGTCACTGCATCTGCTACTAGCTAAAAGTGACGATGGCCGAGTGTTTGGGTGGTCGGAATTTCGGCGTCGGCGCCGGCGACGGTCTCTCCAACTGTCACGTTGTCCCGAAAATATCTTCGGTGGAAGGTGGGTCGAAGTAACTAGAATTGTCTAGACTAGACAGACTAGAATACCCAATACAGAGGTAGACAGACCTCTGTCTACCTTTGTATTGGGAATTGCGTGAAGATATTTATATATTTATTTAGTTACTTTAAACTTAACATTCCATTAGTCCTCTCCACGGCATTGGCGTCATACCATATTCTTTTAAATTTTAGAGATAAATAGCATTTTTCTTCTCTTTTTCATCCAAACATAGGTATAAAACTGGACCAAATTTCATCCATATTTGTTCAGCCGTTTGGGCGTCATTGATTGACAAATATATATCGATCCTTTAAAAAAACGTTTGTTTTGTCATAGTAATAACTTATTAAATTAAAGAGAAAAAAAGTAAAATTTCAACTGACACGGGCGGGATTCGAACTCGCGACCTTCGCCGATCTGTGGCGACGCCCTTACCTCCGAGCCACCGTGTCTTACACGCATCAGTTGAAATTTTAAATCTGTATTCTCTTATATTACTTATTTTTTTATGGAAAAGGGTGGCAAACGAGCAGGCGGCTCACGTGATGGTAGATTGTGTGATTACCGCCGCCCACGAACACCCGCAATACCAGAGGCATAGCAGATGCGTTGCCTCCCTTAGAGTGACCCTCCCCCCCAGAATTGGGGGAGGGAAGTGTGTGGGCCACCGGTTACCTGCACTCACCAGACGAAACGCAGAAATTTGTGACTTCTACTTCACGCCGGTATTCTGTGAGGAAGTACCACACTTCCCCGGTCGAGCCGGCCCATTCATGCAACAACATAAGCTGATGCGTGGCTCTACCACTGTTAACTTATGCCTTATTTATTGGCATAGGCACAATCTATGCATGTATTTCGACATGGTAAAAACATGGTAGCGGAAGAAAAAAATCTACCCCAGGGGGGTACCAGCACCACCGGTGCTGGAGAATCCCCCTCTGGGCACCCGCGCTCGGGCAACCAATCGCTGCCCGAGTGTGGATGCTCAGGCTGCCCCTCGTATTCTGGGGATTCTTGATGCCGTCCACTACCATCTGGAGACAGCAAAGCCGGCCTTGCTCTTTCTTACCGAGACGCAGATATCCTCTCCGGCGGATACCTCTTACCTTTCCTACCCGGGGTACAAGCTAGAACATTCCTTTGTGCCTTGAGCCGGAGTTTGTGTGTACGTCAGAGAGGATATATGTTCTCAACGCCTCAGCAGTCTTGAAGGTAGGGACCTGTCTACCCTTTGGCTACGCAAAGACAGCGATGACCACCCTCGCGTCTATGGGTGCCTCTATTGATCCCACAGCGGTAATGCCGAAACTGACCGACTCATCGACCAAATCCAAATGGCTGCAGATTCCGTGCTACAGCAGATCCCATCCGCAGAGATCATGGTACTCGGCGATTTCAACGCCAAACACGCCGAATGGCTACGATCTAGAATCACTGATCATGCGGGGAGATCTGTTTTTGACTTTGCCCTAGCGTATGATCTGACACAACTGGTTACTTCGCCAACGCGGGTTCCGGATCTGGAGGATCATATACCTTCCCTGCTGGATCTTCTGCTGACCTCTCATCCGGACGGCTATGTGGCACATTGGCAGAATTGGCGAGAAACTACTTCGTCTTCCTTCGGGAACTCGTGCGTTCTGGTCCCTCGCCAAGGCTGTCCAAGGGAATTTCAGTCAGCCATCATTACCATCTCTGCACAGGGAGGACGACTCGCTGGCCCATGACGCAAAAGAGAAAGCCGATCTTCTAGGTTCTCTCCTCGTTCTCGTCCAACTCGACTCTCGATGTCTGGGGGAACTCACCGCCGACCATCCCGTGCAGTGAGTGCTCTATGCTGGACATCTGGTTCTTTCAGAGCTCAGTGCGAAAAGCTCTCCTTTCTCTGGACATCCAGAAGTCGAGGGCCTGATGGTGTCCCCCCTATTGTGCTGAGGATGTGTGCTCTAACGCGTCTTTTTCGGTACTCCTACTCTGAAGGCGTCGTCTCGATGACATGGAAGACAGCTTTGGTGCACCCGATCCCTAAGAAAAGAGACCGCTTAGATCCAGATAACCACAGACCGATCGCCTTCACTTCCTTGTTCTCCAAAATAATGGAGTCTCAAAACTGCCAGCTCTTGAGGTACTTAGAGGAGCACTAGTTGATCAGTGACTGCCAGTACGGCTTCCGTCGGGGTCGCTCCGCTGGTGATCTTCTTGTGTACCTCACTCATCGATGGGCGGAGGCAGTAGAGAGCAAGGGTGAGGCCCTGGCAGTTAGCTTCTCTCAAAGCTTCCGTCATATGGGCTTCCCGAGAAATTTTGCAATTGGGTCACTAGCTTTCTCACAGACCGGAGAATCAAGGTCGTGGTTAACGGTGCATGCTCGGACCCCAAGTCTGTGAACGCTGGTGTCCCACAAGGCTGTGTACTATCGCCAACCCGGTTTCTTCTGCATATCGATGATTTGTTACAATTTAGTAACATTCATTGCTATGCAGATGACAGCACTGGTGATGCCCTTTATACCGGCCGTGCCAATATTTCTCGGGAACACGTCGACGAGTACCGGAACAAACTTGTGTCTGAAGTCGAGATTTTGTTGGACAAAATCTCGGACTGGGGCCGACTAAATTTAGTCCAGTTCAACCCTAAAAAGACACAAGTTTGCGCGTTTACCGCAAAAAAGAAACCCTTCGTCGTATCACCTCGTTTTGAGAGCATTCCCCTAGTTGCCTCAGCCAGCATCGGAATCCTTGGCGTCGACATATCGAGCGACGTTCAGTTTCGCGGTCATTTGGAAGGGAAAGCCAAATTGGCCTTCAAAAGCTTGGCGTGCTCAGTAGAGCACGACAGTACTTCATGTCGGCCCACCGCTTGCAACTTTATAAGGCACAGGTTCGGCCGCACATGGAATACTGTTCTCATCTCTGGGCGGGCGCACCGCAGTGTCAGCTCCTTCCTTTTGACCGTATCCAAAGAAGAGCGGCTCGAATTGTCGACGACCATACTCTATCTCCCAGCCGCTGAATTTCACCATCGTACCTTACGGCATAACCAAAAATTTCATCAACACCACCTTGATGCTTGGCATTCCACCACAGTGCCTTTTTCGCGGAATTTTCTGCCACGCACTTGCACTTTGTGGAATGAGCTGCCGTCAGCGGTTTTTCCGGACCGATACGACAAGAAAGAGCCTATACCTTTCTCAAAGGTCGGCAACGCATCCGCTGTTCCTCCGGTATTGCAGATGTTCATGGGCGGCGGTAATTACTTAACATCACGTGTGCCACCTGCTCGTTTGCCTCCCTTTTCTATAAAAAATCTATTATTCCTTTTTTTACTACTAATTTGCCGATCCGTGGCGACGCTCTCACCTCCAAGCCACCGTGTCTTACACTCATCAGTTGAAATTTTAAATCTATATTCTCTTATATTACTTATGCCTTGTTTATTGGCATAGGCGCCATCTATTATTCCTTTTGCAAGTGACAATTTGATAATCCTGACTTTTCAGTTAGGAATTATCAATACGATAACGCATACTTATTTTTTATTATGCAATTTTATTAATTTTAAGAATATAAGAATAAGAATAATTTATTTGCATAAAAACTAATTACAATAATCTATCCAATGTTGGGACATCCTTTTAAGCAAGCCTTTAAATTTTAAAGCATATTTATGCTGAACTTTTATGTTATTAAATTAAAAAGAAAAAAGTCGGCGAAGGTCGCTGGTTCGAATCCCGCCCGTGTCAGTCGCAATTTTTACTTTATTCTCTTGATAACATCCCCCAAGTTTACAGAAATAAAACAATATTTTTTTAATAGATGCTTTAATAACATAAACATTCTTCGCATGCATTTAGTATAAAGGATACATACATCTTCATTTCACTGTCAAAATAAGCGACACGCATGTATGTACAATAATTTCATTGTTTCATAGTAGAGTATCTGTGCAATTTACATAATATCATAAAAATCACTTAAAAAATTATTCGCTTAAAAGTCTTTTACCTTTGAGTCCAAAGTATTGAACCCCTCTGAGCAACGAAATCAACCTAAAAGTGATTAAGAATTTAAATCTGACGTTACCTGCTTAATAACCTATTCTTAATAATGTTAACCTTTAGATATATAATAACTTGTCTTGACTGGGGGACTGATTCGCCAACACGCTGCTTAAACTGTTACGCATCTCGCAAGGTTAATTTCATTTGTTTTAAAATCATCCAAAAAAAAGAACTCGCCGTGAATTTGTTGCCTTTACATTTTACCAACACTGTGGTGGTTTTAACAACACAGGGCTTGATAGTTTTATAATTTCACCAAGTCGGACATCGTAGTAGATGACGGCCAGATCGGTGTCGCAGCGTCGAGACCATCGGTTTACTAAAACCCTATGGTATGAAGTCACGATAACCGAGTGGTTGGGTGGTCGGAATTTCGAGTCGAGAGACCCGAGTTCGATCCACAGGTGGCAGGCTCGTACCAATGGGTTTTTCAAAAACTTATGTACGAATTATATCTTAGGCTTGGACATAAAGGCGACGACGGGCTCTCCACCTGTCACGTTGTCCCGAAAATATCTTCGGTGGAAGGTGGGTCGAAAGGACTTAATTGTCTAGAATAGACCTCTGTCTAGGGTAGACCCCTGTATTGGGAATTGCGTGAAGATATTTATTTATTTATTTTATTTATTTATTTCTAAGTTATGAACCTTTTTCATGAGTATTTATTTATTTATTTGATCTCTATTGTGATTCCTTATAGAAACTTACAAAAGGCGGACTCAATGCCTATAGGCATTCTCACCCAATCTGTGAAATGTGTGGCAATAAAGTTAAGGAGACAAAACGAAAATACATAAAATCATTACAGTATCTAACTGTATCGAGTACAGATAACGCAACTTAATAAAACTACCAACTGCTTTAAAGTAGAGAGAACATGAATACGATCATTAATTTTATTCGCGTTATTTTTTTACGTGCTATCTGCCGTCAAGTCCTTTACAAAATCGGCGTAGTATTTCCTTTACAAATGATACTCGATACGCTTTTCTGAAATATTCATAGCTGTCAGCAAGAAGCGACATTTAGCTCCGCTGGATACACGCTTTCTCCACACTTAGTTTATTAAATAGATATCTCAACAGCCATGTTCATGACAAAAAAATAATTTTAAAAGAAATATGAAAAAATACGCTTTTGTAACTTAGCTGTACGTACTATTAAGTCGAATATAATTATTTAAACTTTTTTTTACATATAGAAGTTTTTACTTTTTAGTTCGGCTAGTCACAAAACATTTTTTAGTTTTTTTTTAAGTATTGTTTATCGTCTACGTTTAGTTCAGCTTTTTAGCTACAAAAGCGTATTTTCAGATATCGAAAAGTCGTTAATCCTATAGGATTAACGACTTTTATATCCTGATCAGGAGAATCGACAGATTTATCATATTATCGTATGTTCATCGTTCATAAACAAGTACAAAAACTACAAATTGATCCGATGTTTCAAAGTGGGATGTGAAATATGCTAGTTACGCTTCTTGTCAATAGATGGAGTTTGTAACTTTGAAGGCGATATTCAACAATTTTTTTTATATTTAATCGAATTTATACAATCCGATTAAATATAATCGAATTGTATAAATTCGATTATATTATTTATTTATTTTATGCAATGGAAAATTGTTAAGAATATGATTTTTATAAGTATGGTAACGGTGTAAGAATATTGCCACTCCCTTTCTTCCCGCGAGTGTCGTAAGAGGCGACTAAGGGGAACAGCCTTGAATATCGTTATAGCAACAGATAGATGGCGCGATAACCGCGATAAATAAAAATATCAGACCGAAATAATTAACCGAAAATGAGCAGCAGTGTCTGAGGTGCGAGTGGTCTGCTACTGCGACCGTCAATCCGCTTGCCAAGCGTGGCGATGATGGCAAATCCTCTCTATGGGAGAGGCCGTTATGTATGTATGTAAGTATAGTACTATCAATATAAGTTTCAAGTCTTTGATGCCTCTACAAAAACCTTGTATTAGTTGTGTCAAGTAATTATTTTATAACATGCAATTATCTGGTTTAAAATTAAATGTTTACAATTAATAGTGACAGAGTTTGTAAAGATGAAATATATATGAGAGTCACGATAGCCGAGTGGTTGGGAGATCGGAATTCGAGTCGAGAGGCCTAACCAATGTACGATTTATATCGTCGGCTTAGATAAGACGGCGACGGGCTCACCACCTGTCACGTTGTCCCAAAATTATCTTCGGTGGAAGGAGGATCGAAAGGACTTAATTGTCTATAACTCTGTCTACTCCTGTATTGTAAATGGCGTGAAGATATTTTATTTAAATAAAAATAAAAAGATAACTAGACAATTATTTCATCCACGGAAACATAATTTCTAAGAAAAATTCACATCAGAATTTTCAGAATTTTCCGAAAATCGTTAAATCAATGATCCAGATAAGGATAACGGAACAAACTATTAAATTGTATGCCATCTGTCCTGGATATGTTTGCAGCTTGTATTTCATGTGACGGTTCAAATGGTTTGAAAATCATGTTCTTAGATTCTATTACATACAAACATACAAAATATAAAAAATAAGCTGATAAACTCGTGTTCATTTTTTTGAAAGCACTGTATCAAAATTTTTATAGAAGGTTCTTTAGTTGGCCACTTCATGATATAATTGTAAATGGTTATCATAATATCACGGCTTTCAAGAAAGCCATACTACCGCAACGCACCATAATTTTAACAATCGATCAGCTAACATAGAACGGCATATTATTTAATTCCTTCGTAGCTAATCGAGCTGCCCTGTTAACTGTTATGTTACAGTGAGTATGCAAAGCTTCTAAGTTGTCCCTTTCCTTCTTAGTCCATTTAGACTCCATGGCTGCTGAAAACGCAGTACAGGAGAAAGTGCACAGTAGGCTTATTAGTATACAGACTCTCATTCTGAGAGCATCGCTTGGCTGTTCCAGAAGATTCAAGAAGTTAAATGTGTCATCGTCAAATAATATTTTCTCGACAACCTCTGCATGCTCGGGCAAGTCCTGCAGTATAGTGATAAGAAGACCGCTCGTGTTCAATACGATGCGTGGCGCTTTCGAAGCTGAAAATATAAAAAAAAAATTAATATAATAGTTCTGAATATAATATTTCTCTAAGTGCAAATCAAACCGACCTATTAACATTATGCTAAAGAGAAAATGTGCCCCCACGCCATCTCTCTCCCATGCTTACATTTGCTTACTAAACAACATTGGGGACTTCCATGGAAGAGATGCGCACACACCAGTTTTCAAGGTGTCGCTATCTCTGGGGTGGGAATCGAATTCCCTAACGGGTCATTGTAAAAAAAAAACACTTTTTCTACAATTTCTCGGGTCTGGGTGTATGTGGTGCTATCGTTGTTTCCGAATCCATAACACAAGTGCTTTAGCTGCATACTTTGCGATCAGAGCAATGTATGTGATGTTGTCCCTATGTATGTATGTATTAAGTAAAATAAATAAATAAATATCTTCACGCAATTCCCAATACAGGGGTAGACAGAGGTCAAGTCTAGACAATTAAGTCCCTTTGACCCACCTTTCACCGAAGATATTTTTCGGGACAACGTGACAGGTGGTGAGCCCGTCGCCGCCTTTATGTCCAAGCCAACGATGAAATTCGTACATAAGTTTTTTGAAAAACTCATTGGTACTGCCACCTGGGGATCGAACTCGGGTCTCTCGACTCGAAATTCCGACCACCCAACAACTCGGCTATCGTGACTATGTATTAAGTAATACGATAAATCGATATATCGATATTACAGTACTTTCATAAATTTAGAGTTTAAAGTTTATTCTTACATAATGTCAGAAGCTTTGTGAATACAGGATAGGCGTTGTAGGAAATCAATGCGGTGGCCAGCTGCCGCACTCCGCGACAGGAACGCACGCAGAGCCACGAGCACACTTCTGTCATACGACTCACGCCCTGGAATCTGGAAAAAAAAGGAATATTTATTTTTATTACATATTTAATCTATATTTTATCGAATTTAGCTACCAAGCTAATTTGGTCGTATTATCTATCATGTCAAACAACGCATCACTTTAGTCTCCTTAGTGTAATCAGCTGTACATTGTCATTTAAAAATAATACCGGTATAACTACTCTGAAGTACGTCCTAAATCAGCGGTACAACCATTTATTATATACATTATATACTCGTATAGCGAGTTATAATTGTTTAAAAACTAGATAATGTTAATGTAAATACCTGTCATTGGCTTCGTCGGAGTTGTCGTCTTTGTCTTTCATCAATGTGTTTATAGCTGCTACAAAGTTATAAACAACTTTAGCTTCCAGATATACCTGAAAACATGACACAATGTATATTTAATAGAATAAGGCGTTTCTTTCGGGATGTTTATTATTATAGTAATGTTAGAATACATTTATTTTACACAATTCCGCTTGTAAACCCTTTTTGCATGTGTACAAGATAATTTCCTACTAACATCTCTACAATACGTAAATCATTAACTCGACACTAAACAAATTATTACGAAAGAATTCCATTCATTCATAAACAAGTGCAAAGAGACATTTATTCGCTGCTTTTTATGCTACGTGTCGCCTTGACATGGATAAAGAATTGAACCTTCTTTCTTTTGTGGGCGGCAATAAGAGGGAAAAACTTGTAAATGGAAGTGGCTACCGACAGATGACGGAATAGCCGTTGATATATGTATGCCTCCAAATCCTAGGGAGGGAAACCCGCAAGTGCACACGCCGCCTTGAAAGAGATGGTGCGATACCCGCGTATTACCTCAATTACCATTGCCCTTTTGGGGCCCTTCTCAGGAGTGTGAAACTTCTGCCTGTCAGAGTCTCTGCCCAAATGGGAGCACCATATAGGGTCATCGTCCGGACCACACCAGATACATGCAGCGTTGCTCGCTACTGGTCCACCGATACTTAACTCTTTTTCTCTTTAACAGAACGAAAGCTTCGTTCTGTTAAAGAGAAAAAGAGTTAGGGTCTCTTATCTCGAAAGGAGTAAAATCTGTTCAGTTATCGCCTGATATATTTATATATGGCTATTTCACCACCTGGGTAAACCTTTGTTTTCGTATTATCTGTCGGTAAACATTGGCACGGCTTATCCCACTTGTAATTTTTTAGCCAAAATAAATATCACTAGTTTCTTATGAAACAAATTTTTACAAAACAGCACAAATTTTAGAAAATATTAGAAAAAAAGAAGTCAAAACGCTTCTTCTATGCTCAGAAGTTGATAGGTTTCCCATTACACAACAATGTAAACTTTTCGGTTTCAGGTTTGTACAGACTCAGATAAGACTGAAATATTCAAGTATTCAAATATAGTATTGAGTGCCCCAACAACACATTTGTTAACTTTTTGAACATTGATTGTCTGTCACTGCAAACCAACAAAACCAAACAAAAAATATAGCAAAGCAGAAAAATAAATTAATAGTAAATTAAATATAAAATTCCTTGTATCATATCTATATAACCTTTTCATACTAACATCTTGAATATTTAGAAGTGTGTGACGCGGGAGAGAGTGAGATAAAGCAGGCAACGCCAGTAAGGCTGCTACGGCACCACAAACCCGTGCTCCTCTCTGTCCTTTGGCTGCACTTCCTACCACCCCCACCACCATGCTCACCTGCAAGTGACAATACATATAGGTAATGTTTACATACATATAGATAATTTTATCCTGTTGACTCACATTTTACTGGGCCTTATTTGAAACAACTAGACAGGTGGTGAAACTTATACCGTCTCAGTGTCTAAGTTCGGACACTTAGACACTGAGACGGTACATATGATGATACATTATGGTAAGAAAGATGAATACTTATAAATTAACATCCACAAACCTAGAACAAATATTTATATCACCCTAGGGCGTTATGAAGTTGCAACTCTTAGCTTAATAAGCAGAGTTACTACTAACTAAGCCATTGCATCGTCTCTAATCATTTTATTGTACTAGTAGAGGAAAATACAAATGTATGCCATATGAGCTCTGGGTCACAGAAAGGTTATCCTAGGTTGATTCCAGGGCTAACACTACAAAAATTTTAAATGCAACTTTCACTGCTTCATTTACCATGTGTTAATTAAGCAATATAGCCGTGAAAAGAATGTATAATGAACTTGCATTAAAAAGAAACACTAATTAAAAGTACATTTCGAGGATGTGTTGGTGCCAAACAAGAGCAGCATGATAGACATTCCCCTGCTCTAATTTCTCTCAGTATATTTTCGATTTCAAAACATGCAAATGTGAAACAAATGTGGATTATTGGTTAAGTACATCACTATGATAAATTACAAGGGTTTTTATTAGAAAATATATTTATAACATACCATATTCAGTTGGGTAAGCGACTCAACATCTCCATCCATTACTTCGGTTATATTAGAATTAAGAAAAGCCTCCCATTCTTCTAATTCTATTGCGGATGGCTCTTTCACTGTGAGAATGACAGACAGCATGCATTAGTAATACAATATATTAAAATGTTAAAAACGTTATTAAATTTAGTAGGTAGTTAAAAATTGTGAAAATAAAATAAAATTAAATTAAATATCTTCACGCAATTCCCAATACAGGGGTAGACAGAGGTCTAGTCTAGACAATTAAGTCCCTTTGACCCACCTTCCACCGAAGATATTTTCGTGACAACGTGACAGGTGGTGAGCCCGTCGTCGCCTTTATGCCCAAGCCTAAGATATAATTCGTACATAAGTTTTTGAAAAACCCATTGATACGAGCCTGCCACTTTCGGGGATCGAACTCGGTTCTCTTGACTCGAAATTCCGACCACC